>CM045988.1:51787913-52392155 GCA_025175895.1 Wurfbainia villosa | reverse complement strand
AGTTCAATTCCTAGGTCTTGTATCCATTTTTGGCTTTTTTTCTTTTGTTTTGGAAAAAGGCCTACCTAAAGCCCATTATCATCAAGCCAAAAATTCTTGTAAAATTGCTAGGAATTTTACGGGCGTTACATCCTCCCCCTAGGGCATTGGCTTCGGTAGTGTCCCTTTTGATTGCATTTGAAGCACACAATGTGCTCTTTGCTCTTGATTTTGGGAACACCGACATCGTTTGACTTTGGGTTGACTTTTGGTGTCGATGCCTTCTTCTTAGCCAATTTAGGGCATTTGATTTTGTAATGCCCTTTCTTCCTACACTCAAAACAAATAATATAATCTTTACGATTAATTATAATACATGAGTCACCTAGGGAGTTGGTGGAAGCCTCTTCCCGATCTTCACTTCTCCCGGATGTGGATGCTTCTTGTTCTTGCTCCGGGATGGAAGATTGCCTCTCCTCCCCCTCAATGCTAGAGGTGGAGGTCTCCACCAAATCATCAACATCTTCAAATATTGTGGGTTCTTCTTCGGCATTCTCCTCTTCTTGTGCCGATTGGGAATTTTCTTGGAATTTTATTACCTTATTCCATAATTCCCTTGCATCCCTATAATCACCCAATCTAGACCAAATAGTGTTAGGTAACAAATCACTAATCAACTTGATTACCTTGAGATTTGTCTTGAAGTCTTTGATTTGGTCTTGGGTCCATTTTGATTTTTCAATGGGCTTGTTGTGTTTGTCCCTAGGCATTTCAAAACCGTTTTCTATAATAATCATAAAATCAAAATCGGTTTCGAGATATACCTCCATCCGTTTTCTCCACCAAGAAAAGTCTCCATCGAATTTCGGTGGATGGATGAAGCCGGCCATTTGCAGTGCTCTCGCGGTGGTTAGTCCTTGAAGAGCGACCTCGCTCTGATACCACTTGTTGGAGATCGATACGCTGGCTAGAGGGGGGTGAATAGCCCTCTTTCGTTGGATGTCGTAATTCGTTCGTTCTTCTTGCGTTGCTTGTCTACGATTGTCGTTAGCACAGCGGAAACAATAGAAATAATGAAACTAACAACAATACACAATCACACAACACAAGATATACGTGGTTCGGAACCGAATGGTTCCTACTCCACGGGCGAGCTCACCGAGCTCTAGTTATGCGCACGACACTAACTATAACACTCCTTCTCGACAACACGTCGGAGGTGGAGAAACCTCTCACAAGCAATTACACTAAGTAATGAAATACAACAAGAAATACAAAGACAATCCAAAAGAGAACTTTTACACCGATTGCTTTTGATCGCTTTCTTGTTGCTTGCTTTTGCTTGCTCTTGAAGGTCTGGAATGCAACAGCAATTCCCCTTCAAAGTCACCCAAAAAGCCTTGGCGAAATCCTCCAACTCGTGCTCCTTTTATAACCTGCATCAAGCTATTTTCTCGCCCATCAGTCGACTGATCGTGACCATCAGTCGACTGGTCCCGTAGCCGTTGTCTCACAACAGCCAGATCCACGTTGGTTAAGTTCCAACGGATCACACATCAGTCGACTGATGGCACCCATCAGTCGACTGATCATCCATCATTCGAGTGTTGTGCTCGTGCACAGTGTCATCAGTCGACTTCCATCCCTCGACAGTCGACTGATCTTCCCAACAGTCGACTGCCCTCCCTCAGTAGTCGACTGATCAGCCAGACTTGGTTCAGTCGAACACTGGTCAAACCCATATGACCTAGAGCAGTCGACTGGCACCTATGCCAGTCGACTGATGTCGGCTAAAACCTCAAACATAACGATGTTTGAGCCTCCGACACTCAGTCTTAACCACTTGGCCAAGTCCACCTTATCCCTCATGGAGTTCCCCACCGAATCTCTCTTCCCTCGGCCTACGTCCCTCGGATGCGCCAAGCGCATGGCTTCACAACGCCATCCTTCGCGTCTCATGCCCTAGAAGTATGCTTCCCTTTGGGCTCACTCCATTCGCTCCCCGTCCGACGGTCCCTCGGATGCACCAAGCGCACGGCTTCGCAATGCCATCCTTCACTGACTCAAGGACCCCGAGCCTAGTGAACTTACCAAGTCCTTAAGACTTCCCATATGCACCAAGTGCACGGCTTCGCAATGCATTTCTCACCAAGCACCAAGCGCACGGCTTCGCAATGCTTTGGATTTCCCATGCCAAGCACCAAGCGCACGGCTTCGCAATGCTTTGGACTTTCCCATGCCAAGGCTTCCCCCTTGGACTTCCACACCAAGCTCCATGCTTGGATTTTCCATGCCAACCCATGTTGGACTTTCCCATGACAATCCCATGTCATGAGTTTTGTCTATCATCAAAATACCATCAAGGTACTGCTGGGCCGATTGCACCAACACACCGTACGTAATGAAGTCAATTGGCTTTTCAAAGATGTCCATGGTCCCTTGCCTACCCCTACTGCCCATGCTCCATCACCCTCACCTAGGGAGCCATCTCACATAGCCCCTGAGCCATCTCATTCGACTCCTGAGCTCCCTCGATTTTCTACTGATAATTTTTCTACAGGATACTCTTCATTTGATTTTTCAGGATTCCGATCGTCATTCAAGGCTTTCAGGGTCGAGCATACCTCGCACATAGGGGTGTGGGATCGGTTTATCCAGACTATAGAGGAGCACCATCGTATGGTGACTCAACATTTGGATAGGGTAGCAGAATTTCACAGGAGGGCTAATGAGTTTTTCACCACTGAGGCCGCCAGGAGGGAGGAGGATGCTAGATGTCGGCAGGAGTCCTGGGAGTTTTACCAGGGGCAACGATGTAGGTGAGCAGAGGAGGATACTATTAGCGAGGACGGTGACCATTGATCCCCTTGAGCTATTTTGTGAGTTTCGATGCCTTTCATTTATTGCTTATGTTGTCTCTTCTTAGATTTCTAATGTGGTTATTGCATAATTTAGGTCTAGGGGAGTATGTTTCATTGTGTAAGATGATTCCATTTTTATCTTTTCATATATCATAACATTGCATTCTTATATCATCTAGCGTAGTATAACTGAACCTTGATCGAATCATGATATTCCTTTTTGCTTATTTGATAAGAACCCTATTTCACTTTTCACACGACCTATAGGTTTAAGGTATCCGAAAAGGGTTTAAATCCCCCATATCAGACTAGTACTCGATTTTTCATTGGGGACTTTCCTATGCAATTTGGTTACTGGAGAAACACTTTTCCTAGAAGTTTTGAAAAAAAAAAAAGAATAGAAAAAAAAGAAAAAAAAAAAAGAGGACTGGAATTGTTTTAAAGCACCCCTTTAAGACCAAGTAGCTACTAGGGAAACACCTAAAAGGTGCCCCTTTGAGGCTAACTAGTTACTGGGGAAATGCTTACTATAAATTTCTTCCCTTCTTTCTTCTTGGTAAGTGCTCCTTTGAGACCTTTTGTTGATAGGTGAGGATGATCCATGCATTAAGGCAGGTAAGTGCCTCTACGCCGAAAATGAGAGGAACACGATAGAGGGGATGTCAAATCTGGATTGGTGTCCAATGCCTTTGGGTCGACTTTTCACGTGCACTATATAGGGATCTTTCAAGTTTTGCCACTAGGAATGATTTGATAAGATTAAGATCAGATTTTATACCTCTGGATGGTTTCTTGCCATAAGTTGTCTTTTGTTTTTTTCCCTTTTCTTTGCTTGAGGACAAGCAAAAGTTTAGGTCTAGGGGATTTTGATGTTTGTAATTCATGTTACATTTTGGGTATTCAATATACATGCATTTCATCCCATTTTATGTTTTAGTCATGTATTTTGTTATGTTTTAGTCAAGTTTAACATATTTTGGACAAAGAAATTATTTTGGGGTATTTTTCATGTTAATAGGGTGAAGAATCGGCAATTATCGAGGCGTATCAAAATAACACAGTCGTGCCATCAGAGACACGTCCGTGTCAAGATGAAACTAAGACTGTCCCAAATCTAGAACTTCAAGATCTCAACACACCCCGGGTGTGTTAGCCGACATGCCCACGCCTCATGCCCGACACGCCCATGCCCTCCATTGACATGGGCGTGTCGCCCTATTTCCATACGAAGCACACCCTTTCCTTTTTTGCGTACAACATGGCGAAACCCGGGATTTCCACCTGAATTGAAGAGGAGTTTTGCCTTAATTGAAGACCAAGCCAAGGCTATAAAAGAGGATATATTCTAACCCTAGGGAGGGGGCGGTGGAATTCGGAAGAGGACGACAAAGCTGACGGCGGAGGAAACACAACGATGGCGTTAAAGATTGTAATTTCTTTCTCTGGCAATTCTTATTCAACTGTGGAGTAGTGTCCTGTAATCTTAGGATGGGAGAGTAGCCCTTGACAATTTATGATGGTTGATTTAATCTCTTTTACTTGAATAGACATTTGTTTTGATTTGGTTTTAGATTCTTAGTGATAAATCTAAGGAACCTTGGGGAAGTACCTAACAGTGAACCCAAGTTCCCGAAACCTAGATCCAAACTAGGGATTAACTCCTACCAAGTATCGATAGCGTATCTATGAGGGCTTGCGGGAATCATTGATGATTCCTTAGCTGATTATGGTTCCGTGTGCAAACCTATCGTGAAAAGGAAATTTAGTCTCTAGAGGAACTCTTATGGACTTAATGGATCTATCAAATCCAATTTTTACCAAGTAATGGTAGTAAGACTAGGGAGGTTTGCGGGGGTCTCGTGACAGGTCCCCTAAGCTGATTATGATCACCTACGCTCGAATACCATGACAGGGAAATTGAGTTTGATAGGTACAATTGGCGTAGACTGTTGGTTTTGCCCGGAAGCTCTGATACCAATTGAAGGGATTTCCCTTGTCGAGTCCGTGAGGGGAAACTTCACTTCCCCTTCGCCTCGGTTGCTTGACCATGGTGATCCCTTCGATGTCCCCGGATTAAAAATTTAATCCTAGACAAAAGGGATTCCCAAAGAAACCAAGTCATCGTCGTGCTATTCGTTTAGAGAGGTCACTTGAACAAACTAGTTGTTCAAGTGACCATCCTCTATTCTACGAGTAGCCGCGGAATAGACGATGTCCGGATCGCCGGTTTTTGTGTTTATACTCGGGATCCAAGTATTATTTATCCTATTTATAGAAATATAACATGCTTATATTTTGAAAAACAAACACAAGCAATGAATAAAAGAGATAGAAGAATAGTTATACCTCTTGGTCTTCTAATGTATGACCCTCCTCCTTTTGGACGTCGTGTGGGCGACGATCCACCAAAAGTCGAAGCTCCTAGATCGCAAAACTTTCTTCCTTGCATTTCCCAAGCAAGAGGAAGAAGAGAAACAATGTTTTTCTCCTTCAAAAACTCAACCAACAAAGAACTATAGAAGTTCTTGCCGCCGGCCAACTAGAAGGAGAAGAATATGATGGAAAACTACCAAGACACCAAGGGAAACCCTATATCTTGTTTCCACCACCTAAGGAGAAGAGAGGGGAGTGTTTTGGGCGCCGGCCAAGGGCTGGGAAGGGCTGGAATAGCTGCTGGACGTTGGCCACAAGGCAAGGAAGAAGAAGGAAAACTTACCTTATTTGGTGCCACCCTTGCTTCCAAACCCTAACCCTAATTCCAATCCTATCTCAACTAGGATTGCCCTATTCTTGCCGCCCAAGCCTTGCTCCCTCTCTATCATCATCTTCACGCCAACCCCATGCCACCTTTTATAGAGTTTGGGGATAAGCCATGAATTAATCTCAACCATCGGATCTTAGAGATTTAATCTCTACCAATGGATCTTAGTGTTTTGTTTCTATCCATTGGATCTAAGCATCTTGAGGTGTTAATGGGATACATTAGGGACCATGAGTAGGAGTTGGGTCTTGGCCACCCATGGATCAAGCCCACATAAAGTCCGATCCACTAATGATGATCCAATCCACTAAAGGTCCATCATTGATCTACCTCACCAACCCCCATATGATAATATGGGCTCCATATATTATTTGTACATTTTCTCCCCGTGTTTAAGATCTCGAATGTCCGTTGATTAATTAATTTACTAACCATTAATTAATCAACATCTAACTCCTTGAGTAGTACCACTCAACCTTTTCATCATGCCGGACCAAGTCCACCTGCAGGGTTTACATGATGAACCTTATGAGCTCCTCAAGGGGACATCATCATCCTAATATATAGGACACGGTTTCCTCCTATAATCAATGGCACACCATATAAATAATATCATCTCCCAACTTACCGAGTCTATCGATTTAATCTATAAATCTCGCCCATTGGTAAATCAAAGAGATGAGTACTAAGTATATGTGCCCGTTATTATATCGGGATTAAGAGCATGTACTAAATAATATCTGAGGTCCGATTCGATTATGTAGTCAGCAATAAATCGAATCACCTCTAAGTCGGTCCTGCTCAATACACACAAAGTGCACTAGTGTGATTCTATGGTCAAGACAAACCAATACCAAATCACACTACAACCATTCCGATGGTTTGTCCAAAGCCATCTCGGTTGTGAGCCTTTACTTATACTTTTCAAGGGGCTGATAACATGATCTCCTGTGTGACACCACACACCATGTTATCTACAATGTAAAGTATTAGACAATATTGCATAACCATAAAAATATGCAAACAATGATCATGTGATTCTTATTCCAAAATAAATATGTTCATACAAAATATAGACTTTTCAGTATACATCCCTACAATCTCCCACTTATACTAAAAGACTATGTTGTTCTCAAAGTGTCATACATCTGATCCCCATTCCCTCCACATGCCTATCAAAAGCTCTTGCCAGAAGGGCCTTAGTGAAAGGATCTGTCAGGTTATCCTCCGATGCAATCTTGGCCACAGCAACTTCTCCTCTCTTTACGATTTCTCGATCGTGGTATTTGCGCTCTATGTGTTTACTAGCCTTATGGGCTCGTGGTTCCTTCGAGTTTTCAACTGCACCACTATTATCACAATAAATTGTGATAGTTCTGGGCAAACCAGGAATCACATCCAACTCCATCAGGAAGTTCCTGAGCCACACAGCTTCTTTGGCTGCCTCATAGGCTGCCACATACTCAGCTTCCATGGTGGAGTCCGCCACGCATTTCTGTTGGGCACTCCTCCATACAATGGCTCCACCTCCCAAAGTAAACAAAAACCCTGAGGTAGACTTATCGTTATCCCTATCGATTGAAGTCGAATCTGTAACCCATAGGAGTAATTGGTCCGCCTTCGTAAACCAAAGCATATAATCCCTAGTCCTTCTCGTGCACTTCAATATATGCTTTACCGCACCCAATGTCCTCGTCCCGATTACTCGATATTCACGACCATGCCCACGAAAGCAGATATCCGGTCTCATCTGAGAGCATCGCATACATGAGGCTTCCTATCACAAGCATAAGGAACCGCTTTCATCTCCTCTATCTCCTCGATGATCTAGGACACATCTCCTTAGATAAAGGAACTCCATGCCCGAAAGGTAGAAAACCCTTCTTGGAGTTCTCGCATGCTAAAACGATCCATAATCGTGTCTATGTATGAAGCTTGGGATAAGCACAACATCCTTTTCTTGATCCCTTATAACCTTGATCCCAAGGATGTGTCCCACCTCTCCCAAGTCCTTCATATCAAACTGCTTTGGACAACCATACCCTTACGTCCGATAACACCTTGATATTGTTGCCAATCAACAAAATGTCATCTACGATAGTACAAGAAATACCACTACGTTTCTCACATCTCTGATATACACAAGACCCATCCAAACTTTGAATAAATCCATAAGACTGGATCACTTCATCAAACCGGATGTTCCAAGATCTTGAAGCTTGCTTCAATCCATAAATGGACCGATTAAGCTTACATACAAGATGCTCTTTGCCCTTAGCAATGAATCCTCCGGTTGCTTCATGTAGATGTTTTCCTCAAGACTTCCATTAAGGAAAGTCGCTTGACATCCATCTTCACACCTCATAATCCATATGAGCCGCTATGCATAAGAGAATCCGGATAGATTTAAGCATGGCTACAAAAGGTCTCCTCATAATCGATACCCTCTTTCTGAGTATACCCTTTCGCAACAAGCCTAGCTTTGAAGGTCTCAACCTTCCCGTCTACACCTCTCTTTCTCTTGTAGATCCACTTGCATCCAATGGTTTTTACACCATCGGTGGTTCTACTAGCTCCTGTGACTCTGATTTGAATCCATAGATTCAATCTCAGATTCATTGCACTCGCCAAGATATCTGCATCTTTATCTTGGATTGCCTCATCATATGTCCAGTGGATCAGTTCATGTTCGCCAGACCAAATCAAGATTCTCCCAAGAACATGAATCTATCAGTCGTCTCACAACCTCCCACTACGACGAGGTATCACCTCTGTATCCTCCGCGTGACACGCTGCGTTGACATGTGGTATATCCTCTTGTACCGTGGTACTAAAGAAGTGACTTCCCCTTTTAACTCCTCCAGAACAATTTTACTCTTGGGCTTGTGGCTCATCACATAGTCTTCCTCTAGAAATCTGGCGTTCGTGCTAACGATCACCCTCTGATCTCTAAGACTATAAAACAATCCACCCTTCGTTCCTCTGGGATAGCCAACGAACAATCGTACTTCTGTACGAGGTTCCAACTTACCAGCATCTGCCTTCAGCACATGTGCTGGACTCCCCCATATCCGAATATGTCTTAGACTAGGCTTTCGCCCAGTCCACAACTCTGTGGGAGTAGAAGGCA
Source organism: Wurfbainia villosa (assembly GCA_025175895.1). Classification (NCBI taxonomy): domain Eukaryota; kingdom Viridiplantae; phylum Streptophyta; class Magnoliopsida; order Zingiberales; family Zingiberaceae; genus Wurfbainia; species Wurfbainia villosa. The sequence goes on along the minus strand of CM045988.1, from coordinate 52,383,424 downwards.
CTGATTTAGATGGAACCAAGTTCAGAATGTACACTGCCGTTTCTAGAGCATATCCCCAGAACGAATCTGGCAAGTCAGAATAACTCATCATCGATCTAACCATCTCCATAAGAGTCCTATTCCTTCGCTCTGCTACACCATTCTGCTGGGGTGTGCCAGGTGCAGTCAATTGGGATTGAATCCCAGCCTCTGATAAGTAGTTCCTAAACTCTCCCAAGAGGTACTCACCACCACGATCAGATCGTAGTATTTTGATACTTTTACCTTGACGTTTCTCCACATCAGCCTTGAATTCTTTGAACTTGTCAAAGCATTCAGACTTGCGGCGCATCAGGTAAATGTATCCATATCTTGAGTAATCGTCTATAAAAGAGACGAAATACTCAAAACCACCTCTAGCCTGGATAGACATAGGACCACACAAATCAGAATGAACCAATTCTAACACATCTTTGGCTCTATACCCCTTGGCCTTAAAAGGCCTCTTGGTCATCTTACCCTCCAAGCAAGATTCACAGGTTGGGAGATCCTCCACCACTAATGAACCCAAAGGTCCATCAGCTATCAACCTTTGAATTCTGCTTAGGTTAATGTGACCAAGCCTAAGATGCCAAAGATATGTTTGGTTCATCTTCGAAGGTTCTTTTCTCTTATTAGAATTAAAAGATGAGTTATTAACTTCAATTTCCATTTTGGGAGGTTTTGGTTCAAGTGTGTACAAATTTCCTATCAATACATCCGAACAGATAATGTCCCTATTCCTCCTTATAACAACTCTGTCATTAAAAGAAATAGAATATCCATCCATAAACAATTTAGAAACCGAAATTAAATTCTTTCTAAATAAGGGTACATAAAGGCAATTCTTAAGAACCAAAAGTTTATTTTTCTCAAAAGATAAATGAACATCTCCCACTGCAAAAGTCGCGACCTTCGTGGCATCATCCAAGTACACGGTAATCTCTCCCTCAGCCAGTCGTCTGGTTTCCTGGAACCCCTATAAAGTATTGCAGACATGATCAGTGGCTCCCGTATCTACACACCAGGTGCCGGTAGATAACACCGCTAAATATGTTTCAACAACTAGACCAAAAGATATACCTTTGTTCTTGCGGTTGGGGCAGTCCTTCTTCCAGTGTCCAGTCTGCTTACAAGTGAAGCACTTGCCTTTTGGCTTCTTCACTCCTCCCTGAGTACCTCCCATCGCCTTTGCCCTGGTTTGTTTCTTCTTCTTCTTGCCTTTCGGCTTAGAAGCAGAAACCTTCTGGGTCATCACAGCATGCGCCTGAGCACTCTGACAAAATAGTCCCTCTGCCGCCTGGAGTTCTGTCAGAAGTTCTGCTAAAGAATACAACCTCTTGTTCATGTTGTAGTTGAGGCGAATCGCCAAAACTCCTAGGTAGATCGGAGTATGATATCGACACTGGTTTCCCCATCGATCTCAGGCTCCTAGGACCTCCAACTCATTCAAATGAGCTATCATCTTGAGAACATGATCCTCACGGTGTTCCTCGATCATGGTGGTCGTCATCAAGTTTCTCATGGCCTCTTGCCTCGCAGCCCGATTCTGGTGTCCGAAAAGATCCTTGAGATTGAGCATCATATCATAGGCAGTGGGCATGGCTTGATGCTGATGTTGGAGTACATTTGACATAGATGCCAAAATGTAACACCGTGTCATCTCATCGACCTTGTTCCACTTCCTATAGCTCTCTCTCTCCTTTTCCCCAGAATCATCTGCAGGCTTGGGAGGGCACTCTTCGAGGAGTACATATTTGTATTCCTCAGCAGTCAAGACAATGTCTAGATTCCTCTTCCCATCTACATAGTTGGGTCCAGAAGTTTGTTCTCTTCAAAGATCACAGCAAGTGGGTTGAAAGTCATTTTGAAAGAAAACCTAAGAATCACATAAATCAAAACATTAGATTTCAAAAAATTATTGATTCCTCAAACAATAAAATTTTAAAATCAACCAACACCTCAAAACACCGAGAATATCGTATGCCACGATAGTGTGGACGTATACGAATTCTACATTTGTAAGAGGATGTTTTACCCATTAATTTTACTATCTTGTCAACCTAACTTTTTGACAAGTAAAATTAATAGTTGGTTTCTCTTTGGCCCTACAAATAAAAGCAGTGACTCCGATGGGGAGGATACTTATATTTGTATCTAAGTGTTCACGATTATTTGATACCAGGGTAATTATCTCGGGTTATGTGCCTTACGATGGGCAAGTACACACGCTCCTTAATAATTTCCTATAACCATATTCGACCTTGTGATCCGCAAACAAACCCATCCGATGGGGAGGAAGGCACTCAGAGCCGACGCGCAAGTTTGTTTGCATCACTTGTCAAATTGTAATGGAGGCCACGGGAATTTATAAAAATATCCCTCTCCCACTTAGTAATTTGAAATTGAGGAATTTTCCTAGCCTACGACATGCATATCAAACAAAAAGCAATAAATATGAAAAATAAATTATTTTCCAACTATTATGGCTTTTGTCTTCAATATGACTCCTGTCGCATCGCCATCTCGTCCGCTCCTCCTACGCCATGTACGAGCCATCCGGAGATCCGAGCCGAGACTAAATCCTATTTTAATTTACATCCATCGATCCTATACTCCACGAGGGAGTGTACATGAAATCTAGATCGAAAGTAAAATAAAATAAAGAGCGGCTAAACAATGCCGTATTTAATTTACAAAAACTAAATACTAGCCTCGTCAACCCCGAGGATTCAACAAAATAAACATTTACACACATACAATCACATACACACACATGCCATAATAGTGGAATCTTATGCCTGCAACCAAAGAGTTAAACTACGCATATCCTACTATTTTCTAGCTCATATAATATATGATTAAGTGCATAAAAATTAACGAATCCTAAACACACAAAACCGAAACCTTGGCTCGAATACAAATTGTTGGTTTTGAAGCTCGATACCAATTGAAGGGATTTCCTTCGAGTCCGTGAGGGGAAACTTCCCTTCCGCCTCGGTTGCTTGACCATGGTGATCCCTTCGATGTCCCGGATTAAAAATTTAATCCTAGACAAAAGGGATTCCCAAAGCAACCAAGTCATCGTCGTGCTATTCGTTTAGAGAGGTCACTTGAACAAACTAGTTGTTCAAGCGACCATCCTCTATTCTACGAGTAGCCGCGGAATAGACGATGTCCGGATCGCCGGTTTTTGTGTTTATACTCGGGATCCAAGTATTATTTAGCCTATTTACAGAAATATAACATGCTTATATTTTGAAAAACAAACACAAGCAATGAATAAAAGGGATAGAAGAATAGTTATACCTCTTGGTCTTCTAATGTATGACCCTCCTCCTTTTGGACGTGTGGGGCGACGATCCACCAAAAGTCAAGCTCCTAGATCGCAAAACTTCCTTCCTTGCTTTTCCCAAGCAAGAGGAAGAAGAGAAACAATGTTTTTCCTTCAAAACTCAACCAACAAAGAACTATAGAAGTTCTTGCCGCCGGCCAACTAGAAGGAGAAGAAGATGATGGAAAACTACCAAGACACCAAGGGAAACCCTATATCTTGTTTCCACCACCTAAGGAGAAGAGAGGGGAGTGTTTTGGGCGCCGGCCAAGGGCTGGGAAGGGCTGGAATAGCTGCTGGATGTTGGCCACAAGGCAAGGAAGAAGAAGGAAAACTTGCCTTATTTGGTGCCACCCTTGCTTCCAAACCCTAACCCTAATTCAAATCCTATCTCAACTAGGATTGCCCTATTCTTGCCGCCCAAGCCTTGCTCCCTCTCTATCATCATCTTCACGCCAACCCCATGCCACCTTTTATAGAGTTTGGGGATAAGCCATGAATTAATCTCCTCCATTGGTTCTAGGGATTTAATCTCAACCGTCGGATCTAGAGATTTAATCTCAACCGTCGGATCTTAGAGATTTAATCTCTACCAATGGATCTTAGTGTTTTGTTTCTATCCATTGGATCTAAGCATCTTGAGGTGTTAATGGGCTACATTAGGGACCATGAGGAGGAGTTGGGTCTTGGCCACCCATGGATCAAGCCCACATAAAGTCCGATCCACTAATGATGATCCAATCCACTAAAGGTCCATCATTGATCTACCTCACCAACCCCCATATGATAATATGGGCTCCATATATTATTTGTACATTTTCTCCCCATGTTTAAGATCTTGAATGTCCGTCGATTAATTAATTTACTAACCATTAATTAATCAACATCTAACTCCTTGAGTAGTACCACTCAACCTTTTCATCATGCCGGACCTAGTCCACCTGCAGGGTTTACATGATGAACCTTATGAGCTCCTCAAGGGGACATCATCATCCTAATATATAGGACACGGTTTCCTTCTATAATCAACGGCACACCATATAAATAATATCATCTCCCAACTTACCGAGTCTATCGATTTAATCTATAAATCTCGCCCATTGGTAAATCAAAGAGATGAATACTAAGTATATGTGCCCGTTATTATATCGGGATTAAGAGCATGTACTAAATAATATATGAGGTCCGATTCGATTATGTAGTCAGCAATAAATCGAATCACCTCTAAGTCGGTCCTGCTCAATACACACAAAGTGCACTAGTGTGATTCTATGGTCAAGACAAACCAATACCAAATCACACTACAACCATTCCGATGGTTTGTCCAAAGTCATCTCGGTTGTGAGCCTTTACTTATACTTTTCAAGGGGCCGATAACATGATCTCCCGTGTGACACCACACACCATGTTATCTACAATGTAAAGTATTAGACAATATTGCATAACCATAAAAATATGCAAACAATGATCATGTGATTCTTATTTCAAAATAAAGATGTTCATACAAAAAATAGACTTTTAAGTATACATCCCTACATAGACCTCGAAAGGGGTCATTGATTTACCTTAGGATAGGTTCTATCGAAACAATTCTAAGGAGTAGGAGAGAACATAATCACCTTATAAATCGTCGATGCGGTGAAACTCATATCCTGAGATTCCCTTCAATTATTGACTTTTAGCTCATTCTTCTCATTCGTTGTTCTTGACTGCTTAGTTTCTTCACTTAATTCAGAAATTTGATTTGACTAGATAACTTGGTATCAAGATTATTCGGTAATTGACCTAATCCCTGTGGGATCGATATTTTTATTACTTGATGACAACCGTGCAATTTTGATGTGTGTAATTCATGTTACATTTTGGGTATTCAATATGCATGCATTTCATCCCATTTTATGTTTTAGTCATGTATTTTGTTATGTTTTAGTCAAGTTTAACATATTTTGGACTAAGAAACTGTTTTAGGGTATTTTTCATGTTTACAGGGTGAAGAATTGGCAATTATCGAAGCATATCAAAATAACACAGTTGTGCCATCAAAGACACGTCTGTGTCAAGCTGAAACCAAGACTGTCCCAACTCCAAAACTTCCAGATCTCAACACACCCCGGGTGTGTTAGCAGACACGCCCACGCCTCATGCCCGACATGCCCATGCCCTCCATTGACATAGGCGTGTCGCCCTATTTCCAGACGCAGCATGCCCTTTCCTTTTTTGCGTACAACACGACAAAACCCGGGATTTCCGCCTGAATTGAAGAGGAGTTTTGCCTTACTTGAAGACCTAGCCAAGGCTATAAAAGAGGATATATTTTAACCCTAGGGAGGGGGCGACGGAATTCGAAAGAGGACGACAAAGACGACGGCGGAGGAAACACAACGATGGCGTTAAGGATTATAATTTCTTTCTCTGGCAATTCTTATTCAGCTATGGAGTAGTGTCCTGTAATCTTAGGATGGGGGAGTAGCCCTTGACAATTTATGATTGTTGATTTAATCTCTTCTACTTGAATAGACGTTTGTTTTGATTTGGTTTTAGATTCTCAGTTGTAAATCTAAGGAACCTTAGGGAAGTACCTAATAGTGAACCCAAGTTCCCAAAACCTAGATCCAAACTAGGGATTAATTCCTACCAAGTATCGATAGTGTATCTATGAGGGCTTATGGGAATCATTGATGATTCCTTAGCTGATTATGGTTCCATGTGCAAACCAATCGTGAAAAGGAAATTTAGTCTCTAGAGGAACTCTTATGGACTTAATGGATCTGTCAAATCCAATTTTTACCAAGTAATGGTAGTAAGACTAGGGAGGTTTGCAGGGGTCTCGTGACAAGTCCCCTTAGTTGATTATGATCACCTACACTCGAATATCGTGCTAGGGAAATTGAGTTTGATAGGTACAATTGGCGTAGACCTCAAAAGGGGTCGTTGATTTACCTTAGGACAGGTTTTATCGAAACAACTCTAAGGAGTAGGAGAGAACATAATCACCTTATAAATCGTCGATGCGGTGAAACCCATATCCAGAGAATCCCTTCAATTATTGACTTTTAGCTCGTTCTTCTCATTCGTTGTTCTTGACTGCTTAGTTTCTTCACTTAATTCACAAATTTGATTTGACTAGATAACTTGGTATCACGATCATTCGATAATTGACCTAATCCCTGTGGGATCGATATTTTTATTACTTGACGACAACTGTGCACTTGCAGAAATCGACACATCAATAATCCATAATAACACCTTTACACAATCTATTTCATAACATACACAATCACAGCTTACCTCCCATTGTTCCAACCAACCACAGCTTCTTAATCCAACCTTCTGTAAAAAATCTGCACAATCAACCTTGATTTCTCTCTTTTCCGGCACAATCCAGAAACCCCACCATTTGAAGTTGGCAGCAAAATCCTAATAATCATATATACCAATCCATTAGCTTGCCCTTAAACTATAATGGTAGCCTTCATCCACCTCGTGATGACCCTACAACCCACACCTTAATATTAAGAAACAAAGGTAATAGATGGAGCAATTACTCGATTGTGGAAGAGCAACTACATCATCTAGAGCGGCCAACAAACAAGTTGTACACGGAGGAAAATAGGGTAAAGTCAATCGGAACAATGGTGACTCGAATCGAAAATTTTATGGAGAAGACAGATTAACGAACAAAGCCCGTGAACTGCTGGATGAAGTCTTCTTCTTGTAGGGGATCGATCGGCCGACTAGAGGGGAGTGAATAGCCCTCTTTCGTTGGATAATGGAATTTGCTCGTCTACAAACAAGATTAGCGCAAGCGGAAAAACAAAACAAGACAAGCAAATAGAAATGACAAGAATACAAATGCTAACACAATATGTAACGTGGTTCACGGCTACGCCGCTAATCCACGGTCTGATTCGTCCACGGTGAATCACTCCGCAAGCTTCCACTAGATCTCTCATTTGCACAAAGCTAGGTGGAGGTAACCTCTTTTACACAAGGATCACTCTTCTACAATAGAATGAAGTTTAGCACTAGTAGAAGAGTGGAAAACAGTTTAGGGCACTTTGGGAGTAGTTGGGAGTTCAAGCATTAGGTTCCCAAAGCCCCACACCCTTCCTCTTTATAGAGGAAGAGGGTTTCTTCTCATTGACACATGAGCAATGGTCGATGTCCCTATCGATCGTAGTCTAGTCGCGCAATAATGGTCGCTTTTCATGTTGGATTTCATCCAAATCGATCGACCGATATTGCCATCGGATCGAGTGCTCATGACTCCGACTCTCTCTGTGCACGTGATTCGATCTCAATGCCTTTCGATCGGCCGACAACGATCAGGCCGATCTAGCGATCATCGCGGGACAAATCCCATCGGATACCCATCGAACATTCCGGCCGAGCGATTTATCATTCCATGGCGGATCGGTGATCGAGAAATCTCATCACACTTAACCAGAATGGCCAAGTTTCACCTAGGATCTCTACCCCTTCCCGGGTTACATTCGCTCTCATCCTCGGAGTCCTCGCCTTTCTTGTCCGCCACGCCCTCGGATCGCGCTCGCAGCGGCCCTCGCCATCGCCCAAGTCTACTTCTCCGGCTTCATGAAGCTTCTCTTCGGCCCCTCTGGATGCTCAAGCGCAGGCTAGGGCTTCCATCCATCCTTCACCAACTCAAGGAACGAGTCATGAGAGGTGAAACTCACCAAGGCTCCATGTGCGAATTACTAAGCCCTGCAAGACTCCAACGCACATATCAAATCATAATAACAATCTAACTTAAACCCTTTGCCACACACATCAAAACCTTATCATGGCAAGAGATTGCCCTAACAATCTCCCCCTTTTTGATGTGTGGCAATCTGTTTAAGTTATGTAAAACATTTGATAAATTATTAAGGAAAGAAAGCATGTGAATAATATGATTAGCAACTCTCCCCCTTAATACATGAAACTCCCCCTAAATATATGCCCCCTTACTTAAACATATACATTTCTCCCCCTTTAACACCATCAAAAATATTAAACAATGTTTATACAAGCATGGCATCAAGTTTAGAGGTAAAAAAACCAAAACATGCCTTAAAATCGGATACAAAAGGCTATTGGGCATATTATCAGGCTACTAGTCGACTGACACATGGATTTCAAGATTTCTGATTTTCCGGGGTGAATTTCAGAAATGCATAAAAAAATCTATAAAATTTGAAAAATCACGAAATTTGGGGAACACATTTCTTGTAAGTATATTTATCCATGAAAAATCGTTATATTTTCAAGTATTTGCCAAAAATCCAAAAGCTTTAAAAACCACTAGGTTTTTTATCATGTTTGTATCCATTTTAACACCTAGTTTTGATTTCAATTGTTTCAAAACATGAACACACAGATTTTAAGGTAAGAAATTGTTTTGAAAACATATGAAATATCCAACCATGATCTTTGGGCAATATGTATATGAATTAAACATAAGTCTTCCCCATGATTGGTCTATTATTGCTATTTTGATACTTTAAATGACTATCTAAATGTCATAGGCACTAGTGGATATTTGTATCATCATCCTATCATCTCACTAATGCTAAGTTTTCAATTATGGTAGCCTATGGTGAGTGTGAGATGCATCCTAAAGTTATTTGTATATACTTAACCATTATTTTCATGCAATTCTATCAAGGTTAAGTATCATCCTAACATTTCACATGATCATAAAGATATATATGGATTAATTTCACATTATGATCATGAAACAAATGAATTCATCAAATTTTGATCATGCATTAGGTATTACATCATGATAATAAAGCAAATATTACCTAAAGCATGATTTATCTACTTATAGGTGCATTATCATCACCTAACACTATTTCAAAAAATGTTGTCCCACCATCCTAAGTCAACCAACATATGATTTAGATAAATTCCATATGGTTGACTATCCTAGGGTTTTCTTAACCCTTAAGGATGGATTTTGGAACCCAAAATAAGTTCTTTCCTATGGGGTTCACTAAATACTCCTTAGGGATCCATTTTCTAGCAATTACTTTCTTTTTGTCTTGACCCCTAGTAATTAGACATTTATAGGCCTTTTCATTTTTCTTTTCCTTATAACCTAGGTCTTTCTTGTTGAAGCTTGCCCTTTGGCTCCCTATGATCATGTTCAAGGTGTTGGAGCCTATTGTAAATTTTTCTAGGGCTTTGGTCAAGTGGTTTACCTTTTCCCTTAAAGCCCTATTTTCTTCTATGCATGCATCATTAACATCCAAAGGCATATAGTTATCATGTGATCATGCATCATCATTATCATCATTAAAATATGCTTTTTCTAATTTTTGTTCTAAATCCTTAATTTGCTCAAGCATGCATTTATTCCTTTTCTTTGCCCTAAATAAATCCTTAGTGAGGCTAGAAATCATGGACATTATTTTCTTAGGGGGTAGATTCGTTACCTCACTTACCAAATCCTCTTCCGATGATGAGGATGTAGAGGAGGCTCCCCCTTCACTTAAGCTCTCTCCACTTGAGCTTGCTTATTCACCATCGGAGGAGGAGCAATCCAAGTCATCAAAGGCCATTAGAGCAAGGTTGGAGTAGACATGTTCTTCTTCTTGGGATGAGGATGAAGAAGAAGGATCTGTAGGAGATCGATTGGCCGGCTAGAGGGGGGTGAATAGCCCTCTTATGATGGATGTCGGAATTCTCTCCTTCGTTTGCTCGTCTACGATTATCGCTAGCACAGTGGAATAACAATAATAATGAAACTAACAACAATACACAATCACACAACACAAGATATACGTGGTTCGGAACCGAATGGTTCCTACTCCACGGGCGAGCTCACCGAGCTCTAATTATGCGCACGACACTAACTATAACACTCCTTCTCGACAACACGTCAGAGGTGGAGAAACCTCTCACAAGCAATTACAATGTAATATAGAAATACAAGAAAATACACAAATACAATACACAAGAAAACTTTCACCGATTGCTTTGATCGGTTTGCTTTGATTGGCTCTTGAAGACTAGAATTGTTGAAGGACTAGAATGCACCACAATGCCTCCAATAGCTCCACAAAACCATGGCAAAACCTGCATCATTTTATAACTCGAGCGCTCGATCATTGCCAAACAATGCCCAATCATTGCTCGTAGCCGTTGTCACAACGCGGATCCATCCCGATAAGTTCCAATGGATCTACCCACCGATCGATGCCCATCGTGTGATTAATAATCGCCATCGCGCCACGATCGGCTCCATGACACCGCACATCGATCACCCCTCCGATCATATCGACTATCGATCCGCGATCCATGGTCGGCGATCGCTAACCCTTAGCCTTACACCTAGCCTTAGTCGACTTGGACAACCTAGTCGATCGAACCGACACCTATGCCGGTCGGCGTCGGGCAAAACCTCAAACACCAAGTTGTTGTTTGGGCACAATCAAACATCAAGTTTGAGCTTCGATCACATCAAGTTTGAGCCAAGTCCACCTTATCATCCTCATGGAGTTCCCCACGAGCTCTCTTCCCTGGTCCTCCCCACCGGATGCACCAAGTGCACGGCCAACACCATCCTTCATACCCTAGAAGTATGCTTCCCTTTGGGGTCACTCCATTCGCCCGTCCGTGTCCCGGATGCGCCGCGCCATGCCATCCTTCACCGACTCAAGGACCCGACTATGAACTTAAGACTTCCCATATGCTCAGCGCACGGCCGCAATGCATTTCTCACCGCCAAGCGGCCGCCAATGCTTTGGATTTCCCATGCCAACACCATGTTGGACTTTCCCATGACAATCCCATGTCATGAGTTTTGTCTATCATCAAAATACCATCAAGGTACTGCTGGGCCGATTGCACCAACAGGATCATCCCATGTCTTTGCTTTGAATGCCTTGGCCTTCCCTTTTTCTTTAACCTTCTTCTCTTCTTCCTTCTTTTTGCTCCCCTTTTTCTTCTTCTTTTCTTCTTTCTTCTTCCTCTCTTCTTTGCTCTTGTTTAAGAGGGGATAATTGTCCCTTATGTGTCCCTCTCCTTGGCAATTATAGCAAATCACCTTCCCCCTTGGTCTTCTTCTCCTATCATTAGATTTATTAAATTGAAACCCTTTTAATGCACGTCTTACCCTCCTTACCATATAGGCTTCTTCTGTGCTATCCATGGAGGAGGAGGAGGATGCTTCATCGGATGAGGAGGGGATCTCCATCTTCTTCTTCCCCTTATGTGCCATCAAGGCTACTCCTCTTGAAGGTTGAAACTTTAGCTCTTCTTCTATTCCTTCAAGCCTCGTTTCGTAGAGCTCCATTGTTGAGAAGAACTCCTCCAAGGTGCTCACTTCTAAGTTCTTGGAGATGTAAAACGAGTCCACCATGGAGCTCCATCTTGAGGACCAGGGAAAGACATCTATGGCCTTCATTACCATATCCCGATTGGAGAGCTTTTCACCTACACTTGTCAAGCCGGTTAGAATTTCCTTAAATCTAGAGTGTAGGGATTTTACCTTCTCTCCCTTTTCAAGTTAGATGTTGGATAATTGGGAGCGAAGGACATCTCTCCTTACTAGTTTCGCCTCAGATGTGCCTTCATGAATTTCTATTAGTTTCTCCCATATTTTCTTGGCGCTAGCACACTCCCCTATCCTATTTACTTCTTGTTGGGGAAGTACATTGTAGAGGTGGTGCTTGGCCTTTGAATTCGCCAAGTACTCCTCTCTTTGTCTTTTACTACATCTTGATTTCTCCAATAGCTCCCCTTCTTTATTCCTAGGCAATTCGAAATCATTTTCCATAATCAAAAGAATTCCAAAGTCAGTTTCGAAGAATACCTCCATTCTCTTTTTCCACCAAGAGAATTCGCCTTCGAATTTTGGTGGGTGAATATTTGAGCCGGTCATTCTTGAATGTGCTTGTTGTGACGGTTAGTCCTCGACAAGCTTTCCTTGGCTCTGATACCACTTGTAGGGGATCGATCGGCCAGCTAGAGGGGGGTGAATAGCCCTCTTTCGTTGGATAACAGAATTTGCTCGTCAACAAACAAGATTAGCACAAGCGGAAAAACAAAACAAGACAAGCAAATAGAAATGACAAGAATACAAACGCTAACACAATATGTAACATGGTTCACGGCTACGCCGCTAATCCACTGTCCGATTCGTCCATGGTGAATCACTCCACAAGCTTCTACTAGATCTCTCCTTTGCACAAAGCTAGGTGGAGGTAACCTCTTTTACACAAGGATCACTCTTCTATAATAGAATGAAGTTTAGCACTAGTAGAAGAGTGGAAAACTGTTTAGGGCACTTTGGGAGTAGTTGGGAGTTCAAGCATTAGGTTTCCAAAGCCCCACACCCTTCCTCTTTATAGAGGAAGAGGGTTTCTTCCCATTGACACAGGAGCAGTCGACTAATGTCCCTATCAGTCGACTGGTCCTGTAGTCGTTGCCCAATAACAACTGCTTTCCACGTTGGATTTCATCCAACGGCACTGGCATCAGTCGACTGATATTGCCATCAGTCAACTGATGCTCGATCAGTCGAGTGCTCCGCGAGCTCGACTCCATTCTGTGCCCATGCACAATTCTATCAGTCGACTGTCATCCCTTGGCAGTCAACTGATGTCAACAACAGTCGACTGCCAGTCCATGGCAGTCGAATGCTTGGGTCAAAAGCCCATCAGTCGAATACCAGTCGAACCCATTCGACTAAGAGCAGTCGACTGTCATTCCATGGCAGTCGACTGATGTCGGGAAATCTCATCCGACACTTAGCCAAATGGCCAAGTTTCACCTAGGAGCTCTACCCCTTCCCGGGTTACATCCCTCACTCTCATCCCTCGGAGTCCCTCACCTTTGAAGTTATCTTCGTCCGGCCACGTCCCTCGGATGCGCCAAGCGCACGGCTCTGCAACGCCATCCTTCGCGTCTCGCCCTGAATTCTACTTCCTCCGGCTTCACTCCAAGCTTCTCATCCGGCGGTCCCTCGGATGCTCCAAGCGCACGGCTTCCGCAAAGCCATCCTTCATCGACTCAAGGACCGAGTCATGAGAGATGAAACTCGCCAAGGCTCCATGTGTGAATTACTAAGCCCTGCAAGACTCCAACGCACGTATCAAATCATAATAACAATCTAACTTAAACCCTTTGCCACACACATCAAAACCTTATCATGGCAAGAGATTGCCCTAACACTTCTATCTGTGATGGCAGAGTGAATGATGAATAGGATATCCTAATACTCGAGATGGAGGCAATGACGATAATGGCGTCGCTGTGCTCATGTAGTCCAATAGTTGTTCAGGTGGAGATCTTCAGCGACGAAGCGGCAGAAGAGAAGAGACAGCGACGGGGCAACAACTGCTGGCGGAAGAGAAGAGACGGCGATGGGGCGGTAGCAGATCCCTCACAGCGACGACGAGTGGCATGGTGGCGTGTGCGATGAGAGGCTCGAGGAGGCATCCATCAACGGCAGCAATGAGCTTGGGGTAGAGATCGAGCGAATTGGGAGAAAGGAGGAGCAGCGGCAAGAAATCGGGAGGATGCGATCAGCGGAGAGAAGCAAAGAAATAGCTAGGTCGCAATGAGCAGAGGAAGAAATCGCGATGGAGGAAAAAAATGGGAACTTGCAAATGGGTTGGGTTCGAGCTTTAAAAACCAGCCCTTTATGGTTAAGCTAGCTTAGGTTAAGTCCAAGCTAGTGTAAGTTGACCCAACCACCTATTTAAACTTTAATCTTCCTCGTAAGCGGTCATATGAATTCCTTTTTAATCCAGAAAAAATTATATTTTATTAATTTTTTCCTCGATATCTTACAGATTGATAATTTGTAGTTGGTTCTCCATTTCTTTTATAAGCACTTTCCAATCGATTAGAACACCCTCCAGTCGACTCCAAATCAGCCCATCGATTTTGTATTTCCATGCAGTCTAGGAAATTTATTGCGACTGGGGAGGTCCAGTCGACTGGAGTTCTTGCCATCTCGATCGCCAAATCTTCAATCGATCACCAACCTATGTTGCCAACTCGGCATCCCAATCAACTGGACCATACCCAGTCGACTAGATGCCTACAAAATAGTGTTAGCATAAAACATAGTATGAAATGAAACAACAATAGTAATACTGCTCGATCTCGACTTCTTAGTTCCACGTGGACTATCCGTCGGATCAACGCCTAGCTTTGTCCCCACCTGAGGACTCGGCCTCACCTCTTTTTTCAGGCTTACCTACTGGGTACTGAGTCGGATTTACTATGCTTGACATCCAATCTGACCCACCAGGGCTTCCTGCCAGCTGTCTGATCTCCCTGACCCAGCTGAACTTCATGTCGATTATCTGGTTTCCTGACCCAATCTGTAAAATACCAAAAAAAAAAAATTTCCTCGGTAATTGATAAAATATCTTGTGGAATTTTTCAAAAGTTTTTAGAAATTTTCTAGAAATTTAATTGAGTTCATATGACTGAATCGGAGGAAGATGAAGGCTTAAATAGATGATTGGGTTAGACTTAGGCTAGCTAGACCAACTAAAATAACCCGATCGTCGCTTTCCACGGGCATTTCTTCATTTCGTCGATTTCTTTTCTGCTCGCCCGATCGATTTCTTCCCGAACGCCTTCCCTCCTCTCCGAAGCGACCAGAGGCGATCGCGTCTTCTTCCTCAGCCTGTTCTTCTCCGCGCGCGCGCCGCCGACGCTCGAGCTCGCCCCATCTCCGCCTGATCTCCGCCCGAGCTCATTGTCGCAGCCCATGGTCGCCTCTTCGATCCGCTCGTCGCACATGCCACTACCGCAGTCTCCTCTCGAGTTCTCCTCGTTCGCCAGTCGTTGTCTCAGCCTGATCTCCGCCGGTTGTACCTTATTCCTCTCGATCTTGGCAGTAGCAAGCACCTCCAGCCATCAACAGCATCTCACGAGGAGATTTTGAGTCCGAGAGGGAGAATCACAGCTATCATCGGTGGAAGTAACGACGATGGCATCTTCAACCTTCCGATTGCGTGTTTGAGTTGAGCGACGCGAGCTTGGCTCGCCTCCGGCAGCAACGGTGACTGGTTGTGGTTGAGCCGCTGTTTATTCTACCATAGCTACAGCTTCACCGGCCTCTCCCTCTATCGCCGACGATTTTCTCTATCTGCCGCCACCTCCAATTGCTAGTAGTAGCTCTGTGGATTCAAGGGGCAAATTCAGTAGCAGAGCTGGGGCTGTGTCTGTGGTAGGGTTGGTGTTCGATTGGAGGGAGACGAGAAGGTAAGCTATAGTTACAGCTTTGATTTTAGGCGTTGTTAGGTTGTTTGTTGATGTTACTGGTTATCCTCTGTCTTAGCCCAAATTCCAGCCGATTGGATTTTTTTTTTTGGGTGATCAGCTGTGGGAGGAGGGATTCGAGCTAGGTGATCGAAGCTTAAGTGGTTCTATTCTTGCTCAATTCCTGGTAATTGATCGGTTCTTTTCAATTTCTATTTAGCTTCATTGTTGACCTACAATGAGTATGCTGATCTAGAACTTTAGTGTTTCATGAGTCAAGCTAGGGTAGATTCTACAAGTGAAGTGATTCTCGTATCATCATATCTTATGGTGGACTAAGCCAAATCTACGATTTGGATAAGGGTTGGTAAGCTAATCTAGCTTTCTCTTCTTTATTGTGGTTAATTTTGGTTGGTTGTGATTTGGCTATGGATGGTAAAGTGGGTTTGAGAGAAATTTAAATGTTGTGTGATTTGGAGTTTAGGATTATTAGAATTGAAATCTGTTTCCAATTTAACTGAGTTGTTGCAGTTCAACTAGTTGATTTGGATAGAGCTATTTAGCAATTGAAGCTAACCTAGGTGAGGCAGGAGCTAGGTTGTTATGAATGTATACTATTGGTCATTTCGTTAGCCGATCTGGTATTGGTTGATGATGAAATATAAGGATGGATGTGGAGGATTGATTGGGTTAATTGGGTAACTAGATCAATCAAGTTGATTGGGATACAAAAGCTGATGTAGGAGTCGATTTGATCCATCATTATATGTTTGCACTTAATCATAATATTTGATATGTGCAGGACATGGATACGAGACAAGACCGCGACCGTGAAGATATTATTCTGAGCTTCTTAGAAGGTGGGTAATTTCCTACCTGGTCCGGGTAGTTGTATTTCATTCAGATTTAGTCATTGATATGAGCATGTTAGGTGTTCATATTATCTTGACCCTGTTCTTTTTATCGTATGCTTGATCCTTTACCGTTGGCTATTAACTCTATTGCTGATATCATGTTTATTTTATCATGATTAGGAGTTATACATATAGGTGATGCAAGTAACTTAGAATTTGTTTAAGTTAAGTGCAAATGGTAAAGTCCGGATGACAACCTGATTGTACATTGGGCAAAAAGGTCATCCGTAGGTAGATAATGTCTTTAACCTAGGGTTAGTTCTAGTACCCTTAGGTTTTATGTTATCACCGAACATGTATTGTGTAAATGGTCAGAGGAATGATACTTAGGGTATCGCTACGGACCGGTGGTCCTAGCTTGTTATAATTCGATGAGTACGACTCTCTACAGGATAGAGAGTGTGTCCATCAGTTGAGTACGACTCTCTACAGGATAGAGAGTGCGTCGATTATATTGGTATGACTCTCTACAGGATAGAGAGTATCATGATCAGTTGAGTACGACTCTCTACAGGATAGAGAGTGCGTTGATCTGGCTAGTATGGCTTTCTGTAGAATAGAGAGTCTATGGTGGATGTCTGTATGTGAGACATTGTATTCATGTCATTTGCATGCACGCTGGCGACGAGGTCTCCCTTGTGGTTGAGAGTGTCGCCAGTCATCCTGCCTCCACGGTTACTCATAGGAGGAGTAACCGGTGTGAGAGCAGAGCATTGTGGTGCCGCACTCTACCACTATAGACGGTGGTAGTTGGATTTGTGTGTCGTAGTCCTGCGTGTGTGGTACTCGACCACTCATGGGTAGTGACTGTCGGAGTGACCAACAGCAGGGACCCCCATCGTGTAGCTTGCTCTTTACGCTTATATGCTACTCGATCATACTGCCCACTCGGCCACTCGAGAGTAGTGGTTGGTGTTGAGTTGGGACAGTTGTCATGATCGAGCCACCGAGGCCACACTGGGGTCGTGGTAGCTTTAAGGTGAGCCGACATGACCATGCATGCTGCATTGCCGTATCTGATGGCGCTTTGCATATTACCATATATATATACATATATGCATGTATATATATATATATATATATGGATGGTTGAGATCAATATATATATAGATGCGGTCTATATATATATGATTATTGTGATGTTGCATTTGTTTGTACTATGCTTGCTGCATTTGGGTGGACATCATATTCATGCATGTCTCTTGTATTTGTTATACGATTGTATCGGATATTGGTATGTGTTAGACAGACCACTAGATACCTTGACCTGTAGCTAGAGTATATTTTGAGTTGATCTACTCTTCCTGTTATATATACATATATGTTGGATATATGTTCAGGTTGGATCAGAGTAGCGTAGCAGACTTCAGGTATATCTGCATTTTATGTTATTCATTTCAGTGAGACGATATATGCTTGTATTTACATACTATACTGATATACCTGTTGTACATCTAGATTATGTTGTCGAAATACATGTGATATTACATATATACATGTTTTCTATTACCTGCTGAGTTTTACTCACCACCCATGGACCACAGGTTTACGCCGAATGTGAGAAGACTTCGTGACATCTTGGAGCACCGCCGACTGACGTCATCTCATCTCACGAGGCTCCCGTATTTTGTTTTGGGCCTGCTGTCCGTTGTGCATTGTATTTTGGAGTTTTCGTGATGTATATGTTGTATATTCAGATTTTGTCGAGATTTTGTATTGTGGTGTGTTAGTCATACCGGTATGCATGTGTGGGATTGATATCCTATTGTTGTAGTATGTTTTCGCTGTGTCTTGTGTAGTTTTTGTTTTCATACATATATATTGTTGTTATTGTGGGCCTACGGGCCTTGTATTAACCCGAAATGTTGCCACGTACAGGGGAGGTGCTGTCCGTTTGATTTTCGGCTCAGCATGCTCTCAGGGCGTGACACAATCGGTCTTCATGATAGATGTCCAGTCTCCTGACCCATCTGGACTTTTTGCTTGGTGTCCGATCCTCTTGATCTGTGAATTCTTCTGCCTAGTATCAGGTCAACACGACCAACTAGGACTTCCTTCTCATTGTTGCTTAGTATCTAGTCTACCTGACCTACTAGGACTTTCAATACTTTGCTTAGTATTCGGTCAATCTGACCTACTAAGACTTTCCTATTAAGTCTGCACACTTGACACGTATATTAAAACACAAGTAATTCTTAACTTTAACTATGGTTCATACATCAAAACTAAGGAGTGATACTCCCTGCATCAATAATCTCCCCCCTTTTTGATGTATGATGACACATCGATTAAAGTTAGGAGAATCAAATTGCAATGCATCAAGTTCAACACATATTCACATGCAATTCATTAAGCTCAAGTATAAAGTTTAAATTCATATGCAATGAATGAAACCATGAAATGCATTATTAATACCAAGTAAGTGTATTAATTTTAAATTTTACTTCTCTCTTTTTGATATATATACTAACTTAAAACCACTCTTTACAAACTTTAAACATCTCTCCCCCCCTTTGACATACATCAAAAATATCATTGTCTTTCAAATGCCAAAATTCAAAGATCAAGCCACTTAGTAAGATCAAGTATTTAGCTTTCAAAATAGGTAATATTGGTTAAAAGCTAAGTTCATCAATTTGCTTAAGTATGTTACTTTTGACAAAGTATATTAGCTTTACATAAGCATTTCAAAGTACTTAAGCTTTTCGTACTTAAATTTTTCAAATTAGATAAGCATTTCAAAGTACTTAAGATTTTTCAAAGTAAATGTGCATTTCAATGTACTTAAGTTTTTTAATTTTTTTTAAAAAAAAATGCTAGTTTTTCAAGCTAAGCTTTTGAAAATGTGCTTATCAAAGTATATAAGTGTTTAAAAATATAAGACACTGTCTAAGATTTTGAAAAGAATTGCTCCCCCTTAATTAAATCTTTCAATTTTGAAATTGTTTTCTCCACCTTTAATTCAAACCATGCAATTAAGAAGTTTTGAAAAAAAAATTCTATCCCCTCAATAAAAGATAAAACATTTAAAGCTCCCCCTTAAACACGACTTGAAAAGGTTTGAAAAATTATTTTCTCCCCCTTAATTAAAGATTCAATAATGAAAATGCAATAAGAGTTGTCCAAGCATGAATTCCTATTCATGAAATTTGGATCTGTATTTTATCTTGAGTTTTTTTTTACATTTTGAGGTCTTTTCAAAAGTATCAAAACTCCCCCTTAGCATATTATTTCCATAAACTTTTGAATGTCTTCTAAGAGGTTGTTCTCTTTTTCATTAGTTTGAAAATAATTAAAATATACTTTTAGATTTTCAAAAATAATGTTCAAGATAGTTTCTCAATAAAGATTCCAAACATAGATCCTATCATGATTTGTTTAGATTAAAAAAATATTTTAAGTTTAGACTTAGCTTAGCTAACTCTCATTTTCCAAATTTAGATAAAGCTAAGTTACATAGAAAGGAAGTTATTTGAGTATCAAGTTACTTAGATTAAGTTTAAGTGAATTGCTTGAGTTATTCTTCAACTCTATAAATTTCTCTCTCCCCTTTAAGAATATTTCTCACAAATCTTTTAGGCTCCCCCTAAATTCTTGATCTCCCCTTAGAATGATGCTTTTTCCTTGAATTTTCAACATTAGTTTTTCAAAAATATTTTAACTCCCCTTAATCTCATGCTTATGTTCCTTAATCATGCATGTAAGTATCAAAAGAATGTAATCTTACTTAAGAGCAACCACTTTCCAAGTATGGATCCTTTGTGATAAAAGATATATTTAATATCTAATATAAATGTTTTTAAGTGAAACTTTTGATTATGCTAAGTTTACTTCCCCTTTGAATTATGTTGATTTACAAGGTCTTTGACTAAAATACTTAAGATTAATGCTAGTAGTTTAGAGACAAGTTCGATCTTAAGTTTCTTCTTCTTCCCCCTAAGTTCTCAACTTAACTCCATTTTCAAACAATTTTAAAGATTATTATAAATTTAATTTTGAAGGTATTTTAATAATTGTTAACCAAAATACTCTAAATAGATTATCATAAGCTCCCCCTAAATTATTGCAAGGAATAATTAGTTGATTAGATTGAGTTAACCTTATTCGTCTCACCAAGACTAGATTTTTCAATACACGTTACTCCTATGAATTTTATGAGATGAGGGTGTATTTTTTTCTTGATTAATTTTAATGAAAATTTCAAAGTTTTTAAACTTGTGTTAGATTCAAGTTTAACATAAGCTAATCAATTAGGTTTTTTCAAAATTGACTCTAGGTAGTGGCGAGGCATATGACCTTCTTGGATATCAAGTGGACCACTTCCTAAGATAAAGTCAATCAAGGAATCAAGTACTTGACTCACTTTGGACTAAGCTTTGGTCTAACTAGTTAAAGACTTAGTGAGTTGTTTCGGTTAGTTCCACTCAACTTAGTGCACCAAGTCATGACGGGGCATATGACCTTCTTGGATATCAAGTGGACCACTTCCTAGACATGCACTTTGAAGAGCTTCCTTAACTTACTATCAGTTCACTTTGTCTTAGTACTAGGTTGTTCAAGTTTAAACTACTTTATTTCTTATCTAGTCCATTCTAAATTAATAAAGTAAAGTAAACTAAGCATACAAGAGTTTAATTAGTTAAAGAAACATGCAAGTGACTAGCTCTTCCTAAGTGATAACTTAATTGAGTTTTGTTCACTAGAACTTGACCCTTGAGAATCCAAAATTGATTCGGTCCAACTTGGTTGACTAAGCTAGACTTAGGAAATCATGCTTGGACTCGACCCTTAGTATTTCTATTAAAAAAAGACATGTATGATCTATTTGCATTCTTAGCCTTGTATCCAAGTCCGAACTTGTTGTACACAGCTCGCTAAGATCCAAGCATCATGTTGAAATACTTGGAACCCGAGGTGAACCTTTGCAATATTCCGGTGAGATCTCCTACATGACTTTTTAGGACGGAGTTCTCTTCCTCAAGCTTTGCAACTTGAGTCTCTATCCTCAACTTGGCAAGTCAAAGTCTTCGAGTTGACTTACTCCTTCAGTACTTGAACTTCCTTAAGAAGTGAGTCTACTCGATTCTCGGACTTGGCTAACTTCCTACCTAGGCATACTATTATGTTATACAACCTATCCTCTAAGGGAGAAGTTACCTCGTTTGAACCTTTAAAAACGGGTGCAGATTTGTGGCTTGTATCCGACTCATACTTGGACTCATGTCTTGACTCAGCTTCAGACTCATCGGCCATCATGAGTGCTACAAAGCATGTCTTTAATATTTCCGTATTCGACTCTTTCGATGATGACTTGTCCAAGGTTGCCTTGAGTGCCTTCTTCTTCTTTTCCTTTTTGGGATTCTCTTCCCTTTTTAAGTTTGTACACTCTAACTTGTAGTGGCCCTTCCCATTGCATTCGTAGCACATCACTTCCGATTTGGGTCTTGGCTTGTTCTCGGTCACCTTCTTGGCATCTCTCTTAGTGAACTTCTTCTTCCAGTTGAACATTTTCCGTACCATATTTACCATCTCTTTCTCTCCGTTTAGGTCTGATTCCGATTTGTCTTCGGACTCACTCTTGATTTTCTTTTCCTTTCTAGTCGAACCTGCCACTAAAGCTATACTATTCTCGGTTTGACCCGAGTTATCTTACTTGTATAGTTCAAGTTCTCAAAATAGTTCATCCAGTATAATTAAAGAAAGATCCCGGGAGACCTTATAAGCATCAACAATGGATATCCATAAGGCATTCCGAAGAAATGTCTTAAGGGTATACCTAATTATATCCGTATTTTCAATTTGATGATCTATTAGGTGGAGTCCATTTAATATGTCTTTTATCCTAGTGTGAAGTTGACTTGCATTTTTTTCTGACATTTTGCAATTAAATAATTTATTAAGAAGCATATCTCCTTTAGCTATCATAGTGTCATTAGTGGCTTCGTGTAATTCTACTAATTTATCTCAAAGTTCCTTAGAGTTTTCAAAGGGTCCGACTCTATTGAGCTCTTCTTTGGTTAGTCCGCATTGCAAGGTATTAAGAGCCTTGTAATCGACTTGAGCTCGTTGCCTTATATCTGCGGTCCATTTCTCAGGATCTAACAACTCTCCCTAGTCATCTATTGGAGGAATGAAACCTTTCCTAATCGAAAACCAAACCTCGAGGTCGATTTTCAAGAAGCACTCCATTTGCCTATATCCCTCTAGGTGTGGCATTTACTTATTTAAAAAGATTTACAAAATTTTATTATTTAAAAAAATGCTCCTAAAGTTACAAAAATAAAGTAAGATTATACTGGTGCAAAAATTTAAACTAAACAAAATAAAGCAAGGTTAACAATTGTAAAGAAAACTTATTTTAGTGAAAAAATTGAAACTAATGCAAAAATAATAAAAGAAAATTTTTTTATTTGCTCTCTTTGGTGGTTTCACCAAAATTGGAGCGTCCTCATGCTCTGATACCAATTGTAAGATCAAGAGTTCCCGAGAGAGGGGGTGAATCTCGAAAACTATAAAAATTTTATTTTCACTTTTAAAACTTATCTTTTCGAAAGATAAGAGTATGTAGTGGAAATATAAAGATAGAAAAGTAAATATACAATTTATTTTTACTTGGTTCGTAACCCAAACTGACTTGCTAGTCTAAGGCCCGTAACTCTCCGAGAGTCACCTCGATGGGCAATGCACTAAAGTGGTCCGATTTGAGAACTCTCAAACTTGGAAGATTTTGCTCTTTACAAAAAGTAAAGAAAAAGGTGCAAGCACCTATCCTTTTGAATTTAAGTACAACAAAGTGAAAAGTAAGCAATGAAAGTGTACCAACACTAGTATAAATGGAAGTCGAGTTCGTAGTGTCAGAAAATGGTTGAAGCTTTGGTGTGACGAACAATGGCGATAGCACTTCGAGGTATGAGCGATTGATAATTCGGAGCTGGTTCTCCATTTCTTTTATAAGCACTTTCTAGTCGACTGGAATACCCTCCAGTCAACTCCAAATCAGCCCGTCGATTTGGTATTTTAGGCTTTCCAGGCGACTGGACTTGGTTCAGTCGACTCCATGTCACTTGGCTCCACTCCTATGCAGTTTGGGAAATTTGCTATTCCAATCGACTAAACCTCCCCAGTTGACTAGAGTTCTTGCCATCTCGGTCGCTAAATCTCTAATCGATCACCAACCTGTGTTACCAACTTGGCATCCCAATTGATTGGACCATACCTAGTCGACTGGACCTCAGTCAACTGGAAACTAATCAGTCGACTGGATACCTGCAAATCAGTGTTAGCATAAAACATAGTATGAAATGAAATGGTAATAGTAATACTGTCAGATCTGGACTTCTTAGTCCCACACACACTATCCGTCGGATCGATGTCAAGCTTTGTCCCCACCTGAGGACTCGGCCTCACCTCTTCACTTGAGGCTTACTTGCTGGCTGCTCAATCGGACTTACCATGCTTGACATCCGATCTGATCCACTAGGGCTTCCTACTAGCTATCCGATCTTCCTGACCCAGATGGACTTCATGCCGATTGTTCGATCTCCAAACCCAATCGATCTTCATGTTAGATGTCCAGTCTCCTGATTCATCTGGACTTCCTGCCTGGTGTTCGGTCCTCCTAATCTGTCAAGTCTTCTGCCTAGTATCTAGTCAACATGACCTACTAGGACTTCCTTCTCATTTCCTATTATCCAGTCTGTCTGACCTACTAGGACTTTCAATACTTTGCCTAATATCTAGTTAGCCTGACCTATTAGGACTTTCCTGTTAAGCCTCCACACTTAACACACATATTAAAACACAAGTAATTCCTAACTTTAACTATGGTTCATATATCAAAACTAAGGAATGATGCTCCCTGCATCAACACCGGCTGCTAATCCAAGGCCCTATGATCCTTGATCGCTTTTCAAGGGCAATCACTAAAAGAGTCTCTTCCTAGTTAGAAATAAGAAACAAAGTGATTACAAATAAAATGAAAGGGTCGATACCAACCTTATCGGTCCCTATACAAATTAAGTACAAAAGAAAACAATGAAAGTATACCAACACAAATAAAGGAAAGATGGAGCGTTGTCGGGGTTTAGAAGATGAGCGGAGGTTGGTTGCTTGTGAGATTATGAGAGCTTGAGCCTTGGAGACTTAGACCTTTTAGGGTTTGCAATTGAGCCTTCTTTTATAAACTAGAGCCTTGGAATAAGTCCTGTAGGGGATCAAACGGCCGGCTAGAGGGGGGTGAATAGCCCTCTTACGATGGATGTCGGAATTCTCTCGTTCATTTGCTCGTCTACACAATCGTTAGCGCAAGCGAAAGCATAAACAATAAAGACAAAGCAAAAAATGAAAATACAAATGCTAACAAAGAAGATGTAACGTGGTTCATGGCTACGCCGCTAATCCACGGTCCGATTCGTCCAAGGTGAATCACTCCTCCAAAGTCAATCACTATTGGTCTCTCCTTTGCACAAAGCTAGGTGGAGGTAACCTTTACAATCAAGATCACTCTTCTTACAATAAGAATTGAGTAAAAACAAGTAAGAAGAGTTTAGAGCTTGTGGGACACTAGGAAGATCACTTAGAGCATAAGCATTAGCCTCTCAAAGGCTCACACCCTCTCTTTTTATAGAGAGGGCTGATTTCTTCCCGTTGGCTGCCACCAGTCGACTGCTGCCCTTGGCAGTCGACTGCCGTCACTATAACGGCCTCCGAACACGTCGGATCCCGACCGTTGTAGTCCAACGAAACTCTTGGCAGTCGACTGATGGACCTCATACGATCGGCCGCCTCCGTAGTCGACCGCCACCGATCGGCCAAAGCGATTCGGCTCGCGATATCCTCGCGCCGATCGCCATTCCATGGCGATAATGATCACCGGGCATAAACCATCGATCGGATACCGATACGAACTACATCATTCGACTCAAAAGTCGATCGTCATGACATGGCTCGACTAGTGTCGGAAAATCCATCCGACACTTGGCCAAATGGCCAAGTTTCACCTAAGACTACCCCTTCCCGGGTTACAATCGCTCACTCTCATCCCTTGGAGTCCTCGCCGAAGTTCTCTTCGTTCGGCCATGTCCCTGGCAAAGATCAGCGCATGGCTCGCAATGCTCCTTCGCGTCTCTTGCCTCAAGTCTACTTCCTCCGGCCACTCCAAGCTTCTCGTCCGGTAGTCCCTGGATGCTCCAAGCGCACGGCTTCCGCAAAGCTATCCTTCACCGACTCAAGGCACGAGTCATGAGATGTGAAACTCGCCACGGCTCCATGTGCAAATTACTAAGTCCTGCACGACTTCAACGCACATATCAAATCAATATATCAAACTAACTTAAACCCTTTTCTACACCATCAAAACCATATTACGGCAAGAGATTGCCCTAACAATCTCCCCCTTTTTGATGTGTGGCAATCCGTTTAAGTTAGGTAAAAACATTTGATATAAATTTTAAAGGAAAGAAAGCATGTAAACATAAACATGATATAGCAACATGAAACTCCCCCTTAATCCATGAAACTCCCCATAAAAATGTTCTCCCCCTAAGCATAATCATTTCTCCCCCTAAATATGTTCCCCTTTACTTAAACATACATTTCTCCCCCTTTGACACCATCAAAAAGATTAATCCTAATTTATAAACTCATGGCATCAAGTATAGTAGAAAGAGAACACCAAAAACTTGATTAAAATCTGAAAAAATATTGGGTTGTTTTTAGGTTATCAATGATCAGCTATCGTATGGCAATGATCTACAATGGATTCAAATTACGATTTTCGAATTTCAGAAATGCATTAAAAATTCCAAAAAATTTGAAAAATCATGAAATTTTGGGAACACATTTTTTTTAAGTATATCTATCAGTGAAAAATAGGTTTTCATGAAAAATCATTATATTTCCACATATTTGCCAAAAATCCAAAAGCTTTAAAAACTACTAGGTTTTTGATCATAAGAGTATCCATTTTAACACCTAGTCTTGCATCCAATTGTTTCAAAACATGAATACTTAGATTTTAGATTAAGAAATTGTTTTGAAAACATATGAAATATCCAACCATGATCTTTGGGCAATATGTCTATGAATTAAACATAAGTCTTCCCCATGATTGGTCTATTATTGCTATTTTGATACTTTAAATGACCATCTAAATGCCATAGACATTAGTGGACATTTGTATCATCCTAACATCTCACTCATGCTAAGTTTTCAATCAAGGTAGCCTATGGTGAGTGTGAGATGCATCCGAGGGGGGTATTTGTGTATACTTAACCAATATATTCATGCAATTCTATCAAGGTTAAGTATCAACCTAATAATCCTCATGATCATAAAGGCATATATGAATGAATTCTACATTATGATCATGAAACTCATGTATTCATCAAATAATAGTCATGCATTAGGTATTATATGATGATAATAAACAAAGTATCACCTAAAGCATGATTCAACCCTATTTCTTATGATTACGTGTCAAATATTAAAATCATAAATCATGATTTCAAAACATTCATAGCAATTACATTAATCATCATGATTTAAGCATTATTATCTATTTATGGGCACGTTATCATCACCCAACACTATTAAAAAAAATGTTGTCCCGCCATCCTAAGTCAACCAAAATATGATATAGGTCAATTGCATATGGTTGACTACCCTAGAGTTATCCTAACCCTTAAGGATGGATTTTGGAACCCAAAATAAGTTCTTTCCTATTGGGTTCACTAGATACTCCTTGGGGATCTATTTCCTAGCTATTACCTTCTTTTTATCTTGACCCCTAGCAATTAGGCATTTATAGGCCTTTTCATTTTTCTTTTCCTTGTAGCCTAGGCCCTTTTTGTTGAAGCTAGCTCTTTGGCTCCCTAAGATCATGTTCAATGTGTTGGAGCCAATTGTGAATTTTTCTAGGGCTTTTGTTAAATAATCTACCTTTTCCCTTAAAGCCCTATTTTCATTTATACATGCATCACTAACATCTAATGGCACATAAAGGTCATGTGAGCATGCATCATTTAAGCTAGAAGAAATATTATCATTTAAGCATGCATTTTCTAGCTTATTTTCTAATGCCTTAATTTAATTAAGCATGCTTTTATTTTTCTTTTTCATTCCAAATAAGTCCTTAGTTAAACTAGAAATTATGGAAACTATTTTCTTAGGAGAGGCTTTCGTTACCATAGTTTCCATATCCTCTTCTTCTTCTTCGGATGAGAAGGATGTAGAAGCTCCCCCTTCACTTGAGCTCTCTCCTCTTGAGCTTGATCCTTCATTTTCGGATGAAGAGCAATCCAAGTCATCAAAGGCCATCAAGGCCAAATTGGTGACAAAGGTATTCTCCTCATCCGATGATGATGAGGAGGATGGGTCATCCCAAGTCCTTGCCTTTAGAGCTTTGGTCTTTCCCTTTTCTTTTGTCTTCTTCTCCTCTTCCTTCTTTTTCTTGCTCCCCTTTTTCTTTTTCTTTTTCTTTTCTTCTTTCTTTTTCCTCTCTTCCTTGCTCTTGTTTAAGAGAGGACAATTGTCCCTTATGTGCCCCTCTCCTTGGCAATTGTAGCATATGACCTTCCCCCTTGGTCTCCTATTCCTATCATTTGATTTATGAAAGTGAAAACCTTTTAAAGCACGACTTACCCTCCTTACCATATAGGTTTCTTCGGTGCTATCCATGGAGGAGGAGGAAGACGCTTCGTCATCGGAGGAGGAGGAGATCTCTATCTTCTTCTTCCCCTTATTTGCCAACAATGCTACTCCCCTTGAAGGTTGTATTTTTGGCTCTTCTTGTATTCCTTCAAGCCTAGATTCATGTAATTCCATAGTCGAGAAAAATTCATCTAGAGTACTTACCTCTAGATTCTTTGAAATGTAAAATGAGTCCACCATTGAACTCCACTTGGATGATCGGGGGAAAGCATCTATGGCCTTCATTATCATATCGCGATTGGAGAGCCTTTCTCCTACACTTGTTAGTCCATTTAAAATTTCTTTGAATCTAGAATGCAAAGAAGTTACCTTTTCTCCCTTTTCTAATTTAATGTTAGATAGTTGAGAGTGGAGGAGATCTCTCCTTGCTAGCTTTGCCTCGGATGTGCCTTCATGAAGCTCAATTAGCTTCTCCCACATCTCCTTGGCGCTTAGGCATTCTCCTATTCGGTTGATTTCTTGTTGGGGGAGCACATTGAAGAGATGATGCTTGGCTTTTGAATTTACAAGGTGCTCTTCCCTTTGCCTTTTGGTCCACCTAGATTTCTCTATTGGCTTCCCCTCTTCATCCCTAGGCAAAACAAAACCGGATTCCATTGTAATCATAATATCAAAATCCATTTCGAAAAATACCTCCATTCGCTTCTTCCACCAAGCGAATTCTCCTTCAAACTTCGGAGGATGGATGTTGGAGCCGGCCATTTTGAAAGTTACTTGTTGTGGCGGTTAGTCCTCGACAAGCTTAACCTGGCTCTGATACCACTTGTAGGGGATCGAACGACCGGCTAGAGGGGGGTGAATAGCCCTCTTACGATGGATGTCGGAATTCTCTCGTTCGTTTGCTCGTCTACACAATCGTTAGCACAAGCGGAAGCATAAACAATAAAGACAAAGCAATAAATGAAAATACAAACGCTAACAAAGAAGATGTAACATGGTTCACGGCTACGCCGCTAATCCACGGTCCGATTCGTCCAAGGTGAATCACTCCTCCAAAGTCAATCACTATTGGTCTCTCCTTTGCACCAAGCTAGGTGGAGGTAACCTTTACAATCAAGATCCCTCTTCTTACAATAAGAATGGAGTAAAAACAAGTAAGAAGAGTTTAGAGCTTGTGGGGCACTAGGAAGATCACTTAGAGCATAAGCATTAGCCTCTCAAAGGCTCACACCCTCTCTTTTTATAGAGAGGGCTGATTTCTTCCGTTGCCACCACTCATCACGCTCGGCTTCCCACTATAACGGCCTCCGAACACGCCGGATCCCGACCGCTGTAGTCCAACGAAACTTCGGCGGCGATGGACCTCACCCTGATCGCCTGTAGTCGATCGCCCGATCGGCTACGAGCGGTCGCGTTGCTGATATCCTTCCGGTAAATTGATCGCCATTCCATGGCAATGATCCTGGGCATAAACCCATCAGTCGGATACCAGTCGAACTACATTCGACTCAAAGTAGTCGACTGCCATGACATGGCAGTCGACTGGTGTTTGGAAAACCCATCCGACACTTGGCCAAATGGCCAAGTTTCACCTAAGAGCTACCCTTCCTGGGTTACAATCGCTCACTCTCATCCCTTGGAGTCCCTCGCCTTCGAAGTTCTCTTCGTTCGCGGCCACGTCCCTCGGCAGCATCAGGCGCACAGCTCTGCAATGCTCCTTCGCGTCTCTTGCCTCGAAGTCTACTTCCTCCGGCTTCACTCCAAGCTTCTCGTTCGGCGGTCCCTCAGATGCTCCAAGCGCACGGCTTCCGCAAAGCTATCCTTCATGTTGGTGCAATCAGCCCAGGTCACGATTGACCAGACTCGAGTTTGACTCGAGTGATGTTTTGATGTTTGACAAAGTATGTTTGACATTGATGTTGGACATTGATGTCGGTTAATATGTTGGGGAGATTGTTTATACAATCGATCCAGGTTATAATTGACTTGATGGTTGACCAGGGTTGACCATGTGATTATGGGAAAGTCCAAGCATGGGTCTTGGCAAGGGAAAGTCCAAGTCTTGAGCTCTTGGCAAATGAGAAGTCCAAGCATGGGTCTTGGCAAATGGAAAGTCCAAGCATGGGTCTTGGCATGGAAAGTCCAACATGGGTTGGCAAGGGAAAGTCCAAGTCTTGAGCTCTTGGCAAATGAGAAGTCCAAGCATGGGTCTTGGCAAATGGAAAGTCCAAGCATGGGTCTTGGCATGGAAAGTCCAACATGGGTTGGCAAGGGAAAGTCCAAGCTTGAGTCTTGGCATTTGGGAAGTCCAAGGGGATTGATATTGGCGGCGTAAAGTCCAAGCGGAGTCTTGGCAGTGTAAGTCCAATGTGCCTTGGCGGTGTAGACACCGTTAGCATGACATAGCCGATGGAAGCACCTGGAAGCTAGCGCGATGGATGAACAAGTCATGGATGACTTGGAGGGATCTGAGAGGCGTGAGGCTGATGGAGGTGGCTAGAAGGCTTAGGTCTAGGCTAAGGGTGGTCTAGCAAGTATGGGGGCACCATACTTGGGTTAAAACCTCATTCTTGAGGTTGGTTGCCGATCGGGCATTATGGCGGCCGATCACGGAGTCGACTCGAGTTCGATCCGGTTGAGAGATTTAAGAGCTCATACCAATCGCTCATGGGAGCGATCGGTAGTGTTAGCCGATCGCTAAGGGATGGCAATCATTGCCGGCCGAGTCGGCGAAAGCAGACGCCCGTAGCCGATCGACGACTACGGCGTTAGCGATCGACGCCAATGTTGGCGATCGTGAGAGTCCCGCTGGAACTTGTCCAACGTGGATTGAGCCGTTGTCTCACACTCGATGTTGGCAATGATCGGGTGATTTATGGAGCGATCGCCGCGGAAATCCACCGACGCGAGATAAAAGGAAGTCGTCGTGGAGATTGCGGCATCGATTCTTGGGGAGCTTTCTTGAGGCGATTTGAAGCGATTTGCGCAGTGCATCTTAGGGCCCTTCAACCTCATCCAAGCAACCAACAAGCAAAGCGCTCAAACCCTAGTTTTGTAAAGTGTTCTTTACATTTCCTTTGTATTTGCTTGTATTTCTTTAGATTATTGTTGTAATCTTGTGTACGAGGTTTCTCCACCTCCGACTTGTTGTCGAGAAGGAGTTTATTGATTAGTGATTGCA
Source organism: Wurfbainia villosa (assembly GCA_025175895.1). Taxonomy (NCBI): domain Eukaryota; kingdom Viridiplantae; phylum Streptophyta; class Magnoliopsida; order Zingiberales; family Zingiberaceae; genus Wurfbainia; species Wurfbainia villosa. The sequence goes on along the minus strand of CM045988.1, from coordinate 52,352,100 downwards.
TTGGCATCGCTAGAGCTCGTTAGAGCTCAATCCGTGGAGTAGGAACCGTGTGGTTCCGAACCACGTTATATGATCGTGTTGTGATTGTGTGTCTTGTTATATTTATTTGTTATTACTATTCCGCTGTGCTAACAAGATTGTAGACACGATCACGATTGAATTCCATCTTCGTACGGGCACACCGCTATTCTCCCCCCCCCCCCTCTAGCGGGCATCTAATTTCCAACACTTCACCGACTCAAGGCACGAGTCATGAGATGTGAAACTCGCCACGGCTCCATGTGTGAATTACTAAGTCCTGCACGACTTCAACGCACATATCAAATCAATATATCAAACTAACTTAAACCCTTTGCCACACCATCAAAACCATATTACGGCAAGAGATTACCCTAACAAGTCCTGGTCCAAATCCCAATCTCATGGTTCTTATCCTGAGGCGGCAACTTTAACCAATCTAAATTATGACTTGGCATTTTTACTAGTTCGCACACATCAATCGACTTTCATTCACCCATAGTCGACTAGGCTAGTCGACTACGTCAAGGTGCTAACTCGACTGGATCAGAAACTCGGTATCAATCGACTGCTAGTTTTGTTCAGTCGACTATTGCAAGGTGCTTGACAAATGTACTTGGTTCTTATTTAGCCTTTCACCTGCATTACAAGATTAGTATAGTATATTTCACCTGCAAAGCACTAATAATTGGTATCATAGTCATAGTCCATGTCAAGCCATGCACCTCAAATGAAGGAAATGGGACGCCCATGTCCAGATCTAGAGAATCAGACACCATGCATGAAGTCTAGTTGGGTCTAGAGGACCAAATAACTGCAAGAAATATAGTGGGGTCAGGAAGATTGGATAATTAGCAAGAAATCCAGCTAGGTCAGGAGGATCAAATAGTTGGCAGGAAGTTTTGGTGGGTTGAAAATCGGACATCAAGCAGAAGAAGTCCTTTTAAGACAGATATCCTTGAGGGGGGTCCAATATGGTCCTTCGTTTGAGGGGGGGGGGGGTTGTTGGGAGTATTGAGAATATAATCAAAGTCTAACATTGATAAGACATGGAGAAGATCATATGCTTATAAGATGAAAAGATATCTCCATTGGTATGAGACCTTTTGGGTAAAGCTCAAAAACAAAACCATGAGGGTTTAGGCCCAAAGAGGATAATATCATACCATTGTGGAGATATGTGAATCTCGTAGGCATTAATAGCCGGTATGCTGTGAACCAAGTAAAATCTCTTCGTGCACTTGTGTGTTTTAAGTTTGTTTTGTTAGTTAAAGCCCTAGAACCAATCATGTGATGGTTGAATAGGGAACATTTTGTATCATATTCTATAAAGGCAAAGGATTGGTTATTATATTTACATCTTGCTTGTGCCAGCTAATTTAAATATAATAATGCCCTAGAAAAGTAGGTTCTTATCTACAGCACATCAATTGGCAGAATTGATTATGAGAGGCTGTAGAGAACACTTTCCTAAATGTTCCTAGTCGAGTATTAATATGCAAGGGCAATATTAATACATAAAGACTAGAATGTAGGTCAATTGATGACTTGATCTCACAAGTCATGGATATATGATATCAAGTTGACACATGGGTATATATTGGAGAATATATACTGAACTGACCCGCCATGAGAAAGTTTCATGGATCGTTATATGAGTGTCATAAACTTTCTCATGTGACTATTGGTATGAATAGTCCTTAGACCTGAAGTCACTATGGTTCCCTACATAAGGAGTTATGTACTTTGGTATCACAAACGTCACCCGTAATGGGGGTGGACCATAAAGGCGACATCGGGTATGTAACAAATTATGCGGAGGGATGTGAGTGATGTAGATGGGATCTATCCCTTCCATATGACGGGATTGATATCGGTGGGCCCCTTGATTGAGTAGAACTACTAAAACGCATGGCCATGCTCGAATGAGTCAATATGAGATATTGAGCTCATTTGTTTGAGTTAGTTTACTCAGGGATCAAGAAACACATAGATTGATCGAGGATGACACGGTCTATGCCTCATTGATCAACTGATATCAAGGATAGAAGGACACTGGTCATATATTATAGTAGTCACGGAAAGGTTAGTCGGATCTTGACTTATCTCAGAACTTGGGTAGCAATGATGTATTGCTAGATGCCGCCATTGCTTGTGTATCTAAAAGAGTTTAGGTCCACTGCCAACGTTATGAGAGCCTATAGGGTCACACACAAAGAGCATGATAATTAGAGGAATTAGAGTATTCTAGTTTGACTAGAATAATATGGGAATAAGCTTAAGTACAAAATGGTTTTTGGACTTTAAGCTTAATGAGAATTTTAGCTAATTGATTTAATGAGATTAATTCAATATGTTACCTTATTGATTTAATAAGATTAATTCAATATGATAACATAAGTTTAATTGAATTAATAAGATTAATTCAATATGATAACATAAGCTTAATTGAATTAATAAGATTAATTCAACATGCATGAATGCCACATAAGAATGCCACATAAGCATGCCACATAAGCATGCCACCTAAGCATCCACCTAAGCTAGTTAAGGTGGAAGGAAACAAAATGGTTTTGTCTCCTTAAGTGGCCGGCCAAACAAGGAAGCCAAATCCTTTTTGAGTGTGTCTCAATGCAATGGATTGCATTGAATGTGAAGGAGGTGGAAGGGTTTTTCCAACCCTATAAAAGGCTCCATGGAGTGGCCGGCCATAGAGAGTTTTTGGTGTTGTGGTTGTGAGAGAGCTTGGTGGAAGCTTTGGTTGTGTGGGTTTGTGAGTGTAGGCTAGCAAGAAGAGGAGTCTTCTTCTTCCTTTCTCCTTTCCCTCTCTTCCTCTCCTTTAGGGACTTCTAGCAAGAAGTAAAGGAGAGCTCTTCTAGTTTTCCTTTGTGAGACAAGAGCGTGCTCGTGTGGATACGTATAGAGGCACGGACACTTGAACGTGCTAAAGATCCAACAAACCAAAAGGAAAAGCGGGATTAACAAGGGCACGCAACAAAGGTAATCCTCTCCTATAAGATAGGTTTGGTTTAGAGAAATTTATTTTATACGAGTTTGCCGCATGGATCACTTGGAAGGGATCCTATTTTCCGCTAAGCATATGCCATTTGGCATACGAGATTCCCTACAAAGGGTATCAGAGCCACTTATGAAAGATCGATAAAAATAGGTTTTCTATTTTATATGTGATATAGAAGTAGGATAAATTTTATTATGAGTTGATAATTGCATTAGCAAATTTTCAAACATAATAAAATATCCAATGTCTTTAAAAGTTAAAATGACATGGTGCATGGTTATGGCCTAGTCCCAAAAAGTTTGTGATTGTGTGTTGTAATTTTAATACTACTCAAGTGGTCGTGCCTTTCTCCTAATATTCTTGTTGTAAAATTAGTTTTAGACTAATGTAACTCGAGTATTTCTCCTTTGTAATGTACAAAACAAGGATGGAGGGTCCATTGGAAGATGAGGTTACAAGGAGGAAGTCAACACACAAGACAACCAAAAGGAAGCACTTAGGAGAAGATGCTATCCCTAGGTTGACCAATCAATCTTTTCATTGGCTTGAGAAGATTGTAGAATAAGGGCCATAACCATGACACGTTAGTTTAAATATGTATGTGATGCATGTTAGTTTAGCTTGTATGTGATGCATGATTAGTTTAGCTTATATGTGATGTATGCTAATATGTATATGATACATATTTATTTCTTAATAAGTCTAAACGATATGCCTACCAAAGTTGGTACTCACTACTTCTCGATCATTTGTATTGGGTTTGCCAAAGCAAAGCAATGCATTTTATCTTGAGGGGTGCGAGTGGACAATCGTGATGTCCCGCCATCACCTTGGTTAAGACTTAATTAAGTGTTTTCTTAATTGGTTAAGAAAGTAGAGGCATATATTAGCTTTGAACATAAGTGTTAACATTAGTTTTGTGTGATTTTCGAACATCAGCTTTGTCTTAGAAGTGGTCGTTGCTCCGATATCCAAGAAGGCCTCGTGCTCGCCACACCGAAGCGGTTTAGGAATAAACACTAAACTAATCTAAAACTTAACCAAAGCTATTAAAGAGTTACATCAGATGTAATTGGCAAAAGATTGCCTACCTAATTATACTACGTCTTGGGCGATTAGCCAAAGCTAACTCAAGACGACTTATGATGTGGATCTTTATCCCATATAAATTTATAGCTAAATAGTAGCTATGAGAATTTAGTGGGAGCCTCATTTAATTAAAGGCCTAATTAAATGATTTAGGTATGATACTTAACTTTGCATTTTAATGTTGTAGATCACCATGTCATCTAACACGACACACCCTCAACTTGCGATCTGTCTTGAGAAGGACAAGCTCAATGGAGCAAACTTGATCGGTATAGGAACTTGAGGATTATCCTCAAGCAAGAACGCAAACTATATGTCCTAGAGCAGGCTACCCCTGAAACACCCGCCCATGCGGCCACTCGTGCTGAAAAGGATGCTTATAAGAAGCATCAAGATGACGCATTAGATGTGTCATGTCTTATGCTTGCCACCATGAACTCTGAGCTTCAGAAGCAACATGAGAACATGGATGCCTATGATATGGTTGAGCATTTGAAACAACTATATCAAGGACAAGCTAGGCACGGCGTTTTGAAGTGTCTAAGGCTCTTTTGCATGCAAGATGCAAGAAGGAACACTGTAGGAACTCACGTACTCAAAATGATTCGCTGAGAACCTTGAAAGACTAGGTTTTCCATGAGCCAAGAATTGGCAAGCGATGTTATCCTCGCAATCGTTTAAGCATACAATCAATTCGTCATGAATTATAACATGAATGAAATTGATAAACCTTTGCCTGAGATTCTCAGCATGTTGAGAACTGCTGAACCAAATCTCAAGAAGAAAGTTAGTAATGTACTAATGGTCAAGAAGGACAAAGGTAAGCGCAAAGGCAAGGGTAAGACCCAAGCCAAAGGCAAGGCCAATTCATCCACTTCAAAGGGTAAAGGTAAAGTACCTAAGGAAGGGATCGCTTCCATTGCGGTGAGATCGACACTGGAAGCGGAACTGCAAAGTCTACCTTGAGGAAGTAAAGAACAAGAGAAGTGGGACTTCTGCCTCAGGTATACACGTTATAGAAGTTAATCTATCTATTTCTTCTACATGGGTATTAGATACAGGATGTGCATCTCACATTTGTACTAATGTGCAGGGACTGAGAAATAGTAGAATAATGGCAAAGGGCGAAGTGGACCTACGAGTAGGCAATGGCAAAAGTTCTTCCAGTGTAGGAACATATTCTTTGCCTTTGCCCACTGGGCTTATCTTAGAACTAGAGGAGTGCTTCTATGTACCTGCATTAACAAAGAACATAATTTCTGTATCTTGTTTAGACAAGAAAAACTTTTCTTTTATAATAAAGGACAAATGTTGTTCCATTTATTTAAATGAAATGTTCTATTGTAATGCACCACTTATGAATGGTCTCTATGTTCTAGATTTAGATAACCCAATTTATAACGTAAATATAAACGCGGTTCAAATCGAATGATTTGAACCAGACATATCTCTGGCACTGTCGCCTAGGTCACATAAATGAAAAACGCATATCCCAACTCCATAAAGATGGATTATTGGACTCATTTGATTTTGAATCATATGAGGTATGCGAGTCTTGTTTTTAGGAAAGATGACTAAAACTCCATTTAGTGGGCATGGCGAGAGAGCGACGGACTTGTTAGGACTCATACATACTGATGTATGTGGCCCTTTCAATGTCGATGCCAGAGGAGGCTATAAGTACTTTATTACTTTCACTGATGATATGAGTAGATTTGGCTACTTATATTTGATGAGACATAAGTCAGAATCCTTTGAAAAGTTCAAAGAATTCAAGAATGAAGTACAAAACCAACTTGGTAAGTGTATTAAGCTACTTCGATCAGATCGAGGTGGTGAATACCTTAGTCAAGAGTTTCGTGATCACCTGGCTGAGTGTGGGATAATATCCCAACTCACTCCACCTGGAACACCACAATGGAATGGTGTATCTGAGAGGAGAAATCGTACTCTATTAGATATGGTACGATCAATGATGAGCCAGATCGATCTACCTACTTCCTTTGGGGTTTAGCTCTAGAGACACCGCTTACACTTAATCGCGTTCCATCAAAAGGTAGAAAAGACACCATATACGATATGGACCGAAGAGTCCCAAAATGTCTTTTATAAAGATTTGGGGTTGTGAAGCTTACGTTAGACGTCAAGTCTCAGATAAACTAGGACCCAAATCAGATAAGTGTTATTTTGTAGGATATCCCAAGGAAACTAAGGGATATTACTTTTACAATCCCACACTTGGCAAGGTGTTTGTTGCTAGAAATGCTGTCTTTCTAGAAAGAGAATTTATTTCTAGAAATACTAGTGGGAGTAAAATTCATCTTGAAGAAGTTCAAGATGATGATAACACTAAGGCTTCGATGGAAAATGAACAGGCACCACAAAGTGTTGTGGATGAGGAATTTGTTGCCCAAAGAGTTGTGGAGCAAACACCTGTTCAAGTAGACCAACCTCTTCGTAGATCTAATAGGATCCGTCGTCAACCTGAGAGATATTCTTTTCTCTTAACTGACAACGGTGAAGTATTGCTTGTCGATCTTGACGAGCCTACATCCTATCAAGAAGCTATGATGAGCCCAGATTCCGAGAAATGGCTAGAGGCCATGAGATCCGAAATGGAATCCATGTACACTAACCAAGTATGGACTTTGGTTGATCCACCTGAAGGGGTAAAACCCATTGGGTGTAAGTGGGTCTTTAAAGTAACGACTGACATGGATGGTAATAAGCATACCTATAAAGGTAGATTGGTGGCTAAAGGATTCAAACAAATTCATGGTATTGACTATGATGAAACCTTTTCACCAGTTGCGATGCTTAAATCCATTCGGATCATACTTGTTATTGACCTACCATGATTATGAGATCTGGCAGATGGATGTCAAAACCGCTCAATGGAATGCTACTCGAGGATGTGTACATGACACAGCCTGAGGGTTTTGAAGATCCAAAGCATCCTGTAAAGGTATGCAAACTGCAAAGGTCCATTTATGGACTAAAGCAAGCCTCTCGAAGCTGGAATCTTCGATTCGATGATGCAATCAAGGAGTTTGGTTTCATCAAGAATGAAGATGAACCATGTGTCTACAAGAGAAATAGTGGGAGCACAGTTGTATTTCTTATCTTGTATGTAGATGACATACTTCTCATCGGAAATGATATTCCCTCACTCATGTCTGTGAAGATGTGGTTAGGGAATTGTTTCTCGATGAAAGACTTAGGTGAAGTTGCCTATATTCTAGGCATCAAGATCTATAGAGATAGATCTAAAAGATTACTTGGCCTAAGTCAGAGTACATACATTGATAAAGTGCTAGATCGTTTTGCTATGCAAAATTCCAAGAAAGGATTTCTGCCTTTATCACATGGTGTGAGTCTTTCGAAGACTCAATGTCCCTCTTCTAAGGAGGAGAGAGATCGCATGGATAAGATCCCTTATGCCGCCTATAGGGTCTATCATGTACGCCATGCTTTGTACTCGTCCTGACGTCTCGTATGCTTTGAGCATGACGAGTAGATACTAGTCAGATCCAGGTGAAAGTCACAGGATAGGAGTCAAAAATATTATTAAATACTTACGAAGAACGAAAGAATATTTCCTGATATTTGGAGGCAATGAGGAGCTAACAGTAAAGGGTTACAGTGATGCAAGCTTCCAAACAGACAAGGATGACTATAGATCGCAATCGGGGTACGTGTTTTGCCTGAATGGTGGAGCTGTGAGCTGGAAGAGTTCGAAGCAGGACACAGTTGCTGATTCTACAACAGAAGCCGAGTATATTGCTGCGTCTGATGCAGTAAAGGAGGCTGTTTGGCTCCGCAAGTTCATCAGTGAACTTGGGGTAGTTCCTAGCATTGCAGATCCAATAGACCTCTATTATGACAACAATGGGGCTATTGCACAGGCTAAGGAACCTCGATCACATCAGCGGACCAAACACATACTGCGGCGCTTCCATCTCATTCGAGAGATCATCGATAGAGGAGATGTGAGGATATGCAAAGTACCGACAGAAGCTAACATCGCAGATCCATTGACCAAGGCTTTGGCACAGAGGAAGCATGATGGTCACACTAGGTCACTAGGTATTAGATATCATAGTGATTGGTACTAGTGCTAGTGGGAGATTGTTAGTTAAAGCCCTAGAACCAATCATGTGATGGTTGAATAGGGAACATTTTGTATCATATTCTATAAAGGCAAAGGATTGGTTATTATATTTACATCTTGCTTGTGCCAGCCAATTTAAATATAATAATGCCCTAGAAAAGTAGGTTCTTATCTACAGCACATCAATTGGCAGAATTGATTATGAGAGGCTGTAGAGAACACTTTCCTAAATGTTCCTAGTCGAGTATTAATATGCAAGGGCAATATTAATACATAAAGACTAGCATGTAGGTCAATTGATGACTTGATCTCACAAGTCATGGATATATGATATCAAGTTGACACATGGGTATATATTGGAGAATATATACTGAACTGACCCGCCATGAGAAAGTTTCATGGATCGTTATATGAGTGTCATAAACTTTCTCATGTGACTATTGGTATGAATAGTCCTTAGACCAAGTCACTATGGTTCCCTACATAAGGAGTTATGTACTTTGGTATCACAAACGTCACCCGTAATGGGTGGACCATAAAGGCGACATCGGGTATGTAACAAATTATGCGGAGGATGTGAGTGATGTAGATGGGATCTATCCCTTCCATATGACGGAGTGATATCGGTGGGCCCTTGATTGAGTAGAACTACTAAAACGCATGGCCATGCTCGAATGAGTCAATATGAGATATTGAGCTCATTTGTTTGAGTTAGTTTACTCAGGATCAAGAAACACATAGATTGATCGAGGATGACACTGGTCTATGCCTCATTGATCAATCGATATCAAGGATAGAAGGACACGGTCATATATTATAGTAGTCACGGAAAGGTTAGTCGGATCTTGACTTATCTCGTAACTTGGGTAGCAATGATGTATTGCTAGATGCCGCCATTGCTTGTGTATCTAAAAGAGTTTAGGTCCACCGCCAACGCGTTATGAGAGCCTATAGGGTCACACACAAAGAGCATGATAATTAGAGGAATTAGAGTATTCTAGTTTGACTAGAATAATATGGGAATAAGCTTAAGTACAAAATGGTTTTGGACTTTAAGCTTAATGAGAATTTTAGCTAATTGATTTAATGAGATTAATTCAATATGTTACCTTATTGATTTAATAAGATTAATTCAATATGATAACATAAGCTTAATTGAATTAATAAGATTAATTCAATATGATAACATAAGCTTAATTGAATTAATAAGATTAATTCAACATGCATGAATGCCACATAAGAATGCCACATAAGCATGCCACATAAGCATGCCACCTAAGCATCCACCTAAGCTAGTTAAGGTGGAAGGAAACAAAATGGTTTTGTCTCCTTAAGGGCCGGCCAAACAAGGAAGCCAAATCCTTTTGAGTGTGTCTCAATGCAATGGATTGCATTGAATGTGAAGGAGGTGGAAGGGTTTTTCCAACCCTATAAAGGCTCCATGGAGTGGCGCCATAGAGAGTTTTTGGTGTTGTGGTTGTGAGAGAGCTTGGTGGAAGCTTTGGTTGTGTGGGTTTGTGAGTGTAGGCTAGCAAGAAGAGGAGTCTTCTTCTTCCTTTCTCCTTTTCCCTCTCTTCCTCTCCTTTAGGGACTTCTCTAGCAAGAAGTAAAGGAGAGCTCTTCTAGTTTTCCTTTTGTGAGACAAGAGCGTGCTCGTGTGGATACGTATAGAGGCACGGACACTTGAACGTGCTAAAGATCCAACAAACCGAAAGGAAAAGCGGGATTAACAAGGGCACGCAACAAAGGTAATCCTCTCCTATAAGATAGGTTTGGTTTAGAGAAATTTATTTTATACGAGTTTGCTTTCGCATGGATCACTTGGAAGGGATCCTATTTTCCGTTGCGCATATGCCATTTGGCATACAAGATTTCCCTACATGTTTTTCTGCTGCAATATTTGGTTTTAAAACAAAAGAAAGAAAAATTTTTAAAACGCTACCCCCCCCCCCCAGAAACATATTTTTTCGGTCCTACAATTGGTATCGGAGTCAAGGGCGCTCAAATTTGGTGCAACCACCATTTTGAGCAATTTTTTATTTTCCTTCTTTCATTTTTTATTTTATTATCTCCCGCACTATTAATCTAAGACCAAGTCTTGGGATATTTTTTTTTTTTGTGTTCATGAATGCAAGTATCGGAAGATCCTCGGCTAAACTAACCATGGAGGAGCATCCCACAAGGCCAAAAGGTAATAATATAAATTTATAATTTAAGTTTCATACTATTTGTTTCAAGTGCAAGGAGAGAGGACATGTTAGAAAAATAAGTGTCATACTGTAAAACTCAACGACGACACAACTAGCGACAAAGGAGGCATCAATATCAAAGTTTGAAAGAACAAGGAGCACATTATGTGCTTCGTGTAGAAGGTTTGAGCATTATAAAACTAGTGTCGAGAGGAAGACAAAGTCCACAGAATTAGGAGATGCAGTTAAGATTAGTGAAGTTATAATTTTTGAAAATTATATTTTTGAAATGCATGACAATTTAGTTTCTTGCAATAATTTAGATGTTAATTCAAATTTCACTATTAATATTCATTTAAATTTAATTAACTCTAATTTAATTAATAATGATCATTTATATTTAACTAAGTCAAAAGAACTTAATCTAATTGATAAAATTAATAATAAATTAAATAATAAACATTTTATTAAAGAAAATGATTAAAATAATCTGACCATTAATCAAATCAATCAAAAACTTAATCAAATTTTTAATCTAAATCTAAATCAAGTTAAAACAAATCTAGGTCTTAATCAAACTAATCAAAATTTAGATCAAAATAATCAAGATAATTCTAAATTAAAAATTCTAATAATAATAATTCCATTTTGAAAATTTGTAATAATCCTATTTTGAAATTTTATAATAATCCTATTTTGAAAAAATTTAATTATCTTATTTTGAAAAATTCAAATTCTAACTTAATTAAAGAGTCAAAATTAAATAATATAACTAATTAAATTAATTATAATAAAGTACCATTCAATTATATACAAATTAATAATTTCAAAGTTAAACTTTCAACTCTTAAAAATTCAACTACTAATTATATGAACTTGGGTTACAAGTCTAAGTTAACTAAAAATTAAGATTCTAAAATTTGTAAATCTAATTATCATAGAGTGTCTTATAACTATGGAACAAATAAAATTCTACCCAAGAAACTAACTATTTTAAATTGATTGAATTGATTAAATATGACATGCTCATTCATACATATCATGTTTAATTATGCCATGTCATACATACTAGCCATAATTATCATAAAATGGTTAGTTAGGGACAAATGGTTAATTAATCTTGACAACATAATATTAGGACGCAGTGAGATGACAATATATTAGAAAAATGAAGTCAAGTATATTCGGGTTGGATAAGGAGTATCTGACCTGGTGCACTTAGCCAAGTGGAACTAACTAAAGCTATTTCTCTACATCCTAAACTAGTTAGACCAGGATTTCACCCTAAGCAAATTAAGTATATAATTTCTTAAGTTGGTTTTATCTAAGGAAGTTGTCGTTGTTCCGATCAAAGAAGGCCTCTATGCCTCACCATAACTTGGAAGCCCTCTTTCGAAATATTCACTTAACTATCTAAAAGTTAAATCTAAATCTAAACTAAGGTTAATTAATTTTTAAGTCATTAAAATTAACTAAGTAAAATTGAAAGTTATCTCACTAAACTCATAAGGTTAATAAGTACTGTTTATATTGAGACATATAGAATGGGTGAGATGTTAAGGACAATTAAATTCATTTTTTAATGATTTTGAAATCTATAAATATATATTTTCTTAAAATTATTTTTCTATAATGATTGTCATGTTTGTTGTAGTTATACTTAGTTTTTGAAAACCTATATTTTCTTAAAAGGTTGATTGATTGACCAGATCCTTACATCAATTTCAGATACCTAGACCCTCTAGATATTTAGGAAAATCTTCCTTTTAGTTAACAAGGATGTCCTAAGAGTATGCTAGGTTAAGGGGAAATTTTGATTGACCAAGACTCTCTAGACATTTAGATAAGTCTTCCTTGTGGTTAACAATGATGTCCTAAAGGCATGTCAGGTTAAGGAGGAAATTAAAATTGAAAATTCAGTACTTATAAGGTTTTAAAAAAATATATTATAAAAAAAGTATATGATTTGAAAAAATATATATCTTTTCCTTTAATCATTCATTGAAAATATTCTTGTTAAATTCTTAAAAATAAAATATTTATTTTCAAATAATATAACTATTGAAAGTATTTTGAAAACTTTATTACATGTTAAGTATATAATCTTTTTAAAAGATAAAATCATTGTTGGTGCAGGACCTACATAACCTAAAATCACACTCTTTTTAATGTATGTCAAAGGGGAGAGAAAACTTAAGTTAGACAAACTTAATATCTCTAGCTACCTCTAGTTTGTCATAAGACATATTGGCCATTTTATTATACTAGTTTGTTAGACAAATTTAATATCTCTAGCTACCTCTGGTTTTACATAAGACCTATTAGAAGTTCTATTACATTATTTTTTATATATGTTAAAGGGGGAGAGATGTTAAGTTAATAAATTCACCAATTATTAAGGGGAAGTCTTTCATGATTCATTCATTGTCTTTTTGTTTTATTAATGTATTTATTTTCTTAACTTTGAATTATATTGTCATAAATCAAAAATGGAGAGATTGTGTCGAGTGATCGGTGATGCACTAGAGGGGGGTGAATAGCATTTTCGATTTTCATCTTGATGATTGCATGCGTGATTGTCTCTATAAAAGGGTTAGTGCGCAGCGGAAAATAAAAGTACAAATACAAACACAAAATCACACACAAACACAAAGATATAACTTGGTTCAGAACTAGAGTTCCTACTTCACGGGTCGAGCTCTAGTTGAGCTCTAGTAATGCACACCACCACTATCAAATTTCTCCTTCTCAATATAACACCGAAGGTGGAGAACCCTCTTACAAAGTTCTTACAATAATAAGAATGAAGATATAAGCAAATATAATAAGAATGAAAACAAGTAAAAAAACACTTTACAAATTAGGGATTTTGATTGCTTGCACTTTGGTTGCTTTGGAATGTCTTTGAAGACCCTAAAATACACCAACACTTCGCCTCAAATCGCCAAGAACCATGACCGAAATCTCCTCCGTCGAGCTCCATTTAAAGCCTCCATCAGGCTGATTTTTCATCTTCCAGTCGACTACTCTTACCTAGTAGTCGACTGCTCACCTATCCATTATCTCACAACGGGCTAATCCATATTAGATTAGGGCACACCAGTCGATTGCTCTGACCCATTAATCGATTGCCTATAACCGTCAGTCGATTGCTATCAGTCAACTGCGCTTACATAGCAGTTGACTGTGGACCTTTCTGTGCTCGTGTCTATAAATTCCAGTTGATTTCCATCCATGGTAGTCGACTGCTTAAGGTCAGTTGACTGGTCATACATGTCAATCGATTGTCAATGGCACACAACAATAGTCGAGGTTCCAGTCGATTGCTCTGAGTCAACTAGGCTTTCGAGTGTTAAACACTCGGTCAGTCGACTAGCCAAAGCCATCAGTCGACTTGTAAACCTCAATCATGAGGTTTAACCCAAGTATGATCCCCTCATACTTGATACACACTCATAGCCTAGACCTAAACATTTGAGCCACCTTCATCAGTCTCACACCTCTTGAATCCCTCCGAGTCTTCCACGACTCGTTCATCCTTTGTGTTGGTGCAGTAGGCACCTAAGTCGAACCTGAGTTTTGATTATAGCAAACGATACAAAGTTAAGCTCATGTCGTTATCTCACAAGCTGAATTGAGTGTGTAGAAAATTGCTATAGCTAGAGCTGAAGGCTAGCGACACTCGGAGGAAGCCACGGTGGTCGGGCGACACTCGGGTGACTTCGGAGGGAGCCGAAGGAATCGGATGGAAGGCCGGAAGCGAAAGCGACACAGTAAGTATCGAGGTAAGCTCGTGTGTGTGAGAGCGTAAGTGAGGTTGTATCCTCTTTACGGGGATGATCTTAAGCGTAGATCCGACCAAAGACATCCTATAGATGGTCTAGGTCGAGATCGGACGGTCGACGACTTTCAAAATTATGTTTTTGTTGAGCTAACTTTGACTTGCAGCAAGCATCACCGATCACACTTGAGGACTGATTGCCAGCCAATCAATCGATCATCGGAGGTTAGCACTCAATCGATCCGCCATCGATCGATGATTGTAGGGGATCGGATGGCCGGCTAGAAGGGGGTGAATAGCCCTCGTATGTTTGACGTCGTAAATTGCTCGTCTACAAAAGATTAGCGCAAGCGGAATATACAAATACAAAGCAAAAGACAAACAATAAAACAAACGCTAACACGATGGTATAACGTGGTTCACGGCTACGCCGCTAATCCACGGTCCCCGATTCGTCCTCGGTGAATCACTCCGTTAAACCAATCCACTAAATGGTCTCTCCTTTGTACCAAGCTAGGTGGAGGTAACCTTTACAACCAAGATCACTCTTCTTACAATAGGATTGAAGTAAAGACAAGTAAGAAGAGTTTAAAGCTTGTGGGGCACTAGGAAGATCGTTTGGAGTATGAACAATTTTTTTTCAAAGGCTTACACCCTCTCTTTTTATAGAGAGGGCTGTTTTCCCGTTAGCCACTACGATCCGATCACGCTTGGCAATGATCGATTATCACTACAACGGCCTCCGAACACGTCGGATCCCGACCGTTGTAGTCCAACGGAACTCTGCGATCGATGAACCTCATCGGGCCGATTGATGCTCCGTAGTCGACGCCTCGACTTACGAACGGCTGGCGAAACCCTATTGATCGACCGATCATTGCCGCCGATCGATGATGTCTTGGCAATGATCGGCCGACGATGGCGATCCGATCGGCTGGCTACAATCCGGCCATCGATATAGCCGAACTCACTCGACCAGAAGAGCGATCGGCGGTGTCGGAAACATCCGACACTTGGCCAAATGGCCAAGTTTCACCTAAGAGCTACCCTTCCCTGGGTTACAATCGCTCACTCTCATTTCTCGGAGTCCCTCGCCTTCGAAGTTCTCTTCGTTCTCGGCCACGTCCCTCGGCAGCATCAGGCGCACGGCTCTGCAATGCTCCTTCGCATCTCTTGCCTCGAAGTCTACTTCCTCCGGCTTCACTCCAAGCTTCTCGTCCGGCGGTCCCTCGGATGCTCCAAGCGCATGGCTTCCGCAAATCTATCCTTCACCGACTCAAGGCACGAGTCATGAGATGTGAAACTCGCCACGGCTCCATGTGCGAATTACTAAGTCTTGCACGACTTCAACGCACATATCACATCAACATATCAAACTAACTTAAACCCTTTGCCACACCATCAAAACCATATTACGGCAAGAGATTGCCCTAACAATCTCCCCCTTTTTGATGTGTGGCAATCCGTTTAAGTTAGGTAAAAACATTTGATATAAATTCTAAGGTAAGAAAGCATGTAAAGATAAACATGATATAACAACATGCAACTCCCCCTTAATCCATGAAACTCTCTATGCAAATTTTCTCCCCCTATCATATATTTCTCCCCCTAAAATATATTTCTCCCTCTAAAGTAATTAACTTAAACATACTTATTTCTCCCCCTTTGACACCATCAAAAAGATTAACACTAAGTTATAAGCTCATGGCATCAAGTATAATGGAGGGAAAATATGACAAGTTGATTTAAAATTGGGTACCACTTGTTGATGGCATCAAGTATATTTCTACCACTTGTTGTAGATTTACAAACTGAATTCGGCCTTCAATGTTCTGATTTACAAGCCACCAGTCGACTGCTATCAGTATGGCAGTCGACTGGCACAAAGGAATCCGAATTTTTGATTTTCTGGACGAATTTCAGAAATGCATTAAAAATTCCAGAAAATTCGAAAAATCATGAAATTTGGGGAACATATTTCTTTTAAGTATATCTATCAATGAAAAATAGTTTTTCATGAAAAATCATTATATTTTCTTGTTTTTGCCAAAAATCCAAAAGCTCTAAAAACCACTAGGTTTTTGATCATTCTAGTATCAAGTTAGCTACCTAGTTTTGCATCCAATTGTTTCAAAGCATGAATACATGTATTTTAAGGTAAGAAATTGTTTTGAAAACATATGAAATATCCAACCATGATCTTTGGGCAATATGTCTATGAATTAAACATAAGCCTTCCCTATGATTGGTCTATTATTGCTATTTTGATACTTTAAATGACCATCTAAATGTCATAGGCATTAGTGGACATTTGTATCATCCTAACATCTCACCCATGCTAAGTTTGCAATCAAGTTAGCCTATAGTGAGTGTGAGATGCATCCTAGGGGGTATTTGTATATACTTAACCAATATATTCATGCAATTCTATCATGGTTAAGTATCAACCTAACAACCTACATGATCATAATGACATATATGATTTAATTCTACATTATGATCATGAAACTCATGTTTTCATCAAATTATAACCATGCATTAGGTATTATATCATGGTAATAAACAAAGTGTCACCTAAAGCATGATTCAACCCTATTTCTCATGATAACATGCCAAATATCAAAATCATAAATCATGATTTAAAACATACATAGCAATTACATTAATCATCATGATTTAAGCATTATTACCTATTTATGGGCACGTTATCATCACCCAACACTATCTAAAAAAAAATGTTGTCCCGTTATCCTAAGTCAACCAAAATATGATATAGGTCAAGTTCATATGGTTGACTACCCTAGGGGTTTTCTAACCCTTAAGGATGGATTTTGGAACCCAAAATAAGTTCTTTCCTATTGGGTTCACTAAGTATTCCTTGGGGATCCATTTCCTAGCAATTACCTTCTTCTTATCTTGTCCCCTAGCTATAAGGCATTTGTAGGCTTTTTCATTTTTCTTTTCCTTGTAGCCTAGGCCCTTTTTGTTGAAGCTAGCTCTTTGGCTCCCTAAGATCATGTTCAATGTGTTGGAGCCAATAGTGAATTTCTCTAGGGCTTTGGTTAAATAATCTACCTTTTCCCTTAAGGCCCTATTTTCATTCATACATGCATCACTAACATCTAAAGGCATATAATCACGTGAGCATGCATCATTTAAGCTAGAAGAAATATTATCATTTAAGCATGCATTTTCTAGTTTACTTTCTAATGCCTTAATTTGATCTAGCATGCTTTTGTTTTTCTTCTTAGCTCTAAATAAATCTCTAGTTAAGCTAGACACCATGGAAACTATTTTCTTAGGAGTTAGATTTGTTACCATAGTTTCCATGTCCTCTTCTTCTTCGGATGAGGAGGATGTGGAGGCTCCCCCTTCACTTGAGCTCTCCCCATTTGAGCTTGATCCTTCATTTTCGGATGAAGAGCAATCCAAGTCATCAAAGGCCATCAAGGCCAAATTGGTGACAAAGGCATTCTCCTCATCCGATGATGAGGAGGAGGAGGAGGAGGATGGATCATCCCAAGTCCTTGCCTTGAGAGCCTTAGCCTTTCCCTTCTCCTTTGTCTTCTTCTCCTCTTCCTTCTTTTTCTTGCTCCCCTGTTTCTTCTTCTTTTCTTCTTTCTTTTTCGTCTCTTCTTTGCTTTTGTTTAGGAGGGGACAATTGTCCCTTATGTGTCCCTCTCCTTGGCAATTGTAGCATATGACCTTCCCCCTTGGTCTTCTATTCCTATCATTAGATTTATCAAATCTAAAATTCTTAAATGCACGTCTTACCCTCCTTACCATATAGGCTTCTTCGGTGCTATCCATGGAGGAGGAGGAAGATGCTTCGTCATCGGAGGAGGAGGGGATTTCCATCTTCTTCTTCCTCTTATTTGCCAATAATGCTACTCCTCTTGAGGGTTGAATTTTAGGCTCCTCTTGTATTCCCTCAAGCCTAGTTTCGTGGAGTTCCATTGTTGAGAAGAACTCCTCCAAGGTGCTCACTTCTAAATTCTTTGAGATATAGAATGAGTCCACCATGGAGCTCCACTTTGAGGACCGGGGAAAGGCATCTATGGCCTTCATTACCATATCCCGGTTTGATAGCTTCTCACCTACACTTGTTAGTCCATTTAAAATTTCTTTGAATCTAGAATGCAAAGAAATTACCTTTTCTCCCTTTTCTAATTTGATGTTGGATAATTGGGAGCGGAGGAGGTCTCTTCTTGCTAGCTTAGCCTCCGAGGTACCTTCATGAAGCTCTACTAGCTTCTCCCACATCTCCTTAGCACTTAGGCATTCTCCTATTCGGTTGATTTCTTGTTGGGGGAGCACATTGAAAAGATGATATTTTGCCTTTGAGTTCGCAAGGTGCTCCTCTCTTTGCTTCTTAGTCCATCGTGATTTTTCGATTGGTTTCCCTTCTTCATCCCTAGGCAAAACGAAACCGGATTCCATTGTAATCATTATATCAAAATCCGTTTCGAAAAATACCTCCATTCGCTTCTTCCACCAAGCGAATTCTCCTTCAAATTTCGGAGGATGGATGTTTGAGCCGGCCATTTTTGAATGTTGCTTGTTGTGGCGGTTAGTCCTCGACAAGCTTTCCTCGGCTCTGATACCACTTGTAGGGGATCGGATGGCCGGCTAGAGGGGGGTGAATAGCCCTCGTATGTTTGACGTCGTAAATTGCTCGTCTACAAAAGATTAGCGCAAGCGGAATATACAAATACAAAGCAAAAGACAAACAATAAAACAAACGCTAACACGATGGTATAACGTGGTTCACGGCTACGCCGCTAATCCACGGTCCCCGATTCGTCCTCGGTGAATCACTCCGTTAAACCAATCCACTAAATGGTCTCTCCTTTGCACCAAGCTAGGTGGAGGTAACCTTTACAACCAAGATCACTCTTCTTACAATAGGATTGAAGTAAAGACAAGTAAGAAGAGTTTAAAGCTTGTGGGGCACTAGGAAGATCGTTTGGAGTATGAGCATTTTTTTGTCAAAGGCTTACACCCTCTCTTTTTATAGAGAGGGTTGTTTTCTTCCCGTTGGCCGCCACCCGATCCGCCCTTGGCCGATCGCATTACTACAACGGCCTCGAACATGTCCGGATCCCGACCGCTGTAGTCCAGCGGAACTCTTGGTAGTCGATCGATGCCTCCGTAGTCGACCGCCTACCGGCTACCGGCGTTCAGGCGAAACCCTATTGATCACCGATCCGCCGCTTAGCCGATCGATGATGTGATCGGCGCAACATCGCCACGATGATGCGGCTGATCCGCCACAATCCGTCCAGATACCGGCCGAACTCACTCGGAGAGCCGATCGCCATGACATGGCGATAACTAGTGTCGGAAAACCCATCCGACACTTGGCCAAATGGGCCAAGTTTCACCTAAGAGCTACCCTTCCCGGGTTACAATCGCTCACTCATTTCTGAGTCCTCGCCTTGAAGTTCTTCGCTTCGCCACGCCCTCGGCAAAGATCAGCGACGGCTCGCAATGCTCCTTCGCGTCTCTTGCCTCGAAGTCTACTTCCTCTGGCTTCACTCCAAGCTTCTCGTCCAGCGGTCCCTCGAATGCTCCAAGCGCACGACTTCCGCAAAGCTATCCTTCACCGACTCAAGGCACGAGTCATGATATGTGAAACTCGCCATGACTCCATGTGCGAATTACTAAGTCCTGCACGACTTCAACGCACATATCACATCAACATATCAAACTAACTTAAACCCTTTGCCACACCATCAAAACCATATTACGGCAAGAGATTGCCCTAACAATGATGACCATCAGTCGACTGATGGTCAAAGGATCAGCTTCGAGGAGTCAAGGCTTATCACCAAATTTCAAGGGGAGTGGTACTCAAATATGATTGGCTAGGGTTCCTCTCGAAAAGGGGCTCAAAGGCTATAAAAGGAGGTCCTAACCTAGGGTTTCTTCATCAATTCTAAGTGCTCAAAAGCCTCCGCAACGCTGCAACTCTCCGACGACTCTACAACAACGAAGTGCTGCCAACAACCCTAGCTTAAGTTCTTTTTTTTTTCTAGTTGTTGGTATAATCTTACTTTGTTATTGCTTTCAATATTGAAATTCTTTTTAATCGAGGTTTTCTATCATTGCATTTTACTTAAATAAGAGGGTTTATCTCTCTATCTTTTTGCTTCAAAGGTTTTTGTAATCGTCAAACTCCTACCTCCAACGAGGAGGAGTGTTTTAGTGAATTGCCCTCCGTACACGGTCTAGGACCGTTAGAGCCTTGGAGTAGTAGCCGAAGGCTACGAACCAAGTAAAAAAATATCTTGTCTCTTTTTGTTTCATTTATCTTTCCATTGCACTTAATTGTTTTGATACGAACTCGAAAAGAAAAAAAAAGGTTTTTCGCTATTCACCCCACCTCTAGCGAACCGCTTCGATCCAACAATTGGTATCAGAGCCGGGGGCGCTTAGATTTGGTGAAACCACCAATCTAGCATTTTTTATACAGATTTGTTTTTCGTTCATTTAAATTTTTCTCCCGTACTACTAATCCAAGACGAAGTCTTGGTACTCTTCGTTTGGTTTTGTTTTGCAAGTATTCGCTTTTGGAGTAGCCGACGGTAAAACGGGCATAACTTTTCGTACAAGTTGACCCACGAAACGGTCTACCTACCAAAACGAAGCTCTCAGAAAGATATACACTTCTTACTAGGATAAACCCTCATAACAAGCTGTATTCATCCCGAAAAACCATCATTTAGTACCATTTCCGGGACATCGAAGGTTGTAAGTGCTCATCTTTTATTTTAGTTGGTTATTTCTCATTTATTCCTTTTGTTTCTTTTCATTTCCTACATTACTAATCCAAGGAGAAGTCTTGGAACCTTTTTCGTGTTTTTTTTTGGTATTTTTTTGTGTGCAAGGTTTCCCTTCCAAATGGCCCATCTCGAGGGTTTTAGCACCGTCCGACCTCTGTTTTACAACGGAGATGATTTCCGTTACTGGAAAGGTCGGATGGAATGCTTTCTCAAAATCCAAATCGAGATGTGAATCATAATCCAAAAGGGTTTCACACTTCCGACTAACAAAGTGGGTGAATCCTTGGGTTATGACCAATGGACCATTGCGACAAAATGACAAGTCGAAGTCGACGCCAAGGCAACACAAATCCACCAATGCGGCTTGTCCAAGGAGGAGTTAAATCGCGTCGGCCCCTTCATCAGCGCAAAGGACCTTTGGACAAAGCTAGTGGAGCTACACGAAGGGACTGATGAAGCCAAGGTATGTAAGCACGACCTTTTATTTAATAAATTATATAATCTAAAAATGGAGGAACATGAAACGGCGACGCAACTCCACGCCCGCGTCCAGGACATAGTCAACAATCTACACGCAATCAGGCAAAAAGTCAAAAACTGTGACCTTATAAGGTATGTCCTAAACTCCTTTCCGAGGACTACCTTGTTGGCATCCATGGTCGATGCCTACAAGGTCTCCAAGGATCTTTCTAAACTTAGGTTAGATGAATTTTTTTCTGATTTCAAACTTCATGAGCAATCTAACTCAGAACCCGAGAAAGGTATAGCACTATTTGCAGGTTCAAAGAAGAAAACCGCTAGCAAGCCACCCCCGAAGGAAGAAGAGGGTGAGTCGAATTCGGAGGTCGACTCGGAAATGGAGGCAGAACTAGTCAACCTAGTTCGCAGGATAGTCAAGGGCCGAAAACGAACCGTCACTCGACCCAACGAAGGTAAGCCTAAAAGTTCAAATATTAGATGTTATGAATGCAACAGGTTTGGACATATCAAGTTCGAATGCCCAAAACTCAAGAGCAAGGCACCAAAACACAAAAAGGCACTCAATGCTACTTGGGAAGAAGCTTCTGAGGAAGAAGACGGTGATCGAGTCCTCATGGCTAAACCGGTGGAATCGGAGACGGAGTCGGAACTGGAACTTGAATCGGAAACCGAAGACGAGTCAGACTACGAAGCACTATTCAAGACAAGCCACGGATATGCAACCGGTTCAAAAGATACACTCAAGGTAAGTCGGTCTCTCATTACTACACTTTATAGTGCAATTAAGTTTTTAAATAAAAAGTTAGCTAAGTCTGAGTCCAAGGTCGAGACCCTAGTTGAGGAAGTTAAACTCTACAAACACGAGGTCTCCCTAACCTCTTCGACTAGTCGAGTTCAAGAGAAGGACTCAACTCGGGTTGAAAAACTCGAAGTTGAGAACTCACTCTTGAAGAGTCAAGTCGAAGATCTTAGGAATACGTTGGAAAGGTTTACTTTGGGATCCAAAGGACTTGACCTCCTACTTGGATCGCAAAGGGCCATGTACAACAAGGTCGGGCTAGGGTTTAGCTCAAACACGACCAATAAGTCGTATATGTCGATTGTAAGTCGACATAAAAAATGTGTCCAAGCATGGGTCCCTAAGACCACCTTGATTTCAAACTTAGAATCAAACCAGTACTGGGTTCCCAAGGACCAAATCCACTATGTGGAGAGACCGAATCGATTCAACGGTCCAGGGGGAGCTAGTACGAAATTTGTTTATGTTTTAACTTAGAAATTGCATGCTTAGGTTTTTATTTAGTTTGTTTTTTTTAGAATGGTTAGATAGGACTATAACTCGTCAACACTTGATAACATAGTACCAGGATACGGCGAGATGATAGTACGCTAGGAAAATGGAGTCTCGTGTATTCGAGCTAGATAAGGCGTATCTAGTTCGGTTCACTTGATCGAGTGGAACTAGCTGAAGCTACCTCTCCGTATCCTAGACTAGTTAGACCAGGAAGTGGTCTTAGGTGAGTCAAGTTACTATTTTCTTGAAAATGGCTTTGTCTAAGGAAGTGGTCGTTGTTCCGATCAAAGAAGGTCTCTGTGCCTCACCACGACCTGGAAGCCATGCTCTTGAAAAAGTGACTTGATAAGCCTAAGGTTAAATCCAAATCTAACGCAAGGTTGACAAGTGTTTAAGTCATTAAATTTAAATCAAGTAAAATTAGAAGTCATCTCACAAGAACATATAGGGTTAACGTGTTTGATTATGTAGACATGGGTGAGATGATTTAGGTTAATAATTTTCAACTAATCTTTAATAAATCCAATATCCGATCCAACTACCTTGCGTGTAGGATCAATGGATGTTGGACAGTGGTTGCTCCCGACACATGACCGAGGATCAACTCAAGTTTTCGAAGCTTCGATTCAAACAACAAGGATCGGTAGCCTTCGGAAATAACGGCAAGCTCAAAATCATCGGATCAGGTGATATTAAGCTTAACTCAAATTTTGTTATTCAAAACGTTTTATTAGTAGAAAATTTTCAATATAATCTACTTAGTGTAAGCCAATTGTGTGATAATAACTATAAGGTCATATTTCTAGAAAATGAATGCATAATTAATACAAACGAAACCTCTAAAACAATTCTTAAGGGAACTAGAAATAACAACATTTACAATATTAACTTAACTAACTCCTCAACTAAGTGTCTTATGACACGGCAAGAGGAATCATGGTTGTGGCACCGACAACTCGGTCACTCACACCAAAGACTCATCCACAAGATGAGTCAGAGTGACTTAGTCAGAGGTTTGCCTAACCTCAATAACTTGGATAATAAAATATGTAATGCTTGTCAACAAGGTAAACAATCTAGGACACAACATCAACTAACTAATCAAGAACGAACCAAAAGTGTGCTTGAGCTCCTACACATGGATCTATTTGATTCACACGGAGCTAAGTCACTTAATGGAAGTAAATTCTGTTTAGTCATTATTGATGACTACTCTAGATTTACTTGGGTTAGGTTCATCAAACACAAAAGTGATACCCTAGATCAATTAATCAACCTATTTAAGTTAATAGAAAATCAACAAAACATTAAAATCAAAAGACTTAGGACTGATCATGGTGGTGAATTCGAAAACCATAGGTTTACAGAATTCTGTAACCTAAATGGATACCACCATGAGTTCTCTTGCCCTAGAACTCCACA
This sequence comes from Wurfbainia villosa, assembly GCA_025175895.1. NCBI lineage: Eukaryota > Viridiplantae > Streptophyta > Magnoliopsida > Zingiberales > Zingiberaceae > Wurfbainia > Wurfbainia villosa. The sequence continues at coordinate 52,327,912 of CM045988.1, read as the reverse complement.
ACAAAATGACCTAGTAGAACGCAAAAATAGAACCCTACAAGAAGCCGCTAGGACAATGTTAAATGAGTATAACCTACCCGATAGGTTTTGGGCGGAAGCCGTGAGTACGACATGCTATGTCCAAAATAGGATCCTTATGGTAAAGAGGCACCTTAAGACCTCATACGAGATTTATCACGATAAAATACCTAACATCAAGTACTTTAGGGTATTTGGGTGTAAGGTACATATCCTAAACACTAAGCATTACCTAGGGAAATTTACATCCAAAATCACGACCAGAATCTTTCTAGGATACTCGACTACAAGCAGAGCTTATAGAGTATATAACCACGACACCCTTAGAGTCAAGGAGACTATCAATGTAGTATTTGATGAAGGACACGAACCTACAAAACCCCCGGCAACCCCAATTAGCGAGCCGACTCATACTAGACCTAACTCTGATCCGGAGATCAGGTCTAGTGTTAATCCTAACCTAAGTCAACCAAGTCACTCTATCGACCAAGTGATAGATGACTCCAACCAAACTAGAACTCAAACGAGTCATCCTATAGATCAAGTTGTAGACTCAAACCCAAATCCAACTAGGACTCAAACGAATCATCCTATCGACCAAGTGATAGGTGATCCAAGTCTAGGAGTTCGAACTAGAGCCTCATACAGAAACCTTAGTCAAATATCTTTGATTTCTAAAATTAAACCCAAAACTATTGACCAAGCTCTTCTTGATACCGATTGGATTATTGCAATGCAAGAAGAGTTGGCTCAATTCACTAGGAACGAAGTATGGGAATTAGTACCACCACCTAAAGATAAAACAATCGTTGGAACAAGGTGGCTATTTAGAAATAAACTTGATGATAAAGGTGAAATAGTTAGAAATAAAGTTAGACTAGTCGCTAAAGGGTTTAGTCAAGTCGAAGGTTTAGATTACGACGAGACCTATGCCCCAGTAGCTAGATTAGAGTCCATTCGAATGTTATTAGCGTATGCTGCACATCGAGGATTTAAGTTGTTTCAAATGGATGTGAAATCAGCGTTCTTAAATGGATACATTAAAGAAGAAGTTTATGTTAGTCAACCCCTCGGTTTCGAAAGTTTAGACAAACCCGATCATGTCCTTAGGTTAAAGAAAGCTCTTTATGGACTTAAACAAGCTCATCGAGCTTGGTACGAGAGACTTTCGATTTATCTTAAGTCCAAAGTCTTTAACCAAGGTGTAGTTGACCCAACCCTTTTCGTAAAAACCTTAGGTAAAGACATATTCATAGCCCAAATCTACGTAGATGATATTATTTTCGGAACCACCAACTCAATCCTACTAAATGAGTTCATTTCACTTATGGAAAGTGATTTTGAAATGAATTTAGTAGGCAAGTTAAGTTTCTTCTTAGGTCTACAAATTAAACAAACTAAAGATGGAATATACCTACATCAACGCAAATATACTAGGGAATTAATTAAATGCTTTGGAATGCAAGACGCTAAAATTATTAATACCCCAATGACAACTAATGTTAATATAGAAGAAGATGTAATTGGAAACCCAATTGATTTAAAATACTATAGGAGCGTAATAGGGAGTCTCCTTTACTTAACTGCAAGCTGACCTGATATCTTATTTGTAGTAAATATGTGCGCATAGTTTCAAACCTGTGCCAAGGAGTCTCACCTAACTCTAGTCAAGCGTATCCTTAGATATCTAAAGGGTACACTTAATGTCGGCATTTGGTATCCTAGATCTACCGAGTTCGAACTAACTGGCTACTCCGATTCGGACTATGCCGGTAGTAAGCTCGATAGAAAGAGTACGAGTGGTTGTTGTCAACTTCTCGGCTCGAGTCTAGTGAGTTGGTGCAGTAGGAAGCAACACTGTGTTGCCTTATCTACCACTAAAGCCGAGGTGAGTGTGTCACTCAGCTTCTTTGGATGAAGCACACTCTCCGCGACTTTAAGTTAGACTTTACGAATACTAAACTTCATGTAGATAACATTAGTTCAATTAATCTTATAAAAAATCTGATATGTCACTCTAGGACCAAACATATAGAGGTCAAACACTATTTCATTCAAGAACATGTGGCCAACGGAGCCATACAACTCGAATACGTCGAATCAAAGTCTAACTTAGCAGACCTATTTACTAAACCCCTATCCGAAGCCGAATTTAGTCTATTAAGATGAAAATTGGGCATGTGCGTCGTAGAATAGGAACTTACAAATTATATTTTCTTACTACTATTTCTTAATTTTCATTTTTTATGGAACTAGCATAGGACATACCTTAGATATCATGCACCTATAGATTTAAGGAGCAAATACATCTCACAACACATAGGACTAATGTGTTTGTGTACTTAGCCACGTAGATGGGTGTGAGATGTTAGGACCATACTCCTGATTCCAGATGTAGAGCTAGTGCATCGCCATGAACCACGGAGTATAATCATACATACTAACCGACTCTGACCAGAACTGGTTGATCTTTCATATCAATCAAGTCAAATATGAGTCGAACATTTTATAGATGAACTTATTTTCAGTATATTATTTTCAAAATAATGTGGAACATGCTTGGACTTTAAAATTAATACTTATTTTTTATTCCACACACACCCTCACTCTTTTCGATATATGGCAAAAGGGGGAGAAAAATGCCAAAGTTAAGGGATCAATTTTTTTTTATGGCCAAGACTTAGTTAACTTGTTCGTGTTAACAAAACGGAAAGGTTTACTTAACTTTAAGTTAACTTGTTAACAAAACGGAAGTAAAGGCCAAGGTTAAGAAATCAGTTTTTTGATTTCTTAACTTAAAACTTATTTTAAATACTATGGCCAATATTAAGTAATTCTTTTAATTCTTTTGTTTAGTAGCAAACATCAAGGGGGAGAGTTAAAACTCTTTCTCAAGTACTCACCCTCGGTCAAGGGGGAGGATTCCTCAAGGGGGAGCACTTGAAAAAAAGTTTTTATATACTCCTGCTCATTCATGCTTATCTCTTACTCATTTTGCTTAATGCACTTAAGTTATTTTTCTTAACTTTGTATGTGGATTTTCCATAAATCAAAAAGGGGGAGATTGTTGGTGCAGTAGGCACCTAAGTCGAACCTGAGTTTTGATTATAACAAACGATACAAAGTTAAGCTCATGTCGTTATCTCACGAGCTGAATCGAGTGTGTAGAAAATTGCTATAGCTAGAGCTGAAGGCTAGCGACACCCGGAGGAAGCCGCGGTGGTCGGGTGACACTCGGGTGACTTCGGAGGGAGCCGAAGGAATCGGGTAGAAGGCCGGAAGCGAAAGTGACACAGTAAGTATCGAGGTAAGCTCGTGTGTGTGTGAGCGTAAGTGAGGTCATATCCTCTTTACGGGGATGATCTTAAGCGTAGATCCGACCAAAGACATCCTATAGATGGTCTAGGTCGAGATCGATCGAAATTATATTTTGTTGAGCTAACTTTGACTTATCACCAGCGCCAACTTGGAGGACTCATCGTCAATCGATCCATTATCGGAGGTTAGCACTCGTGATGCCGCCATCGATCGGCCCGATGATGACCATCAATCGACTGATGGTCAAAGGATCAGCTTCGAGGAGTCAAGGCTTATAACCAAATTTCAAGGGGAGTGGTGCTCAAATATGATTGGCTAGGGTTCCTCTCGAAAAGGGGCTCAAAGGCTATAAAAGGAGGTCCTAACCTAGGGTTTCTTCATCAATTCTAAGTGCTCAAAAGCCTCTGCGACTCTCCGGCGACTCTACAACAACGAAGTCCGCCAACAACCCTAGCTTAAGTTCTTTTTCTAGTTGTTGGTATAATCTTACTTTGTTATTGCTTTCAATATTGCAATTCTTTTTAATCGAGGTTTTCTATCGTTGCATTTTACTTAAATAGAAGAGAGGGTTTGTCTCTCTATCTTTTTGCTTCGAAGGTTTTTGTAATCGTCAAACTCCTACCTCCAATGAGGAGGAGTGTTTTAGTGAATTGCCCTTCGTACACGGTCTAGGACCGTTAGGGCCTTGGAGTAGTAGTCAAAGGCTACGAACCAAGTAAAAAAATATCTTGTCTCTTTTTGTTTCATTTATCTTTCCGCTGCACTTAATTGTTTTGATACGAACTCGGAAAGAAAAAAAAAGGTTTTTCGCTATTCAACCCCCCCCTCTAGCGAACCGCTTCGATCCAACATTTTGCACTAGCCTTCAGGTGCTTCCATCAACTATTGTCATGCTAACCATGTCCTTTGCCAAGGTTCATTTAGACTTATGCCGCCAAGACCCATGGTTGGACTTTACACCGCCAAACTTACATCCTTGGACTTTCACATTGCCAAGATTCATTTGGACTTACGCCGCTAAGACCCATGCTTGGACTTTATGCCACCAAACCTACCCTTGGACTTTCCTTTTGCCAAGTATCCATGACTTGGACTTTCCAATTGCCAAAGTTTACTTGAACTTTACGCCGCCAAGATTATACACTTGGACTTATGCTGCCAAGACTATACCTTTGGACTTCCCTTGCCAAATATCCATATTTTGACTTTCCTTGCCAAGTATCCAAACTTGGACTTTCGAGGTTGATTGCTCCAACAATCTCCCTCAAATAATCTCTCCCATATGACTTTGGATATCTCAATCATCCATTAATCATATGGTCAATATATGGTCAAACTATATAGTTAAACAATGGTAAAACTCATTGTCAAATATCAAAATTCTACTCGAGTCCACTCGAGTCTGGTCAATCGTGACCTGGGTCGATTGCACCAGCAGATTGTTGGTGCATGGGCACCAGATAATCGCACCTGAGTTTTGATAATGATAAAGGTTCAAAATTAAGTCATATTATTGTCTAATATGCTATGTTAAATATGCATAACTTGAGTAGTCTTAGCTGAGCTCAACACTAGGAGGAATGGTAGTCAAAGATCAAATGTTAAGCAATAGGACAATGGGCCAAAAGGTAAAGCAAGGTAAAGCAAGGTAAAGCTCCGGGTGTGGAGCGATAGTAAGGTCACGTCTTTCATATGGGGACAACCTTAGGCGTCGATCTAACTAAGGATTCCGAAGGAAAGCCGAAGTCAAGATCAAACAGTAAAAGGACTTTCACCGTTAATATACTTGAATATACTATGCTAATCTGGTAATGCAGGTGAAAGACTGAATAAGAACCAAGTACATTTGCTAAGCACCTTGCAACAATCGATTGAACAAAACTAGCAGTCGATCGATACTGAGTTTTTTATCCAGTCGAGTCAGCATCTCGATGCAGTCGACTGCGGTGAATGATAGTCGACTGATGTGTGTGAACCAGCCAAAACGCTAAGTCATAATTTGGATCGGTCAAAGTCGTCACCTCAGGATAAGAATCATGAGATAGGGATATGGATCAGGACTTATTCCAAAGCTCTAGTCTATAAAAGAAGGCTCAATTGCAAACCCTAAAAGGTTTAAGTCTCCAATGCACAAGCTCTCACAATCTCACAAGCAACCAACCTCCGCTCATCTTCTAAACCTCGACGCTACTCCATTTTTCCTTTATTTGTGTCAGTATACTTTCATTGTTTTCTTTTGTACTTAATTTGTATAGGGATCGATAAGGTTGTTGCCAACCCTTTCATTTTATTTGTAATCGCTTTGTCTCTTACCTACAATGAGGAAGAGACTCGTTTAGTGATTGCCCTAGCAATACGTAAGGATCGTAGGGCATTGGACTAGTAGCCGGTAAACTATAAACCAAGTAAAATCCCTTCGTGTACTTGTGTGTTTTAACTTTGTTTTTCCACTTCAAGCTTTGGTTTTAAAATGAAAGAAAGAAAAGATTTTAAAATATTATCCCCCCCCCCCCCTCTAGCATGTTTTTCGACCCTACATATCTTCAACTCTTTCTTATTATATTATTCCACGACTTGATGGGATCAAATTTCTCTCCTTGGTCGGCACGAAACGAGATCAGATTTCTTACTCACGGCTTCTACGGGATCAAGTTCTCTCCCCAATTGTTGGATTTCTTAACATTAACCTTATGATCATTGCAAGATACTTCTGAGTTTTCCTATATTGGATTTCATTCAACTTTGCTCTTCAGTCCGACTGGAAGGAGGATCCATAATGATTTTCGACCAAAGCAATCGCCAGACATAATTCCTTAAGTATGTAATGTGCACATTAATTATCAATTTGAAATAGTCATGCAATCAGTGTCGATTTCATAATTACCCGAGCAAAATGACCCTTCTTCGTCACCACAGTCGACTTGTGGTAGATGTGGCATCCCACATGGACCCTTTTTCCTCCTATATTTCCTCCTATGTAAAAGTAAGGGATGATAATGAAAAGAGGATGGTTTTTCTTCTTGTGTACAAGTTCTTATCTTCTTTAATTTATTTGTCCTTTCACACGTATAATTGTGAGCCTTACACCTTTAGTCCGGAACTAACTATTAGTGCATATAAAATTCATATATCTCCATAATTATATTCATATATCTCCATAATTATATGATATTGTCCACTTTGAACCTAAGTTCTCATGGTTTTATTTTTGAACTTTATCCAAAATGTCTCATACCAATAAAGATATATTTTCATCTTATAAGCACATAATATTTTTTCATATCTTACTAATGTGGGACTTTGATTGTATTCTTAATACTCCAACAATCCCCTCCCCCCCTCTCTTCAAATGAAAGACCACATTGACCTTCCCCCCCTCCCTCCCCTCAAGCCTATCCGTCTTCGAAGGACATCGTCTGCTTTATGTTCGATCCTCAACCCATCAGGGCTTCCTGCCAACTGTCTGGTCCTCCTGACCCAGCTGGACTTCCTGTCAGTTGTCTAACTCTTTGGCCCAACTGGACTTTCTGTCAGTTGTTCGGTCCTCCCGATTCAATTGGACTTCCTGTCTGGTATTTGGGTCTCTTAATCCGGACGGGAGCTCTACTTCTTTGGTTCGAGATTCATGGCTTGACATGGACCATGACTTTAATATTAATTTTTAATGCTTATAAAATCTACATATCTCCATAATGGTATGATATTATCCACTTTGGGCCTAAGTCCTCATGGTTTTATTTTTGGATTTTACCCAAAAAGTTTCATACCAATAAAGATATCTTTTCATCTTATAAATACATTATCTTTTTTCATGTCTTATAAATGTGAGATTTTGATTGTATTCTTAATACTCTAATACAAACTTGATCATTAAAGGGGTTGCATCGGTCACATCGATGCCTACTGACAAGTGTTGATGTACAAGATCATTTAGTCGTTCGAGTCACGGACTTAATCACTTAATAACATGCAATGTCATAATATCGATCAGGTGCTGAGCTTTTTAGATTAAAGGTCGACTCTCCAAAAGATATAAAGGAAATTGATTGGACGCGAAGAGAGAACCATTACCTCCTTTAAATTTTATAAGCGAACGGTGAATCATAATGAAGATTTTAAAAGAGTTTCATATGCTTGGATTTGTTATAGTTTAAATGTTCAAATTATAACATAAGATTGGATGAGTTTCAACAAGTGGAAGAAGGCAATGAAGTAAATGCAAGAAGATAATACGAGCATGGTGGCTAATGCAGCACTGAAGAGGAGGTTCATGTAGGTGTTGCAGAGAAGACGAGCTATTTTGTGAGGAAGCTAAGTGTCACTGACAAAAGTAAAGACTCGATCTATTCGATGTGAGGAAACAAGTCGTTAAAATGGACAGAATTCTCTAGGCGCCTTGCAACATGACCAGAGGAGTCCAGTAAATTGAAGCAATTAAATGGGACGGTAAGACTTCAAACATAGAAAGATAGAATTATCTTTTATTTTACCAAAAAACCACTACTAATTACTTTTAAGATTAATAATATTTGGTTGCTGAAAGTTAAAGCCACCCTCGCGGAATAAATCTATGAATTTTTTCTTTGATGATTTAGATAGTTTGGGTTGAGTGTGAAAATAGAAAAGAGAATGAGTTTGATATTATATTGGAATGAGAATGAATTTAGCTATTTCAATACTATTTTTTATGGATGATGGCGCAGTGTTGGCGGCAGTGGCGCGGCGTTAGCGCGCAGCGGTGTGGCAGTGGCGGTGTGGCCGGCGACGCCGACGGCGTGGCGATTAGGCGGTCGGCGGTCAGCCAGGCGATTGCGCGCGGCAGTACGGTCGGCGCGGCAACAGGCGCGGCGCGGCGGTGACAGCGGCGCCGACGACGACGGCGACGCCGACGACGACGACGAGCGACGCTAACAGCGGCGGCGATAGCGACGGCGACAAAGACCGACGATGACGAGTGGCGTCGGCGATGATGGGCAACATCGACGGCGACGTGGACAGTCGACGAGCAACATCGACGGCGATGGGCGACGTCGACAGGCAGCATCGGTAGCAACGAGTGGCGTCAGTAGTGACGGGAGATATTGACGGCGACGTTGACAATCGACGAGCAACGTTGGCAGACAAGAGGCGACGCCAACGAAGGCGATGACGTCAAAGACAATGGTTGCCAATGTGAATGAATCATAAATCCATCATCTTCTTGAATTGTGTCCATTCCTAAATAATTAGTAACATTTTATTCTCTCAATTCTCAAATCTATTAATCAAATATTATAATTAAAAATTATTTTATTTTCTCGTTCTCAAACCCTTGAACTTAGAGAAAAAAACATACCATTCTTTCTCTAAGATTTTGTTGGAAAAGTAAATGAAAAATGAACTTAGAGGAGTTTAGTTCGACGTTGAGAATTTTATGGCTTCAAGATTTTGATTTATAATGGATCATAATTTTTTGTGTTGTGAATATGTACGAATTAGAGACACTCCCTTATATGCGCATTTGCAAGGATGCAAATTCAAAGCATAATTACATCAATCCTAGTTGGCTCATGTGCAAGGATAATCTATACTCGAATGTAAGATCGATCACGATAAAAATTATTCTAACAAACTAGTCAATGTTTTATCACATGAATTATTTTTTCTACCTATTCAAATATGTAATAGACATATTAATGATTAACCAATTAGACTAGCAGCTGACCATTGATGACCAATTGTTGACGTTTCGAGCCAATCGAGCAAAAGTAATGAATGATCATTATTCGACTATTTAATACTGTCAAAATTCATATCCTATAAAAGAAGGCTCTTATCGCAAAGAGTAACGTATATCATAGAGTGGTGTGCATAAAGAAGGTGAAATTCCATCCAACTTCATCCCCTACATTCTCCACGTCTCCGTTAGATAACTCTGTTTAACAACTTTTCTTTGTTTTCTGATCATAACATTCAGATACATTTCAATTCGTCCCGTACAATTAGTGCTTGATTATGAACGTGATTGAGCAGTTGTATGTTGAGAAACACACGTCCAACATAATCTTTAAATATCATCGGAGGTAATGAATATATTTTAAAATAACTGTATCTAATCTAAGCCTCAGTTGCTCAGTACTCCTCTCTGCTCGATAGCTTTATCTTCTTGGCCAGCCTCTTAGCACAATAGTTATGCTTGGCTTACCCACTCAGTAGTTTCCTACCCAACCTCTCCTGCCCAACCTCCCAGCTTGACAGCTCTACTCAGCCTCCCGTTCAACAGCTTCCTGCCCAACTGTCTAGTTCCATAACTCAATGACTCAACAACTCTACTTGACCTTTCACTTGACAACTCTCTGCCCAACCTTACAGATTAACATCTCAGCCTCCCTACTCAATCCACTCGACAGTTCGATCCATTCCGACCACTCGACAGTATGACACTTGACAACTCAGCCTACTCGACAACTCAAGCACTAGGGAACTCAACCCACTCAGGCACTCAACCAACTCGAATACTCGACAACTCAATCCACTCAAACACTAAACAATTCAGCCCTCCAAGCAATTCAATCTTCTCAACTTTACCATGTTAAGATCAGATCAAGTATGTCTGAATTTTAATTCAGCAATTTCCCATTAATCTCGGATAATAATCTCCCATTGATTTCTGGCAACGATCTTAAGGAGTAAAATTGTCGCGTCGGTAAGAGCTTGGGGGGTCCCTGGAGCAAGCCATGGTTCGATCCCATTGGAGGAATTCAATCCACTCAAACACTTGGTTATGGAGCCTCCTTACTGCAATGGCAATCTTCTCAGCGGACTGACATGTTAAACCCCTCACGGCGACGGTGGCGCGTATTCTGATTTTAATTCAGCAATTTCTTAATCTAGGCGGATAATAATCTCCCATTGATTTCTGGCAAAAAAAAAAAAAAAAAAATTGTCCGACAAATTCTAACATAATTACACCACTATTGCTCCTCTTGTTGGTTTACAGGAGCAAAAAGGACTCATTTTTAACAAGGAATTTGATCATCTCTTACGCCAAACGGAATGCAAGTAAATTAAAGCCGTCTAAAATTGTCACACCGTACCAAATAAATCCACGAGAATTTATCACAGCACAAACAGAGATTTCTCGACTGCACCAACTTTCGAATTATCATCATAAAATTTGTAGCAGAAATGTCAATATATTTACATTCAGCTGTTTCAGCGACAATTTCAAGGAAGATGAGAAAAAGTTTGTAATACAAATGTGGTATTGTCTGGTATTTTCTTCAGTAATCAATCATCTGCCCGCTGTTTGCCACAAGATTTAATAGCAAATGACACTAGTAATTATTGAGGTATATCAGCTAATTACCCTCTAAAGTGTAAGATGTATCACATTTATTTCTATTTTTTGGTAGATCTTGTCCTTCTATGATAAATTAGTCTCCTCTTCTAAGAACACCATTTTCCTTCTTCCGTATCTACAAAGAGAAGTTCCTTCTGTTGGGTATCATCCTATCCTTTTCACAGTAAAAATGGAGACGCATTTATTGGTCCATTGCTGAATATAACGATTATTAGGAGTCTGAGTCAACTGATGTAAACTGGAACCGAATGCTCCCTTGATTTCATTTTTTTTTTCTTTTCTGGATAATTATAGGACTGCTGAGATCCTACTTGCTAAAGATAGAGATGCAAATGGGCTATCAGGGAGTTTGATGATGTCACTGTATGCAACACAGAAGAATCATGTTATATGAGCAACAAAAACAAAGCAAAAAAAAACAAACGAATTCACTTGAACAATTAACAGGCAACTTAGAATAAAACATTTTTTTGGGCAAAGTTTCAAGTCTTGTGATTTTGACAATGACAGGCTAGGCGGGTAACGATTCTTAGTGTTTAGGTTCTCAGATTTATAGCATGTTAAATCAATAAAAAATATAATAATATATTATTTGATCATATATCCAATCGAGCAATAATTTCTACACAGTTGAAAATTAACTATAGTACTTGAACTGAGAAGTATTTCTGTTACAGATACAGGGATAAAAAACTATTTGAAATGTATTTCATAAGTTTTATCATTAGAATATGGCATTTATAACTTGAACCGAGCTCTGAATCAGACCCAAAATTCCAAGCAACCCTGGGCCATTTCTATCGAACCGGCAACAAGGCTGAAAACGAGATCCTCACCAAAAACCCAATCACCCAGAGTCTTCCACCATATTTCGTTCCCACTGGCTATTACACTGTTTTAGTTGTTTAATTGTTTTCAAAGTATTCATTATTTCTACTGAACTTTTGGGACTTTGATGAATGCATTAAATGTGTTGAGGCCTCCAAGCTCTTCAAGCTGCCAATTTATACAATTTTAAGTGCTCAGGGCGGTACAAAGAGAGGACAAATTTCTTATTATGCAGCATTCCTGATCCCATAACATTTTCCTTTTGCTACGGTTTGGTTGGCATTGAAACACCTCTTACCTTCATAATTAGAATTTGAGGCGTGACATATAAAGGGAGATTGATAGAAAGAAAATCAACATGGAAATATCAAGAAGGAAGTCTATATTTTTCTTGTATTTGGTCGGAGGCACAAATAATTTACTTGGAAAGTGATACTATGATGAACAAGCTATAGGAAATTTTCCAAAGAATGAACAATTACATAGTGAATTAAATTAAATAATAAGTATTAGGTTGGTCCATGGTTTGATGCAAAAATTTTTAATCCGTGTATCTCTGTGATTTCTTACTTGTCTTGCAGTCAATGATATATTTTTTTTTTTCACTCAAATTTTTCATTAAAAAGTATAAGTCAATAAAACACAAGAAAATGAATGATGATTTTGTTAACTGAAAAGGTATGAGAACCTTGTTTGTGAACATATAAGACTAACTATTTACCTTTCTTGTTCGCTTATATGTCTAGTTTTGCTGTCAATTGTAGAACCATTGCTGAGAAGATCAAGTTCATAGCTGAAATGATTTGGTGAGAAGTGATTGGAGCCTGAACAAGCAGACGTTATTGCAAGGAAGAAGTTAACTAATGGTACTAAAAATTGCCATGTGAGAATAAGATTAGCTCTTCCTTTACCTTCTAAAGTTTTCAAGTCATCAACTCTTGGAGTCAAATAATGTTGCTGGGCTAACGCGGTACAAACCAAGTTCATTCCAGAGAGGCGTGTTCTCTCGCGCTCAATCATCTCATTTTCATCAATCAGTTGCTGATATCGAAGTAGTCTTTCATTCTCAGATTCTTGTAGCACTGAACAAAGGTAAATATTATCCAGTTGAAAAATATGTAAATTACAAATATCATTTTTCCAGTGCAATATAATTCAAACTTTACAATCAAACTCACCAGAATGAGTATCACGATCTGTTTCATGATGATTGGAATGATAATGTATAATGGGTTTTAAATTTTCAGTGTAAGATCTGCCTTGCACATACGAAATTATTAGCACTGGCAAAAGATTCTATAGAAATCAATAGACAACTAAAAAGGTAAAATCTACAACAATATAGAAGCAAGTGACCTGTCCATGGTTTTTGTCTTTTCCCTGTATGGCTTCACCAAGACTCTGGCACCACATATGTAATGGGGATTCCTCTTCATCAAAATCATGTTGACAGTCTCAGGATGGACAAAGCTAACAAACCCAAACATGCGTTTTTCTTGACAAGGAATCCTAACATCACGCACTTGACCATATTGCCTGTGCAAAAGCAAGGACACGTAGGAACACGCTAAAAGCAAGCAACCAATTTAAATGCTCAACTTTATTTATCTATAATTACCTGAAGTAGTCAGAAACATCATCATCAGTGAATGTGCTTTCAGCTGGAAAAGTAAGATAAATCTGATGAGAACTAGATGAAATTGAAGATAGGTCAATTCTCTCATTCCTGCCCTCCCTATATCTTGGGGCATCCACTGCCAAAATTACTGAATGTTGCCCATGCGGCCTATCATTAATACATAAAATGGTTAATATAGACAAAGAAGCTAAGCTTGCAAGCCAATGCATTCAAAGTACCTCTCGACGAGCCTAATGCTCTTCCTCAAGTGGGACAGCAGCTTGGTCAAGTTGAAACCAGCTTTGCCATGGCGCTGGCTCTCGGTGAGGTACCCCTCAGCCTGAAGGTTCTTTCCATACTTCTCAAAGTATAGCATAGGCAATGATGCAATTGAAACAGGCATTCCCCTCTTTGACCTCAAAAGCTCTGAAATTTCAAATTCCAGCTTCTCTAATGAACTTGGTGTGAGTGCATGGTCCTCCATGGGACATTCTTGCATATTGGTGCTATGTGCATGAGGAAACCCATCTGGGAAGGACTGGGCATGTAAGTATCTACAATTTGTTCCATGCTTGCAGTAGCCTTTGCTGAAATAGTAGCAAGCCTTAATAGGCAAGTCACAAAAGCTGTGTGATCTCCTGTTGAACCTTGAAGCCATTCCGCCAGGCAATGCAGAATCTGGGCAGAAGTTGGCAATGCAGCTAGAAGGAGCACCATCCAGTGGTTCCACTGATTGAGTTCGAGTTTGGAGGGAGTACTTGTCTCCAACCAAATCAGAAAATGGGGATAAATCAAAGCTGTGGGATGAGGCATGGTGTTCATTTTGAGCAAGCTGAGTATTCCAATTAGATGTTGAGATATGGAAATTGTTGCAAAAAGACTCGGAGGCTTGTGATCCAAAGGGAGGGTAAGAACCAATTTGGAAGTCAGGCATAAAATTCTTGGGATAAAGCAAGTTAAGCATGCTTTTGGCATCATTTACAGTCAATAGTAATAAGCATTCAGAACCATATGCTAATTGGATCATTTCTTCGTCACTTGGTTCTTTCAAAAATATGCATCCCATGATCTTGACAACATTGTCTGGTTCCAGCTGTTGAACTTTTCCGAAGATAATTTTAGCCAACTCAAAGAAATCCATGTCATAATACCTAGTTTCTGTGCATGTCCATGAAGGAAATAGCGTAAGAGGGAGAGGGAAAGCACAATAAAAAAATTTGAAAGGGTTCCACAAAGAACATATATGAATGGTGAAATGTCAAATCTAAAGAAGTACACTATCATGGATGTAAAATCTAACATGGTCGCCATATTTTCCACAATCATCATTAGAATACCCAAGGTATAGCACCTTTGACAATAGCAAAAGTTTCAACGAAAATACTGTTTCCAAGTAAAATAATAATATCGGTGACAGAGATTCGATCAGGGTTTTAATCAAACATTTCAAGAGACATGCTGATTCTACACTGAAATATTTATCAATACTACAGTCAAAAGAGCAGAACATTCACAAGGAATTTAAGAACCCTAAAGGGACGAAGAGTCTCCCATCAAAACGACAAAGCATCACATACCAAATAATCAGCTGATCTTATAATCCAGACATGATTAACTTGGATTATATAGAAAAAAAAATGTCACACTGTGATTGCAGTAAAGATGAAATAGATAAATAAACTACCCTCTGACTCCATGCCAATGACCATCGGCAAAGAACAAAACCAGACTCTTGGCTCGAGTCTTGGCGCCCCCTCTCTCTCTCATGCGATGCCCAGTTCTGGTCATTTAACATTCACTATTCTTCTATTTTTATATGGAAAACAGCTCGGCTGCCTCTTTTATTACTCGCAGAAATTTACGGGGCTCGATTTAGGCTTAACAAAATCGCACCATTTCTGATTCAATCTCTCCGTTATTTTACAAAAACAAACAGCAAAACTTGCATTAAAACGCACCAAATCTTTGCCAGAATGATTTTTCCGAGGGCAGAATAGTCCGACCGACGGGTGACCGCTTCCACGGGCTATGGAGACGCGATTGGACGAGGTGGAGCTAAGGCATGCTGTTTTACAACGTTAGAACAGGCGTTTTCCTTTACTATTTGACTGTGATTAAAATGGATGGAATTACTTAATTGAAAGTTTACCAAAAAAAAAAAAAAAAAGAAAAGAAAAACTAGAAGAATTGCTGGAAAATGGTAAAGAAAATGTGTTTTCTACAATTTTTTTATATGATCAATTATGGTTGAATATACATTATAAAAAAAAATATTTCTCTGTGTTTGAGTTTTATGAATTTGTTCGCTCATAAATTAGTTAATTTTTTTGAAAATCGAAAAAAAAAATATTATCTGTCAAATGCTGTATCATGAGGCGAGATTACAGCACGAGTCAGATGGGAAAAGATAAGAATGGGTAAACAAAATTTTGGTATAATCAAAATGTTAAATAGAATCAAATTAATTTAAATATTTGATTGCATCAATTTGGAAATTCATTGTTTCTTAAAAAAATATCAGTTATTAGTTAGATCGGTTGATTTAGATTATGAATTTTAAAAATCAGTTAAATTGATTAAATTTTTCATTAAAAAATTCTAAGCCTTTAACTTAAATTATAAAAATGTATTGTGCTGGTTTTTTTTCCCTTGAACTTGCACCGAGCTTAAGTTTCATAAGAAAAGGAAGCTTCAAAAAGAGTCTACCAACGTTGTTACCATTTCATTTTCATCGATCTTAGATATTTTAAATAACATTAATAATCATTAATATATTTTAAATACTTTTATTTAATTTAAAAGTGTATTTAATTATTGATTTTCTTATTCAAATGATAAATAACGAGTTCTTTGTCATTCTAAACAAAGCAAAATCCTCACGTAATGTGATCCTGAACATGTGATCGATTCCCGTGGAATTCTTTCGTGAAAATTAAAAATGTTTTGATAGACTATGAAATTAAAACTTAGTTTATATTTGAATCATGATTTTCATTGGCTATAATATTAATGGTTAATTTAATTAAGTTTTATTTTATTTTTTTGTGTGATTTATAGTAGTCCTTTAATTGTTGGAAAACGGAAGCATCAGTATTCATGCCAAGAGAAAAGTAATAGATGAGAGAATTAAAGGGCGTTTGGTTCGTAGAAAATTTTTTATTTTATATTTTTATTCTCTCGTTTTTCAGAAAATTAAAAATGAGTTTTTTTTATTTTTCAATTTTCCAGAAAACGCTCTTTTATTTTTTGAAAAATGAAAATTGAAATAGAAAACGATTATTTCTTATTTTTCAGTTTTCCAGAAAATGTTTCTTTATTTTCTAGAAAATAAAGATAAAAAATGTGAATCAAGTGCATTTTCTCATTTTCGTAGAAAATAAAAATAAAAAACAAAAAAAAAAAAATACCAAACGCGAATCTTTTAAAATTCTCAAGGTCTTATATTAATTGTATTTAATGTAGTTGTGTATTGAAATAGATAAAGGTTGGCATAACTGGGTTTTAACAGACTCGGTGCAATTGATGCATAGCTTTTATTACTGTTTAGGGCTACACAAAGAAATTTTAAATAATAGAAAAGTTTAAAAGATTTAATATTTTTTAAAATCAATCGAATTAACTAAATTTTTTTTATCGAGTTTGTTCAGTTTTAATAGTAAAAATTAATTAATTCAGTTGGTTTAATTTTTTTTGGTTAATTGTAGGATTACCAAATTGCATGAATTATTTTGCAATTGTAAATACTTACAGTGAGTTCGACGATTCTAAAACTTTCGATGAAATTAGATGTTATAAATTTTCATACTTATCGTCTGAAGAATGATTACAATACGAAATCTAATTAAAAAATTTTCTTGGTTCACAAATCATATCTCTCTCGCACCTTAGATGTTCTACTCCGATACACAGTCTTGGCAGATTTGTAGAACCTCTGCTTACACAAAATAGCAGTGCTTCTGCAATGTCTCGATACTTTGATGGCCTTTTGGTACACTCATCTCTAAAATTCACACCGCTTATTTGGACGCACAAGTATAAATGAACACTAGTTCAGTTATAGAAATGACACTTCGTGTAGTTACATCGTGCACAAGGTGCATGCACTGTGTTATTGCTCACATTGGCACTACATGTAACTACCAACATCTCTCACTGGGCTAAATTAAAGCCACAAAGGTAGACAGTCATAGAGACCAGTTAGAATAAAGGTCAATAGTCACAAAGACTAATAAGAATAATTAGCCACAAAAAATCTCGGTTTAGAGAGAGAAGCTCTTCCTTCTCTCTAGAGTTTTTTCTTGAGTGAGGGTGACCAGAGTTGGACGACAGAATTGTGGGGTGGAGGTTGTGTGAGATTGTTGGACCGTATTCGTGGGTGGATCGGTCGGAGTGCTAGCATAGCCGGAGGGAGCATTACGACTGGCGCGAAAGTTGGGAGGTTGAAGACAGTGGTGGACAGGGAGGATTCATTCTGGTGTGTGGGTGCTCTGAGCCATCAAGATCTTTGGTTCTTGGTCATCCTCTTCACCAGTAACTGGTGAGACCATTCGTCGGAATTAGCTAGTGGTCGATGGAGGCTGGGCATTCATTGCCTTGCCAAAAATGAAGGAAGGGATCAAGGTGTCTTTCCATAATATGGAGGAGGCGATTAGGTTATCTTGCCGTAACTGGATCGGATCTTTCCTTTGTGGTTGTTCTCATCCCATTGAGATGGCAAGAAGGCATAATACTAGGATTGCTACCATAAAGCATAGGCAATACTATGAAAACAATGACAACATTGGAAATGAGGGGGTCGTGAGGGAAGTGGTTGTGGTCTAGGAGGTGGTGTCTCCGACGTTGGTCCAAGTGGTGGTCCAGGCGATGATAGAATAAGAGTAGCAGGGAGTGAAAGGTACTAAAGGGCAACAGGGAAATGAGTTGGATGGCAACAAACGGAAGACTTGGTATGATCTATTCTTTGCAAACAAACTATTCTCAAAAGAAATGGATTTGCAGTTTGTCCAACTGAAAGAGGGGTGAGTCGGGCTTCTAATCGAAGACGTGGATATGGTTGAGAAGGCAATGGGACATTGTTTGGTGAGGTAGTTTGTTGGCTGATTTCTTGGCTGGCCAACAACCAAGGGGATGGCTAATCGATGGAAAGTCCACTACAAGATTCAAATGCATAAGATGTTGTGACTACTATTCAAATTTCAGACTATAGAGGATTGTGAAAGGGACTTAAGGGGGGGCCATATGTTGCATATGGTTGCCCGTTGTACCTTAAGTCGTTGTCAAGAGGGTTTCTCTTATAGTAGGAGGAGTTTCTACATCTACTAGTGTGGGTGCAGATTTCCAATCTGCCGCTTGAGTGTTGGACCATTCGGGCATTGAGTAAGCTATCGTCGAGGATTGGAAGGTCTTTGTACACTACCCAATTGAAAAAATAGCAAGGATGTATAAATTTTGCGGAGTGCTTGTAGAGGTGGACATCATGAGGGAAACCCCAAACTGTTGGGAATTTTAGGAGCATGAACATCGAAATAATGAAAAATAAAACAATTTTATTTCCTGTCAGACTTCCCTAGGGGCTAGGATCTCATGTATAGACATAATCATATGTAAAATGTTGGTGCAATCGGCTCAGGTCACGATTGACCAGACTCGAGTTTCACTCGAGTAGTGTTTTGATGTTTGATATTGATGTCTGACATTGATGTCTAACATGTGTTGGGGAGATTGTTGGTGCAATCGACCCAGATTAGTATTTTGATGTTTGACGATGGGTTGACCATCATCATGGGAAAAGTCCAAGCTTGAGTCTTGGCATGGAAAGTCCAATATAGGTTGGTAAGAAAAGTCTAAGCATGAGTCTTGGCAAAGAAAGTCCAAGCATGGGTCTTGGTAAGGAAAAGTCCAAGCATGGGTCTTGACATGAAAAGTCCAACATGGGTT
Source organism: Wurfbainia villosa (assembly GCA_025175895.1). Lineage (NCBI taxonomy): Eukaryota > Viridiplantae > Streptophyta > Magnoliopsida > Zingiberales > Zingiberaceae > Wurfbainia > Wurfbainia villosa. The sequence continues at coordinate 52,308,851 of CM045988.1, read as the reverse complement.
GGCAAGGGAAAGTCCAATCTTGAGTCTTGGCAATTGAGAAGTCCAAGGGGAATATTGGCAGCGTAAAGTCCAAGCGGGAGTCTTGGCGCCATAAGTCCAATGGTTGGCGGTCTAAGCAGAGTCTTGATAGCGTAAGTCCAATGTGCCTTGGCGATGTAGACCACATTAGCATGACAATAGCTGATGGAAGTACCTAAAGGCTAGCGTATGGATGAATAAGTCATGGATGACTTGGAGGGATCCGATAGCCGTGAGGCTGATGGAGGTGGCTAGAAGGCTTAGGTCTAGGCTAAGGGTGGTCTAGCAAGTATGGGGACACTATACTTGGGGTTAAAACCTCATGGATTGTTGGGTTTCTGATGTGAGCAAAACATATATAGGATTTTAGGAGTAGTTTTTGCTTACATCTAATTACATTTCATGTTAGTTTCATGCATATGTCGCTTTGTTTTGCATGCATTTCTTATTTTCTAGTTCGGATATATGCTCTTTGTACTTTTGTGTGCAGGATAGAATTCCGGGGGAAAAGACGCACTTTAGGAGCAAAAGAAGGACATTTTGCAGCTAGACGTGGAATGGGACACGGCCAGGGCGTGTGGCTACACACGACCATGTCCAATGGGCCAGATCAGCTACCCCAGGGCCACACACAGCCTGATCGTGTGGTGGCCCAGCAGATTGACACGACTAGGTTTTTGGATTTTGCAGCGATCCGATGTGATGTCTATATAAGGAGAGCTCCGCCCAAATCCTAGGGGGAGGCACGATGGCTAGGACGGCACACCGAAGCCCTAAAAAGCTTCAGGAACTCGCAATGGGGAGGAAGAACTGTTGGTGCAACAATGCCCCAAGCATTTATATATTTTGATGTTTGGATAATCATCTAAGTTAGGCAATGTTTTGTGATCTAATTGTAAATATGTTTAAGTGACAGGAAAATCCAAGTATGAAGACTTGGTAAAAGACAAGTCCAAGTGTGATCTTGGCAAAGTGAAGTCAAAGGAAAGGTCTTGGTCTTGGCAGCGTAAGTCCAAGCATGTAGTCTTGGCAGCGTAAAGTCCAAGCAGTCCTTGGAAAAGAAAGACCAAAGGAAAGTCTTGGCGGCATAAGTCCAAGCATGTAGTCTTGGCGGCGTAAAGTACAAGCATACTTTGGCAAAGAAGAAAACCAAAGCATGACGAAACCGAAGGAAGCTTTTGAAGGCAAGCGCATGGATGGAGTCGTGGACTCAAAGAAATCTGAGGCGCAAGGTGATGGAGAAGCTAGAAGGTTAAGTCTAGGCTTAGGTTATGTTTTCAAGTATGAAAGTCATACTTGGGGTGTGCAATGATCGAACATGGTATCGGCCGAATCGCCCTTAAAATGCAGATTAGAGGTCGAAGATCGCTAGCAATGATCGGGGTTATCCTAAATGAATTGGTGAGAGTCGACTGCACTGATCGCCGCGATATGCCGGGCAATGACCGCCACTAAACAGACGGGCTCGTGAGCCGATCGCCACTGGCTACGATAAGCAAGATCGCCGAATCGCCATCTGCGCCGATCGATAGTCTTCTCCCATCGCGGCGACGACCGCAAATCCGCGACCGTCGCTGGTTAGAATCGGCGGATTGATGTAAGTCGATCGATAGACCTCCAACGTGAAAAAGAGTATCTTTCCTATAAAAAGAGCCAGCAAGAAGGACTTCTAAGCTCACAAGTTTTCCAAGGCTTTCTAAGTGTATTAATCTCCCTCCTCCTCTCAAATCTTCATTGTCATCTTTTGTAAGAAGAGGAGGTCTTTGTAAAGAGAAAGCTTCTTAGTGGAATTGCTTGGGTTGATCCACCTTAAGGATCGCCGTGGAGTAGGAGCGTTATCTCCGAACCACGTAAAGGCCTTATTAGCATTGTTTTTGTATTTTTACATATATTATTTGTGCTTGCTTCCGCTAATTACTCTTGTAGAAACGAAAAGCGCTATTCACCCCCCTCTAGCTTCCAAACGATCACCAACAAGTGGTATCAGAGCCCGGATCGCATCGGAAGATCTAACCATCAACCGGAGCATGACATTTCAAGAGGGATATAGCACGGCGAGGCCTCCATTTTTGTGACAGCGACTTGGTTATTGGAAAGGTAGGATGAAATACTATCTCATGAATGACATAGAAAATTAGTTTAGTATTGTAGATGGATTCAAAAGACGACGAATTCGGAGCACCACTACCGACAAAAGATTGGACAAGAGAGATGGCCAAGAAAGCACAAGCAAATGTAAAAGCAACGACCACACTTCAATGTGTCTATCCAAGGAGCAACTCTCTAAGGTCGGGCCCTTCAACTCCGCAAAAGAGCTTTGGGAGAAGCTCATCGAACTCAACGAAGGATCCAAAGAGACAAGAAGGGCCAAGAGAGGATCTTTTGATTGGCCAACTCCAAAGCTTCACTATGAAGACAAAGCGAGACCGTGAGCCAAATGCACAAGCGTTTCAAGGAAGTAGTCAATGGACTACACGTTATAGGTGAAAAGGTCGACAACCGTGACCTTGTAAGGTATTACAAGCTTTCCTAGGACCACCTTATGGGCCTCAATGGTAGATGCCTATAAGGTCTCTAGAGATCTTTCATTAGTCAAGCTAGATGAACTTTTTTATGAATTTCAATTACATGAACAAGCTAACACTTCATCCAAAGAGAAGGGTATAGCTCTTTTTGTAGGAAAGAAGGAGAAGAAGAAGAAGGAGAAGAAGGAAGTGTCCTCCTCATCCGAATCCGAGGAAGACTCATCAAGTAGTGAAGATGAGTTATCGGCAAGCTGGGTGGCACATTACGTCAAGAAGTTTGGTGGGAAGTCAAGGAGACTCACCAAGAAAGATGTGAAGAGGATGTTCCAATCCTCAAGAGGTAAATCTTCAAATATTTCAAATTCTTCATCTAATGTAACTTGTTATGGTTGCAATAAGAAAGGGCACATCAAGCCAAATTGCCCGGAACTAAAGAAGAAAGAGGAGAAAGAAAAGAAGCATAAGGAGAAGAAGAAAGAAGCAATGGTGGCACAAACATGGGACACTCTAAGTATGGAAGAGTCTTCCGACGATGAGGAAGTATGACATGCCACCCGGAACCTAGATCTTATGGCATTAGAGGAAGAAGCCGCGAGCTCAAGCGAGGAGTCCTCCTCCTCTTCAAGTGATGAATCATCATCAAGTGATGATGATGAGGTAAACAACTCACCTAAAATAGATTTACTTTATAAGACTATTGCATGTTTACAAAATGCTTTAAATAGATCAAAAATTAGGGTTAAGGATCTAAAATTAGAAATCAAATCACTCAAAAGTGTAGATTCATCATGCTGCAAACAATCTAGTGATATTAATGAATGTACTCTTAGGGATGAAAATGATGAGTTAAGAAAAGAAATAGGTAAATTAAGAGCATGCCTAGAAAAATTCACTAATGGTTCTAAATATCTAGATATGATTATTAAAAATCAAAGGGAAATTTACAATAAGGCCGGATTAGGATATAGACCTAAGGAGAAAGAGGTAGCATTTGCATCCCTTGTTAGTAGAAAAACATGTTGGATCGATGCGGTTCGCTAGAGGGGGGGGGGGTGAATAGCGAAAAACCTTTTCTTTTTCTTTCGTTAAAACTCGAGAGATAATTAGTTAATTGCAGCGGAAATGTAAAAATAAAAAAAAACAATCGACACAAGGGTTTTACTTGGTTCGTAGCCGAAGGCTACTACTCCAAGGCCCTAGTGGTCCTTGACCACGTACGGAGGGCAAAAGCACTAAAGGAACTCCTCCTCGTTAGAGGTAGGAGCTAATCGATACAAGAAGGAACCACAAAAACTTGAGGTAGAGGGACACTCTCTCCTCGTGATACGATAAAAGCTCCAAATGTAAATGACAAGAAAACTAATACCGACGCAAGAATAATAAGAGTTAAACCTAGACGTGAATGGAAGGACTTCGCTTGTCGGAGAGTTACAACAGAATGGAGACTTTTTGAGGCTTAGAATTGTTGATAAAACCCTAGGTTTGGCCCTCCTTTTATAGCCTTTGAGCCCCTTTTCGAGTGGGTCTTCAACCAATCACAAATGGACACCAAACCGCTTTGAGGTGGAGTGATAAGCCTTGACTCCTCGAATATGATCATTGACCATCAGTCGACTGATGGCCATCATCAGTCGACTGATGGCAGCATCAGTCGATTGATGACCTTCGGCAGTCGACTGATACACGGCAGTCGAGTCCTCCAAGCTGGCAGTCGACTGATGCTTGCTGCAAGTCAAAGTTAGCTCAACAAAAACATACTTCCGACGGTCTTCGACCGTCCGATCTCGACCTAGACCACCTATGAGATGTCTTGGGTCGGATCTACGCTTAAGATCATCCCCGTAAAGAGGATACGACCTCACTTACGCTCACACACACGAGCTTACCTCGATACTTACGTGTTGCTTTTGCTTCCGGCCTTCCACTCGATTCCATCGGCTCCCTCCGAAATCACTCGAGTGTCGCCCGACCACCGCGGCTTCCTCCGGGTGTCGCTAGCCTTCAGCTCCAGCTATAGCAATCTTCTGCACACTTGATTCAGCTCGTGAGATAACGACATGAGCTTAACTTTGTATCGTTTGCTATAATCAAAACTCAGGTTCGACTTAGGTGCCTGCTGCACCAACAATCTCCCCCTTTTTGATTTATGGCAAACCCACATACAAAGTTAAGTAAATAGCAAGCATAAAGAATAATGTGCATTAGAAACAAACAAAGATTAAGTTGGAGTAGTAAGGATTTTCTTCAAGTACTCCCCATTTTCTTCAAGTACTCCCCCTTGAGGAAACCTCCCCCTTGACCGAGGGTGAGTACTTGAAAAAGACTTTTAGTTCTCCAAACACAAAAGGTAATGAGTTAAGTAAATGGCATTACTTAACTCCAAACACAAAAGATAACGAGTTAAGTAAATGGCATTACTTAACTTAGGCCTTTAAAGTTTTCAATTCCGAAGAGTTGAAACCTAAACCTTACTCCCCCTTAACTTAGGCCAGAATCAAAGTTAAAATTTGAAATTGAACCCTAACTTTGGCCCTTAACTTTGGCTCTTTCTCCCCCTTTTGACATAAATCAGAAAAAGTGGGGTTTAAGAAAACCCTAAGTCCAAACATGATGATTTTTAAAAATAGTATGTGAAAATAATTCATCTAAATGTTCAACTCTAGTTTGACTTGATTGAAATGATATTATCAACAAGTCCCGATTAGAGTTGGTTAATATTAGTTGCATATTTATACCCGAGGTTCATATTGACGTGACTTGATCTACATATTGGAACCTCGAGTAGGGTCCTAACATCTCACGCCCATCTACGTGGCTAAGTACACAAACACATTAGTCCTATGTGTTGTGAGATGTACTGGCTCCTTAAATCTATAGGTGCATGTTATCTAAGGTATGTCCTATGCTAGTTCCATCAAAATGAAAAATAAGAAATAGTAGTAAGAAAATATAGTTTGCAAGTTCTTATTCTATTACGACATGCCCAATTTTCGCCTTAATAGACTAAATTCTTCGGGTAGGGGTTTAGTAAATAGGTCCGCTAGGTTAGATTTCGATTCGACTCGAGTTGTATGGCTCCGTTGGCCACATGTTCTCGAATGAAATGGTGTTTGACTTCTATATGTTTGGTCCTAGAGTGACATATTGGATTCTTTGTAAGATTAATTGAACTAATGTTATCTACGTGAAGTTTAGTATTCGTAAAGTCTAACTTAAAGTCGCGGAGGGTGTGCTTCATCCAAAGAAGTTGAGTGACACACTCACCCATCGCGATGTATTCGGCTTCGGTGGTAGACAAGGCAACACAATGTTGCTTCCTACTGCACCAACTCACTAGACTCGAGCCGAGTAGTTGACAACAACCACTCGTGCTCTTTCTGTCGAGTTTACTACCGGCATAATCCGAATCGGAGTAGCCGATTAGTTCGAACTCGGTAGATCTAGGATACCAAATACCGACATTAAGTGTACCCTTTAGATATCTAAGGATACGCTTAACTAGGGTTAGGTGAGACTCCTTAGCACAGGTTTGAAACCTGGCGCACATACTTACTACAAATAAGATATCAGGTCGGCTTGCAGTTAAGTACAGGAGACTCCCTATTACACTCCTATAGTATTTTAAGTCAATGGACTTACTTTCTAGGTCTTCTCCTATGTTAACATTAATTGCCATTGGGGTGTTTATTATCTTAGCGTCTTGCATTCCAAATCTTTTAATTAACTCCTTAGTGTATTTTTGTTGATATAGGTATATACCATCCTTAGTTTGTTTAATTTGTAGACCTAAAAAGAAACGTAACTCGCCTACCAAGTTCATTTCGAACTCACTTTCCATGAGTGAAACGAACTCGTTTAGTAAGGCTGAGTTAGAGGTTCCAAAAATTATATCGTCTACGTAAATTTGAGCTATGAATATTTCTTTACCTAAGGTTTTTACGAAGAGAGTTGGGTCAACTAAGCCTTGGTTAAACCCTTTTGACTTAAGATGGATTGAAAGTCTCTCGTACCAAGCTCGAGGAGCTTGTTTAAGTCCATAGAGAGCTTTCTTAAGTTTTAGAACATGGTCGGGTTTATCTAGATTTTCGAATCCGGGGGGTTGGCTAACATAAACTTCTTCTTTAATGTATCCATTTAGGAATGCCGACTTAACATCCATTTGAAACAGCTTAAATCCTCGATGTGCGACATAAGCTAGCAACATTCGAATGGATTCGAGTCTAGCTACTGGGGCATAGGTTTCATCGTAATCTAAGCCTTCGACTTGGCTAAATCCTTTGGCGACTAACCTAGCCTTGTTTCTAACTACTTCACCTTTATCATCAAGCTTGTTTCGAAACACCCACCTTGTTCCAATTATCGTTTTGTCTTTAGGTGATGGTACTAATTCCCACACTTCATTCCTAGTAAATTGAGCTAGCTCTTCTTGCATTGCAATAATCCAATCGGGATCAAGAAGAGCTTGTTCAATTGATTTGGGTTCTATCTTTGAAATTAAGGAAATTTGACTAAGGTTCCTATAGGATGCTCTAGTTCGAACTCCTAGATTAGGATCTCCTATCACTTGATCGATAGGGTGGTTAGTCTGAATCCTAGATTGGGTTGGGTTTGTGTCACCTAATGCTTGATCAATGGGGTGACTTGGTTGAACACTAGTTTGGTTGGAGTCATCTATCACTTGATCAATAGAGTGACTAGGTTGACCTAGGTTAGGATTAACACTAGACCTGATCTCCGGATCAGAGTTAGGTCTAGTATGAATCGGCTCGCTAATTGGGGTTGCTAGGGGTTTTGTAGGTTCATGTCCTTCATCAAATACTACATTGATAGTCTCCTCGACTCTAAGGGTGTCGTGGTTATATACTCTATAAGCTCTACTTGTAGTCGAGTATCCTAGAAAGATTCCGGTCGTGGTTTTGGAAGTAAATTTCCCTAGGTAATCCTTAGTGTTTAGGATATGTACCTTACACCCAAATACCCTAAAGTACTTGATGTTAGGTATTTTATCGTGATAAATCTCGTATGAGGTCTTAAGGTGCCTCTTTACCATAAGGATCCTATTTTGGACATAGCAAGCCATGTTAACAGCTTCTGCCCAAAACCTATCGGGTAGGTCGTATTCGTTCAACATGGTCCTAGCGGCTTCTTGTAGAGTTCGGTTTTTCCGCTCCACTAGGCCATTTTGTTGAGGGGTCCTAGGGCAAGAGAATTCATGGTGGTATCCGTTTAGGTTACAGAAGTCGGTGAACCCTTGATTTTCGAATTCACCACTATGATCGCTCTTAAGTCTTTTAACCTTGAGGTCTTTTTGATTCTCGATTAATTTGAATAGATTAATTAATTGATCTAGGGTATCATTTTTATGTTTGATGAACCTAACCTGTAAACTCGAGTAGTCCGCCAATTATGACTAAGCAATATTGACTTCTATTGAGAGACTTGGCTCCATGTGAATCGAATAGATCCATATGGAGCTCAAGTACACTTGAGGTTCTGCTTCTGGTTAGTTAACTTGTTTTGTGTCCTAGGTTGTTTTCCTTGTTGACAAGCATTACAGATTTTATTAACCAAATTGTTGAGATTGGGTAAGCCTCTGACTAAGCCACTCTGACTCATCTTGTGGACGAGTCTTGGGTGCGAGTGACCGAGTCGTCGGTGCCACAACCATGATTCCTCTTGCCGTGTCATAAGACACTTAGTTGAGGAGTTGGTTAAGTTGATCGTATAAATGTTGTTATTTCTAGTTCCTTTAAGAATTGTTTTAGAGGTTTCGTTGGTATTAATTATGCATTCATTTTCTAGAAATATAACCTTATAGTTATTATCACACAATTGGCTTACACTAAGTAAGTTATATTCAAAATTCTCTACAAGTAATACATTTTTAATAACAAAATTGAAGTTAAGCTCGATATCACCCGATCCGATGATTTTGAGCTTGCCATTATTCCCAAAGGCTACCGATCCTTGTCGCTTGAATCAAGCTTTGCGAATTTGAGTTGATCCCTGGCCATGTGTGAGCAATCACTGTCCAACATCCATTGATCCTACACACAAGGTGGTTGGATTGGATGTTAGATTTTTGTTAAGAAAATTGGTTGTAAGTTGTTAACCCTAGGTCATCTCACCGGAGTCTATATGATCAAGCATGTTATACTTATGTGTTTTTTTTTTAGATGACTTCCAATTAAGTTGATTAAGTGGATTTAGGTTCAAGTAATTTTATGTTAGATTTGGATTTAACCCTAGGCTTGTCAAGTTTACCTTTTCAAGATCATGGCTTCCAGGTCGTGGCGAGGCACAGGGGCCTTCTTTTATCGGATCATCGACCACTTCCTTAGACAAAGCCATTTTCAAGAAAATTATGACTTGACTCACCTAAAATTATTTCCTCATCTAACTAGTTATTTTTGAAAAGAGGCTCCCCGAGGCTCAATCTTTTCGAAGAATTTTAGTTGGTTATGTTTTTGAAAAGAGGCTCCCCGAGGCTCAATCTTTCAAAAAATTTTAGTTGTGTTTTTGTTCTAAGTGAGTTCACAAGTTTTAAAGTACAAACTTTCTAAGTTAAAGCATGCAATTTCTAAGTTAAAGCATAAACATTCTAAGTTAAACATGCAATTTCCAAACATGTTTTGTCTTGGCTCCCTAGACCGCTGAATCGGTTCGGTCTATCCACATAGTGGATTTGGTCCTTGGGAACCCAGTACGGGTTGGATCCTAGAGTTGAAATCAAAAAGTTCTTAGGGACCCATGCTTGGACATGTTTCCTATGTCGACTTACAATCGACATATACGACTTATTAGTCGTGTTTGAGTTAAACCCTAGTCCAGCCTTGTTGTACACGGCCCTTTGAGATCCAAGTAGGAGGTCAAGTCCTTTGGATCCCGAAGTGAACCTTTCCAACGTGTTCCTAAGATCTTCGACTTGACTTTTCAAGAGAGAGTTCTCAACTTTGAGCTTTTCAACTCGAGTTGAGTCCTTCTCTTGAACTCGACTAGTCGAAGAGGTTAGGGAGACCTCGTGTTTGAGGAGTTTAACCTCCTCAACAAGGGTCTTGACCTTGGACTCGGACTTAGCTAACTTCCTAGACAAAAACCTAACCGTATTATGTAAAGTATTAAATAAAGTTCGACTCACCTTAAGGGTATCTTTTGAACCGGATGCGTATCCGTGGCTTGACTTGAAGGTAGCTTCGTCGTCCGAGTCATCCTCAGGTTCTGACTCAAGGTCGGTCTCCGGGTCTGACTCACTCGACTTCGCCATGAAGACGTGGTCTTCGTCTTCTTGGATGCGCTTCTTCCCATGTCGCGTTGAGGGCCTTCTTATGCTTAGGTGTTTGGTGGTTGAGCTTGGGGCACTTTGACTTGATATGTCCAAACTGTTGCACTCATAACACCTAATGTTAGAACTTTTAGGCTTACCTTGGTTGGGTCGAGTCGTGGTTCGCTGTCCCTTGGCTATCCTTGAGCTAGGTTCATTAGTTCGGATCCAACTCCGGTCAACTTCTTCTTCGGACTCGCCTTCCTCCTCGTGGTGGCTTGCATTTTCTTCTTCTTTGAACTCGCAAACAAGGCTATACCCCTCTTGGGTTCCGAGTTGGATTGTTCATGTAATTCGAAATCGGAAAAGAGTTCATCTAACCTAATTTTAGAAAGATCCTTGGAGACCTTATAGGCATCAACCATGGATGCCCATAAGGTAGTCCTCGGAAAAGAGTTTAGGACATACCTTATAAGGTCGCGGTTTTCGACCTTTTGCCCGATTGCGTGTAGGTTGTTGACTATGTCTTGGACACGGGCGTGGAGTTGCGTCGCGGACTCGTGTTCCTGCATTTTTAGTGTGTACAATTTATTGAATAACAAACATTTGCAAACCTTAGCTTGATCCGATCCTTCGTGTAACTCGATTAGCTTTGTCTAAAGATCCTTTGCGCTTATGAAGGGGCCGACGTGATTTAGCTCTTCCTTGGATAGGCCGCATTGAAGGATTTGTGTTGCCTTGGCGTTGGCTTCGACTTGTCATTTTATTGCAACGGTCCATTGATCATAATCTAAGGAGTCACGCACTTCATTAGTCGGAAGTGTGAAACCCGTTTGGATTATGATCCACATCTCGATTTGGGTTTTGAGAAAGCATTCCATCCGACCTTTCCAATAGCGGAAATCATCTCCGTTGTAAAACGGAGGTCGGACGGTGCTAAAACCCTCGAGATGGGCCATTAGAACAAAAAACAAGGAGACTAAAAAGAAGACCTAGCAACGAAAAAAAACACACGAAAGTACCAAGACTTGCGTCTTGGATTAGTAGTGTGGGAAATAAAAAGAAACAAATGAAAAATAGAAAGTTAAGCAAAGAAATGAGTAAGTACTCACAACCTTCGATGTCCCCGAAAGGCTAATAACGTCGATTTTTGAGGACGAAAACAACTTGTTACAGGGGTAAACCCCTATAAGAAGTGTAGATCTCTGCGAGGGCTTCGATTTGGTAGGTAGACCGTGTCGTGGGTCAACTTGTACAAAAAGTTATGCCCGTTTGACCGTCGGCTACTCCAAAAGCGAATACTTGCAAAACAAAATCAAACGAAGAGTACCAAGACTTCGTCTTGGATTAGTAGTGCGGGAGAAAAATTTAAACGAACGAAAAACAAATCTGTAAAAAAAATGTTAGATTGGTGGTTTCACCAAATCTAAGCGCCCCCGGCTCTGATACCAATTGTTGGATCGATGCGGTTCGCTAGAGGGGGGGTGAATAGCGAAAAACCTTTTCTTTTTCTTTCGTTAAAACTCGAGAGATAATTAGTTAATTGCAGCGGAAATGTAAAAATAAAAAAAACAATCGACACAAGGGTTTTACTTGGTTCGTAGCCGAAGGCTACTACTCCAAGGCCCTAGTGGTCCTTGACCACGTACGGAGGGCAAAAGCACTAAAGGAACTCCTCCTCGTTAGAGGTAGGAGTTAATCGATACAAGAAGGAACCACAAAAACTTGAGGTAGAGGGACACTCCCCCTCTCTGATATCTGATAAAAGCTCCGAAAATGTAAATGACAAGAAAAACTAATACCGACGTACAAGAATAATAAGAGTTAAACCTAGACGTCGGAATGGAAGGACTTCATTGTCGGAGAGTTGCAGCGTAACGGAGACTTTTTGGAGGCTTAGAATTGTTGATAAAACCCTAGGTTTGGCCCTCCTTTTATAGCCTTTGAGCCCCTTTTCGAGTGGGTCTTCAACCAATCACAAATGGACACCAAACCGCTTTGAGGTGGAGTGATAAGCCTTGACTCCTCGAATCTGATCATTGACCATCGATCGGTGATGGCCATCATCGATCGTGATGGCGATCGATCGATTGATGACCTTCAGCGATCGATACACGGCAATGAGTCCTCCAAGCCGGCTGATCGATGCTTGCTGCAAGTCAAAGTTAGCTCAACAAAAACATACTTCCGACGGTCTTCGACCGTCCGATCTCGACCTAGACCACCTATGAGATGTCTTGGGTCAGATCTACGCTTAAGATCATCCCCATAAAGAGGATACGACCTCACTTACGCTCACACACACGAGCTTACCTCGATACTTACGTGTTGCTTTTGCTTCTGGCCTTCCACTCGATTCCATCGGCTCCCTCCGAAATCACTCGAGTGTCGCCCGACCACCGCGGCTTCCTCCGGGTGTCGCTAGACTTCAGCTCCAGCTATAGCAATCTTCTGCACACTTGATTTAGCTCGTGAGATAACGACATGAGCTTAACTTTGTATCGTTTGCTATAATCAAAACTCAGGTTCGACTTAGGTGCCTGCTACACCAACAAAACAATGATTAAAAGCAAGGGGAGAAAGGCATGGGTACCAAAGAAATTTATAATTGATGCTAGTGGTCCTAAGATTTGGGTACCTAAGGATTGTGTTTTTCATGTGACATAGGTAGAAGAACCAAGCTTGTGGATAGTTGATAGTGGGTGCTCAAAGCATATGACCGGGGATGAGAGAAAATTCTCCACTATCAACCACACTAGCAAAGGAAAAGTGTCATTTGGTAATAGCGGCAAACTTAAAATTTTAGGAAAGGGCACCATTGAGGTATCTCCCAATCTTGCCATTCATAAAGTTCATTAGTTAAAAATATGAAATTTAATTTACTTAGTGTAAGTCAATTATGTGATGCAAACTTTGATGTTAAATTTGATTCCTCAAAATATTTTATAAGACACAAAATTATAAATGATTGCATGTTAGTAGGCTTTAGGAAATCAAATATATATTATGTTGATTTATCCTATGCTACTAATCCTTCCACTAAGTGTCTTATTGCAAAAGAGGAAGAAAGTTGGCTTTGGCATAGGAGGCTAGGACACATAAACATGAAGAATATAGCCAAAATAGCAAAATTGAAGCTAGTCAAAGGATTGCCTAGAGTCAAATTTCTCAAGGACAAGATGTGTGATGCTTGCCAAGAAGGGAAACAATCAAAAACATCACACAAAGGTAAAAATTTACTTAGTACCGCTTTACCGTTAGAATTACTACATATGAATTTATTTGATTGCCATAGTACCCCATCTATAATTTGTAGTAAATATTGCTTGGTAATAGTAGATGATTTTTCTAGATTTACTTGGGTGTTTTTCTTGAAAAATAAAGATGAAACCTTAGGAATAATCATAGGATTTAGCAAAAGAGTAGAAAATGAAAGAAAACTCAAAATCAACCGGATCCGTAGTGATCATGGTGGAGAATTTGAGAATTCTAATTTTTCAAATTTTTGCTTAGAACAAGGGTATAAACATGAATTTTCTTGTCCTAGAACACCCCAACAAAATGGGGTTGTGGAAAAAAAAAATCGTGCCCTACAAGAAGCGGCTAGGACAATGCTTAATGCATATTCCTTACCTAGCTACTTGTGGGCGGAAGCGGTTAATACTGCTTGCTATATCCAAAATAGGGTATTGATTCATAGGTTTTTAGGAAAAACTCCATTTGAATTGTGGAATGGTACAATTCATTATTTTAAGGTCTTTGGATGTAAAGTTTATATCTTAAATACCAAAGACAACCTAAGTAAGTTTGAGTCCAAAGCGGATGAAGGAATCCTAGTTGGATACTCATCCACTAGTGTAGGATATAGAGTTTACAATAAAAGGACTCAAAAGATTGAAGAATCTTCAAATGTTCAATTTGATGAAACTTCCAATACATACCCTAGGAAATCCCCTATTGATGATGATATAAATATTGAAAATCAAGAAATTACCAAACAATTTCAAGACTTAAACTTAGGGGGTAATGATCAAGAGGGAGGATTGAATCAAGGGGGAGTAAGGGATGATTCCGATGATGAGCATAGGATTGAGGTTGATCATGATCAAACTCCATCTAACACACCTCCTAGAACCATAAGATTTCATCAAAGTCACCCCTTAGATCAAATTGTGGGTGAATTATCTCAAGGAGTTAGGACTAGGTCATTCCATAGGGATCCTACTAGTCATATTGCTCTAATCTCTCAAATTGAGCCCAAACAATTAAAGATGCATTACTTGATCCGGATTGGATCTTAGCAATGCAAGATGAATTAGCTCAATTTGAATGGAGTCAAGTATGGGAGTTAGTTCCTAGACCAAGTGAAAATACTATTATTACTACAAGATGGGTCTTTAGGAACAAACTAGATGACCAAGGGAATATCACTAGAAATAAAGCACGATTAGTTGCAAGGGGTTTTAATCAAGTTGAAGGACTTGATTATGATGAAACATATGCCCCGGTTGCTAGGTTAGAGTCCATTAGAATACTTTTAGCATATGCCTCCTATATGGGTTTCAAACTCCATCAAATGGATGTCAAATCGGCATTCCTAAATGGGTTTATTAAGGAAGAGGTGTATGTAGAACAACCTCCCGGGTTTGAAAATATGGACTACCCAAACCATGTATACAAGCTTAGGAAAGCCTTATATGGTTTGAAACAAGCTCCCCGGGCTTGGTATGAAAGATTGTCATCTTTCCTAATCTCGAAGGATTTCAAAAGGGGTAGTATAGATCAAATTCTCTTTATAAAGTCAACATCTAAGGACATCTTTGTAGCCCAAATGTATGTTGATGACATTATCTTTGGGTCAACAAATGATGAACTTCTTCAAGACTTCATTCAAAATATGAAAAAAGAGTTTGAGATGAGTTTAGTTGGAGAATTAAATTTCTTTCTAGGATTGCAAGTTAAACAAACAAGTGAAGGAATTTACATTTATCAAACCAAATATGCTAAGGAAATGATTAAGAAATTTGGTTTGGAAAATGCTAAGGTAGTGTTAACTCCAATGGCAACCAATACTAAAATAGATAGTGATAGTGAAGGAAAACAAATAGATCTTACCCTTTATAGGAGCATGATTGGTAGCCTATTATATTTAACCGCTAGTAGACCCGACATATTATTTACGGTTGGTATGTGTGCTAGGTATCAATCATGTGCTAAGGAATCTCATTTAGTTGCCGTTAAGAGAATTTTAAGATATGTTAAAGGCACACTAAATGTAGGTCTATGGTACCCTAGGACTAGGTCCTTTGATTTGATTGGGTACACTGATTCCGATTATGCCGGTTGCAAATTGGATCGGAAGAGTACTAGTGGTGGATGTCAATTCCTTGGGTCCTTCCTAGTGAGTTGGAGTAGTAGGAAGCAACCTTGTGTTGCTTTATCCACCATCGAGGCCGAATATGTGGCTATGGGTGGTTGTGTAGCTCAATTATTATGGATGAAACATACCTTAGAAGATTATGAGCTATCTTACTCCAACATGAAAGTATTTTGTGATAATGTGAGCACCATTAACTTGACCAAGAATCCAGTGCATCACTCTAGGACCAAGCACATTGAAGTGAAACATCACTTCATTAGAGACCATGTGGCTAAGGGGGACATTGAGCTTAATTACATTGAATCTAAGTCCAACCTAGCCGACATCTTTACCAAGCCTCTCCCCGAAATAGAATTTTCATCACTTAGGAGAGAACTTGGAATGTGCTTTGTAGAATAGAAATGTAGGTTTGCAAGATCCTATAGAAATACTAGGATTTATACCTTTAACCATCTCACAAAATACTTAGGAAACCATGATTTTTGTATTGAGCCACCTAGACAACATGTGAGATGTTAGGAAGATGCACTTGGATCATCATGCTTGTTATGATGCATTACTATGAACCAAAGTGTCATCTAGAGACATTAATCCTTCATTGGACCAATCATTGGGAAGGCCTATGTATAATTAATGTACATATAGCTCCAAGAATATGATTGGAAATGTCAAATAAAATAAAATTTAAACTATGTTTATCAAACCTTGAGAAACAATTTCCTATTGATAAGCCAAAGTGATACAAAGTTTTGCAAAAATATCATAACTTTTATAAAATCTCAAGATTGTGTCAATATCAAAATCTAGAGGTGATATAATTTTAAAATAATTTTTCCTTGATAGGAAATGATCTAATAATATTACCCACAAAATTTCATGATTTTTTGATCTTTATTGAATTAATTATGAATTTTTTAATTTGGCCAAATGTCGGTGATATCGATCGGCCCAGTACACAACGATCGATTCGGCCGATCTGACGATATATAAACAAGCTTACCGGTTCGTTATCGGTCGGCTACCATTTATAGCGATCGGCCCTTACCTGCGAATCGTTAAGTATCGTGGTCGATTCGATTGATGTCTATTAGTTCGATTGCCATTTATGGCGATCGGCCCGCATCTGAAATCGTTCGTATGGATTGATCCCCATCAGTTCATTGACTAACGATTGGTGATGTCGCATTTTTAGGGCTTTCCAGTTCGACTCGCCAAACCATCCCGATTTTCTCTCCTCTTCCTCTTACGAACCTCCACCGCTGCCGTTTAGCCGTTCTCCTCGCTCTTTTGACTTCGGCCGTGCTCATATTTGGAGTGCTCTCCGACTGAGACCTCCTCTTGTCACTCCGTTCGCGCCCTAGTTTCGATCACTCGGCTAGGGTTTACGTGGTCCGTAAAACCTTTGTTCTTTGTTCACCATGCAATTCTCATTTCTGATCAATGTTTGTTTGTTCCTATGATTGTATTTCACTAACCCGTGCTTGTTTTGTTGTCTTTGTCCATGCATCATCCTTAACCTACATTGTGCATATTTTTTTTTGTTGTCTTTTCACACATTTAGACTTAAGCACTTTGCTACTAAGCGTACCCGGGCACCTCTGACCAACGAGGGCCCGTCAAACCCTCGACCCTCTGTCGATCTTCGATTTCCAAACTCCGCACTAGAAAGTACTTTCAATAAAAACAAATTCCAACTTATTCCACCTAGATCAATGGATCCCAATTTTCTTAAAGACTACTGTTTTGACATTGTTCAAATCATTCAACATTACAAACTCGAGTCTTTAGTCTTTTGTGAACATCATGTTAATATCACTCTTCTCTCTGAATTTTTCAACAACCTGCGATCGGCTGGAGATGGGCTGAGATACCGGACTCGCATTGCTCAGCGCGATCTGGATTTCAGTCCCCAGATCTGGACCGATTTTCTCGGTTGTCTCTCTTCCGAGAATGATTTCATTTTATATCCATCTTGGAGTGAACCTCTTCCACCTCCTTTTGAGGAGATTTCTTTGGATTTCCTTCACACTACTTTCTATCATTCTCCTTGTCCTTTGAACTCCAATCTATTTCAATCACAAGAACTTTCTGCCTCTGACAATGTCCTTTATAAGGTCATTGCTCATTGTCTTCTCCCTATAGTTACCCGTGGTTTGGCCTTGGTTCGCCCTCCACACTTACTTCTCATGCATATCTTTCGTCAATACTTAGACATCAATATTGGCCTCAATACCTTCCATTGCATCACTTATTTTATAAGGCCAAACAATGGGAAGGTTCATATTCCTTTTGGAAATGTCCTTACTCAATGGCTCAGCTCCGTAGGCATTGATGTCAATATAGGAGTCATTAAAGTCATGAATAGAAAATATGATTAGATGACTCGACGGAGCTTCTCCTTGGCGGGCCTGAAGGCCGACAGAGGATCCATTTTCTGGGACCCAGCACGACGGCTAGCAGTGGCGCTCGGCACGAGAGGATGTCGGGAAGGAGTTCTTGAGGGTGTTCTTGAGGAGCAGATGCGGGAGAGGCTCGCGACGGATCTTGTTATGCCGGATCATCCTTCATTGCCCCGATGCTTTTTGCGGAGCGGGTAGACACTGCGCTTTGAGGAGCCGCGCTTAGAGCATCGTGAGTTTCACGGAGCATCGGGAGCTCCTCTCCTCGTGAGAGGGGTGCATCGTAGCGCAGGACATCTTGGCGATTCTCGCCTGCGCACTGGACACCCCTCACGATGGATCGTCATCTGCACCGATGGATCTTTGAGGACGATGATCGTTAGCTTCGCTTATTTTTTTATTTTCTTTTTGGTAGTATATACTCCTACTTGTGTCATAACTTTTGATTAATGAAATGAAATTGTGTCTTTGTTTTAATTCATTTCTATTAGTGTCTACAACTTGTTATTTGTCAAGTTTAGAAGTTGAGCATATAGTACGAAGTTATGAATATTGATATGATACAATTACACTTTTTGTGTCATAATTTTGTTATTTTGAATATCGTATCAATCCATTAATCTGATGAGCATATTTTTCGTCTAATATTTTTCATATGTTATATTAGTCGAATAAAATGTGTATGATGAGTTTCGTGATTTTTGGACACCCATGGAATTTTCTACGCATTTTCAAACCTTGGTGAAAAATTGATTTTGATTATGCGATATCGATCGTATCGTTATTGGCGATCATTTGATCCGGCCTATTGGTGATGCCTATTCGGTCGAACCGGTGACCTTTGTTTTGGAATAGAAAAAGGTTTTTTTATCGGTTAAAAGGTTCAATTTTGGACATTATATGATTTCCACAGTATATACATGATAACTTGTATGGAAAGGCGGATTTTCTTGGTGCACTGGTTTAGGGGGAGCTACATCCCTAATTTCTATAATTGTTGGTGCAAGGCTAGGACATATTTGCTTATTCTATTGCTTATGCCTTGCTTCACATGTTATTTCCCCATCATGAAACATGTCTTGGATTTAGGGAGAGCTTCATATCAATTTTATACCTTTGTTCAAGATATGTCAATTCTTCCTGCACTTATTGGATAAACTCTTCTCTTTTTGTTGTATGTCAAAGGGGGAGAAGGGATATTTAAGTTAGAATTCATATTGAAATATGTTTATATGTATGTGTTAAAGACCTAACTTAAATGATTGCCAAACATCAAAAAGGGGGAGATTGTTGGTGCAACAATGCCCCAAGCATTTATATATTTTGATGTTTGGATAATCATCTAAGTTAGGCAATGTTTTGTGATCTAATTGTAAACATGTTTAAGTAGAAAATCCAAGTATGAAGACTTGGTAAAGACAAGTCAAGTGTGATCTTGGCAAAGAAATCAAAGGAAAGGTCTTGGTCTTGCGCGTAAGTCGAAGCATGTAGTCTTGGCGCGTAAAGTCAGCGATCCTTGGAAAAGAAAGACCAAAGGAAAGTCTTGTGGCATAAGTCAAAGCATGTAGTCTTGGCGTAAAGTCCAAGCGTACTTTAAAGAAGAAAACCAAAGCATGACGAAACCGAAGGAAGCTTTTGAAGGCAAGCGCATGGATGGAGTCGTGGACTCAAAGAAATCCTGGAGGCGCAAGGCTGATGGAGAAGCTAGAAGGTTAAGTCTAGGCTTAGGTTATGTTTTCAAGTATGAATTAGTCATACTTGGGGTGTGCCAGTCGACTGGAACATGGTGTCGGTCGAACTGACCCTTAAAATGCAGCATTAGAGGTTGGAAGGCTGTTAGCGATCGGGGATTATCGGTCGATAGTGAGAGTCGACTCGGACTCGATCGCCGATACAAGCCGGGCAATGATCATTGCCATTATTGGCAATCGCCACAAATAAAATAACGTGGCCGTAGCGATCGGCTACTGGCGATATCGGTCGAATCGCCATTGTTGGCGATCGGTGATAGTCTTCCGTTAGCGACGACGCAAATCCGCGAATCTTGTTCGAAGCCGTTAGAATCGCGGCGATCGATCGATATAAGTCATCAGTCGACTGATAGACCTCCAACGGGAAAAAGAGACTCTTTCCTATAAAAAGAGCCCAAGGGGAGCAAGAAGGGGCTAATGCTTATATTCTGATCATTCTTCTAAGCTCCCACAAGTTTTCCAAGCTTTCTAAGTGTATTAATCTCCCTCCTCCTCTCAAATCTTCATTGTCATCTTTTGTAAGAAGAGGAGGTCTTTATAAAGAGAAAGCTTCTTAGTGGAATTGCTTGGGTTGATCCACCTTAAGGATCGCCGTGGAGTAGGAGCGTTATCTCCGAACCACGTAAAGGCTTTGTTAGCATTGTTTTTGTGTTTTTACATATATTATTTGTGCTTGCTTCTCTAATTACTCTTGTAGAAACGAAAAGCACTATTCACCCCCCCTCTAGCTTCCAAACGATCACCATCAAGAACGCCGTCGGAGATCCAAGTGTAGGGTATCGATCGGCCGGCTAGAGGGGGGTGAATAGCCCTCGTACGATGGATGTCGTAATTCGTTCGTTCTTCTTACGTTGCTTGTCTACGATTGTCGTTAGCGCAGCGGAATAACAATAATAATGAAACTAACAATAATACACAATCACACAACACAAGATATACGTGGTTCGGAACCGAATGATTCCTACTCCACGGGCGAGCTCACCTAGCTCTAGTTATGCGCACGACACTAACTATAACACTCCTTCTCGACAACACGTCGGAGGTGGAGAAACCTCTCACAAGCAATTATAATGTAATATAGAAATACAAGCAAATACACAAATACAATACAAAAGAAAACTTTCACCGATTGCTTTGATCGCTTTGCTTGTTGCTTGCTTTGATTGGCTCTTGAAGGACTGGAATGCAGCAGCAATTCCCCTCCAATAGCTCCACAAAAACCATTGCAAAACCCTCCATCTCGAGCTCCTTTTTTAGAAGTCATTGCCAAAAGGCCTGATCGTTGCCCTATAGCCGTTGTCTCTAGCGGCGGATCCACGTTGGACAAGTTCCAGCGGATCACCTACTGATCGTGATGATGCCCATCGGTCATTGGTATTCGATAATCATCGCCCGATCGACGGAGCGATACGTACTCGCGACACTCCCATCGATCATTGTCATCTCTCGGCGATCATTGGCTGTCGACTTTCAAGTCCATGGCGATCGGCCAAGCAAAACCCTAGCCTTACACCAGTTGAACTCTAGTCGACTTGGACCAGTTGAACCGGCACCTATGCCAGTCGACTGACGTCGGGCAAAACCTCAAACACCAAGTTGTTTGAGCATCCAACCGTCGGGTAAACCCTCAAACATCAAGTTTGAGCCTCCGACACTCAGTCTTAGCCACTTGACCAAGTCCACCTTATCCCTCATGGAGTTCCCCACCAAAGCTCTCTTCCCTCGACCTACGTCCCTCGGATGCGCCAAGCGCACGGCTTCGCAACGCCATCCTTCGCGTCTCATGCCCTAGAAGTATGCTTCCCTTTGGGCTCACTCCATTCGCTCCCCGTCCGACGGTCCCTCGGATGCACCAAGCGCACGGCTTCGCAATGCCATCCTTCACCGACTCAAGGACCCCGAGCCTAGTGAACTTACCAAGTCCTCAAGACTTCTCAAATGCACCAAGCGCACGGCTTCGCAATGCATTTCTCACCAAGCGCACGGCTTCGCAATGCTTTGGATTTCCCATGCCAAGCACCAAGCGCACGGCTTCGCAATGCTTTGGACTTTCCCATGCCAAACACCAAGCGCACGACTTCGTAATGCTTTGGACTTTCCCATGCCAAGGCTTCCCCCTTGGACTTCCACACCAAGCTCCATGCTTGGATTTTCCATGCCAACCCATGTTGGACTTTCCCATGACAATCCCATGTCATAAGTTTTGTCTATCATCAAAATACCATCAAGGTACTGCTGGGCCGATTGCACCAACAATCTCCCCCTTTTTGATGATTGACAAAACTACCATCTCAAGTCTACCAATTCTCCCATATTGGCAATTCTCATATCCCAATGAGAATTCCAACGAACCTTAATTGGTAACTTGGTAACTTCTCCCCCTTTTTGACATTACATCAAAAAGGTCCTCCCCAAGGGTATGAATGTCTCATATCCCAATGAGATCTTACAATATCTCCCTTGGAGGAACACATGCCTACAATCTTTCTAGTGATCCCATATCACTTAAAGAGAGGCAACCCAATTTTCCTCCCATGAGGAAATACACATCCATCTTCCCATGATGGATACCTCCCCCTAGAGGCTTGCTCCCCCTTGACCATTGAACCAACAATGTCCTTGGAGAGTCCCTAAGCCAATAGGAACATTAACCAAATCAAAATTAAGGCAAAGTTCAACAATGAACTCTCTTCCACCTTAAAATTGATACTCACCCTCAACCCAACTCCTAATCCATATCCAATGGATTTCCACCCTCTCTAATGCTCTCCCAAGCATATCCTAGGATTAGGAGTGGTTAGGGGACCTTAACCTAGCTGAACATGGGCCTAACCAACAACATTTACCCGAAATCGGCAGGCGATCAGTGAAATCAAATCGATCATTTGCCACCCCATCGATCGCCCGGTCCATGGCGATCGATACTACATTCGATTTTCAGCATTTCAGAAATTGGATTTTCAAAATCCATAAGTAAATATACGTATTTTTAAAAATCTTGAAAATGCATACGTATAATACTTATCCTAAACACTATGGGTGAAAAATATTGAAAAATTATTTTACCCATTAAATTAGGAGATTGATACAAAGTTCAAAATTTAAGAAAAGCTTCAATAAAGAGTCATCTTTGTATCATCCCATTCAATGGTGATAGCTATCAAAAGATAGGCTTCACCAAGGTTTTTCAAAATGTTTTCAAAATGTTTTTCAAACCTTTATTTTCTTTTTCCTAAACATCTCACCAATATCTAGATGTGTAAAACACATACAAGTCAAATTTTTGTGAGATGTGGATTTTTGTTTTGTTTATGTTCTCATGCATATTTCTAAGGCAATATTCTTTGATTCCCATCAAATCATGCCATAGTCCTTAACTCCATTTTAATTCATGCATGATATGATTATGGCATAGATATGATATAGATAAAAACATATGCCAATATCATGATGTCATGGCATGTGAATGAAACTTAAGCATACATGACATCTAAACATAAATCTAAACATGATCATGACATTTTTATAGATGAAAATGAAAATGATGTCATGACATGGCAAGGCAAATAAAGCATGGCAAGAAAAATATACTAAGGTATAAAATACCTAAGTGTTAAAATCAATTTGCCATTTCTAGGGATTAAATTCATTTTGCCTTAATGCCATTATTTCCTTAGTGTGCCAAAAACCCAAAATAGCACACCACAACCTCTATGACCTAATTGCGCCAATTTAAATCATTTTTAACTTCTCAAACCATATTGGCACACCCTAATGTGTCAACTCACAATGGCTAGGTTAACCACCCATCCACTTAGGGTTGACACACCCTAACCCATTTAGTGTGAATCGATCACGCTTTTAGGAACCCAATATCTATTGGAGCTCCTTGGGTTAACAAGGTATTCTCTAGGGATAACTTCCCTAGATACCTTTCTAATGACCCTTTTAGGCTTTGAAGCCATAGTCTTTTGGGTCTTTCCTAGGTCAACTCTAGAGGTGACTCCTCCATTGACCTTCTTAGTGGCTACATTTGATTTCTTTGAGGTGTTAGCCACTAAACCCATACCATGGCTAGACTTAGGGATGACTTCCCTATTAGCCTTGGTTTTCCTAGACCTAGAAATAGTTCCATAATTAAATGGAACATTATGATCTTGGGCTTAGGTTTGTCACCCAAACCTTCCTTGCCCTTAGACCGTTTTTGAACCTTAGGTCTTGACTTTTGGGCATTTGACCCTAGAATTGAATTTTCTATGATTCTAAGGGCTTTCTCCATTCTCTCAAGTCTTGACCTCAAGACTTGGTTCTCTAGCTCTAATTTTCCCATTTTTGAATTTTCATTAGGTTTTTGGGAAAACCTCTTCTTCTTAGGCATATGCCTAGCCTTCTTAGGGTTAATGCCTAGATGGTTTTCAACTCTCCTAATGGACTCTTTTGGTAAAATAGATCTAGTGTTTTGAGTCCTAGGTTTGTCCTTAGAGAAACTAACATGCTTGGCACCTAAGCAATAAATCTTATCATTTCTCCTAGCATGCTTTTCATTTATAATTGCAAGAGAGCTAAAATAATTTTTGGCATGCTTTTTGACTCTAGGAATTAAAGGTGCATTAACTAAATGTACCTTAGGGTTAGCTTTAGGAGCTCCCCCTACATGAGTTGCACCTTCTTGCCCTTTCTTCCTCCCCCTAGGGCATTGGCTTCGATAGTGTCCCTTTTGATTGCATTTGAAACACACAATGTGCTCTTTGCTCTTGATTTTGGGAACACCGGCATCCTTTGACTTTGGGTTGACTTTCGGTCTTGATGCCTTTTCCTTAGCCAATTTAGGGCATTTGCTCTTATAATGCCCTTTCTCCCTACACTCAAAGCATATTATGTGATTTTTATTTAAAACAATAACGCTTGAGTTACCTAGGGAGGTGGTGGAGGCCTCTTCATGATCTTCACTTCTCCCGGATGTGGATGCTTCTTGTTCTTGCTCCGGGATGGAAGATTGCCTCTCCTCCCCCTCAATGCTAGAGGTGGAGGTCTCCACCAAGTCATCAACATCTTCAAATGCTGTGGGTTCTTCTTCGGCATTCTCCTCTTCTTGTGCCGATTGGGAATTTTCTTGGAATTTCATTACCTTATTCCATAATTCCCTTGCATCCCTATAGTCACCCAATCTAAACCAAATAGTGTTAGGTAACAAGTCACTAATCAACTTGATTACCTTGAGATTTGTCTTGAAGTCTTTGATTTGGTCTTGGGTCCATTTTGACTTCTCAATTGGCTTGTTGTACTTGTCCCTAGGCATTTCAAAACCGTTTTCTATGATAATCATAAAATCAAAATCGGTTTCTAGGTATACCTCCATTTTTCTTCTCCACCATAGAAAGTCTCCTTCGAATTTTGGTGGTTGAATGAAGTCGGACATCTTGTAGTGCTCTCGCGGCGGTTAGTCCTTGAAGAGTGACCTCGGCTCTGATACCACTTGTAGGGGATCGATCGGCCGACTAGAGGGGGGTGAATAGCCCTTGTACGATGGATGTCGTAATTCGTTCGTTCTTCTTGCGTTGCTTGTCTACGATTGTCGTTAGCGCAGCGGAATAACAATAATAATGAAACTAACAACAATACACAATCACACAACACAAGATATACGTGGTTCGGAACCGAATGGTTCCTACTCCACGGGCGAGCTCACCGAGCTCTAGTTATGCGCATGACACCAACTATAACACTCCTTCTCGACAACACGTCGGAGGTGGAGAAACCTCTCACAAGCAATTACAATGTAATATAGAAATACAAGCAAATACACAAATACAATACAAAAGAAAACTTTCACCGATTGCTTTGATCGCTTTGCTTGTTGCTTGCTTTGATTGGCTCTTGAAGGACTGGAATGCAGCAACAATTCCCCTCCAATAGCTCCACAAAAACCATTGCAAAAACCTCCATCTCGAGCTCCTTTTATAACCTGCATCGAGCTATTTTGGCGCCTAGCGATCATTGCCAAAAGGCCCGATCATTGCCCTGTCGTTGTCTCACAGCGGCGGATCCACGTTGGACAAGTTCCAATGGATCACCTACGATCGTGATGATGCCCATCGGTTATCGGTAGTGACCCGATGTCAATCGCCCGATCGGCTAGGGCGGCGTTACATGCTCGCGACACTCCCATCGATCGCCATCCTCGTGATCGGCCGATGTCTTGATCTTGCCCGATCCATAGCGATGGCGCCCAAGCACAAAACCCTAGCCTTACACCAGTCGAACTCTAGTCGACTTGGACCAGTCGAACTGGCACCTATGCCAGTCGACTGACGTCGGGAAAAAACTCAAACACCAAGTTGTTTGAGCATCCGACCGTCGGGTAAACCCTCAAACATCAAGTTTGAGCCTCCGACACTCAGTCTTAGCCACTTGGCCAAGTCCACCTTATCCCTCATGGAGTTCCCCACCAAAGCTCTCTTCCCTCGGCCTACGTCCCTCGGATGCGCCAAGCGCACGACCTGCGCCATCCTTCACGTCTCATGCCCTAGAAGTATGCTTCCCTTTGGGCTCACTCCATTCGCTCCCCGTCCGACGATCCCTCGGATGCACCAAGCGCACGGCTTCGCAATGCCATCCTTCACCGACTCAAGGACCCCGAGCCTAGTGAACTTACCAAGTCCTCAAGACTTCCCAAATGCACCAAGCGCACGGCTTCGCAATGCATTTCTCACCAAGCACCAAGCGCACGACTTCGCAATGCTTTAGATTTCCCATGCCAAGCACCAAGCGCACGGCTTCGCAATGCTTTGGACTTTCCCATGCCAAACACCAAGCGCACGGCTTCGCAATGCTTTGGACTTTCCCATGCCAAGGCTTCCCCCTTGGACTTCCACACCAAGCTCCATGCTTGGATTTTCCATGCCAACCCATGTTGGACTTTCCCATGACAATCCCATGTCATGAGTTTTGTCTATCATCAAAATACCATAAAGGTATTGCTGGGCCGATTGCACCAACACCAAGTTCTGCATTTCAACGCCGAAGAGAAGGCCACATTGACATTGTAACTTCCTGTTCTTGCATTTTATTTATGATTAGTCCGAACATGAATATGCCTTATGATTCTCCTCTCCTATCTATGGAGTAGTTCCTTCGATTCTAGGATTAGGGAGTAGCTTGTGTGCGTATGACATGTTACTACAAATTGAATTCTGATTTTGAGTTTGAATTTGCAATTGGGATTTGTTTATGCAAATATCTATATGTATTTGGTTTTCTATCTACTGTGCTTAGGCGATACAAGGGGTGACAACCCTCATATCTAAGATTTAGGGGATTTATACAAGGAACCTAGGGGTAAACCTAATTTCCTGTAACCGTGGGTAAAAGGATGCAATAGAACTAGAAACGGTTC
The DNA here is from genome assembly GCA_025175895.1 of Wurfbainia villosa. NCBI lineage: Eukaryota > Viridiplantae > Streptophyta > Magnoliopsida > Zingiberales > Zingiberaceae > Wurfbainia > Wurfbainia villosa. Next base: position 52,282,121 of record CM045988.1, on the reverse strand, counting down.
ATTGCAGGGATTGATTTGGTATCCTCGTACCGCCTATCCCATCCTTGTAAAGGCGAGAGATAACCGATAGATCACGGTGGCTCATCGGGGAGAGCGTATGATGTCCCTTCCATAAGACCATAGTTAGACGTTTAGACAACGCCCGGTTGATAGCATGTTTTGCGACACACAAGTGAAACCGAAGTCCTAGAATCCCTTTTAAAGATCTCACGGCAAGCTCCTTTCTTCTTTTGTGTGACGCCGTACTAGAGTTTAGTCCACCGACAAACCTCACAATTTCAACCCTTTAGATTTGACATTCGAACAATAAACCACTGAACAAATCGATACTCGAATCCCAGTCCCTGTGGGATCGATAATCTTTTATTACTTGACGACATCCGTGCACTTGCAGGCGTTGAGCGCGAGCGCGCGCTTTGAGTCCTCGATGGTATCCGTCGTGAGATTTGAGGTCGCGTTCGCATGCATCAAGTTTTTGGCACCATTGCTGGGGACTAATCAATTCGATATCAAATTGAGAAGTGTATAATTGGATCGGACTTAGGAGTAGATTTATTTACTTGTTTAATTTTCTTTTTAGTTTGCTTCATTTACTTTAGTTTTAGATTTTTCATATCTAGATTTAGATTTTATTTTATTTTAGTAGTAGTTTTCTATTGGCTCTTTGATTTTGTTAGTTAGATTTATCTATTTCCGCTTCTTAGAATTAGGTAGCACTCTAATTTTTGTGGCTCAGTTCTTCATATGCTTAGATGCTTAGGATCGGAAGGCGATTCCGCTCGACTTAGAAATCGAATGAACCTATCATCAAGGAAGCGAGAACAAAAAGGATGGAGGACCAAGTTTGCATCCAAGTACATATAGGTAGCCGACCTCTACGAGATTACGTAGCTCCTAGCGCTAGAGGATTTAGGCCGAGTATAGCTGGACCATCTATTTCGGCAAACAACTTTGAACTGAAGCCAACACTCATACATATGGTCCAGCAGAGTCAATTCGGGAAGCTACATTTGAAGACTGAATCGGCACCTTGAGACATTTTAGAAATGCGCTCGATAATGAAAATGAGCGAGTCCTACTAACGCGATCCGCCTGAGCCTATTCCCATTCTCACTGCGGGATAAGGCTAAGGCATGACTTCACTCCCTACCTTCGGGGAGCATCACTACATGGGAGCAATGCGAGCAGCAATTTATGAACAAATACTTCCCACCAAGCAAGATTGCTCACATGCGCCATCTTATCACAAGCTTTCGTCAGAAGGAGGGGGAGTCCCTATTCGAAGCTTGGGATCGCTATAAGGGGCTACTCTACCAATGCCCCTACCACGGATTGGAAAGGTGGCTGGTGATCCATATCTTCTACAATGGAATCACGTACGCCACGAAGATGTCCCTGGATTCTGTTGCAGGAGGAGCACTTATGAATAAGACCATAGAGGAAGCAGATGAGCTGATAGAAGAGGTGGCCCAGAACCACCATCAATGGACTTCCGAACGTAGTCACCCAGCTCTTGCAGCAGGACGATATGCTGTCAACTCCGTGAACCACCTAGCAGTGAGAATGGATGCGCTTAGCAGATGATTCGACTCTTTAAATTCTTCATCTGCATGTGCGTGTCACACCCGCCCTTTCCAAGGGTCCGGAGGGGCGGCGCGACGCGATAGTACATACATATATTACAGCGGAAGACTACATATACTTCTTACAGCGGAAGATTTTAAACTTATTTTTTTTTCTTTTAAACATAAACATGCATCGTCATTTCATAGATACTTCTTCTTAAACATAGAACATGCATCATTATTTCATAAGTATTTAGTGCTTAGTTCAAGTCCATAAAGAGAATCGTCTTAAGGCAAAAACATGCATAAGGAAACATAACAGATCTCCTCCACCATGCCACTACCACACACACTTTGCCCCTCCTGCTGCTCCCTTTAGTTTAGCCACCCTTTACCCTTATTTGCAGTACAAGGGAATATAAACTATAAGCACATAGGCTTAGTAAGATCCTGTCCTACTCACAAAACCATACATCATGCATTAAACATAGAGTAGTGACATGATCATATAACACATATAAGCATAACCTTCACATAAATATACAAAGACATATAATCAAACATAACATGCATATAACATACTGGAAAATAAGCATAACATTCGTATAAACATAGAAGATCATAAGCAAGCATAACATGTAAACGTACAAGAACATAAGCAGACATAACATGAATATAACAAGAACATAAGCAGGCATAACATAAATATATAGCATCATAGAACATAAGCAGACATAACATGAATATAACAAGAACATAAGAAGACATAACATAAAGATATAACATCATAGAACATAAGCAGGCATAACATGAATATAACAAGAACATAAGCAGGCATAACATAAAGATATATGCAGGATGCTCTTTGAAAACATATCTTATAGGTATTTAAACATAAATCTTAACATATTGGGTCCAACATTGTACCACATCATCATCATCATAGCGCGCATCCCTAATAGACCCGAGGTAGCTAATCCCGAACCCACTAGAGTACTAGGCCCGTACTAAGTCCGTCGGCCTAGGAACAACATAATAGAAGCCCATCCTTATGACCGTCGGCCTAGGGCATCTGGGAGCCCATCCCGTACTGAGTCCGTACTACGACCGTCGACCCAGGGACATGTAGGAGCCCATCCCTTGGATCTTGTTAGGGTCCTGGTTCAAGCCATGTAGAAAGTAAAATACATATCATGCTTCTTATCATAACATATCATATTTCATTTCATAAACATATCATGTTCCTTATCATGGCATATCATGTTTCCTCTTCATATCATAACGTATTTCTTCTTCATAACATATCGTATTGCTTTTCATAACATATTTCTTCTTCATAACATATCATACATCATAACATATTTCTTCTTCATAACATATCATATTGCTTTCATAACATATTTCTTCTTCATAACATATCATATTTCTTTTCATGCATATCATGTTCCTTCTTTATAAAACATCATACATTCATACAATCACAAGGTAATGAGCATAACATGATCATACATTTAACATGGTAATGAGCAAAAATTTATCATGCATCCCTACTATTGACATAGACATATGGTAGTGACATAACCAATCATGCTAAACCACTTGAGCAAGGACCCCTTAACATCATGTTAACATCACACACATATAGGGCATGGCATAAGGCATAAACATCATGAACAAGTATACATGGAGTGACCTAAACTTCATGGAGCTCTATCAAAGTTCTAAACACCAAACAACTCATATGGTCTAACTAACCACATGTTAATTCTTTAACATATAAAGCATGGCATGGGAGGGCACTTAGGATTTTAGATAAGCCTTGGCTGAGAGTTCCAAGACAACCTAAGATCCATTTCTTAAATCTAGCTTAGCTTTCACATGTTGCCTATATCTACATTCAAAACATAACATGGTAATTTATATATTATAGCATGATAGGCCTAAATGGGTCTTGGTCGAATGGTTTAAAAGGACTTAAGGGGTCAACCACTTAACTCTAGTTTAGCCAACAACATGTTATCTTCATCTAACATCAAAAGTTATCATGAACTTATCTAAACATGGCATAGAAAACACATTAGGGGTCTTGGCCGAATGGTTCAAAGGACTTAGAGGCTCAACAACTTAACTCTAGGTTATGTTATCTTCACCTAACATCAAAAGTTATCATGAACTCATCTAAACATGGCATAGAAAACACATTAGGGGTCTTGGCCGAATGGTTCAAAAGGGCTTAAAGGCTCAACCACTTAACTCTAGGTTAGCCAACAATATGTTATCTTCATCTACCATCAAAACCTAGCATGAACCCATCTATAGCATGGCATAGAACATGTCATCTTCTTCTACCATCAATATGGCATGAACTCATTTAAAACCTAGCATAGAACATGTTATCTTCATCTAACATCAAAACATAGCATAAACTCATCTAAAACATAACATAGAAAAACACATTAAGGGTTCAAAGGGACTTGGCCGAGAGTCTTAGAAGGGTTTGAGGGTCAACCACTTAACCAAACCAATCTAGAAACCTATCATCTTCATATTAATACAAGGTATAGTATGGATCATCATGGAGAGCACAAGTAATGGTCTTGGCCGAAAGTTCCTTGGGGTTTTTGAGGTCAAACACTTAACCTAGCCTATTTAGCAACCCATCATCATCATATTCATACAAGGTATGACATGGATCCTCATTGAAAACTCAAGTAAAGGTCTTGGCCGAATGGTTCATGAAGAGTTTGACATAACAACATCAATCGAAAAACTACTTGTATGCAGGTGAGGGGATACTTACATCCTTCGGCTTTGCTATTAGTTGGAAGATACCCTAAGGGATGCCAAACCTAAAGCCTTTTTCTTGCTTGGATAGATCTCGGAAAAATGGAAGGAAAGGGGAGTGGATTTCGGTGAGGAAGAAGAAGAGAAGGAGAGGAGAAGTGGAGAATGAGAAATGACTTTTCTCTTGTCTCCTCATTCCCTATTTATTCTCTTGAAGTGTCCCTTAGTCTCCCTTACCCCTAACTATAATTTCCCATATTCCTCTAATAGCACAACCTGCTTTGGGCTTACAGTTGTGGATGCATCTTTAGGGCTTAGGTATCTACTAGAGGTTTGGGGTTCAATTCCTAGGCCTTGCATCTTTTGGCTCTATTTCTTTTATTTTGAAAGAGCCCACATAAAGCCCATTATATTCATGCTAAAAATTCTTGTAAAATTGCTAGAAATTTTACGGGCATTACAGTGCGGCCATTGACTTTGGAGAAGGAGAAGAAGCTTATCGAGAGGACTACTTTGGAGGGCAGAGTAACTTAGAAGAGCAGATCGAGCACTGTGATGCGGTTGGGGACTACAATCAAAGGCCCAACAACTCATACTCCAGTACTTACAACCCCGGATGGAAGAATCACCCGAATTTTTTCTATCGGAATAACTTGGGAAACTTCCAACCATCAAGAGGGTATGGCCAGCAGCAGGGCGATGGGTAGCAACAACAGAAGTCTAGGTTAGAATTGATGATGGAAGACTTCATTGCTACCCAAACAAAGGCCAATGAAGAGTTTTGTCACCAACATCAGAAAAAAGAGGAGTCACTCAGAGACTTGAAGGCCACTGTTGATGGTCTTGCAAGTCACATAAGGATATTGGAGACACAAGTGGCTCAGATAGCCCAAACCGTGTCGAAATCTATGGATAGTTCTCCATCGATGCAGGCCAAGTCGGGCTAAAGAAGAAAGAGTGTGCGTGAGAGAAGCACAAGTAGTAGCCAAGGGGTGTGCAGCTATGATTTCCACCCTACCTGACCAAGCTAAAATTGAAGATAAGATTCCACCATAGCTTGAGGACCCCAGTGATTTTGTTATCCCCTACTCGATTTATGGGGAAAGCTTCGATGAAGCACTATGTGACTTGGGGTCATTAGTAAGTGTGATGCCCTATGCATACTATATGAAGATGGGACTAAATGGGCTCCAACCAGCGAATCTTGGTATCGCATGGGGAATGACTCAGTCAAGGAACCCGTCGGTTTGCTAGCACACGTGCCTATGGTTGTTGAGAATTTCGTGATACCCATGGACTTCATCGTACTAGACACAGGACCCAATCCCCAAAATTCCATCATTTCAGGAAGGCCTTTTCTGGTGACTGCGGGGGCGTGCATAGATGTTAAGGCACACCAGATCTCCCTAGAGGTAGATGGGGAGATCATCCTCTTCAGCCTTTCAGAGTGTAGAGCCCCCTACCTAGACGACTTCACTTTCAGCAGAATAAAGTCAGGGCCACTAGATAAAGACTCCGAGACGGATGAATGGAGGTTCACTGAACCTCCAGAGCCAAGTTGATAATGGAGTGAGGTCGAGCTAAACGACCTTAAATAAAGTGCTTCTTGGGAGGCAACCCAAGTTTAGTCTTTAGGTTTTCCTTTGATTGTATTGCATGCATTTAGTTAATTTGAACTTAGATTTCCATTTCATTTAGCATTAGGATCAGAAGAGAACTTTGCAAGGTAAAAATAAAATTAATATTAGCTTGCATGGCGAAGCGTGTGAGAAAATTCGGACCGCTGTGCAAAAAGGGGAGAAAAAAGGGGACACATGGCCTGACTGTGTGATTTCCCATGATCGTTTCCTATCAACCTGAGGCGCACATGGCCTGGCCGTGTGTTTGACATGGCCATATCGCGCAAGGGTTAAGTAGGGCGAGCCGTGTGTTTTTGCCCCATTTGCGCCGTGTGCTTCGATTTTTCTTGCCCTAGTCATGTGGATTCTTCTTCCGCACCACCTAGAAGCTTTTCCAACCTTCAAGGAAGCCAAAAGAAGCAAGGATGAGGAGGACCAAGCAAGTGGCGTTTCGATCCGGTGCTTCGGAGCGACGAGCAAGGAGAATCGACACCCCTCAAGCTCCGGAGGAGGGTAACGCTCTACCAACCCTTCTTTTTCGCAACAATGAACATAGAGATAGATATAATATGCTTTCTACTCGTAAACTCATTGCTACTAGGTACCTTGATGAAGATTTGCTAGAGTCCTTAGGGTTGTTGGGTGACATTCAAGTCCTATTTGCAAAAATGGGGTGGGAAGAGATAATGGGAATAAGACACCCAACCTACCCTAGGATAGTTCTAGAATTTTTGAGTTCCTTAGAGGCGGAAACTTTAATGGGTAGAGAGAGCGAAGAGGGTAGGATAACTTTTAGGATATTTAATATTGAGCATGAATGGACCCTCCACCAATGGAATTCATGCTTTAGCTTGCCGAGTGGTGGAGAGAGAAGAATCCCTATTGGGTTTAACTCTCGGATATTTTGGACCGAGTTGACGGGGGGGGGGGGGAGCACGATTATGACCCTTCTAAAGCTAAAGCATCACGCCTCCAAAACCCCATTTTCCGATATCTCCATTGAATCATGGCCAGTACTATATTTGGTCGTGGAGAGAGTGACGGTGTAGTAAGAGCTAGCGAGCTGCTTTGCCTCTGGGACATGCTACAAGAAAGGAGTAGCATCGATGTAGGGTCCCACTTCATCAGACACTTAGTGAAGATGGGCAAAGAAGCAAGAGGAGAGATTAATGTGGGAGGCCTACTTACCCACATTTGCCATAGGATGGGGTACGATTACACTGCATTAGAGAGTATAGAGGGGAGCCCTAGGATCGACCTAGGAGTGTGCATGGCGATGAAAATGATTGTAAGAGAGAGACACTCCTTATGCTTTGTAAGGAAAAACCTGACAACCCTTAGGATCTACGACCCTGATCGTACCACCATCATCACATGCGCCAACTGGCGCTTGGACTTGATAGTGGAGTCCCCGCCACATGAGGGACCATCCACATAGGCGCCCATCTCTCCCCCTTTACATCACTCTCCCTCCAGTCCACAAATGCATAGGAGCTCACCTAGTCCACGTCGACATGAGCCTGCACCCGCACCACCACATTTTTCTACTTTTGAGCAGGATGCAGGTACGTCGGCTTATGATTTCTCGAAGTTCCGATAGTGCCTCGATGAAATATACGCCGAGCAGTAGATGAAGAGGCAGCGATGGGAGGAGCAGAGCGCCTACACGCAAACGGAGTTTTAGGGTTTCCGGGAGCACTTCCAGTGGGCTAAGGAGTTCTACGATGAGGCCCGCATCTACTTCCAGGAGGAGGTTGCCCGTCGCCAGGATGAGGCCGCCTACCGCCAGGAGATGCGACAACACATGCATGCCCAATAGACACAGTGTTAGTAATATGTGAGAGATGTCCTAAGACAATCACCTTATGTTAGAACCATTTATATGATAAATGAAGATTCACTATTTGAGTATACATGTTCTCATGTATTTTATTAGATCTTAAACTCATTTACTGAATGTCCATGATACGATTCACAGCATGAGATAATTTGTGATTGGATCACAACTAGTGAGTATCTTTATATGTGTAATTGTGATGTATCAAAATTATCCCTAGTCGATGAATTGATGGATTCAGACACCATCAAATCTGTCGAGACTAGCATGAGGTATACTCCTTGGTGTATCCAAGCAGCTGATTTTCACTGGCTGGAGACATTGTGATGTCCAGAGTTAATCGTGGATGCTAGTTATGGTAACTAGTTCATTGGAGTGACCAGCCGTAAGACTTCATATGGTTCTCTGCATATATAGATATGTCAATGAAGTTCTTACTGCAGCTTAAGTGCGATGCTCCTTTGACTTGCGGTATTCAAGTCATCTTGGTCATAAAGACTTATGCTTTGACATCTTAAGCAAGCATCTCTAAGGAGATGTGGACCCGGGATGATTGGGTATAAGTCGAAGTGATCGAAGGTGTTTGAATAGCCTATAAAGGATTCACCACTCCTTGCGAGGAGATGTATACCCATAGCCTCTCGTTGGATTGTTACTAAAGTCTTTGGCCAAAGCATTACATGTTTAGAGTAAGGTACTCTTGGATACATGTGCAATAACTAGAATCTGTAGGACGAGGAAATGATACTTGGGCTAGGTGTGACATAGTCAACCTAGTGGGGACTGACACAATAGACCATATCCTGAACCAAGTGGGTATAAGATGAGTGAAGGGAATGGGGCACAATTCATTGGAGCTGTTGAAGGGTTTCAGAAATAGTTCTGGATCAACCGTTGTTCTTTTCGATTAATTGGGGATCATGATGTACTACTAGGTGCCACTCATGATCGTTCTATAATAAATGGTTAATTATAGATGACCAACATAAATCGAGAACCTATTTGGTCACACGCACAACAAGCGTAATCCGAAGGATTTAAAACGAGCTTGAGAATGAGATTCTCAAATCGAGAGAAACTAGGTTTGGTTGGACCAAACAAGGAGCGAGCATGAAATCGTTTCAGGCGCAATGGAAGCGTGGATGGGCCGTGTCTTATGAAGATATGATGGATGAACCAAATTGGTTTGGTTCTAATCTAATGGTGGAGAATAAACCAAAGGGGTTTGGTTTGTTTTAAACGAATGAACCAAAGTTGGTTCGGTTCGTTTTAACTTAAAATAGACCAAATCGGTTTGGTTTATTTTAACTTAAATTAATGGAGCAGGTTAAGGGTTTTGGTTATGAACCAATAACCATTAGGAGAATTTGTTCTCTATAAAATAGGGCTCAAGGGTTTAATGAGAGCCCTAATCCATGTTGCCGCCCCCTCCCTTTTCTCCTCTTGTGGTTGGCGCCCATACCCTAGCCGCCGCCCACCCTTGTGCCGCCGTCCAAGATACTTGCTGGCATCCAAGCTTCAGCCGACGATTCTCCGGCGACCCTTTGGTGATCTTCCTTGGCTCCGGCGACAAGGTGAGCATCTAGCTTACTTATTTGGCCGACGCTAATCCTCCACCAAAGCTGTCCAGTTTTCTGGACAGCTTGTTTATTTCGTGTTGGAGCGTCATTTGGACGATGTTTGGAGCTCCAACAGCGGTTACTTTGCCAGGGATTCGATCTCCGATAATCCTCAGAGGTGGAAGATGAAGGATTCATCAAACGGTTGACGAATACCTCTCCGGAGAAGCGAGTTTTTGAGGACTCATTTTGAATCCGAATTTTGATTCGGATTGTGATCTTCTCTCGATCACATCGTCTTCGACACGAGGCTAGTGACTCGTACAAAGATGAGGCTCGTGACTTTGTGAAGTCATTCCGAAGATACTTGGCATGGATACGGATAGAGGCGATTCTAGCGAGGATCGCTCTGGTTGATGCCTTTCCCACTACACGTGATACGTAAGGTATACGTAGAATAAATTTCCTTTTATTGCAAAATTTGAAACTACTATTATGTCTACACATATTGTACTATGCATGCGTGTGGTGTGTGTGTTGTAATAAATTAGATTTATTATTTTTATTTCTTCCGCTGTGCACATGTTTACGAAACATGTTCGAACACACACTCGCCGCAGTATCGGAAACCCAACACACAGTGGGCTAGGGAGGAGGAGCACCGAGCAGCCGCTGCATCCACCAACTCTCAAATCGACCACATGTACATGTGACATCAGCGACTCAGCAGCAGGTTCTCCCAGGATCCCGAGATGCTGAGGCTTCCAGACTTTCCACCTCATCCACCATACTAGAAGTATACTTTCATTTAAGTCTGGGGGGGACCCCAAATTTTATTTTGTTTCTAGCAGTAGTTTCTTTCCTGATATTTGCATCATTGTCGGCATTCATTTGTTCATGCATAGGTTGTTGAATTTCTTTCAGCACTTAGTTTTTGCTATCTGTAAAGCTGCCTCAGTAGTATTTTTAGAGTTTTTTTCATGAGTTGTTTCCATGAGTAGTGTAACTTCATTTACCTTGTGGTATTTCATTTTGTTGGCTTTGAATGGATATTCTAGACTTACACTGGTTAGCTTCTATTTTTACACCTACACATGTCGAACATTCTGAAAGGGAGAGTCTAGTACATACCTAGTTATGATTCATCTCAGTAGTCTAGTACTTTGGAATCCGTAGATGACCCTAAGACTAGCATTTTAGTTACTGGAGATGCTCAGATTTTGCAAGCCCATTCGGAAAAATCAAAATCCTAATGAGACGAAAAATAAAAGAGAGAAAGGAAAAGAAAGAGAAATAAGAGAGAGAAAAAGAAATGAAAAATAAAAGAAAGAAAAAAAATAGTTATCGTGGGTGGAAATGGCTAGGTGCCCCTTTGAGACCGAGTTAGGTTACTGGGGAAATACCTACCAATTTCTCTCAATACCGAGCATGCCTTTGAGACTTTGTGCTAGATCTAGGAAATGACCCTCGCTTTGGGCAGGTAAGTGCCTAAGAGTCGGAGACCTTAGGAAAGATATAAGATGACGATTTAACTCACAATGGAACGAGTATCCCCTAAGAAAGATTCGCTTAGCACAAGCACGAGAAGCTAGCTTAGTAAATTTCTAGAACATATTTATTTTGCTTTGATTGTAAATACCACTTGATAAATTTAGTTAACATGCTAAGTATGGAACAATATCCTTTTAAAATTTCATGACACTGAGGTTTGCTTGAGGACAAGAATAGATTTAAGTATGGGGAAGTGATGTGAGCAAAACATATAGGGTTTTAAGAGTAGTTTTTGTTGGGTTTCCGGCACCGTGGCGTGTGTGTGTTCGATCACGTTTCGTAAACATGAGCACAGCGGAAGCAATAAAAATAATAAATCTACATTTATTACAACACACACAACACACGCATGCATATTACAACAAGTGTAGACATAATCGTAAATTTAAATTTGCAATAAAAGGAAATTTATCTACGTTATAACTTTCGTATGACGTGTAGCGGGAACGACATCAACCGGAACGATCCTCGCTAGAATCGTCTCTATCCGTATCCACGCCGAGTTCCTTGGGATGACTTCGCTAAGCCACGAGCTTCGTCTTCGTACGGGTTACTAGCCTCGTGTTGAAGACGACGTGATCGAGAGATGATCACGATCCGAATCCAAATTCGGATCCTAATACGAGTTCTCAAAACTCGCTTCTCCGGAGAGGTATTCGTCAACCAATTGACGAATCCTTCGTCCTCCACCTTAGAGGATTACCGGAGATCGAATCCCCGGTAAGTTAACCGCTGTCGGAGCTCTAACCGTCATCCAAACGACGCTCCGACGAGAGGAGAACAAGCTGTCCAGAAAACTGGACAGCTTTGGTGGAGGAGATAGGCGCCGGCCAACCAAGGGAAGAAAAGGCTCACCTTGATGCTAAACCTATAGGAGATCACCGGAGGGTCGCCGGAGGATCACCGGCTGAAGCTTGGTCGCCGGCAAGGAGCTGGACCGCGGCACAACAAGCTGGGCGGCAATGGAGGTTGGGCGGCAATGAAGGTTGGGCGGCAATAAAGGTTGGGCGGCAACTCCAAGCTAGGGTTTTGGATTAGGGCTTAATTATCCCTTAAGCCCTCTTTTATAGAGAACTAATTCTCTTAATGGTTATTGGATCATAACCATTAGGCCCGTTAACCCGCTCCATTAAGATAAGTTAAAATAAACCAAACCATGATGGTTTATTTTAAGTTAAAACGGACCGAACCAACTTTTGGTTCATTCGTTTAAAATAAACCAAACCCTTTGGTTTATGTTGGTGCAACAATGCCCTAAGCATTTATATATATTTTGATGTTTGGATAATCATCTAAGTTAGGCAATGTTTTGTGATCTAATTGTATACATGTTTAAGTGACAGGAAAATCCAAGTATGAAGACTTGGTAAAAGACAAGTCCAAGTGTGATCTTGGCAAAGAGAAGTCAAGGAAAGGTCTTGGCAGCATAAGTCCAAGCATGTAGTCTTGGCGGCGTAAAGTCCAAGCAGTCCTTGGAAAAGGAAGACCAAAGGAAAGTCTTGGCGGCATAAGTCCAAGCATGTAGTCTTGGCGGCATAAAGTCCAAGCGTACTTTGGCAAAGAAGAAACCCAAAGCATGATGAAACCGAAGGAAGCTTTTGAAGGCAAGCGCATGGATGGAGTCGTGGACTCAGAGAAATCCTAGAGGCGCAAGGCTGATGGAGAAGCTAGAAGGTTAAGTCTAGGCTTAGGTTATGTTTTCAAGTATGAATTAGTCATACTTGGTGTGCCGATCAGGAACATGGTGTCGGTCGGCGGCCCTTAAAATATAGCATTAGAGTTTGGAATGCTATTATCGATCGGGGGTTATCGATCAGGCTGAACGATCGACTCGACTTATTGCGGCTTACAAGGCGATCGGCCATATTTATCGATCGCGCCTAACGAAATGGCCCGTGGCCGGTAGCGGTCGGCTACGGCGACATCGATCGGCGCTCGTTGGCGGTCGGTGATAGTCTTCCGTTAGCGATGGCGGCGACAAATCCATAAATCCGGTGTTCGAAGCCGTTAGAATCGTGGCATTCGGTGATGAAAGTCATCGGTCGTGATAGACCTCAGCGGAAAAGAGGCTCTTTCCTATAACAAGAGCCCAAGGGGAGCAACAAGAGCCTAATTCTTATATTACGATCTTTCTTCTAAGCTCCTACAATTTTTCCAAGCTTTCTAAGTGTATTAATCTCCTTTCTCCTCTCAAATCTTCATTGTCATCTTTTGTAAGAAGAGGAGGTCTTTGTAAAGAGAAAGCTTCATAGTGAAATTGCTTGGGTTGATCCACCTTAAGGATCGCCGTGGAGTAGGAGCGTTATCTCCGAACCACGTAAAGGCTTTGTTAGCATTGTTTTTTTGTTTTTACATATATTACTTGTGTTTGCTTCCGCTAATTATTTTTGTAGAAACGAAAAGAGCTATTCACCCCCCCTCTAGCTTTCAAACGATCCCTTACAAGTGGTATCAGAGCCCGGATCGCATCGGAAGATCTAGCAATCAACCGGAGCAAAGATGGCATTTCAAGAGGGGTATAGCACGGCGAGGCCTCCGTTCTTCGACGGCAACGATTTTGGATATTGGAAAGGTAGGATGGAGTATTATTTAATGAACGATATTGAAAATTGGTTTAGTATTGTAGATGGTTTTGAGAAGCGGTCGACGAATTCGGAGCACCACTACCGACAAAGGATTGGACAAGAGAGATGGCCAAGAAAGCACAAGCGAATGCAAAAGCAACGACCACACTTCAATGTGGTCTATCCAAGGAGCAACTATCTAAGGTCGGGCCATTCAACTCCGCAAAAGAGCTTTGGGAGAAGCTCATCGAACTCAACGAAGGATCCAAAGAGACAAGAAGGGCCAAGAGGGATCTTTTGATTGGCCAACTCCAAAGCTTCACTATGAAGACAAATGAAACGGTGAGCCAAATGCATGGGCGCTTCAAGGAGGTAGTCAACGGACTACACGTTATAGGTGAAAAGGTCGACAACCGAGACCTTGTGAGGTATGTACTACAAGCCTTCCCTAGGACCACCTTATGGGCCTCAATGGTAGATGCCTATAAGGTCTCTAGGGATCTTTCATTAGTTAAATTAGATGAGTTATTTTGTGAATTTCAATTGCATGAACAAGCTAACACTTCATCCAAAGAGAAGGGTATATCTCTTGTTGTAGGAAAGAAGGAGAAGAAGAAAAAGGAAAAGAAGGAGGTGTCTTCCTCATCCGAATCCGAGGAGGACTCATCAAGTAGTGAGGATGAGTTGTCGGCAAGTGAGGTAGCACACTACGTCAAGAAATTTGGTGGGAAGTCAAGGAGGCTCACCAAGAAGGATGTGAAGAGGATGTTTCAATCCTCAAGAGGTAAATCTTCTAACAATTCAAATTCTATCTCTAACGTGACGTGTTTTGGTTGCAACAAGAAAGGGCATATAAAGCCCAATTGCCCGGAACTAAAGAAAAAGGAGGAGAAGGATAAGAAGAAGAAGGAAAAGAAGAAGAAGGAGGCGATGTTGGCACAAACGTGGGACACTCTAAGTATGGAGGAGTCTACCGACGGTGAAGAAGTTTGCCATTCAACCCGGAACTTAGCCCTCATGGCATTGGAAGAAACCGGAAGCTCAAGCGAGGAGTCTTCTTCCTCTTCAAGTGATGAATCATCATCAAGTGATGATGATGAGGTAAATGACTCACCCAAAGTAGATTTACTTTATAAGACTATTGCATGTTTACAAAATGCTTTAAATAGATCAAAAACTAGGATTAAGGATCTAAAATTAGAAATCAAATCATTTAAGAATATAGATGCATCATGTGATAAATCATCTAGTGATGATAAGTGTACTCTTAGGGATGAAAATGATGAGTTAAGAAAAGAAATAAGTAAATTAAGAACATGCCTAGAAAAGTTCACTAATGGTTCCAAATATCTAGATATGATTATCAAGGACCAAAGGGCAATTTACAATAAGGCCGGTTTAGGATATAAACCTAAGGAGAAAGAGGTAGCATTTGCATCTCTAGTTAGTAGAAAATCCATGATTAAAAGTAAGGGGAGAAAAGCATGGGTACCAAAGAAATTTATAACTAATGCTAGTGGTCCTAAGATTTGGGTACCTAAGGATTGTATTTTTCATGTGACATAGGTAGAAGATCCAAGCTTGTGGATAGTTGATAGTGGGTGCTCATGGGTACCAAAGAAATTTATAACTAATGCTAGTGGTCCTAAGATTTGGGTACCTAAGGATTGTGTTTTTCATGTGACATAGGTAGAAGATCCAAGCTTGTGGATAGTTGATAGTGGGTGCTCAAAGCATATGACCGGAGATGAGAGAAAATTCTCCACTATCAACCACACTAGCCAAGGAAAAGTGTCTTTTGGTAATAGCGGCAAACTTAAAATCTTAGGAAAGGGCACCATTGAGGTATCTCCCAATCTTGCTATTCATAGAGTTCTATTAGTTAAAAATATGAAATTTAACTTACTTAGTGTAAGCCAATTATGTGATGCAAATTTTGATGTTAAGTTTGATTCCTCAAAATGCTTTATAAGACACAAAACTATAAATGATTGCATGTTAGTAGGCTTTAGAAAATCAAATATATATTATGTTGATTTATCTTATGCTACTAATCCTTCCACTAAGTGTCTTATTGCAAAAGAGGAAGAAAGTTGGCTTTGGCATAGGAGACTAGGTCACATAAACATGAAGAATATAGCCAAAATAGCATAATTGAAGCTAGTCAAAGGATTGCCTAGAGTCAAATATCTCAAGGACAAGATGTGTGATGCTTGTCAAGAAGGGAAACAATCAAAACCATCACACAAAGGTAAAACTTACTTAGTACCGCTTTACCATTAGAATTGCTACATATGGATTTATTTGATTGCCATAGTACCCCATCTATAATTGGTAGTAAATATTGCTTGGTAATAGTAGATGATTTTTCTAGGTTTACTTGGGTGTTTTTCTTGAAAAATAAGGATGAAACCTTAGAAATAATCATAGGATTTAGCAAAAGAGTAGAAAATGAAAGAAAACTCAAAATCAACCGGATCCGTAGTGATCATGGTGGAGAGTTTGAGAATTCTAACTTTTCAACTGTTGCTTAGAACAAGGGTACAAGCACGAATTTTCTTGTCCTAGAACACCCCAACAAAATGGGGTTGTGGAAAGAAAAAATCGTGCCCTACAAGAAGCGGCTAGGACAATACTTAATGCATATTCCTTACCTAGCTACTTGTGGGCGGAAGCGGTTAATACCGCTTGCTATATCCAAAATAGGGTATTAATTCATAGGTTTTTAGGAAAAACTCCATTTGAATTGTGGAATGGTACAATTCCAACAATTCATTATTTTAAGGTCTTTGGATGTAAAGTCTATATCTTAAATACCAAAGACAACCTAAGTAAATTTGAGTCCAAAGCGGATGAGGGAATCCTAGTTGGATACTCATCCACTAGTGTAGGATATAGAGTCTACAATAAATGGACTCAAAAGATTGAAGAATCTTCAAATGTTCAATTTGATGAAACTTCAAATACATACCCTAGAAAATCCCCTATTGATGATGACATAAATAATGAAAATCAAGAAATTACCAAACAATTTCAAGATTTAAACTTAGGGGTAATAATCAAGGGGAGGATTGGATCAAGGGAAGTAAGGGATGATTCCGAGATGAACATAGAATTGAAGTAGATCATGATCAAACTCAACTTGATACACCTCCTAGAACCATAAGAGTTCATCAAAGTCACCCATTAGATCAAATTGTGGGTGAATTATCTCAAGGAGTTAGGACTAGGTCATTCCATAGGGACCCCACTAGTCATATAGCTCTAATTTCTCAAATTGAGCCCAAAAATATTAAAGATGCATTGCTTGATCCGGATTGGATCTTAGCAATGCAAGATGAATTGGCTCAATTTGATAGGAGTCAAGTGTGGGAGTTAGTTCCTAGACCAAGTGAAAACATTATTATTACAACAAGATGGGTCTTTAGGAACAAACTAGATGACCAAGGGAATATCACTAGAAATAAAGCACGATTAGTTGCAAGGGGTTTTAATCAAGTTGAAGGACTTGATTATGATGAAACATATGCTCCGGTTGCTAGATTAGAGTCCATTAGAATACTTTTAGCATATGCCTCCTATATGGGTTTCAAACTCCATCAAATGGATGTCAAATCGGCATTCCTAAATGAGTTTATTAAGGAAGAGGTGTATGTAGAACAACCTCCCGGGTTTGAAAATATGGACTACCCAAACCATGTATACAAACTTAGGAAAGCCTTATATGGTTTGAAACAAGCTCCCCGGGCTTGGTATGAAAGATTGTCAACCTTCCTAATCTCCAAGGATTTCAAGGGTAGTATAGATCAAACTCTCTTTATAAAGTCAACATCTAAGGACATTTTTGTAGCCCAAGTGTATGTTGATGACATTATCTTTGGGTCAACAAATGATGAGCTTCTTGAAGACTTTATTCAAAATATGGAAAAAGAGTTTGAGATGAGTCTAGTTGGAGAATTAAATTTCTTCCTAGGTTTGCAAGTTAAACAAACTAGTGAAGGAATTTACATTTATCAAACCAAATATGCTAAGGAAATGATTAAGAAATTTGGTTTAGAAAATGCTAAGGTAGTGTCAACTCCAATGGCAACCAATGCCAAAATAGATAGTGATAGTGAAGGAAAACAAATAGATCTTACCCTTTATAGGAGCATGATTGGTAGCCTATTGTATTTAACCGCTAGTAGACCCGACATATTATTTGCGGTTGGTATGTGTGCTAGGTATCAATCATGTGCTAAGGAATCTCATTTAGTTGCCGTTAAAAGAATTTTAAGATATGTCAAGGGCACACTAAATGTAGGTCTATGGTACCCTAGGACTAGGTCATTTGAATTACTTGGGTATACCGATTCGATTATGCCGGGTGCAAATTGGATAGGAAAAGTACTAGTGGTGGATGCCAATTTCTTGGGTCCTCCCTAGTTAGTTGGAGTAGTAGGAAGCAACTTTGTGTTGCTTTATCAACCACCGAAGTCGAATATGTTGCTATGGGTGGTTGTGTAGCTCAACTATTATGGATGAAACATACCTTAGAAGATTATGAGTTAACTTACTCCAACATGAAAGTACTTTGTGATAATGTGAGCACCATTAACTTGACCAAAAATCCGGTGCATCACTCTAGGACCAAGCACATTGAAGTGAAACATCACTTCATTAGAGACCATGTGGCTAAGGGGGACATTGAGCTTAATTACATTGAATCTAAGTCCAACTTAGCCGACATCTTTACCAAGCCTCTCCCTGAACTAGAATTTTCATCACTTAGGAGAGAACTTGGGATGTGCTTTGTAGAATAGAAGTGTAGTTTTTGCATGATTCTATAGAAATACTAGGATTTATACCTTTAACCATCTCACAAAACACTTAGGAAACCATGATTTTTGTATTGAGCCACCTAGACAACATGTGAGATGTTAGGAAGATGCACTTGGTTCATCATGCTTGTTATGATGCATTACTATGAACCAAAGTGTCATCTAGAAACATTAATCCTTCATTGGACCAATCATTGGGAAGGCATATGTACAATTAATGTGCATATAGCTCCAAGAATATGATTGAAATGTCAAATAAAATAAAATATAAACTATGTCTATCAAACCTTGAGAAACAATTTCCTATTGATAAGCCAAAGTGATACAAAGTTTTGCAAAAATATCATAATTTTTGCAAAATCTCAAGATTGTGTCAATATCAAAATCTAGAGGTAATATAATTTTAAAAAAAAATTCCTTGATAGGAAATGATCTAACAATATTACCCACGAAATTTTGTGATTTTTTGATCTTTATTGAATTATTTATCGTAATGATGCGATCGTCGGGCCGACCGATCACCATCGCTCAAGATCGCATTTACGGCAGACCGATCGACGCGCATGTGGTTCGATGCGATCCGATCGGGCCGATCGATCCGATCCGATCGCCGTTAACGGCAATGATCGTGTCGCAGCTTAGGGCTTTCCACCGGGCTTCGACGCCAAACCTCTCGATTTCTTCTCTTCTTTCCTCTTCCGACGACCGTCCACCGCACCTCTTAGCCGTTTCTCTTTTTCCGGCGACTTCATCGGATCCCAATCAATGCTCTCCAACTCGAGACTTCTCTTGTCACGCCTTCTCCCGCTTTCTAGGTCCACTGGCTAGGTTTCGTGGTCCCAAGACTAACTGTTCACCATGCCACCTAGGTATATTTTCTTTCATGATCAATGTTTGTTTTGTTCCTATGATTGTATTTCACTAACCCATGCTTATCTTGTTCATGCATCATCAACCTACATTGTGCATTTTTTGTTGTCTTTTCGCCCATTTAGAATTAAGCACGTTGCTACTAAGCGCACCCGGGCACCTCCGACCAATGAGGGCCCACAAATCCTCAACCCTTCTGATCCTAGATTTCCAAATTCCGCCCCTTGAAAGTGCTTTCATAAAAACAAATTCCAACTTATTCCACCTAGGTCAATGGATTCCAAGTTTCTTAAAGACTTCTGTTTCGACATTGTTCAAATCATCCAACATTACAACCTTGAGTCTTTGGTTTTCTGTGAACATCACGTAAACATCACCCTCCTCTCTGAATTTTTCAACAACCTACGACCGGTTGGAGATGGGCTGAGATACCGGACTCGCGTTGCTCAGCGCGATCTGGATTTCAGTCCCCAGATCTGGACCGATTTTCTCGGATGTCTTCCTTCCGAGAGTGATTTCACTCTATATCCATCTTGGAGTGAACCTCTTCCATCTCCCTTTGAGGAGATTTCTTTAGATTCCCTTCATGATACCTTCTATCACTATCCTCGACCTTTGAACACCAATTTATTTCAATCACAAGAACTGTCTGCTTCTGACAATGTCCTTTATAAGGTCATTGCTCATTGTCTTCTTCCCATTGTTACCCGTGGTTTGGCCTTGGTTCGCCCTCCACACCTACTTCTCATGCATTTCTTTCGTCAATACTTAGACATTAACATTGGTCTCAATACCTTCCAATGCATCATTCATTTCATAAGACCAAACAATGGGAAGATTCACATACCATTTGGAAATGTCCTCACTCAATGGCTCACCAGTAGGCATTGATGTGAATATAGGAGTCATTAAAATCATGAATAGAAATATGATCGGATGACTCGACGGAGTTCTCCTTGGCGGGCCTAAAGGCCGACAGAGGATCCGCTCTTCGGGACCCAAAGACGGCGGGTAGCCGGCGCTCGCACTGCAGAGGATGCCGCGCGAAGGTGTTCTTGAGGATGGTCTTCGCAGGAGTAGCCGAGGGTGGTGCCGCAGTGTTCCGAGGGGACCGGCAGGGAGACTGCCGCAGCGATACCGCTCTACCGCACATCCTCGGTGCGATGCGAGCGGGTGGACACACGGAGCATCAGAGCTCCTCTCCATCGTGAGAGAGGTGCATCGGACATCTTGGCGATTCTCCGCCTACCTCACGATGGTTCGCCATCGCACCGATGGATGCTGAGGACGACGATCGTTAGCTCGCTTGTTTTCTTTGTTATTTTCTTTTTGGCCGTATGTACGGCATAAACTCCTACTTATGTAATGACTTTTGATTGATGATATGAAATTGTTTTTTTTTATTATTCACTTCTATTAGTGCATACAATTTGTTGTTTATCAAGTTTAGAAGTTGAGCATATAGTACGAAGTTATGAATATTGATACGATACAATTACACTTTTTGTGTCATAATTTTGTTATTTTTAGATATCGTATCAATCCATTAATCTGATGAACATGTTTTTCGTCTAATATTTTTCATATGTTATACTAGTCGAATAGAATGTGTATGCCAAGTTTCGTGATTTTTGGACACCCACGTAATTTTCTACGAATTTTCAAACTTTGACTGAAAAACTCGAAATTCAGATTTATGCGATATCGATCATTGCCATTATTGCGATCGCATATCAGGCAGTTATCTGCCTATTCCAATGGAAAGTGGTTTTTCATCGGTTAAAAGGTTCAATTTTGGACATTATACAATTTCCACAATATATATGATACCTTGTATGGAAAGGCGGATTTTCTTGGTGCTCGGGTTTAGGGGGAGCTACATCCCCTATTTATGTAATTGTTGGTGCAAGACTAGGACATATTTGCCTATTGCTTATGTTTTGTTTATCATGAAACATGTCTTGGATTTAGGGGGAGCTTCATATCAATTTTATACCTTTGTTCAAGATGTGTTAATTATAATTCTTTCCTGCACTTATTGAATAACCTCTTCCCTTTTTGTTGTATGTCAAAGGGGGAGAAGGGACATTGAAGTTAGAATTCATATTGAAATATGTTTATGTGTTAAAGATCTAACTTAAATGATTGCCAAACATCAAAAAGGGGGAGATTGTTGGTGCAACAATGCCCTAAGCATTTATATATATTTTGATGTTTGGATAATCATCTAAGTTAGGCAATGTTTTGTGATCTAATTGTATACATGTTTAAGTGACAGGAAATCCAAGTATGAAGACTTGGTAAAGACAAGTCCAAGTGTGATCTTGGCAAAGATAAGTCTAGGAAAGGTCTTGGCAGCATAAGTCCTAGCATTTAGTCTTGGCGGCTTAAAGTCCAAGCATTCCTTGGAAAAGGAAGACCAAAGGAAAGTCTTGGCGGCATAAGTCCAAGCATGTAGTCTTGGCGGCATAAAGTCCAAGCGTACTTTGGCAAAGAAGAAACCCAAAGCATGACGAAACCGAAGGAAGCTTTTGAAGGCAAGCGCATGGATGGAGTCGTGGACTCAGAGAAATCCTAGAGGCGCAAGGCTGATGGAGAAGCTAGAAGGTTAAGTCTAGGCTTAGGTTATGTTTTCAAGTATGAATTAGTCATACTTAGGTGTGCCGATCGGCGAACATGGTGTCGGTCGAACTGGCCCTTAAAATATAGCATTAGAGTTTGGAAGGTTGTTGCGATCGGATCATGGGGTTATCGGTCGAGCGGTAACGATCGACTTCGACTCGGCATTGCGGCTTACAATGGCGATCGATGCCATTATTAGATCGTGCCACAAGCAAAATAGCCCGTCGGTGGCGATCGGCTCTGGCGATATCGATCGACGCCTTGCTATTGGCGGTCGGTGATAGTCTTCCGTTAGCGATAGCGGCGACAAATCCAGCGAATCCGACATTGGCCGTTAGAATCGGGCGGTCGTGATGAAAGTCATCGGTCGGTGATAGACCTCACGGAAAAAGAGGCTCTTTCCTATAAAAAGAGCCCAAGGGGAGCAAGAAGAGTCTAATGCTTATATTCTGATCTTTCTTCTAAGCTCCTTCAATTTTTCCAAGCTTTCTAAGTGTATTAATCTCCTTTCTCCTCTCAAATCTTCATTGTCATCTTTTGTAAGAAGAGGAGGTCTTTGTAAAGAGAAAGCTTCATAGTGAAATTGCTTGGGTTGATCCACCTTAAGGATCGCCGTGGAGTAGGAGCGTTATCTCCGAACCACGTAAAGGCTTTGTTAGCATTGGTTTTTGTTTTTACATATATTACTTGTGTTTGCTTCCGCTAATTATTTTTGTAGAAACGAAAAGAGCTATTCACCCCCCCTCTAGCTTTCAAACGATCCCTTACAGTTTATTCTCCTCCATTGGATTAGAACCAAACCATTTTGGTTCATCCATTATGTCTTCATAAGACTCGGCCCATCCACGCTTCCATTGCGACTGAAACGATTTCATGCTCGCTCCTTGTTTGGTCCAACCAAACCTAGTTTCTCTCGGTCTGAGAATCTCATTCTCAAACTCGTTTTAAATCCTTTGGATTATGCTCGTTGTGCGTGTGACCAAATAGGTTCTCGGTTTATGTTGGCCGTCTATAATTAACCATTAATTATAGAACGATCATGAGTGGCACCTAGTAGTACATCATGATCCCCAATTAACCGAAAAGATCAACGGTTGATCGAACTATTTCGAAACCCTTTCGAATGATTCGTGCCCCATTCCCTTCACTCATCTTATACCCACTTGGTTCGAGGACATGGTCTATTGTGTCTCCCACTAAATACGACACGTCACACCTAGCCCAGTATCATTTCCTCGTCCTCTGATTCTAGTTACTCCACATGTATCGAAGAGTACCTTACTCTAAACATGTAATGCTTTGGCCAAAGACTTTAGTAACAATCCGACGAGAGGCCATGGGTATACATCTCCTCGCAAGGAGTGGTGAATCCTTTATAGGCTATTCAAACACCTTCGATCACTTCGACTTATACCCAATCATCCCGGGTCCACATCTCCTTAGAGATGCTTGCTTAAGATGTCAAAGCATAAGTCTCTATGATCAAGATGACTTGAATACCGCAAGTCAAAGGAACATCGCACTTAAGCCATAGTAAGAACTTCATTGACATATCTATATATGCAGAGACCCATATGAAGTCTTACGACTGGTCACTCCAATGAACTAGTTACCATAACTAGCATCCACGATTAACTCCGGACATCACTATGTCTCCAGCCAGTGAGAATTAGCTGCTTGGATACACCAAGGAGTATACCTCGTGCTAGTCTCGACAGAATTGATGGTGTCCAAATCCATCAATTCATCGACTAGGGATAATTCCGATACATCACAATTACACATGTAGAGATACTCACTAGTTGTGATCCAATCACAAATTCTCTCATCTTTGTGAATCGTATCGTGGGCATTTAAATGAGTTTAAGATCCAATCAAATACATAAAACATGTATACTCAAATAGTGAATCTTCATTTATCATATAAATGGTTCATACATAAGGCGATTGCCTTAGGACATCTCTCATATATTACTAACAGTTTTCACTCACATCTCATTACATTTTATGTTAGTTTCATGCATATGTCACTCTATTTTGCATGCATTTCCTATTTTCTAGTTCGAAGATATGCTCTTTGTACTTTTGCATGCAGGATAGCATTCAGGGGGAAAAAGGCGCACTTTCGGAGCAAAAGAAGGGCATTTTGCAGCTAGACGTAGAATGGAACACGACCAGGGCGTGTGGGTACACATGACCGTGTCCAATGGGCAAGATCAGCCACCCCAGGGCCACGCACGACTTGGCCATGTGGAAACACACGACCGTGTGGTGCCCCAGCAGATTGATGCGACTAGGGTTTTTTTTGGATTTTACAGTGATCTGATGTGATGTCTATATAAGGAGAGCTCCACCCAAACCCTAAGGGGAGGCACGACGGCTAGGACAACACACCGAAGCCCTAAAAAGCTTTGAGAACTTGCAACGGGGAGGAAGAACGCCACTGGAGATCCAAGTTTTGCACTTCAACGCCGGAAAGAAGGCCACATCGGCATTGTAACTTCCTGTTCTTGCATTTTATTTATGATTAGTCCGAACATGAATATGCCTTGTGATTCTCCTCTCCTATCTATGGAGTAGTTCCTTTGATTCTAGGATTAGGGAGTAGCTTGTGTGCGTATGACATGTTACTACAAATTGAATTCTGATTTTGAGTTTGAATTTGCAATTGGGATTTGTTTATGCAAATATCTATGTGTATTTGGTTTTCTATCTACTGTGCTTAGGCGATACGAGGGGTGACAACCCTCGTATCTAAGATTTAAGGGATTTATACAAGGAACCTAGGTGTAAACCTGATCTTCTGTAACCGTGGGTAGAAGGATGCAATAGAACTGGAAACAGTTCATCGCAGGGATTGATTTTGCATCCTCGTACCGCCTATCCCGTCCTTGTAAGACAGAGATAGCTCCCGATAGATGCGGTGACTCATCGGGAGAGTGTATGATGTCCCTTCCACAAGGCCATAGTTAGACGTTTAGACAATGCCCAGTTGATAGCATGTTTTGTGACACACAAGCGAAACCAAAGTCCTAGAATCCCTTTTAAAGATCTCGCAGCAAGCTCCTTTCTTCCTCTGTGTGACACCGTACTAGAGTTTAGTCCACCGAAAAACCTCGCAATCGCAACCCTTTAGATTTGACTTTCGAATAATAACACCACTGAACAAATCGATATTCGAATCCCAGTCCCTGTGGGATCGATAATCTTTTTTTATTTGACGGCACACCGAAGCCCTAAAAAAATTCGGGAACTTGCAACGGGGAGGAAGAACGCCACCGGAGATCTAAGTTCTGCACTTCAACGCCAGAGAGAAGGCCACATCGGCATTGTAACTTCTTGTTCTTGCATTTTATTTATGATTAGTCCGAACATGAATATGCCTTGTGATTCTCCTCTCTTATCTATGGAGTAGTTCCTTCGATTCTAGGATTAGGGAGTAGCTTGTGTGCGTATGACATGTTACTACAAATTGAATTCTGATTTTGAGTTTGAATTTGCAATTGGGATTTGTTTATGCAAATATCTATGTGTATTTGATTTTCTATCTATTGTGCTTAGGCGATACAAGGGGTGACAACCCTCGTATCTAAGATTTAGGGGATTTATACAAGGAACCTAGGGGTAAACTTGATCTCCTGTAACCGTGGGTAGAAGAATGCGTTAGAACTGGAAACGGTTCGTCGTAGGGATTGATAACTCCTGATAGATGCGGTGGCTCATCGGGAGAGTGTATGATGTCCCTTCCACAAGACCATAGTTAGACATTTAGACAACGCCCAGTTAATAGCATGTTTTGCGACACACAAGCGAAATCGAAGTCCTAGAATCCCTTTTAAAGATCTCGCGGCAAACTCCTTTCTTCCTCCATGTGACACCGTACTAGAGTTTAGTCCATCGACAAACCTCGCAATCGCAACCCTTTAGATTTGACTTCTGAACAATAACACCACTGAACAAATCGATACTCGAATCCTAGTCCCTGTGGGATTGATAATCTTTTATTACTTGACGACATCCATGCACTTGTGGGCGTTGAGTGCGAGCGTGCGCTTTGAGTCCTCGACGGTATCCATCGCAAGATTTGAGGTTGCATTCGCGTGCATCAGTTTCCGACACCGCGGCGAGTGTGTGTTTGAACATGTTTCGTAAACATGTGCACAACGGAAGAATTAAAAAGCAATAAATCTAATTTATTACAACACACACATCACATGCAAGTATAGTACAACATGTGTAGACATAATCGCAGTTTCAAATTTTGCAAGAAAAGGAAATTATGCTAGTTATACCTGACGTATCATGTGCAGCGGGAATGATATCAACCGGAGCAACTCTCGCTAGAATTGCCTCTATCTGTATCCACGCCGAGTACCATTGGGATAGCTTCTCCAAGCTATGAGCCTCGTCTTCGTAGGAGTCACTAGCCTCGTGTCGAAGACGATGTGATCGAGAGAAGATCACAATCTGAATCAAAATTCGGATTCGAAAATGAGTCCCCAAAACTTGCTTCTCCAGAGAGGTATTCGTCAACCGATTGACGAATACTTGGTCCTCCACCTATGAGGATTACCAGAGATCCAATCCTCGGTAAGGAAGTCACTGTTGGAGCTCCAAACACCGTCCAAATGACGCTTCGACAAGAAGGAAACAAGTTGTCCAAAAATTGGACAGCTTGGTGGAGGACTTGGCGCCGGCCAAAGGGAGAGGGACGGATGGTCCTTGGTCACCGGAGCTAAGGAGGGTCGCTGAAGGATGGTCGAAAGTAGTTGGAGATCGGCGGCAGCAGGTGGTGGTGTCCAATAAAGGAGGGCGGCAGCAAGGTTGGGCGACAACCTTGTTGGGTGGCAAGGAGAGGAGAAGGGCTTGGGTGGCTAGGGTTTCCAACACATAAGTTATCCACGAAAAACCCTTAAGCCAAGTTTTTATAGAGAACACATTCTCCTAACGATTATTGATTCATAACCAAAACCTGTTAACCTGCTCCAATAACTTAAGTTAAACTAAACCAAACCGTGTTGGTCTATTTTATGTTAAAACGAACCGAACCAACTTTGGTTCATTTGTTTAAAAACAAACCAAAACCCTTTGGTTTATTCTCCACCATTGGATTAGAACCAAACCAATTTGGTTCATCCATCATGTCTTCATAAGACTCTGCCCATCCATGCTTCCATTGTGACTGAAACAATTTCATGCTCGCTCCTTATTTGGTACAACCAAACCTAGTTTCTCTCGATTTGAGAATCTCATTCTCAAAATCATTTTAAATCCTTCGAATTACGCTTGTTGTACGTGTGACCAAATATGTTCTCGATTTATGTTGGACATCTATAATTAACCATTAATTATAGAATGATCATGAGTGACACCTAGTAGTACATTATGATCCCCAATTAATCGAAAAATCAACGGTTGATTCCAGAATCATTTCTGAAACTCTTCAGCAGCTACAATGAATCATGCCTTGTTCCCTTTATACATCTTATACCCACTTGGTTCAGGACATGGTCTATAGTGTCAGTACCCACTAGGTTGACTACGTCACACCTAGCCCAAGTATCATTTCCTCGTCCTATGGATTCTAGTTACTGCACATGTATCCAAGAGTACCTTTCTCTATGTAGGGAATCTCGTATGCCAAATGGCATATGCGCAACGGAAAATAGGATCCCTTCCAAGTGATCCATGCGAAAGCAAACTCGTATAAAATAAATTTCTCTAAACCAAACCTATCTTATAGGAGAGGATTACCTTTGTTGCGTGCCCTTGTTAATCCCGCTTTTCCTTTCGGTTTGTTGGATCTTTAGCACGTTCAAGTGTCCGTGCCTCTATACGTATCCACACGAGCACACTCTTGTCTCACAAAAGGAAAACTAGAAGTGCTCTCCTTTACTTCTTGCTAGAGAAGTCCCTAAAGGAGAGGAAGAGAGGGAAAAGGAGAAAGGAAGAAGAAGACTCCTCTTCTTGCTAGCCTACACTCACAAACCCACACAACCAAAGCTTCCACCAAGCTCTCTCACAACCACAACACCACTTGCTTTGGCCGGCCACTTCATGGGTCTTTTATAGGGTTGGAAAAACCCTTTCACCTCCACACATTCAATGCAATCCATTGCATTGAGACACAAGTTTGGCGCCACTTAAGGAGACAAAACCATTTTGTTTCCTTCCACCTTATCTAGCTTAGGTGGATGCTTAGGTGGCATGCTTATGTGGCATTCTTATGTGGCATTCATGCATGTTGAATTAATCTTATTAATTCAATTAAGCTTATGTTATCATGTTGAATTAATCTTATTAATTCAATCATATTGAATTAATCTTATTAATTCAATTAAGCTTATGTTATCATATTGAATTAATCTTATTAAATCAATAAGGTAACATATTGAATTAATCTCATTAAATCAATTAGCTAAAATTCTCATTAAGCTTAAAGTCCAAAAACCATTTTGTACTTAAGCTTATTCCCAAATTATTCTAGTCAAACTAGAATACTCTAATTCCTCTAATTATCATGCTCTTTGTGTGTGACCCTATAGGCTCTCATAACGTTGGCAGTGGATCTAAACTCTTTTAGATACACAAGCAATAAGCGGCATCTAGCAATACATCATTGCTACCCAAGTTACGAGATAAGTCAAGATCCGACTAACCTTTCCGTGACTACTATAATATATGACCGTGTCCTTCTATCCTTGATATCAGATTGATCAATGAGGCATAGACCGTGTCATCCTCGATCAATCTATGTGTTTCTTGATCCCTGAGTAAACTAACTCAAACAAATGAGCTCAATATCTCATATTGACTCATTCGAGCATGACCATGCGTTTTAGTAGTTCTACTCAATCAAGGGGCCCACCGATATCACTCCCGTCATATGGAAGGGATAGATCCCATCTACATCACTCACATCCCTCCGCATAATTTGTTACATACCCAGTAATCGCCTTTATGGTCCACCCTGTTACGGGTGACGTTTGACGATACCAAAGTACATAACTCCTTATGTAGGGAACCGTAGTGACTTCAGGTCTGAGGACTATTCATACCAATAGTCACATGAGAAAGTTTATGACACTCATATAACGATCCATGAAACTTTCTCATGGCGGGAATTCGATTCGTATATATTCTCTAATATATACCCATGTGTCAACTTGATATCATATATCCATGACTTGTGAGATCAAGTCATCAATTGACCTACATGCTAGTCTTTATGTATTAATATTGCCCTTGCATATTAATACTTGACTAGGAACATTTAGGAAAGTGTTCTCTCTGACCTCTCATAATCAATTACGCAATTGATTGTGTTGTAGATAAGAACCTACTTTTCTAGGGCATTATTATATTTAATTTAGGCCACAAGCAAGATGTAAATATAATAACCAATCCTTTGCCTTTATAGAATATGATACAAAATGTTCCCTATTCAACCATCACATGATTGGTTCTAGGGCTATAACTAACAATCTCCCACTAGCACTAGTACCAATCACTATGATATCTAATACCTAGTGACCTAGTGTGACCATCATGCTTCCTCTGTGCCAAAGTCTTGAGTCAATGGATCTGCGATGTTAGCTTACTCGGTACTCTGCATATCCTCACATCTCCTCTGTCGATGATCTCTCGAATGAGATGGAGCCGTGATATGTGTTTGGTCGTGATGTGATCGAGGTTCCTTAGCCTGTGCAATAGCCCCATTGTTGTCACAATAGAGGTCTATTGGATCTGCAATGCTAGGAACTACCCCAAGTTCACTGATGAACTTGCGGAGCCAAACAACCTCCTTTCTTTGCATCGGATCGCGACAATATACTCGGCTCATTGTAGAATCGACAAGCGTGTCTGCTTTGAACTCTTCACTCACGGCTCCACCATTCGAGCAAAACCGTACCCGGATTGCGATCTATAGTCATCCTTATGCATTTGGAAGCTTGCATCACTGTAACCCTTCTGATTAGCTCCTCATTGCCTCGAATATCGGAAATATTCTTTCGTTCTTCGTAAGTATTTAAGAATATTTTTGGCGCTATCCGATGACTTTCACTGGATCCGTAGTATCTACTCGTCATGCTCAAAGCATACGAGGCGTCGGAGCAGTACAAAGCATGGCGTACATGATAGACCCTATAGGCGGATGCATAAGGGATCTTATCCATGCGATCTCTCTCCTCCTTAGAAGAGGACATTGAGTCTTGAAAGACTCACACCATGTGATAAAGCGAAATCCTTTCTTGGAATTTTGCATAGCAAAGCGATCTAGCACTTTATCGATGTATGTACTCTGACTTAGGCCAAGTAATCTTTTAGATCTATCTCTATAGATCTTGATGCCTAGAATATAGGCGACTTCACCTAAGTCTTTCATCGAGAAACAATTCCCTAACCACATCTTCACGGTATGGGTGAGAATATCATTTCCGATGAAGTATGTCATCTACATACAAGACAAGAAATACAAGCTGTGCTCCCACTATTTCTCTTGTAGACACAAGGTTCATCTTCATTCTTGATGAAACCAAACTCTTTGATTGCATCATCGAATCGAAGATTCCGGCTAGAGGCTTGCTTTAGTCCATAAATGGACCTTTGCGGTTGCATACCTTTCGGGATGCTTTGGATCTTCAAAACCCTCGGTTGTGTCATGTACACATCCTCGGTAGCTTTCCATTCAGCGGTTTTGACATCCATCTGCGGATCTCATAATCATGGTAGGCGCAATAGCAAGTATGATCCGAATGGATTTAAGCATACATGGGGTGAAAAGGTTTCTTCATAGTCAATACCATGAATTTGTTTGAATCCTTTAGCCACCAATCTACCTTTATAGGTATGCTTATTACCATCCATGTCAGTCTTTACTTTAAAGACCCACTTACACCCAATGGGTTTTACCCCTTGGTGGATCAACCAAAGTCCATACTTGGTTAGTGTACATGGATTCCATTTGGATCTCATGGCCTCTAGCCATTTCTCGAATCTGGGCTCATCATAGCTTCTTGATAGGATGTAGGCTCGTCAAGATCGACAAGCAATACTTCACCGTTGTCGATCAAGAGAAAAGAATATCTCTCGGGTTGGCGGATCCTACTAGATCTCTGAAGAGGTTGGTCTACTTGAGCAGTGTTTGCTCCACAACTCTTTGGGCAACAAATTCCTCATCCACAACACTTTGTGGTGCTGTTCATTTTCCATCGAAGCCTTAGTGTTATCATCATCTTGAACTTCTTCAAGATGAATTTTACTCCCACTAGTATTTCTAGAAATAAATTCTCTTTCTAGAAAGACGGCATTTCTGCAACAAACACCTTGCCAAGTGTGGGATTGTAAAGTAATATCCCTTAGTTTCCTTGGGATATCCTACAAAATAACACTTATCGATTTGGGTCCTAGTTTATCGAGACTTGGCGTCTAACATAAAGCTTCACAACCCCAAATCTTTATAAAAGACATTTTGGGACTCTTCGGATCCATATCATTATATGGTGTCTTTTCTCTGGCTTTTGATGGGAGCGATTAAGTGTGAAAGCGGTGTCTCTAGAGCTAAACCCCAAAAGGAAGTAGGTAGATCGATCGGCTCATCATTGATCGTACCATATCTAATAGAGTCACGATTTCTCCTCTCGGATACACCATTCCATTGTGGTGTTCGGTGGAGTGAGTTGGGATATTATCCCACACTCGGCGGTGATCACGAAACTCTTGACTAAGGTATTCACCACCTCGATCGATCGAGTAGCTTATCGCTTACCAAGTTGGTTTTGTACTTCATTCTTGAATTCTTTGAACTTTTCAAAGTTACGACTTATGTCTCATCAAATATAAGTAGCCAAATCTACTCATATCATCGGAAAGTAATAAAGTACTTATAGCCTCCTCTGGCCCGACATTGAAAGGGCCACATACATCGGTATGTATGAGTCCTAACAAGTCCATTCGCTCTCTCGCCATGTCCACTAAATGGAGTTTTAGTCATCTTTCCTAAAAGACAAGACTCGCATACCTCATATGATTCAAAATCAAATGAGTCCAATAATCCATCTTTATGGAGTTGGGATATGCGTTTTTCATTTATGTGACCTAGGCGACAGTGCCAGAGATATGTCTGGTTCAAATCATTCGATTTGAACCGTTTGAGTATTACGTTATAAATTGGGTTATCTAAATCTAGAACATAGAGACCATTCATAAGTGGTGCATTACAATAGAACATTTCATTTAAATAAATGGAACAACATTTGTCCTTTATTATAAAAGAAAAGTTTTTCTTGTCTAAACAAGATACAGAAATTATGTTCTTTGTTAATGCAGGTACATAGAAGCACTCCTCTAGTTCTAAGATAAGCCCAGTTGGCAAAGACAAAGAATATGTTCCTACAGCTACAGCAGCAACTTTTGCGCCATTGCCTACTCGTAGGTCCACTTCACCCTTTGCCATTATTCTACTATTTCTCAGTCCCTGCACATTAGTACAAATGTGAGATGCACATCCGGTATCTAATACCCATGTAGAAGAAATAGATAGATTAACTTCTATAACGTGTATACCTGAGGCAGAAGTCCCACTTCTCTTGTTCTTTACTTCCTCAAGGTAGACTTTGCAGTTCCGCTTCCAGTGTCCAGTCTCACCGCAATGGAAGCAGTCCCCTTCCTTAGGTACTTTACCTTTACCCTTTGAAGTGGATGAATTGGCCTTGCCTTTGGCTTGGGTCTTACCCTTGCCTTTGCGCTTACCTTTGTCCTTCTTGACCATTAGTACATTACTAACTTTCTTCTTGAGATTTGGTTGAGCTTCTAACATCTTTGAGAATCTCGAGCAAAGGTTTATCAATTTCATTCATGTTATAATTCATGGCGAATTGATTGTATGCTTGACAGCGATTGCGAGGATAACATCGATTGCCAATTCTTGGCTCGGTGGAAAACCTAGTCTTTCAAGGTTCTCAGCGTACCCAATCATTTTAGTCGTGAGTTCCTACAGTGTTCCTTCTTGCATCTTGCATGCAAAAGAGCCTTAGACACTTCAAAGCGCTCGTGCCTAGCTTGTCCTTGATATAGTTGTTTCAAATGCTCAACCATATCATAGGCATCCATGTTCTCATGTTTATGCGAAGCTCGAGTTCATGGTGGCAAGCATAACATGACACATCTAATCGTCATCTTGATGCTTCTTATAAGCATCCTTTTGCCACAGTGGCGTAGGAGTGTATTTGAGGGTAGCTGCTCTAGGACATATAGTTTGCGTTCTTGCTTGAGGATAATCCTCAAGTTCCTATACGATCAAGAAAGTTTGCTCCATTGAGCTTGTCCTTCTCAGGGACAGATCATGAGTTGAGGGTGTGTCGTGTTAGATGACATGGTGATCTACAACATTAAAATGCAAAGTTAAGTATCATACCTAAATCATTTAAATAGGCCTTTAAATAAATGAGGATACCACTAAATACTCATAGCTACTATTAAGCTATAAATTTATATGGTAAAAAGATCCACATAAAAAATCGTCTTGAGATAGCTTTGGCTAATAGCCAAAGACGTAGTATAATTAGGTAGGCAATCTTTTGCCAATTACATCTGATGTAACTCTTTAATAGCTTTGGTTAAGTTTTAGATTAGTTTAGTGTTTATTCCTAAACCGACTTCGGTAGTGGCGAGGCACAGGGCCTTCTTGGATATCGAACCGACCACTTCTAAGACAAAGTGATGTTAAATCACACAAAACTAATGTTAACACTTATGGTCAAAGCTAATATAGGCCTCTACGTTCTTTACTCATTCAGAAAACTTAATTATGTCTTAACGCAGTTTGATAGTGGGACATCACGATTGTCCACTCGCACCCCTCCAAGATAAAATGCATTGCTTTGCTTTGGCAAACCCAATAACAAATGATCGAGGAAGTAGTGAGTACCAACTTTGGTAGGCATATCGTTTAGACTTATTAAGAAATAAACATGTATCATATACATATTAGCATACATCACATATAAGCTAAACTAATCATGCATCACATACAAGCTAAACTAACATGCATCACATACATATTAAACTAACGTGTCATGGTTATGGCCCTTATTCTACAATCTTCTCAAGCCAATGAAAAGATTGATTGGTCAACCTAGGGATAGCATCTTCTCCTAAGTGCTTCCTTTTGGTTGTCTTGTGTGTTGACTTCCTCCTTGTAACCTCATCTTCCAATGGACCCTCCATCCTTGTTTTGTACATTACAAAGGAGAAATACTCGAGTTACATTCGAGTCTAAAACTAATTTTACAACAAGAATATTAGGAGAAAGGCATGACACATGTATTAAAATTACAACACACAATCACAAACTTTTTGGGACTAGGCCATAACCATGCACCATGTCATTTTAACTTTTAAAAGACATTGGATATTTTATTATGTTTGAAAATTTGCTAATGCAATTATCAACTCATAATAAAATTTATCCTACTTCTATATCACATATAAAATAGAAAACCTATTTTTATACGATCTTTATAAGTGGCTCTGATACCCTTTGTAGGGAATTCTTTTATGCCAAATGGCATATGCGCACCGGAAAATAGGATCCCTTCCAAGTGATCCATGCGAAAGCAAACTCGTATAAAATAAATTTCTCTAAACCAAACCTATCTTATAGGAGAGGATTACCTTTGTTGCGTGCCCTTGTTAATCCCGCTTTTCCTTTTGGTTTGTTGGATCTTTTTAGCACGTTCAAGTGTCAGGTGCCTCTATATGTATCCACACGAGCAAGCTCTTGTCTCACAAAAGAAAACTAGAAGAGCTCTCCTTTACTTCTTGCTAGAGAAGTCCCTAAAGGAGAGGAAGAGAGGAAAAGGAGAAAGGAAGAAGAAGACTCCTCTTCTTGCTAGCCTACACTCACAAACCCACAACCAAAGCTTCTCACCAAGCTCTCTCACAACCACAACACCACTTGCTTTGGCGGCCACTTCATGGGGTCTTTTATAGGGTTGGAAAAACCCTTTCACCTCCACACATTCAATGCAATCCATTGTATTGGGACACAAGTTTGGCCGGCCACTTAAGGAGACAAAACCATTTTGTTTCCTTCCACCTTATCTAGCTTAGGTGGATGCTTAGGTGGCATGCTTATGTGGCATTCTTATGTCGCATTCATGCATGTTGAATTAATCTTATTAATTCAATTAAGCTTATGTTATCATGTTGAATTAATCTTATTAATTCAATCATATTGAATTAATCTTATTAATTCAATTAAGCTTATGTTATCATATTGAATTAATCTTATTAAATCAATAAGGTAACATATTGAATTAATCTCATTAAATCAATTAGCTAAAATTCTCATTAAGCTTAAAGTCCAAAAACCATTTTGTACTTAAGCTTATTCCCAAATTATTCTAGTCAAACTAGAATACTCTAATTCCTCTAATTATCATGCTCTTTGTGTGTGACCCTATAGGCTCTCATAACGTTGGCAGTGGATCTAAACTCTTTTAGATACACAAGCAATAAGCGGCATCTAGCAATACATCATTGCTACCCAAGTTCTGAGATAAGTCAAGATCCGACTAACCTTTAGTGACTACTATAATATATGACCGTGTCCTTCTATCCTTGATATCAGATTGATCTATGAGGCATAGACCGTGTCATCCTCGATCAATCTATGTGTTTCTTGATCCCTGAGTAAACTAACTCAAACAAATGAGCTCAATATCTCATATTGACTCATTCGAGCATGACCCTGCGTTTTAGTAGTTCTACTCAATCATAGGGCCCACCGATATCACTCCCGTCATATGGAAGGGATAGATCCCATCTACATCACTCACATCCCTCGCATAATTTGTTATATACCCGATGTCGCCTTTATGGTCCACCTATTTACGGGTGGCGTTTGTGATACCAAAGTACATAACTCCTTATGTAGGGAACCATAGTGACTTCAGGTCTAAGGACTATTCATACCAATAGTCACATGAGAAAGTTTATGACACTCATATAACGATCCATGAAACTTTCTCATGGGGGTGATTCGGTATATATTCTCTAATATATACCCATGTGTCAACTTGATATCATATATCCATGACTTGTGAGATCAAGTCATCAATTGACCTACATGCTAGTCTTTATGTATTAATATTGCCCTTGCATATTAATACTTGACTAGGAACATTTAGGAAAGTGTTCTCTCTGACCTCTCATAATCAATTACGCAATTGATGTCTTTGTAGATAAGAACCTACTTTTCTAGGGCATTATTATATTTAAATTAGTACAAGCAAGATGTAAATATAATAACCAATCCTTTGCCTTTATAGAATATGATACAAAATGTTCCCTATTCAACCATCACATGATTGGTTCTAGGGCTTTAACTAACACTCTAAACATGTAATGCTTTGGCCAAAGACTTTAGCAACAATCCGACGAGAGGCCATGGGTATACATCTTCTCGCAAGGAGTGGTGAATCCTTTATAGGCTATTCAAACACCTTTGGGCATTTTGACTTATACCCAATCATCACGGGTCCATATCTCCTCAGAGATGCTTGTTTAAGATGTCAAAGCATAAGTCTTCATGACCAAGATGACTTGAATACCGCAAGTCAAAGGAACATCACAGTTAAGCTGCAGTAAGATATTCATTGACATATCCATATGAAGAGTATCAGAACCATCTAATGAACTAGTTACCATAACTAGCATCAACGATTAACTTCGGACATCACAATGTCTCTAGCCAGTGAGAATCAACTGCTTGGATACACGAAGGAGTATACCTCCTACTAGTCTCGACAGAATTGATGGTGTCCAAATCCATCAATTCATCGACTAGGGATAATTCCAATACATCACAATTACACATGTAGAGATACTAACTAGTTGTGATCCAATCACAAATTCTCTCATGCTATGAATCGTATCATGGACATTCAGTAAATGAGTTTAAGATCTAATCAAATACATGAAAACATGTATACTCAAATAGTGAATCTTCATTTATCATATAAATTGTTTAAACATAAGGCGATTGCCTTTGGACACCTCTCATATATTACTAGAATAAGGTGATTGTCTTAGAAAGGAAAGTCCAAGCATGAGTCTTGGCAAGGAAAAGTCCAAGCATGGGTCTTGGCATGGAAAGTCCAACATGGGTTGGCAAGGAAAAGTTCAAGCTTGAGTCTTGGCAATTGAGAAGTCCAAGGGAAATATTGGCGGCGTAAAGTCCAAGCGGAGTCTTGGCAGCGTAAGTCCAATGTGCCTTGGTGATGTAGACCATATTAGCATGACAATAGCTAATGGAAGCACCCGAAGGCTAGTGTATGAATGAACAAGTCATGGATGACTTGGAAGGATCCGATAGGCGTGAGGCTTATGGAGGTGGCTAGAAGGCTTAGGTCTAGGCTAAGGGTAGTCTAGCAAGTATGGAGACACCATACTTGGGGTTAAAATCTCATAGATGAGGTTATCAGTCGACTGATATTATGGTCAGTTGATTGGTGTGAGTCAACGAAAGTTCGACTGCAGAAATTGGCCTGGCAGTCGACTGATCTAGAGATCAGTCGACTACTGGTTAGGATTTCAGGCACAAAAGGTTCTCGAGTCGACTGTTAGGGTTTGACAGTCGAGTGATGACCCAATCAGTCGACCGATGGGCATGATCAGTTGACTGATAGTCTATTCATTAGAACTTATCCGACGTGGCTCATGTCGTTGTCTCATAATGGTTACAGGAGCAGTCGACTGATGGTCCCGATCAGTTGACTGCTAGACGGAATCAAGCCCAAGGAGAAGCTTTAAAGAGAGCTCAAGGAGGAGGTTTTCACCCTCGGTTCTTGAATGCTTTTGAGGTGATTTATTGGTGCAAATCAGGGCCTTCAAGCATGGTTCAAGCAATCAACAAGCAAGCACTCCAAAGTAATAGTTGTAAAGTTTTCTTTACATTGTTTTGTATATTCATCTTGTATTTTCTTGTTTACTTCTTGTATTACTTTTGTAATCATTGTACGAGGTTTCTCCACCTTCGGATTGTTCTGAGAAGGAGTTATTTGAGTAGTGGTGTGTGATTGGCATCGCTAGGGCTCTTATGAGCCCAATTCGTGGAGTAAGAATCATTCGGTTCCGAACCACGTTACATCGCCTTTGTGTTATTATGGTTGTGTGAATTTTGTATTTTATTATTCTATTTCCATTGTGTATAATACTTTTTGTAGCAAGCACGCAATCGCAAACGAAATCCATCGATAAACGACGACGATGCTATTCACCCCCCCTCTAGCGGCCACCGAGGTCCTAACAATTGGTATCAGAGCGAGGCCGCTCTTCAAGGATTAACAACCAAGAGAGCACCACTAGAGGAAGAATATGGAATTTCAAGAGAAATTTGGTTGGGACATTAACACCCCAATTTCATACACCTTCTATGGACAAGAAGGTTTTGAATAATAGAATCTCATGATGGACTTTGAAGATTGGATGATCTTAGTGAAGGGGTTTGAAATTCCAAGAGGTCCAAAAGGTGGATACCTCAAGAAGAAATGGTGGATCGAAGATCAAGTTCAAGATTTCGAAAGAAATCATAAGGTAACACAATTAATATTAAATTCATTACCTAACAATATTGTGTCTAGGTTAGGTGAATTTCTAGATGACAAGGAGCTATGGGAAAAATTGGCCAAGGTCCATGAAGAACCCTCCATGGCTCAAGTAGAAAGAGAGCCCGAAGAAGAAGAATCCTCATCCTCACAAAAAAGTGAGGATTCGGAAGTTGATAGAGAATTAACATCCGGATCGAGATTTGTGGAAGAAGAGGAAGAAGTAGGTGAAGTCTCCACCTCTAGGATTGAGGGGGAGGAGATTAGTGCATCCTCAATACCAGAGCAACAAGAAGAACCATCTACTTCCGGTCGAGAGGAAGAGGAAACTCGGGATTCCTCTACCATGGAAGGTAACTCAAGCATTTTATTAAGAATAGACTTCATATTATATGCTTTGAGTGTAGGGAGCAAGGACACTATAAGAGTAAGTGTCCAAAAAGAGTTAAGAAGAGTACTCCACCGATGCCTAAAAGTCAAGAAAAGTCAAAAGAAGCTTGAACCCCAATTAGGAAGAGCAAGGAGCACGTGGTGTGCGTCAAGTGCCAACAACGGGGGCCACTATAGGAGTCAATGCCCTAGGAGAAAAGAAGAAGCATCACAAGTAGGGGGAGCTAAGGCAAACCCTAAGGTAACCTTTAAGTATGCATCTTCTTCAATTAAAAGTCAAAACATGCTTTTAATTCACTTACTATTACTCATGAAAAGCATGTTAGTAAAAATAGATTTTATTGTCTAGGAGCTAAAAATGTCCACATTGGGAAGAAGGAAAAAATGTCCCTAAAATAATTTTACCTAAGGACAAACCTAGATCGAACAATTCTAGACCTATCCTTCCTAGGGAGACCATTAGGAAGATACAGGATCACCTAGGCATCAACCCTAAATGGATTAGACATATGCCTAGAAATAAGAATATCTCAAGAGTTAATGAAAAATCAAAAATTGAGATATTGGAAAAGGAAAATCAAGTCTTGAGGTCAAGGCTTGAGAAAATGGAAAAGACCCTTAGGAATATACAAAATCAAATTAAGGGGTCAAATGGTCAAAGTCAAGGGCCTAAGAGACAAGAGTCAACCAAGGGCAAGAAAGGTTTGGGTCACAAATCTAAGCCCAAGGAGACCTACCACAATGTTCCATTCGATTATTGAACTCAAGTTAGGTCTAGGAAAGCCAAGGTCAATACGGAAGTCATCCCTAAGGTTGACCAAGGTAGATGCCTAGTGGCTAGGGTTTCAAGGAAACCTAGGCAAGCCACTAAGAAGGTTACAAGGAGAGTCACCCCTAGAGTTAACCTAGGCAAGACCAAGATGACCAAGGCATCTAAGCCTAGGAGGGTCATTAGGAGAGTATATAGGGAAGTTATCCCTAGCGAATACCTAGTAAACCCAAGGAGCTCCAATAGGTATTGGGTTCCTAGGAGCGTGATCAATTCATGCTAGATGGGTTTAGGTGTGCCAACTTTAAATGGATGGGTAGTTAACCTAACCATGGTAAAGGTGACACTTTAAGTCATTTTCAAGGTTATGGATACCTTGGAAATAGGTTTGAATTATAATACTAAAAGATTTTAGGATGTGCCAATATTATTTAAGAAGTTTGATAAATCAATCAAATTATCACAACATAGGTTTAGAGGTCATAGTGTGCCATTTTGGGTTTTTGGCACACTTGGGAAATAAATGATAATATGGAAAAATGGGTTTAATAATAACAAATGACAATAATACTAAAATTTAGGTATTATATACATATATATTTTATTTGTCATGATTTGATTTGCCATATAACATGTCATAATATCATATCTACTTTTAATCATTTAATATGTCATGATCATGCTTAGGATTAAGGTTAAATGTCATGTATGCTTAGATTCCATTTTATGCCATGAAATCATGATTATGAGTACATGTTTATTTATATCATTATTAATGCCATAATCATTCATGCATTAATAAAAATTGAGTTAAGGACAATTGACATGACTTGAAGTCCCATGTATAAGGGAATCAAGTAGTGTTGCCTTAGAAAAATGCATGAAATCCTAGTTTAGGAGAACAAAACCCACATCTCACAATCACATTGACTTATGTGTGTTTTATACATCCTAGATACATGTGAGATGCTAGGATATGAGTTAAGTTAAAGGTGCATAGTTTTTGCATCTAGATGAACTCAAACTCATATTACATTATTGGTGGATCATTGGGAAAACTTATGTTCAAGCCATGTACATTAAGCCCAGGGAACATGATCCAATATAAGGTTTTAAAAATATTTTAAAATCATTTTGAAAAACCTTGGTGAAGTCTATCTTTTGATAGCAATCACCATTGATGAAGTTGATACAAAGTGAGCTAAAACATTGAAGTTCTTCTTCACTTTTGAACTTTGTATCAATTTTGCTATTTTATGGGTAAATTATTTTTCACCCATTGTATTGTTTATAAGTATTATACGTATGAAGTTTCATAATTTTTCAAGTTATGTATAATTACTTATGTATTTCTAAAATTTGGTTCTTATAATTGAAAATCAGAATTTTCAATTATCGATCATCATCTGCCCTTGATGGCGGTAGGGATCGATAAATCGATCATTGTTGACTAATAGAGAACAAGGATGTTTAGCCCATATTTCAGCTATGTTAGGGTTCCCTAACTGCTCCTAACCCTAGGATATGCTTTGGAAAGCATTAGAAAGGGTGAAAATCCATTGGATATGGATTAGGAGAGTTGTTAGGGTGATTTATCAATTTTAAGGTGTGGGAAAGTTCAATATTGAACATTGGACCTTAATTTTTGATGGTTTAATGTTCCTATTGGCTTAGGGGCTTCCCAAGGATATTGTTGGTGCAATGGTTAAGGGGGAGCAAGCCTTTAGGGGGAGGTATCCATCTTGGGATGATGGATGTGTATTTTTCCTCTTGAGGAGGAGAAATGAGAATTTGAGATGCCCAATTTGGAAATTGGGAGAGTTTGTAGGATTGCCTCTATTAAGTGATATGAGACTTATCACTAGGAAGAGTGAAGACATCCTAGGTATTTTTGGACCAAGGGGGAGATTGTAAGATCTCATTGGGATAT
Source organism: Wurfbainia villosa (assembly GCA_025175895.1). Lineage (NCBI taxonomy): Eukaryota > Viridiplantae > Streptophyta > Magnoliopsida > Zingiberales > Zingiberaceae > Wurfbainia > Wurfbainia villosa. Next base: position 52,240,631 of record CM045988.1, on the reverse strand, counting down.
GAGACATTGACCTCCTTGGGAGAACCTTTTTGATGTATGTTAAAAAGGGGGAGAATTAATGGGAGAATGTTGGAATTACTAATTTGGGAAAATTGGTAAGGGAATTTGAGTTAGAGGCCTAACTCAAGGGTGTTTTTGTCAAGCATAAAAAAGGGGGAGATTGTTGGTGCAATCGGCCAAGGTCACGATTGACCAGACTCGAGTAGTATTTTGATGTTTGACATTGATGTCTGACATGTGTTGGGGAGATTGTTGGTGCAATTGACCCAGGTTAGTATTTTGATGTTTGACGATGGTTTGACCATTGTCATGGAAAAAGTCCAAGCTTGAGTCTTGGCATGGAAAGTCCAACATAGGTTGGCAAGGAAAGTCCAAGCATGGGTCTTGGTAAGGAAAAGTCCAAGCATGGGTCTTGGCATTGAAAGTCCAACATGGGTTGGCAAGGGAAAGTCCAAGCTTGAGTCTTGGCAATTGAGAAGTCCAAGGAGAATATTGGCGGCGTAAAGTCCAAGTGGGAGTCTTGGCGGCATAAGTCTAATGGTTGGCGGTGTAAAGTCCAAGCGGAGTCTTGACAGCGTAAGTCCAATGTGCCTTAGCAGTATAGACCACATTAGCATGACAATAGCTGATGGAAGTACATGAAGGCTAGCGTATGGATGAACAAGTCATGGATGACTTGGAGGGATCCAATAGGTGTGAGGCTGATAGAGGTGGCTAGAAGGCTTAGGTCTAGGCTAAGGGTGGTCTAGCAAGTATGGGGACACCATACTTGGAGTTAAAATCTCATGGATGAGATTTTGATCATTGATGTGTGACTCAATGGGAGTTCATTGCGAGGAATTGGCGTGATCATTGCCCGACGTAGACACTCGGCTGGCGGCAGCGTCATTGCGGTCGAGATTTCGGGCACAGAAGGTTCTTGAGTCGACTGTTAGGGTTTGACAGTCGAGTGATGACTCGATTAGTCGACTGATGGGCATGATTAGTCAACTGATGGTCTATCCGTTGGAACTTATCCGATGTGGCTCATGTCGCTGTCTCACAATGGCTACAAGAGTAGTCGACTGATGGTCCCGATCAGTCGACTGCTAGGCAGAATCTAGCCCAAGGAGAAGCTTTAAAGGGAACTTGAGGAGGAGGTGTTCGCCATCGGTTCTTGGACGTTTTGAGGCGATTTTCTAGTGCAAATCAGGGTCTTCAAATACAGTTCAAGCAATCAACAAGCAAGCACTCCAAAGCAATAGTTGTAAAGTTTTCTTTATGCTGTTTTGTATATTCATCTTGTATTTGCTTGTTTTCTTCTTTTATTACTTTTGTAATCTTTGTATGAGTTTTCTCCACCTCTGGATTGTTCCGAGAAGGAGTTATTTGAGTAGTCGTGTGTGATTGGCATCGCTAGGGCTCTTACGAGCCCAATCAGTGGAGTAGGAACCATGCGATTCGAGCGACATTTCATTGCCTTGTGTTATTGTGCTTGTGTGCATTTTGTATTTTATTAGTTTATTTCTGCTGCGTATAACACTTTTTGTAGCAAGCACGCTATCGCAAACAAAATCCATCGACAAACGACGACGACGCTATTCACCCCCCCTCTAGCGGCCACCGAGGTCTTAACATAAAAGGTTTGAGAAGAATAGTTAATCATATCTTCAAGATTCTATTGAACTTATCGAAACCATGAGCAAGAATAATAGACCTTGCCTTTATCAGTATTTGTAGGATCGAGATTTTTGAGAGAGGGGTGAATCTCGAAAGTTATAAAAAAATTTATTTTCATCTTTTAAAACTTTTCTTTTTATCTTTCCAAATCAAGCATTATGCAGCAAAAATGTAAAGAAAGAAAAGGAAATACTCAATTTATTTTTACTTGATTCACAACTCGAATCGGATTTCTAGTCCAAGACCCTAGCTCTCCGAGAGCTATCTCATTGGGCAATCAACTAAAAAGCTCTTTGATTCGAAACTCTCGAACAAGGAGGGTGTTCACTTTTTACAAAGAGTAAGGGAAAGGTAACAAGCTACCTTCCCTTTATAAATATAAGTAAAAAAGTGAAATCAAGTACAAGAATCAAATTACAAAGATTAAAGCTTGTACTAACACTTTAAAAATGTAGAGATGTAGCTCGTGTTGGCGTGACGAAGCTCTTTGCAAAGGATGAACAATGGTGACAGCACTTGGACATCGTAGGATTGTTCTTTTCGGAGTTGATCCTCCATTTCTTTTATAAGCCTCTTCCAGTTGACTGAAATACCCTCTAGTCGACTTCAAATCAGTCCGTCGATTTAGTATTCTGAAGGTCGCTTGCCTCCGCTCCTAGCCAGTTTGGGAAATTACCTTTCCCAGTCGATTGGAACTCTTGCCATCTCAGTCACAAAATTTGGCATCGATCACCAGTTATGTTGCCAACTCGGCATCCTAGTCGATTGGACCATACTCAATTGACTGGACCTCAATCGATTAGAAACCAATTAGTCGGCTGGATATCTACAAAACAGAGTTAGCACAAAATACAGTATGAAATAAAATGACAGTAGTAATATTATCCGATCTCGACTTCTAAGTCCAACACAGACCCTCCGTCGGATTGACGCCTAGCTTTGTTCCCCTATAAAGGACTCGACCTCACCTCTTCACTTGAAGCTTGCACTATCGGTTGCCCAGCCGGACTTACCATACTTGACATCCGATTTGACCCACTAGGGCTTTCTGCTAGTTGTCTAGTCTCCCTGACCCAATTGGATTTCATACCGGTTGTCTGATCTCATAACCCAACCGGTCTTCATGCCAGATGTTCGGTCTCTTGCCCCATCTAAACTTTCTGCTTGGTGTCTAGTCTTCTTGATTTGTCAAGTTTTCTGCCTAATATCCAATCAACATGACCTACTAAGACTTTTCTGTTAATCCTGCACACTTAACACGCATATTAAAACATAAGTAATTCCTAACTTTAACTATCTTCATACATCAAAACTAAGGAGTGATGCTCCTTGCATCAACAACTTCTCCCTTTTTGATGTATGACAACACATCAGTTAAAGTTAGGAGAATTAATTTGCAATGTATCAAGTTCAAGTATATCAAGTTTAAGTTCATATGCAATGAATGAATTCATAAAATGAATTCTTGATATGAAGTAGATGTATTAACTTTAAATTTTACTCTAAACTACTCTCTTTCTTTGATACAAACTTTAAACCAAACTTTAAACCTCTCTCTCCCCCTTTCAAATGCCAAAATTCAGAGATCAAACCACTCAGTAAATTCAAGTATTTAGCTTTCAAAATAGGCAAGATTGGGTAAAAGCTAAGTTTATGAAATTGCTTAAGTATGTTACTTTTGACAAAGTATATTATTTTTACAAACTCCATAAGCATTTCAAAACACCGAAGTTTTTCAAAATATTTAGATTTTATAAGCTCTTTATGAGTACTTAGTTTTTTTAAGCTAAGCTAAAACAAGCTTGTCAAAGTAAGCTAAGTCATATAAGGTTTTCAAGATAAGTTTTTAAAAAATAAGATTTTCAAACTAAGTCACATAAGGTTTTCAAGATAAGCTTTTAGAAAATAAAATTTTCAAGCTAAGTCATATAAGGTTTTAGAAAATACAATCTTCCCCTTAACCTATGGTTCTCATAATTTTCAAAATGTCTCTTATTATTTTGGAAATAATATATCTAATTTTTCAAAATTATTTAGAATAATTTTCGAAATAAATCCTTAACATTTTGAATATAATCTTTCTAAGCTTCTCCCCTTTAACTTTCTATATAAACTTTTAAATGTTGTAAATTCCCTCATAAGCAAAAGTGATAAAGTAACACTTCTTGCACACTTTTAGCTTAAAATTAATTTTGTAAGAAGTTGCTCTCTTTTTAAGATAACTCTTATGAGAGCATACTCAATTTCTTTTAAAATTATAAACTTTTAAATCCAAGAGATTTTTAGAAAACTAATAAATTTTGAAGTTAATCAAAACTTAAGTTCTTTTGAAATTTAAGTTCACTTGTCTCACTTAAGTATAGAATTTTCTCAAAATGTCTCTTCAAAAAGTTTCTTTTGAAGACCTAATCTGTCCCTTTTATTTGTTTGAAAATATCCCATATAAAAATATACTTTATAGATTTTCAATAAGAATTTCCAAGATAATTTGAAAACACTTAACTCATGAAAATACATGCTTTTTCTAAAATATTTTTGAAAGCCTTTTCAAAATATGTTAAGTATTCTTTTCATGTTGAATTATAATTCTTGTTTTAAACCTTTTTTTTTTAATTTTGAACGGGTATTAATAATTTTGTAACACATATTTTTTAAGCTTCCCCTACATTCCTAATCTCAATTAATATACTTTAAAACTCTAGTTCTCAATTTAAATCCATTATTATAAACCCATGTTTTGCAAATATTTTAATAGTTTTGACCACAAACTATATTTGAATTCAAATGTTCTTGAATTTAACCTTCATTTTGAAAATAATTTGAATAAAACTTTATCATGAACATAAGATTTAATTCATCTTGACTTTTAAACTTCAAAATAGTTTATAAGTAAAATCATTTTTGACCAAAATATTTTGTAGTTTTATCAAAATAACTTTTCCATGTCTCTCCCTTGAGTTATGCCCAAAAAGAAATAATTATTAGTTGAGTTAACCTTATTCGTCTCACCCAATCTAAATTCTCAATACATGTTAATCATATGGGTTTTGTGAGATGAGAGTTCATTTTTATCTTGATTAATTTTAATAAAAATTTCAAAGTTTTTAAACTTGTATTAGATTCAAGTATAGCTTGGGCTTATCAAGTCAATTTTTTCAAAATTGACTTCCAGGTAGTGGCGAGGCATATGAGCTTCTTGGATATCAAGTGGACCACTTCCTAAGACAAAGTCAATCGAGGAATCAAATACTTGACTCACTTTAGACTAAGCTTTGGTCTAACTAGTTAAAGACTTAGTGAGTTAGCTTCGGTTATTTCCACTCAACTTAGTGCACCAGGTCGTGGCGAGACATATGACCTTCTTGCATATCAGGTGGACCACTTCCTAGACATGCACTTTGAAGAGCTTCCTTAAGTTACTATTAGTTTACTTCGTCTTAGTACTAGGTTGTTCAAGTTTAACTACTTTGTTTCTTATCTAGTCCTTTCCAAATTAAGCAAGTAATAACTAACTAAACACGCAAGAGTCTTATCTAATTCAGAAAACAAGAAAAGTGTTGGCTCCCCCTGAGTAGTAGGTCAAATGGGTCTTATTCAAAAAGTGAATTAGACTTTTGGGGATCTAGAATTGGCTCAGTCCAATTTGGTTGACTAAGCTAGTCTTAGGAGTCCATGCTTGGAATCGACCCTTAGCATTTATATTAAACAAGAACATGTATGAACTATTTGTGTCCTTAGCCTTGTATTGATGCGGACTTGTACACGACTCGTTGAGACCCAATCATCATGTTGAGATACATGGAGCCCGAGGTAAACCTTTCCAATATTTCAGTGAGATCTCTTACTTGCCTTTTTAGGAATGAGTTCTCTTTCTCAAGCTTTGTAACTTGAGTTGAGTCTCTATCCTCAACTTGGCAAGTTGAAGTCTTCGAGTTGACTTACTCCTTAAGTACTTGAACTTCCTTAAGGAGTGAGTCTACTGGGTTCTCGAACTTAACTAATTGCCTACCTAGGCATGTAATGATGTTATACCATTTATCTTCTAAGGGAGAAGTTACCTCATCTAATCCTTCAGAAACGGATATGAATCCGTAGCTTCTCTCGGACTCAGACTCAGAGTTTGTATCAGCTTCAAACTTGTTAGACGCCAAGAAAGCTACGAAGCTTGTCTCCAGTATTTTGGCATTCGACTCGCCTAATGATGATTTTTCCAGGGTTGCCTTAGATGCCTCTTTTCTTTTCCTTTTCCTTGATTTGGATTAATTTCTATTTTTGTTCATTTTTTCCATCAAAACTATAACATTCTCAAGTTGACTCAAGTTGACTCAAGTTAGCTTGTTTGTGCAATATTAATTTATCCCATAGTCCCTTAGAATTCTTAAATGGTCTGACTCGATTTAGTTCCTTGTTTGTAAGCCTGCATTGCAAGGTCTTTAAAGCCTTGTAATCGATTGGGGACTTTTTTCTAATATTGATGATCTATTTCTCCAGATCTAACAACTCTCTAGAGTCATCTACCAGAGGAACGAAGCCTTTCCTAATTGAAAACCAAACCTCGAGGTTGGTTTTTTGGTTTTCAAGAAGCACTCTATTAACCTCTTCCAATAGGAAAAGTCCTCTCCATTAAAGAGAGGAGGGAGAACGGTGTTATATCCATCTAGGTGTGACATTTTTTATTTCTATTAAATAAAATGCAAAATAATTTTCAAGAAATTTACACTAGTGCAAAGTGTTGGAATGTATACTGAAAGTCTAGCTCTTTTTGTATGAACATTTTATTTTGAAATAAGAATCACATGATCATTGTTTGCACTTTATATTTATTATATGTGTGCATATTGTCTAATATTTTACATTGTAGATAACATGGTGCTTGGTGTGGCACAGAAGATCATGTTATCAGTTCCTTGTAGAATATAAGTAGAGGCTCACAACCAAGATGATTTTGGATAAACCATTGGCATGGTTGTAGTGTAGCTTGGTATTGTTTTGTCTTGAACATAGAGTTACACTAGTACACTTAGGTGTATTGAGCAGGACCAACATAGAGGTGATTCAATTTATTGCTGACTACATAATTGAATCGGACCTCGGATATTATGTTGTACATGCTCTTAATCCCGATATAATAACGGGCACATGTACTTAGTATTTATTTCTTTGATTTACCAGAGGGTGAGATTTCTATGGATTAAATCAATATGCCCGGTAAGTTGGGAAATGATATTATTTACATGGTGTGCCGTTGATTATAGGAGAAAACCGTGTCCTATATATTAGGTTGATGATGTCCCCTTGAAGAGCTCATAAGGTTCATCATGTAAACCCTGTAGGTTGACTTAGTCAACATGATGATAAGGTTGAGTGGTACTATTCGAGGAGTTAGATGTTAATTGATTGATGGTCAGTAAATCAATCAATTAACGGACATTCGATATCTTAAACACGGGGAGATGGATGTACAAATAATATATGGAGCCCATATTAATTTATGGGGGTTGGTGAGGTAATTCAATGATGATCTTCTAGTGGAATGGAACATCATTGATGGATCAAGTTTGTGTGGTTCCGATCCATCGGGTGGCCAAGATCCAACTCCTCCTCATGGTCCCTATCGTAGCCTAATATAATCCTCTTGAAGCTCTAGATCCAAGGATGTAAAACAAAACTTTAGAACCGACGGTTAAGATTAAATCTCTAGATCCGACGGTTGAGATTAAATCCCTAGAACCGATGGTTGAGATTAAATCCCTAGATCCGACGGTTGGGATGAAACCCTAGATCCGACGGTTGGGATGAAACCCTAGATCCGATGGTTGGGAAGAAACCCTAGATCCGACGGTTGGGTTGAAACCCTAGATCCGACGGTTGGGACGAAACCCTAGATCCAACGATTGGGATGAAACCCTAGATCCGACGGTTGGGATGAAACCCTAGATCCAACGGTTGAGATGAAACCCTAGATCTGACGGTTGGGATGAAAACCCTAGATCCGACGGTGGAGATTAAAAGGAAGCCTAAGCCTAACTCTATAAATAAGGCTCTAAGGTGGGCGGCAAGAACTGAATGAAAAGGTTGTTAGTTTTCCTTGAGAGATTAGGGTTTTGCCTACCTAAGCTTGGGCAGCAAGAAACCCTAAGGAAGCTTTTGGTTGGGCGGCTAGGGTTTTGATTTAGGAGTAGGCGACAACAAGAGAAGAAGATCCCTTCTTCTTCCTAAGGTGTGGCCGGCGCCTATCCCTCTTCTTCCTTTCAACCTTGGCCGACGCTCTTCCCTTCTTCCTTTTCTCCTTGGCCGGTGGAAACAAGGGCTAGGTTTTATCCTTGGAGCTCTTGGCCGGCGCCCTCTTCTTTTCTCCTTGGTGGCCGGCGGCAACTATTATTCAAGGTTGGCCGGTGCTCTTCTTCTCCTTGGCGGCGGTTATATCAAGTTCCTTGGCTTGGTGGCGATTCTAGATAGGAGAAGGAGTTTTCGTTTGGTTCTTCTCTTTGGTCGAGCGAGCAAGGAAGGGAAGAAGCGTGATCTAGAAGCTTCAACTCGTGGAGGATCTTCGCCCACGACGTCCACGAGGAGGATAGGACATACGATAGAAGATCGAGAGGTATAAAAGTTTTACAACTTTTATTATTGATCTTTGCATGTTCTTATTGATATGCTAGCTTATGTTCTTTATGTTAGTATGTGTTGATTATACTAGTTTACATTTGTATGTATTTGTATAATCATGGACCCCGAAGACAAACACAAAAACCGGCGATCCGTCCATCGTCTCTTCCGTGGCTAACCGACTAGAAGAGCTTGGTTGCTTGAACAACTAGTTTGTTCAAGTGATCGCTCAAGTCGTTAGCACGACGATGAATTGGTTGAGCTTAGGAAACTCATCCCATCCGGATTAGTTTTCATTAGTGAAAATTTTAATCCGGGGACATGGGAGCCAATGAGCCTCCGAAGCAATTCCCTACAATTGGTATCAGAGCCACGGTTTCCAGTTTTGTGTTTTGGATTTCGTTACTTTCATGCACATATCATATATTGAGTATGCCGGATAATAGTAGGATGTGCGTAGGCTAACTTTTTTGGCGAGAGGCATAAGATCCGACTATTATGGCTATATGTGTGTATGTGATTGTTTGTGTGTGATTGTATATTATTTGAATCTTCGGGGTTGACGAGGCTAGATTAGTATTTAATTTTTGTAATTAAATATGACATTGTTTAGCCGATCATTTTAGTTTACTTTCGATCTAGATTATTTGTACACTCCTTCATGGAGTATAGGATCGATGGATGTAAATTAAAATAGTTTATCTCGGCTCGGATCTCTTTGGTGACTTGCGCACGGGAAAAGGTGGAGCGGACGAGGTGGCGATACGACGGGACGTATATTGGAGAACAAAGCCATAATAGTTGGAAAAATTCTGTTTTTTCCATATTTATTGCTGATTTGTTTTATATGCATGTTGTGTGTGCTTGAAAATTCCTCATTTTCAATTTACTAAGTGGGAGAGGGATATTTTAATTAATTCCCACGACCTCCATTACAATTTGACGTGTGATGCAACAAACTTGCGTGTCGGCTCTGAGTGCCTTCCTCTCTGCGGATGGGTTTATTTGCGGATCACTAGGTCAAATAATGGTTATAGGAAATTATCTAGGAGCGTGTGTACTTCCACAGCGGTAAGACACATAATCCGAAATAATTCCCTTAGTATCGTGTAATGGTGCACACTTAGATGCAAATAAAAGTATCCTCCCCATCGGAGTCACTGCTTTTATTTGTAGGGCCAAAGAGGAACCAACTATTAATTTTATTTGTCAAAAAGTAAGGTTGACAAGATAATAAAATTAATTGGTAAAACCTCCTCTTGCAAATGTAGAATTCGTATACGTCCACACTAGCATGACATGCGATATTCTCGGTGTTTTGAGGTGTTGGTTGATTTCGGAATTTTATTGTTTTGAGGAGTCAATAATATTTGAAATCTAATATTTTGATCATTGTGATTCTTAGGATTTTCAAATGGCTTTCAACCCACTTATTGTGATATTAAAATAAATAAACTTACTGTACCCAAATAATATTGATCGGAAAAGAAATTTGGATAGTGTCTTAACTGTCGATGAGTGTCCTCCTAGGCTGCGGATGATTAAGGGAAAAGGAACTTTTCGGATACTGAGAATCGGGTGCAAGCGAGGAAGCCATGGTTGCTCGAGAAGGTTTCTTCTCGAAGGCAAGAAGAAGAAGAAACAAGGTGGAGCAAAAGTGGCGAGTGGACCTCGAGAGAGTGAAGAAAGCCAGAAAGGCAAGTGCTTCACTTATAAGCAGACTGGACATGGGAAGAAAGACTTCCCCAACCTAAAGCAGAACAAAGGTATATCTTTTGGCTTGGTCATTGAAACATGTTTAGTGGTGTTATCTACTGGTACCTGGTGTGTAGATACGGAGCCACGATCATGTCTGCAATTCTTTGCGAGGTTCCAAGAAACGACGACTAATTTGAAGGAGAAATTATCATCTACATGGGCAATGCTACAAAGGTGGCGGCTATTGCAGTGGGAGACGTTCATTTATCGTTTGATAGAAATAAAATTTTGGTTTTGAGAAATTGTCTTTATGTACCTACATTTAGAAAGAATTTGATTTCGGTTTCTAAATTGATTATGGATGGATATTACATTTCTTTTAATGGAGTTGTTATAAAAGAAATAGAGATTATCTGTTCAGTACATTGGTTGGCAATTTGTATACTCTTGAACCAAAAGCTCCACGATGCATATAAGTAAATAACTCATTTTCTAATTCCAATAAAAGAAAAAGAACCTTGAAGATGAACCAAACATATCTTTGGCATCTAAGGCTTGGTCATATTAACTGAGTAGAATTCAAAGGTTGATAGGTGATGGACCTTTGGGTTCATTAGTGGTGGAGGATCTCCCAACCTCTGAATCTTGCTTGGAAGGTAAAATGACCAAGAGGCCTTTCAAGGCCAAGGGGTATAGAGCCAAAGATGTGTTAGAATTGGTTCATCTTGATTTGTCTTGATCCTATGTCTATCCGGGCTAGAGGTGGTTTTGAATATTTCGTCTCTTTTATAGGCGATTATTCAAGATATGGATGCATTTACTTGATGCACCTAAGTCTGAATGCTTTGACAGTTCAAAGAATTCAAGGCTAATGTGGGCTAGGTAAAAGTATCAAGACCCTACGATCTGATCATGGTGGTGAGTACCTCTTGGGAGAGTTTAGGAATTACTTATCAGAGGCCAGGATTCAATCCCAATTGTCTGCACCTGGCACACCCCAGCAGAATGGTGTAGCGGAGCAAAGGAATAGGACTCTTATGGAGATGGTTAGATCGATGATGAGTTATTCTGAGTTGCAGTTAGACGGGGTATCTGCTGGATATGACAATGTATATTCTGAACTTGGTTCCATCTAAATCAGTGCCTTCTACCCTTGTAGAATTGTGGACTGGGCGAAAGCCTAGTCTGAGACATATTCGGATATAGAGTCCAAAGACATGTCTTGAAGGCGTCTTGGTAAGTTGGAACCTCGCATGTAAGTATGCATGTTCGTGGGCTACCATAAAGGAACGAAAGGTGGTTTGTTTTATAATCCTAGAGATCAGAGGGTGATCGTTAGCACAAATGCCCGATTTCTAGAGGAAGACTATATGATGAACCACAAGCCCAAGAGTATAATTGTTCTAGAGGAATTAAGAGGGGAAGTCGCTACTTCAGTACCACCGGTACAAGAGGATATACCACAAGTCATCGCACGCGTGTCACGGAGGATACACAGTGATACCTCGTGTAGTGGGAGGGTTGTTAGACAACTGATAGATTCATGTTCTTGGGAGAATCTTGATTTGGTCACTGGCGAAGCATGAACTGATCCTGGACATATGACGAGGCACTCCAAGATAGAGATGCGGTATCTTGGCAAAGACCGATGAATTCAGAGATAGAATCTATGGATTCTAATCATGTCTGGGAGCTAGTAGAACCACCCGATGGTGTGAAAGCCATTGGATGCAAGTGGATCTACAAGAGAAAGAGAGGAGTAGACGGGAAGGTTGAGACCTTCAAAGCTAGGCTTGTTGTGAAAGGGTATACTCGAAAGAGGGTATCGATTATGAGGAGACCTTTTCAGGATAGCTATGCTTAAGTCTATCCAGAATTCTCTTATCTATAGCTCATATGGATTATGAGATTTGGCGGATGGATGTCAAGGCGGACTTTCCTTAACTAAGTCTTGAAGAGAACATCTATATCACAGACGGAGGATTCATTGCTAAAGGCAAAGAGCATCTAGTGTGTAAGATTAATCGGTCCATTTATGGATTTAAGCAAGCTTCGAGATCTTGGAACATCCGTTTTGATGATGTAATCCAGTCATATGGATTTATTCAATGTCTGGATGAGCCATGTGTATACAAAAGATGTGATGGAAACGTAGTGGTATTTCTTGTACTATACGTAGATGACATTTTGTTAGTTGGCAACAATATCAAAGTGTTATCGAGGCGTAAGGGTATGGTTGTCCAAACAATTTGACATGAAGGACTTGGGAGAAGTGGGACATATCCTTCGGATCAAGGTTATAAGGGATCGCAAGAAAAGGATGTGCTTATCTCAAGCTTCATACATAGACACGGTCCTAACTCGTTTTAGCATGCAGAACTCCAAGAAAGGTTTTCTACCTTTTAGGCATGGAGTACCTTTATCTAAAGAGATGTGTCCCAAAACATCAAAGGAGATAGAGGAGATGAAGGCGGTTCCTTATGCTTGGCGATAGGAAGCCTCATGTATGCTATGCTATGTACGAGACCAGATATCTACTTTAAGTGGGCATGATTAGCGGATATCGAGTAATCTGGGCGACGGGGACATTGGACTGCGGTAAAGCATATATTGAAGTACCTGAGAAGGACTAGGGATTATATGCTGGTTTACCGGACAGATCAATTAGTCCCTGTGGGTTACACGGATTCTGATTTCCAATCAGATAGGGACAAGAGTAATGCGTGGCGGTGCGTGGCGGAGGAGTGTCAAGCAGAAATGCGTGGCGGACTCTACCATGGAAGCTGAGTATGTGGCGGCTCAGAACTTCTTGATGGACTTGGATGTGATTCTGGTTTGCCTGAACTATCACAATTTATTGTGATAATAGTGGTCGATTGCAAACTCGAAGGAACCACGAGCCCATAAGCAGTAAACACATAGAGCGCAAGTACCACCTTATACGAGAGATCGTAAGCGAGGAGAAGTTCTTTATCGCCAAGATTGCATCGAGAGGATAACTGGCGGATCCATTCACTAAGGCCCTTCGGTAGCGTTTGATAGGCATGTGGAGGACATGGGGATCAGATGTATGACAGAGTGATGACGGCATAGTCTTTTAGTATAAGTGGGAGATTGTTGGAATGTATACTGAAAGCCTAGCTCTTTTTGTATGAACATTTTATTTTGAAATAAGAATCACATGATCATTGTTTGCACTTCATATATTTATTATATGTGTGCATATTGTCTAATATTTTACATTGTAGATAACATGGTGCTTGGTGTGGCACAGAAGATCATGTTATTAGTCCCTTGTAGAATATAAGTAGAGGCTCACAATCAAGATGGTTTTGGACAAACCATTGGCATGGTTGTAGTGTAGCTTGGTATTGTTTTTTCTTGAACATAGAGTTACACTAGTACACTTAGGTGTATTGAGCAGGACCGACATAGAGGTGATTCAATTTATTGCTGACTGCATAATTGAATCGGACCTCGGATATTATGTTGTGCATGCTCTTAATTCCGATATAATAACGGACACATGTACTTAGTATTTATTTCTTTGATTTACCAGAGGGTGAGATTTAGATGGATTAAATCAATATGCCCGGTAAGTTGGGAAATGATATTATTTACATAGTGTGCCGTTGATTATAGGAGGAAACCGTGTCCTATATATTAGGTTGATGATATCCCCTTGAGGAGCTCATAAGGTTCATCATGTAAACCCAGCTAGTTGACTTAGTCAACATGATGATAAGGTTGAGTGGTACTACTCGAGGAATTAGATGTTAATTAATTGATGGTCAGTAAATCAATTAATTGACGGACATTCGATATCTTAAACACGGGGAGATTAATGTACGAATAATATATGGAGCCCATATTAATTTATGGGGGTTGGTGAGGTAGTTCAATGATGATCCTCTAGTGGAATGGAACATCATTGATGGATCAAGTTTGTGTGGTTCCGATCCATCGGGTGGCCAAGACCCAACTCCTCCTTATGGTCCCTATCGTAGCTTAATATAATCCTTGTGAAGTCTAGATCCAAGAATGTAAAACAAAACCTAGAACCAACGGTTGGGATTAAATCCCTAGATCCGATGGTTAGGATGAAACCCTAGAACAAACGGTTGGGATTAAATCCCTAAGATCCGATGGTTAGGATGAAACCCTAGAATCGACGATTAGGATTAAATCCCTAGATCCGACGGTTGGGATAAAACCCTAGATCCGACAGTTGGGATGAAACCCTAGATCCGACAGTTGGGATGAAATCCTAGATCCGACGGTTGGGATGAAACCCTAGATCCGACAGTTGGGATAAAACCCTAGATCCGACGGTGGAGATTAAATCCCTAGAACTGACGGTGGAGATTAAAGGAGGATTAAGCCCAATTCTATAAATATGGGTCTTAGGATTTTGCGGCAATAATAGATTTCGAATTGGAATTAGGGTTTGGAGCAAAAGTGGGCGGCTAGGTTTTGGAGCAAAGGCTTGGGCGGCAACTTCCTTTCTTCTAGTTGTTGCCGGCCCATCCTCCTCCATCAACACTTGGCCGGCGCCCATCATCTAGAGGCCTCTCCCTCTTCCTTGGCCAGCTTCTCCTTCCATAGGTGGCGGCATTCATCTTCCTCCCTTCATCCTAGAGTGGCGTGGCAACACTTATGAAGTTGGCGGCGCATCATCATCCAATTGTTCCTTGGCGTGGTTGCACCAAATTCCCTAATTTGGTGGCCGGTTCTAGATAGGAAGGTATTTGTTGTTTCTTCTCTTTGTTCACAGCGGACAAGGTAGAGAAGAAAGCGATCTAGAAGGCTTCTACTCGTGGAGGATCTTCGTCCACACGTCGTCCATGAGAAGGATAGGACATACGGTAGAAGATCGTGAGGTATAAAGTTATTTTAACTTTATTTACAGATCTAAGCATGTTCTTTTATGTTTTGATTATGCATGTGTGAATTAGTAAATATATTGTATAATCATGGACCCCGAAGACAAACACAAAAACCGGCGATCCGTCCGTCGTCTCTTCCGCGGCTAACCAACTAGAAGAGTTGTGTTGCTTGAACAACTAGTTTGTTCAAGCGACCACTCAAGTTGTTAGCACGACGACGAAATGGTTGCGCTAAAGAAGCTCATCCCATCCGAATTAATTCTTTCATTAGTGAAAATTTTAATCCGGGGACATGGGAGCCAATGAGCCTCCGAAGCGACCCCCTACAGCCCAATGACTAGGAGGGCAAGAAGGTGCCCTAAGAAGCACCGGAGGCTCATAGCGAGGGGAGAGAGGCGGCTCAAGGACCGGAATCTATGCTCCAACGCCTAAGGAGAATGATCACAGTCGCATTTATTCATGAACATCTTTGCATTGTAATGATTCTCTTTATGATGTCTTGTGTTTGTTCTCCTCTATTCATGGAGTAGATACGTTGATTCTAGGATTAGAGAGTAGCTTGTGTACATTAAATATACTAGATTTAATATATATTCTCTACTCTTGAATTTATATTTGCAATTTATGTTGTTTACATCAATGAGAATTATGTCTTGATTCTATTTCTACAGCACATAGCCGATACAAGGGTGGAAAGCCTGTGTATCAAAATCTAGGAGGACCAAGGAGGAACCTTGCGATCATCCTCCCTTCGATAACCGTAGAAAGTAGAATATGATAGAGTAGGAAATGAAATATGTTCCATCTAGTCATAGGGATTACTAGGACATCCTTGTACCTCGATAACCCATCTTAGCAGAAGGCCCAAAGTAGGAGACATCAACTCTAGAAGGATTGAGCGACCTTAGTGACAGAGGGCTCCCAACGGTATCATCCCACTGAGATATGATGATCTCAAAGGGAAATTGGTTAGGAATGGGTAGTGTTGGTGCAATCGGCCCATGTCACGATTGACCAAACTTGAGTTTGACTTTGAGCGATGTTTTGATGTTCGACAAAAACATATGACAATATAATTATCATGGTAAAGTCCGAATCATGTGTACTTCGCATGGAAAGTCCAAGTGGGACACTTGGCATTGGGAAAGTCCAAGTCTTGAGTACTTGGCATGTAAAGTCCAAGCATGGGTCTTGGCAAGGAAAGTCCAAGCATGAGTCTTGGCAAGGAAAAGTCCAAGCATGAGTCTTGGCATGGAAAGTCCAACATGGGTTGGCAAGGAAAAGTCCAAGCTTGAGTCTTGGCATTTGAGAAGTCCAAGGGGAATATTGGCAGCGTAAAGTCCAAGGGTGAAGTCTTGGCGGCATAAGTCCAATGGTTGACGATGTAAAGTCCAAGCGAGAGTCTTGGCAGCGCAAGCCCAATGTGCCTTGGCGGTGTAGACCACATTAGCATGACAATAGCTGATGGAAGAACCTAAAGGCTAGCGTATGGATGAACAAGTCATGGATGACTTGGAGGGATCCGATAGGCGTGAGGCTGATGGAGGTGGCTAGAAGGCTTAGGTCTAGGATAAGGGTGGTCTAGCAAGTATGGGGGCACCATACTTGGGTTAAAACCTCATGTTTGGGGTGTATCAATTGACTGGGACTATGGTCAGTCGACTGATCAGAGTCAACTAGGGTTTGACTATGGTAAATGGCTTGGCAGTCGACTGATGGCCTAATCAGTCGACTGATCTGGAGATCAGTCGACTGATGGTCAGGTTTTCAGGCACAGAAAGCTCTCTAGTCGAGTAATCAGCCCGAGCACTCGACTGATTGAGCGATCAATTGACTGATGGGTATGATCAGTCGACTGAAGGTCTATCAGTTGGAACTTATCCAACATGGCACATGCCATTATCTCACAATGGCTACAGGGGCAGTTGACTGCTAGGTGATGCACACCAATGCGACCTCAAATCTCGCGATGGAGACCATCAAGGACTCGAAGCGCACATTCGCGCTCAACGCCCGCAAGTGCACGGATGTCGTCAAGTAATAAAAGATTATCGATCCCATAGGGATTGGAATTTGAATATCGATATGTTCAGTGGTTGAAATTGTTCGGAAGTAAACTCTAAGAGGTTTCAATTTGCGAGGGCTATCAGTGGACTAACCTCTAATACGGTGTCACACTGAGAAAGAAAGGAGCGTGCCGAGGTCTTCAAAAGTGATTCTAGGACTTCGGTTTCGCTTGTGTGTCGCAAAACAATGTTGTCAACTGGGCGTTGTCTAAACGTTTAGCTATGGTTTTGTGGAAGGGACATCATACACTCTCCCAATGAGCCACCACATTTACTGGGAGCTATCTCTACCTTACAAAGACGGGATAGACGGTACAAGGATGCTGAATCAATCCCTGCGATGAACTGTTTCCGGTTCCATCGCATCCTTCTACCCATGGTTACAGGAGATCAGGTTTACCCCTAGGTTCCTTGTATAAAATCTCCTAAATCTTAGATACGAGGGCTGTCACCCCTCGTATCGTCTAAGCACAATAGGTAGAAAACCAAACATGCATAGATATAGGTATAAACAATTTCCAATTGCCAAATTAAACTCAAAAATAGAATTTAACGTGAACCAACATGTAATGTGCACACAAGCTACTCCCTAATAGTAGAATCGAAGGAACTACTCCATGTATATAAGAGAGGAATCACAAAGCATGTACATGTTCGAATACATAATAAATAATGTGCAGGAACAATGAAATACAATGCCTACGTGGTCTTCTCTCCGGCGTTGAAGTGCAAAATGTGGACCTCCGGCGGCGTTCTTCCTCCCCGTTGCGAGTCCCCGAAGCTTTTTAGTGCTTCAGTGTACTGTCCTAGCCATCATGCCTCCTCCCTAAGTTTGGGCGGAGCCTTCCTTATATAGACATCACCTCGGACCACTGTAAAATTCGGAAAAAGCCCTAGTCATGCAAATCTGGCGGGCCGCCACACGACCGTGTGTTTCCACATGGCCAGGCCGTGTGCGGCCCTGGGGTGGCTGATCTCTCCCATTGGACACAGCTGTGTGTAACCACACTCCCTGGCCGTGTCCCATTCTGCGTCTAGCTATAAAATATCTTTCTTTTGCTCCGTAAGTGCACCTTTTTTCCCTGAAATGCTATCATGCACACAAAAGTACAAAGAGCAGACCTCTGAACCTGAAAATAGGAAATGCGTGCAAAATAGAGTGACATATGCATGAAACTAACATAAAATGAAATGAGATGTGAGCGAAAACTACTCCTAGAACCTTATATATTTTGCTCACATCACTTCCCCTGGACTTAAATCTTTGCTTGTCCTCAAGCAAACCTCAGCGCCATGAAATTTTAAAAAGATATTGTTTCATACTTAACATGTTAACTAAATTTATCAAGTGATATTTGTAATCAAAGCAAAATAAATATGTCCTAGAAATTCACTAAGTTAGCTCCTCGTGCTCGTGATAAGTGAATCATTCTTAGGGGATACTCGTTCCATGGTAAGTTAAGTCGTCATCCTATAACTTTCCTAAGGTCTCCGACTCTTAGACACTCACCTACCCAAAGCGAGGGTCGTTCCCTAGATCTAGCACAAAGTCTCAAAGGTGTGCTCGGTATTGAGAGAAATTGATAGGTGTTTTTCCAGTAACCTAACTCGGTCTCAAAGGGGCACCTAGCCATTTCCACACACGATAATTGTTTTTTTTATCCCTCATAATCTTTTCTGACTCTTTCTTTTTTTTTTTCTTTGTTTTCTTTTTCATTTCTTTTTCTCTTTTCTTTTCCTTTCCCTCTTTTATTCTTCGGCTCATTGGGATTTTGATTTTTCCGAATGGACTTACACAATCCGAGCATCTCCAGTAACTAAAATGCTAAACCTAGCGTCACCTATGGATTCCAAAGTACTAGACTAATGAGATGAATCATAACTAGGTATGTACTAGATTCCCCCTTTCAGAATGTTCGACATGTGAAGGTGTAAAAATAAAAGCTAACCAGTGTAAGTTTAGAACATTCATTAGAGTGAATAAAATAAAATACCACGAGATAAATGAAGTTAAGCTACCTATGGGAATAACTCATGTAAGCAACTTTTAATAAAAAAATACTACTGAGGCAGCTTTACAGATAATAAAAACTAAGTACTGCAAGGAACTCAACAACCTATGCATGAATAAATGAATGCTAATAAAAAATGAAAATACCAAGAAAGAAATTAATGCTAGAAACAAAATAAGATTTGGGGTCCCCCCAGACTTAAATGAAAATATACCTCTAGTATGGAGGACGAGGTGGAAAGTTTGGGAGCCTCGACATCTCGGGATCTTGGGAGAACCTGCTGCTGAGCCGCTGATGTCACATGTACATGTGGTCGATCTGGGAGCTAGTGGATGCAGTGGCTGCTCGGTGCTCCTCCTCCCTAGCCCACTGCGCCTGCTGGGCATGCATGTGTTGTCGCATCTCCTGGCGGTAGGCGGCCTCATCCTGGCGACAAACAGCCTCCTCCTGGAAGTATATGCGAGCCTCATCATAGAACTCCTCAGCCCACTGGAAGTGCTCCCGGAAGCCTTGGAACTCTGCCTGGTGTAGGCACTTTGCTCCTCTCATCGCTGCCTCTGCGTTTGCTACTTGGTATATATGTCATCGAGGCACAATCGGAACTTAGAGAAATCATAGGCTAACGTACCTGCATCATGCTCAAAAGTGGAAAAAGGTGGTGGTGCAGGTGCAAGCTCATATAGGCATGGACTAGGTGGGATCCTATGCATGTGTGGACTGGAGGGAGAGTGATGTAAAGGGGGAGAGATGGGCACCGATGTGGGTGGTCCCTCATGTGGAGGGGACTCCACTATCAGGTCCAAGCGCTAGTTGGCGCGTGTAGTGATGGTGGTACGATCAGGGTCGGGGAGCCTAAGGGCCGTCAGATTTTTCCTGACAAAGCATAAGGAATGTTCTTCTCTCACAATCATCTTCATGGCCATGCACACTCCTAGGTCGATCCTAGGGCTCCCCTCTATACTCTCTAATGTAGTGTAGTCATACCCCATCCTATGACAAATGTGGGTAAGTAGGCCCCCCACATTAATCTCTCCTCGTGCTGCTTTGCCCATCTTCACTAAGTGTCTGATGAAGTGGGACCCTACATCGATGCTACTCCTTTCTTGTAGCATGTCCTGTTGGGTCGGATCGATTGACCGGCTAGAGGGGGGTGAATAGCCCTCGTTCGTTTGATGTCGTAATTCGTTCGTTCTCGTTGCGTTGCTTGTCTATGATTGTCATTAGCGCAGCGGAAACAATAAAACAATAATAATACTAACAACAAAAGCAAACACACACGATATACGTGGTTCGGAACCGAATGGTTCCTACTCCACGGGCGAGTTCCTCAAGCTCTAGAGATGCACACGACAATACTCAAACTCCTTCTTGACTACACGTCGGAGGTGGAGAAACCTCTCACAAGCAATTACAACAGTAATATAGAAATGCAAGCAAATACACAAATACAATACACAAGAAAACTTTCACCGATTGCTTCGATCACTTTGCTTGTTGTTTTCTTTGATTGGCTCTTGAAGGACTGGAATGCAGTAGCAATTCCCCTCCAATAGCTCCACAAAAACCACAGCGAAATCCTCCAACTCGTGCTCCTTTTATAACCTACATCAAGCTGTTTTCGCGCCCATCGATCGCGTGACCATCGGTATCGTGAGTATCGCCGCTTGTCTCACACGGATCCACGTTAGTTAAGTTACAGCGGATCACACATCGATCGTGATGGCACCCATCGATCGACTAATCATCCATCGATCAGTCTTTGGAGAGCTCGACTCCATTCTGCGCGTGCGGTGTCATCGATCATTGCCATCCCTCGGCGATCGTGATCCTCCCAACGATCATTGCCCTCCCTCGACGGTCGGACGATCACCGGAACTTGGTTCGATCGAACACCGGTCGAACCCATATGACCTAGGCGATCGGCACCTATGCGATCGGCGACCGATCAAACATAACGATGTTTGAGCCTCCGACACTCAGTCTTAGCCACTTGGCCAAGTCCACCTTATCCCTCATGGAGTTCCCCACCGAAGCTCTCTTCCCTCGGCCTACGTCCCTCTGATGCGCCAAGCGCACGACTTCGCAACGCCATCCTTCGCGTCTCATGCCCTAGCAGTATGCTTTCCTTTGGGCTCACTCTATTCGCTCCCCGTCCGGCGGTCCCTCGGATGCACCAAGCGCACGGCTTCGCAATGCCATCCTTCACCGACTCAAGGACCCCGAGCCTAGTGAACTTACCAAGTCCTCAAGACTTCCCAAATGCACCAAGCGCACGACTTCGCAATGCATTTCCCATGCCAAGCACCAAGCGCACGGCTTCGCAATGCTTTGGACTTCCACACCAAGCTCCATGCTTGGATTTTCCATGCCAACCCCATGTTGGACTTTCCCATGACAATCCCATGTCATGAGTTTTCTCTATCATCAAAATATCATCAAGGTACTGCTCGAGTCAAACTCGAGTCAACCTGGGCCGATTGCACCAACAATCTCCCCCTTTTTGATGATTGACAAAAAACTACCATCTCAAGTCTACCAATTCTCCCATATTGACAATTCTCATATCCCAATGAGAATTCCAACGAACCCTAATTGGTAACTTGGTAACTTCTCCCCCTTTTTGACATTACATCAAAAAGGTCCTCCCCAAGGGTATGAATGTCTCATATCCCAATGAGATCTTACAATCTCTCCCTTAGAGGAACACATGCCTACAATCTTTCTAGTGATCCCATATCACTTAAAGAGAGACAACCCAATTTTCCTCCTATGAGGAAATACACATCCATCTTCCCAAGATGGATACCTCCCCCTAGAGGCTTGCTCCCCCTTGACCATTGCACCAACAATGTCCTTGGAGAGTCCCTAAGCCAATAGGAACATTAACCAAATCAAAATTAAGGCAAAGTTCAACAATGAACTCTCATCCACCTTAAAATTGATACTCACCCTCAACCCAACTCCTAATCCATATCCAATGGATTTCCACCCTCTCTAATGCTCTCCTAAGCATATCCTAGGGTTAGGAGTGGTTAGGGGACCAAAACATGGCTAAACATGGGCCTAACTATCAAGTTTACCCGAAATCAGCCTGTGCCAGTCGACTCTGTCAGCTACCAGTCGACTGGACCTCCCATCAGTCGACTGCCCTTGCAATCAGTCGACTGATAACTGCTATATGCAGTTTTTCAGTTTCAGAATATGGATTTTCGAAATCCATAAGTAAATATACATAAGTTTAAAAATCGTGAAATTTCATATGCATATTACTTATCCTAAACACTATGGGTGAAAAATATTGGAAAATTATTTTACCCATTAAATTAGGAGATTGATACAAAGTTCAAAACTTTAGAAAAACTTCAATAATAAGCCTTCTTTGTATCATCCCATCCAATGGTGATAGCTATCACAAGATAGGCTTCACCAAGGTTTTTCAAAATGTTTTCAAAATGTTTCAAAACCTTTAATTTCTTTTTCTTAAACATCTCACCAATATCTAGATGTGTAAAACACATACAAGTCAAATTTCTAGTGAGATGTGGGTTTTTTGTTCTTTAAATGGTCTCATGCATATTTCTAGGCAATATTATTTGATTCCCATCAAATCATGCCATAGTTCTTAATTTCATTTTAATTTATGCATGATGATGATTATGGCATAATTATGATATAGATAAAGACATATGCCAAAATCATGATGTCATGGCATGTGAATGAAAATTAAGCATACATGACATACAAACATAAGTCTAAACATTATCATGACATTTTTTATAAATAAAAATGAGAATGATGTCATGACATGGCAAAGCAAACAAATCATGGCAAGTAAAGTATACTAAGGTATAGAATACCTAAGTGTTAGAATCAATTTGCCATTTCTAGAAATTAATTCAATTTTGCCTTAATGCCATTCATTTTCCTAGTGTGCCAAAAACCCAAAATGGCACACCAATATCTCCAAGACCTAATTGTGCCAATTTAAATCATTTTAAACTTCTCAAGCATATTGGCACTCCTAATGTGTCAACTCTTCTATGGTTAGGTTAACTACCCATCCATTTAGGGTTGACACACCCTAACCCATTTAGCGTGAATCGATCACGCTTTTAGGAACCCAATACCTATTGGAGCTCCTTGGGTTAACAAGGTATTCCCTAGGGATAACTTCCCTAGATACCTTTCTAATGACCCTTTTTGGTTTTAAAACCATAGTCTTTTGGGTCTTACTTGGGTCAACTCTAGAGGTGACTCCTCCATTGACCTTGTTAGTGGCCTTCTTGGTTTTTCTTAAGTCCTTGGCCACTAAACATACACCATGGCTAGACTTAGGGATAACTTCCCTATTAGCCTTGGTTTTTCTAGACCTAGATGTTGTTCCATAATTAAATGGAACATATGGTAGGACATAGGTTTGTGACCCAAACCCTTCTTGCCCTTAGATATTTCTTGTCTTCTAGGTCTTGACTTTTGAGAATTTGACCCCTTAACCGAATTTGATATTATTGCTAGGGTCTTTTCCAATTTTTCTAGCCTTGACCTCAAGGCTTGGTTCTCCACCTCTAATTTCCTCAATTTTGAATTTTCATTAGATTTTTGAGGAATGTTCTTCTTCTTAGGCATGTGCCTACCCTTCTTAGGGTTAATGCCTAGATGGTTTTCAACTCTCCTAATGGACTCTTTTGGTAAAATAGGTCTAGTGTTTTGAGTCCTAGGTTTATCCTTAGATAGTTCCACATGCTTGGCACCTAGGCAAACATATTTATTTCTCCTAGCATGCTTTTCATTTATAATTGCAAGTGAACTAAAATAATTCTTAGCATGCTTTTTAACCCTAGAAATTGAAGGTGCATTATTTAAATTTACCTTAGGGTTAGCTTGGGAAGCTCCCCCTACATGAGTCACACCTTCTTGCCTTTTCTTCCTCCCCCTAGGGCATTGGCTTCGGTAATGTCCCTTTTGATTGCATTTGAAGCACACAATGTGCTCTTTGCTCTTGATTTTGGGAACATCGACATCCTTTGACTTTGAGTTGACTTTTGGTCTTGATGCCTTTTCCTTAGCCAATTTAGGGCATTTTCTCTTATAATGCCCTTTCTCCCTACACTCAAAGCATATTATATGATTTTTATTTAAAATGATAACACTTGAGTTACCTAGGGAGGTGGTGGAGGCCTCTTCATGATCTTCACTTCTCCCGGATGTGGATGCTTCTTGTTCTTGCTCCGGGATGGGAGATTGCCTTTCCTCCCCCTCAATGCTAGAGGTGGAGGTCTCCACCAAATCATCAACATCTTCAAATGTTGTGGGTGCTTCTTCTTCGGCATTCTCCTCTACTTGTGCCGATTGGGAATTTTCTTGGAATTTCATTATTTTCTCCCACAATTCCTTTGCATCCCTATAGTCACCCAATCTAGACCAAATAGTGTTAGGTAATAAATCACTAAGTAATTTTATTACCTCAAAATTTGTCTTGAAATCCTTAATTTGGTCTTGGGTCCACCTTGACTTCTCAATTTGCTTGTTGTATTTGTCCCTAGGCATCTCAAAACCATTTTCTACAATAATCATATAATCAAAATTGGTTTCGAGATATACCTCCATCCGTTTTCTCCACCAAGCAAAATCTCCATCGAATTTCGGTGGATGGATGAAGCCGGCCATTTGTAGTGCTCTCGCGGCGGTTAGTCCTTGAAGAGCGACCTTGGCTTTGATACCACTTGTTGGGTCGGATCGATTGACCGGCTAGAGGGGGGTGAATAGCCCTCGTTCGTTTGATGTCGTAATTCGCTCGTTCTCGTTGCGTTGCTTGTCTATGATTGTCGTTAGCGCAGCGGAAGCAATAAAACAATAATAATACTAACAACAAAAGCAAACACACACGATATACGTGGTTCGGAACCGAATGGTTCCTACTCCACGGGGGAGTTCCTCGAGCTCTAGAGATGCACACGGCAATACTCAAACTCCTTCTCGACTACACGTCGGAGGTGGAGAAACCTCTCACAAGCAATTACAACAGTAATATAGAAATGCAAGCAAATACACAAATACAATACACAAGAAAACTTTCACCGATTGCTTTGATCACTTTGCTTGTTGCTTGCTTTGATTGGCTCTTGAAGGACTGGAATGCAGCAGCAATTCCCCTCCAATAGCTCCACAAAAACCATAGCGAAATCCTCCAACTCGTGCTCCTTTTATAACCTGCATCAAGCTGTTTTCGCACCCATCAGTCGACTGATTGTGACCATCAGTCGACTGGTATCGTAGCCGTTGTCTCACAACGGCCGGATCCACGTTGGTTAAGTTACAACGGATCACACATCGATCGGGATGGCACCCATCGATCGATCATCCATCGATCAGTCTTTGGCGAGCTCGATTCCATTCTGCCCGTGCGGTGTCATCGATCATTGCCATCCCTCGGTGGTCGGCCGATCTCCTCCCAATGATGCCCTCCCTCGGCGATCGGTGATCGGCGAACTTGGTTCGATCGAACACGTCGAACCCATACGACCTAGAGCGATGGCGGCACCTATGCCGATCGACTAATGTAAAACCTCACCCATCACGATGTTTGAGCCTCCGACACTCAGTCTTAGCCACTTGGCCAAGTCCACCTTATCCCTCATGGAGTTCCCCACCGAAGCTCTCTTCCCTCGGCCTACGTCCCTCGGATCATGCGCCGCGACCGACGCGCCATCCTTCGCATCTCATGCCCTAGAAGTATGCTTTCCTTTGGGCTCACTCCATTCGCTCCCCATCCGGCGGTCCCTCGGATGCACCAAGCGCACGGCTTCGCAATGCCATCCTTCACCGACTCAAGGACCCCGAGCCTAGTGAACTTACCAAGTCCTCAAGACTTCCCAAATGCACCAAGCGCACGGCTTCGCAATGCATTTCCCATGCCAAGCACCAAGCGCACGGCTTCGCAATGCTTTGGACTTCCACACCAAGCTCCATGCTTGGATTTTCCATGCCAACCCCATGTTGGACTTTCCCATGACAATCCCATGTCATGAGTGTTGTCTATCATCAAAATATCATCAAGGTACTGCTCGAGTCAAACTCGAGTCAACCTGGGCCGATTGCACCAACATGTCCCAGAGGCAAAGCAGCTCGCTAGCTCTAACTACTCCGTCACTCTCCCCACGACCAAATATAGTACTGGCCATGATGCGGTGGAGGTATCGGAAGACGGGGATTTAGAGGTGTGATGCTTTGGCCCTAGAAGGGTCATAAGTGTGCTCCCCCATCAACTCGGTTCAAAATACTCGAGAGTTGAACCCAATAAAGTTTCTTCTCTATCCCCCACTCGGCAAGCCAAAGCATGAATTCCATTGGTGAAGGGTTCATTCATGCTCAATGTTAAAAATCCTAAAAGTTATCCTACCCTCTTCGCTCTCTCTACCCGTTAGAATTTCTGCCTCTAAGGAACTCAAAAATTCTAGAACTATCCTAGGGTAGGTTGGGTGTTTTATTCCCATCATCTCTTCCCACCCCATTTTTGCAAATAGGGCTTGAATATCACACAACAACCCTAAAGACTCTAGCAAATCTTCATCTAAGTACCTAGTAGAAGTGAGTTTATGAGTAGAAAGCATATTATATCTATATCTAAGTTCATTATTGCGAAAAAGAAGAGTTGGTAGGGCATTACCCTCCTCCGGAGCTTGAGGGGCATCGACTCTCCTTGTTCGTCGCTCCGAAGCACCGGATCGAGGTGCTACATGCTTGGTCCTCCTCATCCTTGCTTCTTTTGGCTTCCTTTAGGGTTAGAAGTGCTTCTAGGTGGTGGGAAAGAAGAAACCACACAGCTAGGGCAAGAGCAATCAAAGCACCACGCAAATGGGGTGAAAACACCGCGGCTCGCCCCTTTTAACCTTACAGCGACATAGTAGTGTGAAAACACACGGCTAGGACATGTGCGCCTCGGGTTAGTCGGGCACGACCAAGGGAAAACACACGACCAGGTCGTGTGTCCCCTTTTTTCTCCCCTTTTTGCATAATGGTCTGAATTTCCTCATACACTTCGTCGTGTAAGCTAATATGAATTTTATTTTTACCTAGCAAAGTTCCTTTCTAGTCCTAACTCTAAATGAGATGGAAATCAAAACTCAAATTTAATAAATGCATGCAATACAATCAAAGGGAAATCTAAAAACTAAAGTTGGGTTGCCTCTTAAGAAGCGCTTTGTTTAAGGTTATTTAGCTCTACCACACTCCACTATCA
Organism: Wurfbainia villosa; assembly: GCA_025175895.1. Classification (NCBI taxonomy): domain Eukaryota; kingdom Viridiplantae; phylum Streptophyta; class Magnoliopsida; order Zingiberales; family Zingiberaceae; genus Wurfbainia; species Wurfbainia villosa. The sequence continues at coordinate 52,213,465 of CM045988.1, read as the reverse complement.
ACTTGGCTCTGGAGGTTCAGTGAACCTCCATTCATACGTCTCAGAAGCTTCATCTGGTGGCTCCAGCTTCATTCTACTAAACGTGAAGCCGTCGAGGTAGGGGGCTCTGTGCTCCGAAAGGTTGAAAAAAATGATCTTCCCATCTACCTCCAAGGAGATCTGGTGTGCCTTCACATCTATGCACGCCCCTGCAGTCGCTAGAGAAGGCCTTCCTAGAATGATGGAGTTTTGGGGATCTGGTCCTATGTCCAGTATGATGAAGTCCGTGGGTATCATGAAATCCTAAATCACCACAGGCACGTATGCTAGCAAGCCAACAAGTTCCTTGACTGAGTCATCCCCCATACGAATACCCAGATTCACTGGTTGGAGCCCATTCAGTCCCATCTTTAGAAGTATGTGTAGGGAATCACACTAATTGATGACCCCAAGTCGCATAGAGCTTCATCGAAGCTCTCCCCATAAATTGAGAAGGGGATAACAAATTCACTAGGGCCCTCAAGCTGTAGTGGAATCTTATCTTCAATTTCAGCTTGGTCAGGTAGGGTGGTAATCATGGCTGCACACCCCTTGGCGAATTTGCTACTCTGCCCCACTCCTTCCTCTTTATCTTGACTCACCGGAGAGCTCTTCATAGGGTTGCGACCTTTGGGCTATCTGGGTCACTTGCGTCTCCAACATCACTGGTGTGACTTGCAAGGTCAGCGGTGGCCTTCAAGTCTCTGAGTGATTCTTGATTTACGATCTTGCGGCAATGAAATTCCTCATTGGCCTTAGTTTGGGTAGCAATGAAGTCCTCCATCATCGGTTCGATCACGGACTTACGTAGTTCGCCTATTGCCCTACTGCTGCCCATACCCTCCTGATGGTTGGAAGTTTCCCAAGTATTCCTATAAGAGAGATTCGGGTGATTCCTCCATTTGGAATTGTAGGTATTGAAGTATGGGTTGTTGGGCCTTTGATTATATCCCCAACCACATCAATATGCTCAATCTGCTCCTTTGAGGTCCCCTACCCTGCATAGTGGTCCTCTCGATACGCTGTCGCTCTCTCTCCAAAGTCAATGGCCATGCATGCAGATGAAGGATTCAAAGATTTGAACCGTCTACTGAGCACGTCCATCCTTGCTGCCAGGTGGTCCATGGAGTTGACAGTGTATCATCCTGCTGCAGGCGTTGGTTGACCACGTTCAGAAGCCCATTGATGGTGGTTTTGAGCCACCTCTTCTATCATCTCCTCTGCTTCCTCTATGGTCTTGTTCATCAGTGCTTTTCCTGCAGTAGAATCCAGAGACATCTTTGTGGTGTATGCGATCCCATTGTAGAAGATGTGGATCACCAGCCACCTCTCCAGTCCATGGTGGGGGCATTGGTAGAGTAGCCCCTTGTAGCGATCCCAAGCTTCAAATAAGGACTGCCCCTCCTGGCGGAAGCTTGTGATGAGATGGCGCATGTGAGTAGTCTTGCTTGGTGGGAAGTTTTTGTTCAGAAACTGCTGCTCGCATTGCTCCCATGTAGTGATGCTTCCGAAGGTAGGGAGTGAAGCCATGCCTTAGCCTTATCCAGCAATGAAAGCGGGAATAGGTTCAGGCGGATCACATCATTAGGGACTCCGTTCATCTTCATTATCGAGTAGATTTTGAGAAATGCCACTAGGTACCTGTTCGGGTCTTCAGTCGTAGCTCCCCCGAATTGACTCTGCTGGACCATATGTATAAGTGCCGATTTCAACTCAAAGTTATTTGTCTAAATAAATGGTCCATCTATACTCGGCCTAAATCCTCTAGCGCTAGGAGCTGCGTAATTCCATAGAGGTCGGCTACCTATGCTCACTTCGGATGCAGCTTGATCCTCCATCCTTCGCTATTCTGTTTTTCGACGATGAAAGGTTCGTTTGATTTCTAAGTTGATCAGAATCAGGCCTTCCGATCCTAAGCATATAAGCATACGAAGAACCGTGCCACAAAAAATTCGGAGTGCTACCTAATTCTAAGAGCAGAAAATAAAACAAATCTAGCTAATAAAATCTAAGATTCAATAAGGAAATAGAAAACTACTGCTAAAAAAAAATTGAAAATCTAAAACTAAATCTAAATATGGACAACATAGAACTAAAATGAATAAGGCAAACTAAAAAGAAAATAAAGCAAGTAAATAAATCTAATCCTAGATCTGATCTAATTTTCCACTGTTCAATTCGATATCGAATCGATCAGTCCCCACAACGGCGCCAAAAACTTGATGCACACGAATGCGACCTCAAGTCTCGCGATGGAGACCATCGAGGACTCGAAGTGCGCACTCGCGCTCAACGCCCGCAAGTACACGGATGTCATCAAGTAATAAAAGATTATCGATCCCACAGGGACTGGGATTCAAATACCAATATGTTCAGTGGTTGAAATTGTTTGGAAGTAAACTTAAGAGGTTTTGATTTGTGAGGGCTAACGGTGGACTAAACTCTAATACGATGTCACACGGGGGAAGAAGGGAGCATGCCGAGGTCTTCAAAAGTGATTCTAAGACTTCGGTTTCGCTTGTGTGTCGCAAAACAATGCTGTCAACTGGGCGTTGTCTAAACGTTTAGCTATGGTTTTGTGGAAGAGACATCATACACTCTCCCGATGAGACACTGCATCTAGTGGAAGATATCTCTGCCTTACAAGGATGGGATAGATGGTACGAGGATGCTGAATCAATCCTTACGATGAACTGTTTCCGGTTCCATCACATCCTTCTACCCACGGTTACAGGAGATTAGGTTTACCCCTAGGTTCCTTGTATAAAATCCCCTAAATCTTAGATACGAGGGCTATCACCCCTCATATCGCCTAAGCACAGCAGGTAGAAAACCAAACACGCATAGATATAGGTATAAACAATTTCCAATTGCCAAATTAAACTCAAAAACAAAATTTAACATGAACCAACATGTAATGTGCACACAAGCTACTCCATAATCCTAGAATCGAAGGAACTACTCCATGTATATAAGAGAGGAATTACAAAGCATGTACATGTTTGAATACATAAGAAATAATGTGCAGGAACAATGAAATACAATGCCTACGTGGTCTTCTCTCTGGCGTTGAAGTGCAAAATGTGGACCTCCGGTGGCATTCTTCCTCTCCGTTGCGAGTCCCCGAAGCTTTTTAGGGCTTCGGTGTGCCGTCCTAGCAGTCGTGCCTCCTCCCTAGGGTTTGGACAGAGCCATCCTTATATAGACATCACCTCGGACCACTGTAAAATCCGAAAAAAGCCCTAGTCATGCAAATCTGGCGGGCCGCCACACGGTCGTGTGTTTCCACACGGCCAGGCCATGTGAGGCCCTGGGGTGGTTGATCTCTCCCATTGGACACGGGCGTGTAGCCACATGCCCTAACTGTGTCCCATTCTACGTCTAGCTGCAAAATGTCCTTCTTTTGCTCCGTAAGTGCGCCTTTTTCCTCCGAAATGCTATCTTGCACACAAAAGTACAAAGAGTAGGCCTTCGAACTAGAAAATAGGAAATGTGTGCAAAATAGAGTGACATATGCATGAAACTAACATAAAATGAAATGAGATGTGAGCGAAAACTACTCCTAAAACTCTATATGTTTTGCTCACATCACTAGGCAAAAATCCAACCCGATTGCAAGTTATAAAAGTAGCTCAGATGGAGGATTTTTGGCATCGCTTCTTGGACATGTTTGGGGCGATTTCTTGCTGCAAATCAGGGTCTCCAAGTGCAACTCAAGCAACCAAACAAGAAAACATCCAAAAGCTCTTTGTAAAGTTTTCTTTACTTGCATTTTAGTGTATTTTGCTTGTATTTCATTCTTATTATTGTAAGAGCTATTGTACAAGGTTTCTCCACCTCCAGATTGTTCCGAGAAGGAGTTATTATTATAGTAGTGTGTGATTTGCATCGCTAGGGCTCTTACGAGCCCAATCCGTGGAGTAGGAACCATTCGGTTCCAAACTACGTTACATCTTGTGTTGTGATTGTGCTTGTATTAATTTTCATTGTATATTTTATATTTCTGCTGTGTATTAATATTTTGTAGCAAGCACAATCGAAATGATAATCCATCGACAAGCAACAACGCTATTCACCCCCCTCTAGCGATCACGAAGGTCCTTACAATTGGTATTAGAGAGAGGCCACTATTTAAGGATTAACAACCAAAAGAGCACTGCTAGAGGAAGAAGATGGAGTTTGAAGAACAACTAGGATGGGACATCAACACACCGGTCCCATATGCGCTTTATGGACAAGAAGGCTTCAATTCATGGAAGAGAAGAATTGAAGACTTCATCATGATGAGGGATTTTAAAGAATGGTCCATTTTGATGGAGGGATTTAATTATCCAAGAGGACCAAAGGGAGGCTTCCTGAAGATGAAGAGATGGATCGAGGAGCAACTCCAAGGGTTTGTTAAAAATAAGAAGGTAATAAAATTTTTGATTGATTTAATACCTAACAAAATTGTGTCTAGTCTAGGGGACTACATTGATGCCAAGGAGCTATGGAGCGAAGTGGAAAAGTTCCATGAAGGCCCATCATTGGTCCAAGAAGTCGAAGAGTGCTCATCGGCTCAATCGGAGGAGACCTAGGAAGCAAGCACATCATCCTCACAAGCAAGTAAGGATTCATAAGTTCAAGAGGAGTCAACATCGGAATCAGTAGAGGAGGTGGAATTGAAAGAAGTCTCCACCTCTAGGATTGAGGGGGAGGAGATTACATCTCCGGGTAAAGGGCAAGAGCAAAAAGAGCCATCTACTTCGGGGAGAAGTGATGTACAAGCTCAAGAGACCCTCACCATTGACCTAGGTAACTCAAGCAATTTAGTTAATAGTAAAAATCATATAATTTGCTTTAAGTGTAGGGAAAATGGACACTATAAGAGTAAGTGTCCTAAAAGGGTCAAGAAGGCTCAACTGGCTTCAAAGGTCAAGAATGTCGGTGCCCCCACAATTAAAAGCAAGGAGCATGTGATTTGCTTCAAGTGCAATCAACGGGGTCAATACCGGAGCCAATGCCCCAAGGGGGAGAAAAAGGTCCAAGAGGGAGCATCACAAGTAGGGGGAGCTTCTAAAGCAATCCCTAAGGTAAAATTTAATAATGCACCATCTAAATCTTATAGTAAAAAGCATGCTAGAGATAATCTTAATACACTTGCTATTCATCATGAAAAGCATGCTAGTAGAAATAATAGGTTTTATTGTTTAGGTGCTAAGAGTGTCAACCTTAGGAATAAGGAGAAATTTGGGACTAATGTCCCTAAAAATATTTTACCTAAGGCAAGCATTAGGAAGATTGAAGACCATCTAGGTTTTAATCCAAAGAACCATAAACATATGACTAGGAAGTCTCTTGTCCAAAGAATAGATGCAAAATCAAAAATTGGACAATTAGAGTTAGAAAACCAAGCCTTGAGGTCAAGGCTTGAGAAAATGGAAAAGACCCTTAGAAATATACAAAATCAAATGCAAGGGTCAAATAGTCAAAACCTAGGGTCTAGGAGTCAAAGTCAAAGACCTAGGAAACAAGAACCATCCAAGGGCAAGCTTAAGCCCAAAAAGACCTATCACAATGTTCCATTCGATTATAGAACTCAAGTTAGGTCTAGGAAAGCCAAGGTCAATAGGGAAGTCATCCCTAAGGTTGACCAAGGTAGGTGCTTAGTGGACAAGGTTTCCATGAAACCTAGAAAGACCACTAAGAAGGTTACTAGGGAGGCAATCCCTAAGGTTAACCTAGTCAAGACCCAAATGACCAAGGCTTCTAAGCCTAGGAGGGTCATTAGGAGGGTATCTAGAGAAGTTATCCCTAGCGAATACCTAGTAAATCCAAGGAGCTCCAATAGGTATTGGGTTCCTAGGAGCGTGATAGATTCACGCTAAATGAGTTTAGGTGTGTCAACCTTGATTGGAAGGGTAGCTAACCCAACCATAACAAAGTTGGCACTTTAGGTCATTTTCAAGGTTATGGATACCTTGGAAATAGGGTTTAATTTAAATCCTAAAAGATTTTAGGATGTGCCAATATTATTTAAGAAGTTTGATAAATCAATCAAATTGGCACAACTTAGGTTTAGAGGTCATAGTGTGCCATTTTGGGTTTTTGGCACACTTGGAAAATAAATGATAATATGGAAAAATGGACTTAATAATAACAAATGGCAAAAAATACTAAAATTCAGGTATTATATTCTATTTGTCATGCTTGATTTGCCATATAACATGTCATGACATCATATCTACTTTTAATCATTTAATATGTCATGATTATGCTTAGGATTAAGGTTAAATGTCATGTATGCTTAGATTCCATTTTATGCCACGACATCATTATTATGAGAATATGCTTATTTATATCATCATTAATGCCATAATCATTCATGCATTAATAAAAATTGAGTTAAGGACAATTGGCATAACTTGAAGTCCCATGCAAAAGGGAATCAAGTAGTGTTGCCTTAGAAAATGCATGAAACCCTAGATTAGGATGAACAAAACCCACATCTCACATTACATTGGCATGTATGTGTATTGATACACCCTAGATACATGTGAGATGCTAGGATATGAGTTGAGTTCAAGGTGCATAGTTTTTGCATCTAGATGAACCCAAACTCATCTAAAATCATTGATGGATCATTGGGAAAGCTTATGTTCAAGCCATGTACATTGAGCCTAAAGAACATGATCCAATATAAGGTTTTAAAAACATTTTAAAATTATTTTGAAAAATCTTGGTGAAGTATATCTTTTGATAGCAATCACCAATGATGAAGTCGATATAAACTGAGCTAAAACATTGAAGTTTTTCTTCACTTTTGAACTTTGTGTCAATTTCGCTATTTTATGGGTAAAATATTTTTCAAACATTTTTCACTCATTGTATGTATTATAAGTATTATACATATAAATTTTCATGATTTTTTGAATTACATATAATTACTTATGCTTTTTGCAATTTCGATTCGGATAATTAAAATTTGGAATTTTAGTTATCGATCAGCTAAGCTTGATGGCGATCGACTAATGGGTAGTTGATCGCAGTATCCAAGGATTGATTTGCCGACTAATTTCGGGTAAACAAGATATGTTTAGCCCATTTTCAACTATGGTAAGGTTCCCTAACCACTCCAACCCTAGGATATACTTTGGAAAGCATTAGAAATGGTGAAAATCCATTGGATATGGATTAGGAGAGTTGTTAGGGTTATGTATCAAATTTAAGGTATGAGATAGTTCAATGTTGAACTTTTAACCATATTTTTGATGGTTTAGAGTTCCTATAGGCTTAGGGACTTCCCAAGGATATTATTGGTGCAATGGTCAAGTGGGAGCAAGCCTTTAGGGGGAGGTATCTATCATGGGATGATGAATGGATTTTTCCTCATGAAAGGGAAAAATGAGAATTTGAGATGCCCAATTTGGAAATTGGGAAACTTCATAGGAGTGCCTCTCTTGAGTGATATGGGACTTATCACAAGGAAGAGTGAAGGCATCTTAGGTGCTTTTGGATCAAGGGGGAGATTGTAAGATCTCATTGGGATATGAGACATTGACCTCCTTGGGAAGAACCTTTTTGATGTATGTCAAAAAGGGAGAGAATTAATAGGATAATGTTAGAATTACCAATTTGGGAAAATTGGCAAAGAGTTTTTGAGTTAGGTGGCCTAACTCAATGGTGTTTGTGATTTTTATCAAACATCAAAAAGTGAGAGATTGTTGGTGCAATCGGCCCAGGTCACGATCGACCAAACTCGAGTTTGACTCGAGCGATGTTTTGATGTTCGACAAAAACATATGCCAATATGATTGTCATGGTAAAGTCCAAGTCATGGGTAATTGGCATGGAAAGTCCAAGTGGGACATTTGGCATTGGGAAAGTCCAAGTATTGAGCACTTGGCATGTAAAGTCCAAGCATGGGTCTTGGCAAGGAAAAGTCCAACATGGGTTGGCAAGGAAATTCCAAGCATGGGTCTTGGCAAGGAAAGTCCAAGCATGGGTCTTGGCAAGGAAAAGTCCAAGCATGAGTCTTGGCATGGAAAGTCCAACATGGGTTGGCAAGGGAAAGTTTAAGCTTGAGTCTTGGCATTTGAGAAGTCCAAGGGGAATATTTGCAGCGTAAAGTCCAAGGGTAAAGTCTTGGCAGCATAAGTCCAATGGTTGGTGGCGTAAAGTCCAAGCGGGAGTCTTGGCAGCGTAAGCCCAATGTGTCTTGGCGGTATAGACCTTATTAGCATGACAATAGCTGATGGCAGCACTTGAAGGCTAGCATATGGATGAACAAGTCATGGATGAATTGGAGGGATCCGATAGGCGTGAGGCGGATGGAGGTGGCTAAAAGGCTTAGGTCTAGGCTAAGGGTGGTCTAGCAAGTATAGGGGCACCATACTTGGGTTAAAACCTCATGTTTGAGGTGTATCAGTTGACTGAAACTATGGTCAGTAGATTGATGTGAGTCAACTAGTGTTTGACTATGGGAATGGCACAGTAGTTGGTGATGAATGCGATCGATCGGTGATCACGGAGATCGATCGGTGATGGTCGATTTCGAGAAGCAGCTCTCAATCGAGTAATCGGCTGAGCACTTAATTGGTGACGATCGATCAAGCGATGGGTATGATCTGTTGACTGATGGTCTATCTGTTGGAACTTATCCAACGTGGCATATGCCATTGTCTCACAACGGCTATAGGGGCAGTCGACTGATGGTCCCGATCAGTCGACTGCTAGGCGAAAATCTAGCTCGATTGCAGGTTATAAAAGCAGCTCAGAAGGAGGATTTTTGGCTTTGGTTCTTGGACATGTTTAGGGTGATTTGTTGCTGCAAATCAGGGTCTCCAAGTGCAACTCAAGCAAACAAACAAGCAAGCATCCAAAAGCTCTTTGTAAAGTTTTCTTTACTTGCATTTTAGTGTATTTTGCTTGTATTTATTTCTTATTGTTGTAAGAGCTATTGTACGAGGTTTTTCCTTCTCCGGATTGTATTGAGAAAGAGTTATTGTTATAGTGGTTGTGATTTGCATCGCTAGGGCTCTTACGAGCCCAATCCGTGGAGTAGGAACCATTCAATTCCGAACCACGTTACATCTTGTGTTATGATTGTGCTTGTATTTATTTTCATTGTATATTTTGTATTTTCGCTGCATATTAACATTTTGTATCAAGCACGATCGAAATGATAATCCATCGACAAGCGATGACGCTATTCACCACCCCTCTAGCGGTCATGAAGGTCCTTACAGGTAGTTACGGGTAGAAGCAAAAGTTCATCGGGCAAATACATGATGATCCTCCTGCAAGATCATAGTTAGAGATCCTAAAAGCATACAATTGATAGCATGTTCAACAACACACAAATAAAACTGAAGTCCTAGAATTCTTTTAGAAACTTTGAGACTACCTTCGCTTTCTCCGAGTGACACCGTAACTGAGTCAGGACTACTGTCGACCTCGCACACCTTACTCTCAGAAGATTTACTCAGAACAATGACATCCACTATATAAATGATATTCGAATCTCAGTTTCTATGGAATTGATACTTAAATTAAAACTTGATGATAACTGTGCACTTGTGGGCGTTGAGCGCGAGCGAGCACGTCGAATCCTTGGCAATCCTCGTCAGATATTTGAGGTCGTGCTTGTGTGCATCAAGTTTTTGGCATCGTTGCTGGGAAATGTAGATTTGATATCGAATTGAAAGTGGATAGTTTGGATCGGACCAAGACTAGATTTGATTTCATGTCTTCATCTCAGTTTATTTAGTTTTGGATTTCTATTATTTATATTCAGTCTAGATTAATTTTATTAGGCATAACACATTTTGTCTTAGTTTAGTTTTCTAGGTTTATTTTATTTAGCTTATTATTTTTAGGTTAATTGATTTTCCTCTCAATAAGTAGCATAGACACTCCATATTGCGTAGCTTGGTTCATCATATGCACAGATGTGAAAGATCGGAAAACCTACTTCTGATTGACTTAGAAATAGAAAGAACTTACCATCGAAGGAGGGTTGAACAAAGAGATTTGGAGGAGCACGATGCCCCTTTGGCAAACATAGATAGCCATCCTATGAGGGATTATGTAACTCCAAGTGCTAGAGGGTATAGACCTAGCATAGTTGGACCGTCGATTATAGCCAATAGTTTTGAAATAAAACCATCACTTATACACAAGGTCCTACAGAGCCAATTTGGAGAAGCTGAAACCGAAGATCCTAACCGGCACCTAGAGACATTCTTAGAGATATGCTTGACCTTGAAATTCAATGGAGTACCCTCCGATGCGATCCATCTGAGCCTATTCCCATTCTCATTAAAGGATAAGGCGAAAACATGGCTACACTCCCTTCCTTCAAGAAGCATCACCACATGGGAGCAGTGTGAGAAGCAATTTATGAATAAATTCTTTTCACCAAGTAAGATAGCTCAAATGCGCCACTTGATCACTAGATTTCACCAGAAGGAAGAAGAATCCCTTTTTGAAGTCTGGGATCATTACAAGGGGTTACTATATCAGTGCCCTCACTACGGTTTCGAGCGATGGCTGGTGATACACATACTCTATAATGAGATCACATATGCCACGAAGGTTTCCCTAGACTATGTTACGGGAGGAGCATTGATGAACAAGACCATCGAGGAAGCAGAAGAACTGATCGAGGAGGTGGCTTAAAACCACCATCAATGGGCTTATGAGAGTAGTCACTCTGTACTTGCAGCTGGTAGGTATGCCGTTAACTCCATTGATCATCTAGCGGCAAGGATGGATGCACTAAGCAGATAATTTGACTCCCTAACCCCTACTTTTATATGTGTGGCCAACTCCTTTAGTAATGGAGTAGCGGCGTATCAGGAAGACTGTTGTGGAGAGAAGGGTGAATCTGAGGATTAGGTTGAGCACGTTGATGTGAGAAAAATATATAGGGTTTTAGGAGTAGTATTAGTACACATCTCATTGCATTTTATACTTGTTTCATGCATATTCTACTTTGCTTTGCATGCATTTCCTATTTTCTAATTCGAAAATATTCTCTTGTTGATTTTGTGTGCAGGACGACATTTTATAAGTGAAATGATACACTTTTGGAGCAAAAGGAAGGCATTCACCTAGTGGAATAGAGGCGGACACGGTTGACCATGTGGATTCCACATGGCTATGTCCAAACCCCTGAGGTCAACCCTCTCAGTGCTCCACACGATCGACCATGTGGCACTGGGCAATTTTGATGTGACTAAGGTTTTTGTGGGATTTATGAACAGCCAGCTTCACATCTATAAAAAGGAAAGCACACCCAGACCTTAGGGGGAGGCCCCGACGGCTAGAACAACAACGGTGCCCTAAAAAGCATCGAAGACTTGCAACTGGGAGGAGGAAAGCGGCTAGGAGATCCATCCCAACGCTCCGACATTATAGAGAACAACCAAGACACACATATTGGTTAGGACAGAGAGTATCTTCTTTATCCTTTTGTTCTATTTTCAGTGTAATGATGTTTCCTAAATTGTCTTGTGTTTATTCTTCCTTGTTTATGGAGTAGATACTTCGATTCTAGGAATATGGAGTAACTTGTGTTTGTGGACATGTTAGGGCAAATAGTCATTTATCTCCTTTGATTTTATTTGCAATTTTGTGTGTTGATATTTATGAAGATTGTGTTTTGATTCTAATTCTACCATGCATAGTCGATACAAAGGGTGACAACTTTCATATCAATAACCTAGGAGAATCAAGGATGAGCCTTGCGGTCATCCTACCTCCCATAATCATAGAAGATAGAATATGATAGGATAGGATATGAAATAAGATCCACCTCTACATAGAGATTGTTAGGACATCTTGGTACCCAATTACCTATCTTAGCAGAAGGGCCAAAGTATGAGAAATTAACTAAAGAAGGGTTGAGGGACCGTAGTAACAGAGGGATCCCAATGGTATCAACCCCCAGAGCTCTGATGATCCGAAAGGTAAACTTGGTTAGGAATAGGAAGCTCCCGATAGAAGAAAAAGTTCATCGGGCAATTACATATTGATCCTCCCTCAAGATCATAATTAAAGATCTCAATGCACCTAATGGATAGCATGTTCCATGACACACAAGTGAAACTGAAGTCCTAGAATCATTTTTGAGAACTTCGAACCAATCTTCCCTTTCTCTGAGTGACACCGTACTAGAGTTAGGACTACCATCAACCTCACAACCTATACTCTTAGGAGATTTAATCTGAATAACAACATCTACTGGACAAATGGTATTCGAAACTCAGTCTCTATGGGATTGATAATATTTTATTACTTGATGACACCCATGCACTTGTGGGCGTTGAGCGCGAGCACACACTATGAGTCCTTGATGAGTCCCATTGGAGATTTGAGAGTCGTGTTCGCATACATCAAGTTTTTGGTGTCGTTGTCAAGGACTGTTGATTCGATATCGAATCGAAAGTTGATAGCTTGGATCGGACTTAGGTCAAATTTTCTTTCTTGTTTTATTTCATTACAACTTATTCAGTTTATCTTAATTTTAGTAGTCACATTACATTTTGCTTTAGTTTAGTTCTTAGGTATTCTTCACTTTGTTCAGGGCATTAAAGTTATTTTATTACATGTTAATAAGTAGTAGATATACTCCCAATTGCCTGACTTGGTTCGTTGTATGCATCGACGATCAGGATCGAAAAATCTACTTTTGATAGACCCAACAATAAAACGAACCTACCATTGTAGGAGAGCTTAGCAGAGAAGTATGGAAGACCCAAATTCCCCTTTGGTGAACCTAGGTAGCCGACCTCTGTGGGACTACACAACTCTAAGTGCTAGAGGGTATAGGCCGAGTATAGCTGAACCATCCATCTCAGCTAATAACTTTGAATTAAAACCTGCACTCGTACACATGGTCCAGTAGAGCCAATTTGGAGGAGCTACAATTGAAGACCCGAACCGGCACCTAGAGACATTTTTAGAGATATGCTGAACATTGAAGTACAATGGAGTGCCCATCGATGCGATCCGTCTGAGCCTATTCCCGTTCTCACTATGGGACAAGGCAAAGACATGGCTACACTCCTATCCCTCAAGAAGCATCACCCCATGGGTGCAGTGTAAGCAGCAATTTATGAATAAATTCTTTCCACCAAGTAAGACTACTCATATGCGCCATTTGATTACTAGCTTCCATCAAAAGGAAGGGGAGTCCTTGTTTGAAGCCTAGGATCGCTACAAAGGGCTACTATCAATGCCCCCATCATAGTCTAGAGAGGTGGATGGTGATCCATATATTCTATAATGAGATCACATATGACATGAAGATTTCCCTCAATTCTGCTGTAGGAGGAGCGTTGATGAATAAGACCATTGAGGAAGTGGAAGAGCTGATCGAGGAGGTAACCCAGAACCGCCACCAATGGGCTTCCGACTGTAGTCACTCAGCACCTACAACTGGTAGATATGATGTCAACTCCATTGACCATTTAGCGGAGAGAATGGATGTGGTAAGTACACGGTTTGACTCTCTAACCCCTTCTTTTGCATGTGCGGCCAGTTCCTTTGGATAGGGAGTAGTGGCGTATCAGGATATTGAGCATGTCGATGTGGTTGGCGACCACAATCAGAGGCCCAACAAGAAGGGAGAATCTTCGCTTCCCTCTTTAACTTGGTCACTTGTGCATGGCGATTCTATATATATCCCTGGATTTAAAAAAAAATAATTCTTGACGAAGATGGATTACCCAAGCAATCGATCCATCATCGTGATATTCGATTAGAGTGGTCGCTTGAACAAACTTATTGTTCAAGCAACCTAACTCTTTTCCTCGATTAGCCGAAGGAATAGATGATGTACGGATCACCGGTTTTTGTGTTTATCATCGGGGTCCAAGTAAATTAACCACATGCATGATACAAAAGAACTAAATCAAAACAAACAAGATTATACTGCTTGTTTACCTCTTGATCTTCTATCGTATGACCTTTCCTCTTCTTGGACGTTGTGTGGGCAAAGATCCTCCAAGAATAGAAGCCTCCTAGATCTCGTTCTTCCCTTCCTTGCTCACTCCGAACAAAGGGAAGAATACTTCTCCCTTCTTCTCCTTACTTGTGCCAACCACCAAATGCCAAACCCTTGGTGTCCGCTGGCCCTAAGGAGAGGGAGAAGAAAAACCGGCCAAGGCAATGGAAGAAAGGACCCTCTCCTCCTTGCTTTGCCACCGACCCTTGAAGAGGAAGAAGAAAGGGGCACCGACCTTGGTGATGAAGAAGAGGAGGGGCGCCGGCTATACCTTAGGAAGAGAGGAAAACAAAACCCTAGCCCTTCCACTTGTTGCCACCCAAAACTTCTCCAAACCCTAGCACAACTCCAATCTTTGCTTGTCGCTCAAGCCTTGAACTCAAAACCCTAGAATCCAATTCTCTCTTTGTCGCACAAGCCTTGGATCCTTATTTATAGATTTTTCCCAAGCCCCCTTTTAATTGTGTCCGTTGGATCTAGGCTTCTTGAGGATTTTAATATGCTATGATAGGGACCATGAGGAGGAGTTGGATCTTGCCCACCCAATGGATCCATCCCACATAAAATCCAATCCATTAATGATAATCTATTCCACTAAAGGATTATCATTGATCTACCTCACCAACCCCCATAATTAAATATAAGCTCCATATATTAATTGTACAAATGTCTCCCCGTCTTTAAGATATCGAATGTCCGTCAATTAATTAATTTACTGATAATTAATTAATCAACATCTAACTCCATGAGTAGTACCACTCAACCTTATCATTATGCAGGACCAAGTCCACCTGCAGAATTTACATGATGATCTTTATGAGCTCCTCAAGGGGACATCATCATCCTAATATATAGGACACGGTTTCCTCCTATAATCAATGGCACACCATGTAAATAATATTATTTCCTAACTTACCGAGCCTATCAATTTAATCCATAAATCTCACCCATTGGTAAATCAAAGAAATAAATATTAAGAACATGTGCCCATTATTATATCGGGATTAAGAGCATGTACACCATAATATCCAAGGTCTGATTCAATTATGTAGTCAGCAATAAATTGAATTACCTCTAAATCGGTCTTGTTCAATACACACAAAGTGTACTAGTGTAATTCTATGGTCAAGATAAACCAATACCAAATTACACTACAACCATATCAATGGTTTGTCCAAAACCATCTTGGTTGTGAGCTTCTACTTATACTCTACAAAGAATTGATAACATGATCTTCTGTGTGACACCACACACTATGTTATCTACAATGTAATGTATCAGACAATATGCATAACCATAAAATGCAAACAATGATCATGTGATTCTTATTTCAAAAATAAAAATGTCCATACAAAGGTTAGGCTTTCAGTATACATCCCAACACAACAACCCATATTCTAGCACTTATAACCCCGGATGGAGGAACCACCCAAACTTTTCCTATAGGAATAATTTGGGGAATTTCCAACAATCGAAAGGATATGGGCAACAGTAGGGCAGTAGGCAACACTAACTACATAAATTTAGAATAGAATCAATGATTGAAGGTTTCATTGCTACCCAAACAAAGGGCAATGCAGAATTCCAGTGGCAACATCAAAGAGCCGAAGAGGCACTTAGGGAGTTGAAGGCCTCCGTCGATGGGCTCACAAGCCACACTAAGATGCTGGAAATGCAAGTGGCCCAAATAGCCAAGACCATATCACAAACCACGAATAGCTCTCCCCTACCATCCGAGCAAAACTAGGTTAAGGGAGAGGGAGTGTACAGTGAGGGAGTAAGTCAGAAAAACAAAGTCACTGGGGGGGTGTACAACCATGATTTCAACTTTGCCAAACTAAGTAGAGATTGAAGATAAGATTCCACCCAAGCTAGAGGATCCTGGTGAATTTGTTATACCCTACATTATCAATGGTGAGAGCTTCGATGAAGCATTGTTGATGCACGCAAATGCAACCTCAAATCTCGTGATGAGAACCGTTGAGGAATCAAAGTGCACGCTCGCGCTCAACACCCACAAGTGCATGGATGTCGTCAAGTAATAAAAAAATTATCAATCCCACAGGGACTGAGATTCGAGTACCGATTAGTTTAGTGGACGTTATTGTTCGGAGTTCTGTTCTAATGGTTGTGATGATGAGGGTTGTCGGCAGTCCTAACTCTGGCACGATGTCACACGGAGGAAGAGAAGGGTTGCTATGAGTCTTTTAAGGGAATTCTAGGATTTCGATTCCGCTTGTGTGTCGTAGAACACGCTATCAATTGGGTATTCTCTATGTTGTAGCATTGGTGGCTGACTAGAGGGGGGTGAATAGCCCTTAATCGTGTATACGGTGGAATTTGCTCATTCTTGCATGTTGCTAGTCTACGATTCTCGTTAGCGCAGTAGAATAACAATAATAATACTAGCAAGATATACAAATACACACAAGCATACACAATACTCCAAGATATACGTAGTTCAGAACCTTAGGGTTCCTACTCTATGGGTGAGCTCAACGAGCTTGTGTTATGCGCTCGGCACTAACAACAACTCCTTCTCGACAACACGTCGGAGGTGGAGAAACTTCGTACAAGCAATTACAAACAGTAATATACAAGATTAAAGCTAATACAGAGATACTAAGAAATACAAGTAAAGAACACTTTACAACTCTTTGCTTTGAATGCTTTCTTATTACTTGCTTTTGTTTGCTCTTGAAGGTCTGAAATGCAACAACAATTCCTCTCCAAAGTCACCCCAAAAGTCTTGACGAAATCCTCCATCTTGAGCTCTATTTATAACCTGCATCGAGTTGATTCTGCGCCCATCAGTCAACTGATTGTGACCATCAGACGACTGGTCTTGTAGCCGTTGTCTCACAACGGTCGAATCCACATTGGCAAAAATCCAACGGATAACCATCGATCGGTGATCATACCCATCGATCATTGGTAACACTCATCGGTCGAGTGCTCGGGTGATCACTCATATGTTCTTGAATTTGCCCTATCGGATCGGTGATCTCCATCATCGATCGGTCGATGCATCGATAGTCGACTGCCCTCCCTTGGCAGTCAGCAGTCGACTGCCCTCCCTCGGTAGTCGACTATTTTCTCATAACTTGGTCAATCAAACACCGGTCGAGTCCAATCGACCTAGAGTAGTCGATTAGCACCTATTCCAGTCGATTGATGTTGGGTAAAACCTCAAACAACAAGTTGTTTGAGAATCTGACCGTCGGGTAAACCCTCAAACACCACATTTGAGCCTCCGACGCTCAGTCTTAGCCACTTGGCCAATTCCACCTCATCCTCTGATGGAGTTCCCCACCGAAGATTTCTTCCCTCGGCCTACGTCCCTCAGATGCACTTAGCGCACGACTTCGCAATGCCATCCTTCACGTCTGTTGCCCTCGAAGTATGCTTCCCTTGGACCTCACTCCATTCCCTCCCCGTCCGACGGTCCCTCGGATGCTCTAAGCGCACGACTTCACAATGCCATCCTTCACTGACTCAAGGACCCCGAGCCTAGTGAACTTGCCAAGTCCTCAAGACTTCCCACACCAAGCCTCATGCTTGGATTTTCCTTGCCAAGCCCCATGCTTGGACTTTCACCGCCAAGGCTATACACTTGGACTTACGTGGCCAACCCATGTTGGACTTCCCATGACAATCCCATGTCATGGGTTTTGTCTAACATCAAAATATAGTTCGAGTCAAACTCGAGTCCTGGGCCGATTGCACCAACAATCTCCCCCTTTTTGATGTTTGACAAAATCTCAAACCCAAGTCTACCAATTATCCCCAATTGGCAATTCTCACATCCCAATGAGAATTCCAACTATCCCAATTGGTAACTTCTCCCCCTTTTTGACATACATCAAAAAGGTCCTCCCCAAGGGTATGAATGTCTCATATCCCAATGTGATCTTACAATCTCTCCCTTGGAGGAACACACGCCTACAATATTTCTAGTGATAAGTCCCATATCACTTAAGAGAGGTAACCCTTCAATTTTCCTCCCATGAGGAAAAATACACATCCATCTTTCCATGATGGATACCTCCCCCTAAAGGCTTACTCCCCCTTGACCATTGCACCAACAATGTCTTTGGAGAGTCCCTAAGCCAATAAGAATGCTAAACAATCAAAGTTAAGGCAAAGTTTAATAATGAACTCTCACATACCTTAAAATTGATACTCACCCTAAACACTTCTCCTAATCCATATTCAATGGATTTCCATCATTTCTAATGCTCTCCAAAGCATGTCCTAGGGTTAGGAGTGATTAGGGGACCAAAACATAGCTTAACATGGGTCTAACCACCATGGTTTACCTGAAATTAGCAGGCGATCATTGTATCGGATATCGATCACCGCCACCTCATCGATCATTGACCTCCACGCGGTCGATAATCGCAAAATTTAGAAACAAATTTTTGAAATTCGTAAGTAAATATACATAAGTTGAAAAATCATGAAAATTCATATGTATATTACTTATTACAATCATTATGGGTGAAGAATATTAGAAAATTATTTTACCCAAAAATTAGTGAGATTAACACAAATTTCAAAAGTTAAGAAAAGCTTCAATATTGAGCCCTCTTTGTATCATCCCATTCAATGGTGATTGCTATCAAAAGATAGACTTCACCAAGGTTTTTCATAATGTTTTTAAAACATTTAATTTTTTTTTCCTAAACATCTCACTTGTATCTACATGTGTAAAACACATACAAGTCAAATATTAGTGAGATGTGGGTCTTTGTTATTTAGGGTTTCATGCATATCTCTAGGCAACATTATTTGATTCCCTTCAAATCATGCCATAGTCCTTAAAATCCATTTTATTTATGCATGAATGATGATTATGGCATAATTGATAACATGAATAAGCATGTGCCAAAATCATGATGTTGTTGGTGCAAGGGCACCAGATAATCGAACCTATGTTTTGATTATGGCAAAGACACAAAGTTAAGTTTACATCGTTATCTCACGAGCTAAATTGAGTGTGCAGAAAAGTACTAAAGCTAGAACTGAAGGTTAGCGACACTCGGAGGAAGCCGCGGTAGTCGGGCGACACTCGAGTGACTTCGGAGGGAGCCGAAGGAATCGAGTGGAAGGCGGGCGAGCTACAAATTAAGTATCGAGATAAGCTCGTGTGAGTGAGAGATGGTAAGGTCGTGTCCTCTTTACGGGGATGACATTAGGTGACGATCCAACTAAGACTTCCTGTGGAAGGTCTAGGTCGAGATCGGACGGTTAGAACCGTCGCATTTATCATTTTCCGAGCTAACCCCTTACTGCGAAGTAGCGGTGTGATCATTGTTGGACATTAGGCGTCGGCATTATCGATTGGTGATGAGAGGCATCATCGTATCATCGATCGGTGATGAGGCATCGATCGTGATGGCGGCGACTCGACCTTTGCGCTAGGTCAAAGCGGATAACGTTTGTCGCGACCACTTGCGATAAAATTTGGACAACCGTGATCCGTTCCAAAAAAGGAGACAAATTCAGAGGCCAAAGTCTATAAAAGGAGGAGGATTCCAACTCCAAAATTACATCAAGTTTATTCATCAAGTGCTCCTACAATGCCAAGCGCTCCAACATCGTCATGCAACGCCGACGGCGTCAAGTTCGATCTTCTTCGTCGGCGAATCAAGTAATATTTTTGATATTGTATTCTTTGTTTTTCTTCATAACGAGGTGAGGTAGGCTTGTTGCCTCATCCTCGTATATTCGGTTTTGTGATCGTTGTCTCCTACCTCCAATGAGGAGGAGACGTTATAGTGTTTTGCCCTCGTCTGCGGTCTAGGACCGATAGGGCCTTGGAGTAACAACGTGGGTTGTGAACCAAGTAAAATAAACGTGTTCATTTATTTTCCGCTGTGCTTACTTTGCGTATCGAACGAACGAAAAAGAAAAGATTTACGATCGCTATTCACCCCCCCTCTAGCGACGCTTCTCGATCCAACAATTGGTATCAGAGCGGGGGCGCTCAGATTTGGTGAAACCATCGATCTACCACGTTTTGGTTTTCTGTTCATATTTTTCAATTCGTATTTTTTTTAGTTCTTTTTCCTCCCACACTACTAATCCAAGACGAAGTCTTGGTACGTTTCTTTTGGTTGTGTGCTTGCAAGTTTTTCTCTCTTGGAGTAGCCGATAAAAGGGCCATAACTTTTGCACAAGTGGACTCACATAACGATCTACGTACCAAATCGAAGCTCTCTGAGAGATCTACATTTTTACCAGGGTTTACCCTCGTAACAAAGCTATTTTCAGCCCCCAAAATCCAACGTCTAGTACCCTTTCAGGGCATCGAAGGTAGTAAGTTGTTAGTTTTGTTAGTTTTTATTTTTCTCATTTAATTCTGTTTATTTCCTATTTATTTCCCACACTACTAATCCAAGACCAAGTCTTGGAATTCCCTTTGGTTTTTATTTGTGTTTTGCAAGATACTTAATGGCTCACATTGAGGGATATAGCACCACCCGACCTACGTTCTTTAACGTAGATGATTTCCGTTATTGGAAAGGTCGGATGGAGTGTTTCTTGAAAACACAAGTCGAGACTTGGATAATAATCCAAACCGGCTTTGCTCTACCCACCAATGATCAAGGAGAGCCCTTGGATTTCAACAAGTGGACAAATGCAACCAAGATGCAAATCGAAGCCGATGCAAGAGCAACCCAAATATTGCAATGCGTCTTGTCCAAGGAGGAACTCAACCGCATCGGACCATTCATTAGCGCCAAAGACCTCTGGAACAATTTGATTGATCTACGAAGGATGCCCGATGCTAAGGTATGTAAAGAGATTTACTTTTAAATAAATTGTACAATCTAAAGATGCGAGGATCGCGAGACCGCCACCCAATTACATCGCGGATCAAGACATCGTCAGCGGTCTTCACTCGATCGGGCAAGCCATAGAGAACCGGGACCTTATAAGGTACGCTTTAAATGCTTTCCCTAGGACTACCTTGTGGGCATCCATGGTTGATGTCTATAAGGTCTCTAAGGACCTTTCGAAGCTTAGGTTAGATGAATTATTTTCCGAGTTTGAACTTCACGAGCAAACTAACGTGGTCGGACCGAGAGAGGTATTGCTCTACTTGCGAGGACAAAGAAGCACCTAACCTACTAGGCAAGTAGATAAACTCGAACCCGAAGATGAATCAGAGTCCGAATCGGAAAAGGTGGAAGCAATAGTGAACGTAGTGCGGAAGATCGTTCGTAGGGAAAGGAGACTACTAAAGAATCAAAAGAGGGCACAATTCAAATCAAAAGAGGGCACAATTCAAATCAAATCGAAAGAAGGCTTTTCATGCAACATGGGACAAGAAGGCGTGAATAGCATGCATGGCAAGACCGAAGAGTCGAGTCGAGTCCGAATCCGAATCAAATTACAACACCGACTCCGAACTCGAAGACTACTTCGAGAAGCAACTCAAAGCCGGACCAAAAGAGAAAATTAAGGTTAGCCGCTCACTAATTCATATGCTTTACAATACAATTAAAATGCTTAATAGGAAATTAACTAAGTCCGAGTCTAGGGTTGAGTCGTTACTTGAGGAGGTTGAAACCCTCAAGCAAGAGGCTACTCTAACCCTTCAACTAGTCAAGTTCAAGAGAAACTCAACTCAAATTGAAAAACTTGAGGAGGAGAATTCTCTCTTGAAAGACCAAGTTCAAGAGGTTGAGGCTAGATTGGAAAGGTTCATGTTGGGATCTAAGAACCTTAATCGACTACTTGGAACCCAAAGAGCAGTGTACAACAAAGCCAGACTCGGATTTAGGTCAATGACTACGAATAGGTCATATATGTCTATCGGAAATCGTAGTCATCAAAGAGTCCAAGCATGGGTCCCAAAGGTTTTATTGAACTCACATATAAGGACTAATAAGTATTGGATTCCTCAGGATCAAGTTCATTATTTGAATAGACCATATTGGTTCAATGGTCGAGAGCTAACACTAAAATAGTATACCGCTTACTTAGCAAAATCATTGAATATTTTACTTTAATTTTTAGAATGGCTAGATAGGAAAAATAGTTAGTCAACTCTTGACAACATAGTATCGAGACGCGAGATGATAGTACGTTAGGAAACAAAGTCTCGTGTATTCAGGCTAGATAAGGCGTATCTAGCTTGGTGCACTTGACCGAGTGGAACTAGCTGAAGCTACCTCGCCGTATCCTAAACTAGTTAGAATAGGAAGTAACCCTAAGTGACTTAAGTGATATTTTCTTGAATTTGGCTTTGTCTAAGGAAGTGGTCGTTGTTCCGATCAAAGAAGGCCCACGTGCCTGCTCGCCACGACACTGAAGCGCAGTTCTCGAAAAGTTACTTAACGATCTAAAGGTTAAATCCGAATCTAACCCAATGTTGACTATCTTTAATCAATTTAAAATCATCTCACAAAACATATAAGGTGAACAAATTCTGAGACACATAGAATGGGTGAGATGTTAAGGATAATTGAAATAAACTTAAAACAATCTTCAAAATACTACTTATTTTCTCAACTATTGTACTTAATGACTCTTTAGGCCAAAGTTTAGCGCCCCCTACATCTCTTATACTTCATATATTTGACTAAGGGGGAAAGCAAACTAACCCTAAGGGTTATATTATAAACCTTTAGATTATTGGTGCAGAGAGACACACCTCGAACCAATCTATCTAACTATTGCTAGATGCATGTTTGGACTCATAGTTGATTTATCTTGATGCATGCATATACCATATTGTCTTTAAACCCCTATTTTATATAAAAAACTTCATTTTTACATAACAAACCCCAACATTTGTTTTGATTTATGGCAAAAGGGGGAGAAGAGCGAAAGTTAAGGGGGAGTAACACAAAATTAATTTAATTTTGAACTAAAGTATCTCTTTCAAAACTCACCTAGGGTTAAGGGGGAGTTTTGGGTAAGAGGAGTTTTGAAAATGGCATTCATCATTTACTATACTTGTTTTATGCTTTAATTTCCCTTAACTTTGTGTTGGTTTGCCATAGATCAAAGGGGAGATTGTTAGTGCGAGGGCACTAGATAATCGAACCTATGTTTTGATTATGGCAAAGACACAAAGTTAAGTTTACATCGTTATCTCACGAGCTAAATCGAGTGTGCAGAAAAGTACTAAAGCTGGAGCTGAAGGCTAGCGACACCGGAGAAGCCGCGGTGGTCGAGGCGACACTCGAGTGACTTCGGAGGGCCGAAGGAATCAGTGGAAGGCAGCGAGAGCTACTATCGAGTAAGCTTCGTGTGAGTGAGAGATTGTAAGGTCGTGTCCTCTTCTGGGGGATGACCCGTGGCGGCGATCCGACTAAGACTTCTGTGGAAGGTCTAGGTCGAGATCGGACGGTTAGAAACCATCGTATTTATCATTTTCTGAGCTAACCTCTTATTGCGAGGAAGTGGCGGTGGCGATCATTGCGGACATTAGGCGATCGGCGATGCTCATCGGTGATGAGAGGCATCGAGGTATCATCGATCGGATCACGATCGATGAGAGGCATCGACCGATCGATGGCGGCTCGACCTTTACGCTTCGATCAAGCGGATAACGTTTGAGCGATAAAATTTGGACAACTTCATGATCCGTTCCAAAAAAAAAGGAGACAAATTCAGAGGCCAAAGTCTATAAAAGGAGGAGGATTCCAACTCCAAAATTACATCAAGTTTATTCATCAAGTGCTCCTACAACGCCAATGCTCCAACATCGTCATAACGCCGACGCGACGTCAAGTTTCGATCTTCTTCGTCGGCAGCAGAATCAAGTAATATTTTTGATATTGTATTGTTTGTTTTTCTTCATAACGAGGTGAGGTAGGCTTGTTGCCTCATCCTCGTATATTCGGTTTTGTGATCGTTGTCTCCTACCTCCAACGAGGAGGAGACGTTATAGTGCTTTGCCCTCCGTACGCGGTCTAGGACCAATAGGGCCTTGGAGTAGCAACCGCTGGGTTGTGAACCAAGTAAAATAAACGTGTTCATTTATTTTCTGCTATGCTTACTTTGCGTATTGAACGAACGAAAAAGAAAAGATTTACGATCGCTATTCACCCCCCCCCCCCTCTAGCGACGCTTCTCGATCCAACAGATGTCATGGCATGTGAATGAATTATATGCATACATGACATATAAAAATAACTTTAAAAATGATCATGACATTTTATATGATAAAAATAAATACGATGTCATGTCATGGCAAGGCAAACAAAGTATGACAATTATAAAATACTAAGGTATAGAATACCTAAGTCTTAGACCCAAATTGTCATTTCTAGGATTAAGTTCATTTTTGCCTAAATGCCAATTATCCCCCTAGTGTGCCAAAAGCCCAAAATGACACACCATTACTCCTAAGACCTAATTGTGCCAATTTAATTATTTTTCATCTTCTCAAACCACATTGGCATATCCTAATGTATCAACTCTTCCATGGCTAGGTTAACTACCCATCCACTTAGGGTTGACACACCCTAACCCATATAGCGTGAATCGATCACGCTCCTAGGAACCCAATACCTATTGGAGCTCCTTGGGTTAACAAGGTATTCACTAGGGATAACTTCCCTAAATACCTTCCTAATGATCCATTTTGGTTTTGACACCTTAGTCAAATGGGTCTTTCCTAGGCCAACTCTAGAGGTGACTCCTCCTTTGACCTTCTTAGTGGTTTTCTTGGTTTTTCTTAAGTCCTTAGCCACTAAGCACACATCATGGCTAATCTTAGGGATAACTTCCCTATTAGCCTGTACCTTTCTAGATCTAGAAATAGTTCCATAATTGAATGGAACATTATGATAAGTCTTCTTGGGGTTATGTTTGTGACCCAAACATTTCTTACCCCTAGACAGTTCTTGCCTTCTAGGACTTAGATTTTGACTGTTTGACCCCCCATAATTGATTTTGTCATAATTTTGAGGGTCTTTTCCAATTTTTTAAGACTTGACCTCAAGGCTTGGTTTTCCACCTCTAGTCTTCCCAATTTTGATTTATCATTAGATTTTTGGGAATTTCTCTTCCTGGGCATATGCCTAGACTTCTTTGAGTTAATGTCCAAATTTTCTTTAATTCTCCTAATAGACTCCCTAGGTAGAATTGGTCTAGTGTTATTGGTCCTTGGTTTTTTCCTTAGGTAAACTAACATGCTTTGCACCTAAACAAAAATATTTATTCCTACTAGCATGCTTTTCATTAATCATGGCAAGTGAACTAAAATAATTTTTAGCATGCTTCTTAGTTCTAGAAATTGAAGGTGCATTACTTAAATTTACCTAGGGTTAGCTTTGGAAGCTGCCCCTACATGAGATGCTCCTTCTTGCCCCTTCTTCCTCCCCCTAGGGCATTGGCTTCGGTAGTGTTCTCTTTGATTGCATTTAAAGCACACAATGTGCTTTTTGCTCTTTCTATCGAGGACTCCGAAATCCTTTGACTTTTGATTGACTTTTGGTGTCAGTGCCTTTTCCTTAGCCAATTTTGGGCATTTACTCTTGTAATTCCCTTTCTCCCTACACTCAAACCATATTATATAATTTTTATCTTTAATTACAATGCATGAGTTACCTAGGGAGGTGGTGGAAGCCTCTTGATGACTTCTCCCGGATGTTGAAGCTTCTTCTTGATCTTGTTATGGGATGGAAGACCTCTCCTCCTCCTCAATGCTAGAGGTGGAGGTTTCCACCAAGTCATCCATATCTTCGAATGTGGATGACGATTCTTCAACATCCTCGGATCTGGATGTTGATGGGCACTCTTCTTCGGTTTCTTCCTCTACTTGTGCCGATTCGGGATGTTCATTGAATTTTACCACCTTATGCCATGACTCCTTTTCATCCCTATATTCACCTAGCCTAGACCAAATGTTGTTAGGAATCAAATCACTAAGCAATGTGATTACCTTGAGATTTGTCTTGAAGTCCTTGATTTGGTCTTTGGTCCACCTTGACTTCTCAATTTGCCTATTTTCTTCATCCCTGGGCATTTTGAAACCATTTTCTAGAATTAACATAATATCAAAATCGATTTCTAGATATGCATCCATCTTTCTTCTCCACAATTGAAAATCTCCTTCGAATTTTGGTGGTTGGAGGTTGTAGTCGGCCATCTTGTCGTGCTTGTGTTAGCGGTTAGTCCTCGACAAGCTCCTCACTCTGATACCACTTGTTAAAACATCGGTGGCCGGCTAGAGGGGGTGAATAGCCCTTAATCGCATATACAGTGGAATTTGCTCATTCTTGCATGTCGCTTGTCTATGATTCTCGTTAGCGCAGCGGAATAACAATAATAATACTAACAAGATATACAAATACACACAAGCACACACAATACACCAAGATATACATGGTTCAGAACCTTAGGGTTCCTACTCCATGGGTGAGCTCAACGAGCTTGTGTTATGTGCTCGGTACTAACAACAACTCCTTCTCGACAACACGTCGGAGGTGGAGAAACCTCGTACAAGCAATTACAAATAGTAATATACAAGATTAAAGCTAATACAAAAACACTAAGAAATACAAGTAAAGAACACTTTACAACTCTTTACTTTGAATGTTTTCTTGTTGCTTGCTTTGGTTTACTCTTGAAGGTATGGAATGCAACAATAATTCCCCTCCAAAGTCACCCCAAAAGTCTTGGCGAAATCCTTCATCTCGAGCTCCATTTATAACCTGCATCGAGCTGATTCCTGTAGCCGTTGTCTCACAACGATCGAATCCACGTTGATAAAAACCCAACGGATAACCATCAGTCGACTTATCATATCAATCAGTCGACTAGTAACACCATCAGTCGAGTGCTCGATGCGGTCATTTGACTGAAAACCATTCTGTGCCCGAATTCACCCTGATTAGTTGACTGATCTCCATCATCAGTTGACTGATGGCGTCGGCAGTCGACTGCCCTCCCTCAGCGATTGACTATTCAGCCAGAACTTTGTCAGTAGAATACCGATCGAGTTTAATCGATCTAGAGCAGTCGACTGACACCTATACCAGTCGACTGATGTTGGGTAAAACCTCAAACACCAAGTTGTTTGAGCATCCGATCGTCGGGTAAACCCTCAAACACCACGTTTGAGCCTCCGACGCTTAGTCTTAGCCACATAGCCAAGTCCATCTCATCCTCTCATGGAGTTCCCCACCGAAGTCTTCTTCCCTCGGCCTACGCCCCTCAGATTCACCAAGCGCATGACTTCGCAATGTCATCCTTCGCATCTCTTACCCTCAAAGTATGCTTCCCTTGGACCTCACTCCATTCCCTCCCCGTCCGATGGTCCCTCGGATGCACCAAGCACACGGCTTCATAATGCCATCCTTCACCAACTCAAGGACCCCTAGCCTAGTGAACTTGCCAAGTCCTCAAGACTTCCCACACCAAGCCTTTGAAGGGTTTTACTTATTGAGTCCGTGAGGGGAAACTTCGCTTCCCACTTCACCTTGGTCGTTTGTTCATGGCGATCCCCTCGATGTCCCCGGATTAAAAAATTTAATCCTAGACAAAAAGGATTGCCCAAACAACCAAATCATCGTCGTGCTATTTGTTTAGAGAGGTCACTTGACCATCCTCTATTCTACGAGTAGCCGCGGAAATAGACGATGTCCGGATAGCCGGTTTTTGTGTTTATGTTCGGGATCCAAGTATTATTTATCCATATACAGATTTATATCATGCTCATAGTTGAAAAACAAAAACAAGCAAGTAACAAAAAGAGAAAGAAGAATAGGTATACCTCTCGATCTTCTAATGTATGACCTTCCTCGTTTTGGACTTCGTGTGGGCGACAATCTACCAAAAGTCGAAGCACCTAGATCACAAATCTTCTTTCCTTGCTCTTCCAAAGCAAAAGGAAGAATAGAAACAAGGTCCTTCTATTCCCTAAAAACAACCAACAAGGAACAAAACAATTCCTTGCCGCCGGCCAACTAGGAGGAGGAGAAGATGATGGAAAACAACCAAGACACCAAGGGAAGCCCTATATCTTGTTTCCACCACCTAAGGAGAAGGAGAAGAGAGGCTTGGCCGCCGGCCAAAGGCTGGAAGAGGGCTGGAAAACAAAAGGAAGAAGAAGAAAAGGAATTACCTTCCTTATTTGGTGCCGCCCAAGCCCAAACCCTAATTCCTAAGCCCTTGCCGCCAACTCCAAAAACCCTAGCTCTCTTGATGTGTTTCCACGCCAACCCCATGCCCTCCTTTTATAGAGTTAGGGATAAGTCATGAATTAATCTTCTCCATTGGTTCTAGGGATTTAATCTCAACCATCGGATCTAGAGATTTAATCTCAACCGTCGGATCTTAGAGATTTAATCTCTACCTATGGATATTAGAGTTTTGTTTCTATCCATTGGATCTAAGCTTCATGAGGTGTTAATAGGCTACATTAGGGACCATGAGGAGGAGTTGGATCTTGGCCACCCATGGATCAAGCCCACATAAAGTCCGATCCACTAATGATGATCCAATCCACTAAAGAATCATCATTAATCTACCTCACCAACCCCCATATGATAATATGGGCTCCATATATTATTTATACATTTTCTCCCCGTGTTTAAGATCTCGAATGTCCATCGATTAATTAATTTACTGACCATTAATTAATCAACATCTAACTCCTTGAGTAGTACCACTCAACCTTTTCATCATGCCGGACCAAGTCCACTTGCCACTTATGATGAACCTTATGAGCTCCTCAAGGGGACATCATCATCCTAATATATAGGACACGGTTTCCTCCTATAATCAATGACACACCATATAAATAATATCATCTCCCAACTTACCGAGCCTATCGATTTAATCTATAAATCTCTCCCATTGGTAAATCAAAGAGATGAATACTAAGTATATGTGCCCGTTATTATATCGGGATTAAGAGCATGTACTAAATAATATCTGAGGTCCGATTCGATTATGTAGTCAGCAATAAATCGAATCACCTCTAAGTCGGTCCTACTCAATACACACAAAGTGCACTAGTGTGATTCTATGGTCAAGACAAACCAATACCAAATCACACTACAACCATTCCGATGGTTTGTCCAAAGTCATCTCGGTTGTGAGCCTTTACTTATACTTTTCAAGGAGCCGATAACATGATCTCTCGTGTGACACCACACACCATGTTATCTACAATGTAAAGTATTAGACAATATTGCATAACCATAAAAATATGCAAACAATGATCATGTGGTTCTTATTTCAAAATAAAGATGTTCATACAAAAGATAGAATTTTCAGTATACATCCGTACATTGTCATGCTTAGATTTTCCATGCCAAGCCCCATGCTTGGACTTTCACTGCAAAGGCTACACACTTGGACTTACGTGGCCAACCCATGTTGGACTTCCCATGACAATCCCATGTCATGCATTTTGTCTAACATCAAAATATAGTTCGAGTTAAACTCGAGTCCTGGGCCGATTGCACCAACACTCTAGACGTCTAACTATGGTCTTGTGGAAGGGACATCATACACTTCCCCGATAAACCTTCGCACCTATCAAGAATTACCTCTACCATACAAGGTCAACCTCTAGCTTTAGGACATGATAGGCGGTACGAGGATGCAGATTCAATCCCTATGATGAGTCGGAATGTGTCCCATTTCCAACTCTATCACCCTTCTATCTATGGTTACCGAAGATGAGGCCAACCCCTAGGTTCCTTCTTAATTCTCTTAAATCTTTGATATGAGGGTTGTCACCCCTTGTATCGGCTACACACAGTAAATAGAAGACCAAAACAAATCGTATTGATCAAAACAATCACCAATTGCAAATATGATTTCAAGAATAGAAATATATTTGAAATAACATGTTCAATGCATAAAAACTACTCGCTAATCCTAGAATAGGAGAATCTACTCCATAAATACGAGAAGAGAAACACAAAACATATTAGAATTCATAGAAACAATGTAAACTATGCAAAGAATGTGAATTACAATGCACTTTGGCTTTCCTCTCCGGCGTTGATCTGCAAAACTTGATCCTTGAGCGACCTTCCTCCTCCCCATTGCGAGTTCTCGAAGCTTTTTAAGGCGTCAGAGTGTTGTCTCGATCGTCGTGCCCCCCCCTAAGGTTTGGGCGTAGTGATGTGAGCGAAACATATAGGGTTTTAGGAGTAGTTTTTGCTCACATCTCACTACATTTTATGTTAGTTTCATGCATGTGTTAATCTATTTTGCACGCATTTCCTATTTTCTGGTTTGGAGGTTTGCGCTTTGTACTTTTGTGTGCAGGTTAGCATTTCGGGTGAAAAGGCACACTTTTGGAGCAAAAGAAGGACATTTCGCAGCTAGACGCAGAGTGGGACATGGCCAGGGCGTGTGGATACACACGGTCGTGCCAAATGGGCGAGATCAGCACCCCAGAGCCGCACATGGCCTGGCAATGTGGAAACACACGGTCGTGTGGCGGCCCACCAAATTTGCGCGACTAGGGTTTTTTCTGGATTTTTGCAGCGGTCCGAGGTGATGCCTATATAAGGATGGCTCCGCCCAAACCCTAAGGGGAGGCATGATGGCTAGGACGACACACTGAAGCCCTAAAAAGCTTCTGGAACTCGCAACGGGGAGGAGGAATGCTATTGGAGGTCCACGCCTTGCACTTCAACATCGGAGAGAAGATAACGGAAGCATTGTAATCCCTTGTTCCTATGTTTTATTTCTGATGTATTCGAACATGTACATGCTTTGTGATTCCTCCTTCATATACATGGAGTAGTTCTTTCGATTCTAGGATTAGGGAGTAGCTTGTGTGCACATTACAATGTTGGTTCATGTTAAATTCTGTCTTTGAGTTTAATTTGGCGATTGGAAGTTGTTTATACTATATCTATGCGTGTTTGGTTTTCTACCTGTTGTGCTTAGGCGATACAAGGGGTGACAACTCTCATATCTAAGATTTAGGGGATTTTATACAAGGAACCTAGGGGTAAACCTGATTTCCTATAACCACAGGTAGAAGGATGCGATGGAACCAGACATGGTTCATCGTAGGGATTGATTTGGCATCCTCGTACCGTCTATCCCGTCCTTTTAGGCGGAGATAGCTCCCGGTAGATGCGGTGGCTCATCACGAGAGTGTATGATGTCCCTTCCACAAAACCATAGCTAAATGTCTAGACAATGCCAATTGACAACATTGTTTTGTGACACACAAGCGAAACCGAAGTACTAGAATCACTTTTGAAGACCTCGACACACTCCCTTCCTCCTCCGTGTGACAACATATAGAGTATAGTCCACTGACAACCCTCACAAGTTGAAACCTCTTAGAGTTACGTCCGAACTATTTCAACCACTGAACATACCGATATTCGAATCCCAATCCCTATGGGATCGATAATATTTTATTACTTGACTACATCCGTGCATTTACGGGTATTGAGCGCGAGCGCGCGCTTCGAGTCCTCGACGGCCTCCATCGTGAGATTTGAGGTCGCGATCACATGCATCAAGTTTTTGACACCATTGTCGGGGACTGATCGATTCGATATCGAATCGAACAGTGGTAAATTGGATCGGACTTAGGATTAGATTTATTTACTTGCTTTATTTTCTTTTTAATTTGCCTTATTTACTTTAGTTCTAAACTTTCCATATTTAGATTTAGTTTTTAATTTTTATTTTTAGTAGTAGTTGTTTTTATTTCTTTTTTGCTTGTTAGATTTTATTAGCTAGATTGTTTTATTTTCTGCTTTTAGAATTAGTTAGCACTCCTAATTTTTGTGGCTTGGTTCATTGTATGCTTAGACGCTTAGGATCGGAAGGCCTGATTCCGATCGACTTAGAGATTGAACTAACCTTTCATCACCGGAGAGTAGAGCGAAGGATGGAGGATCAAGCCGCATCCAAAGTGAACATAGGTAGTCGACCTCTCTACGGGACTATGCTCCTAGCTAGAGGATTTAGGACGAGTATAGCTTGACCATCTATTTTGGCAAATAACTTTGGTGAAACCGACACTTATACATATGGTCCAAAGGTCAATTCGGGGCTGCGGATCAAGACTCGAACCCGCACCTTGAGGCATTTTTAGAAATCTTCTCGACAATGAAAATGAACAGAGTCCCTATCGATGTGATCCGAGCCTATTCCCATTCTCACCTGGGATAAGGCTAAGGCAAGACTTCACTCCCTACCTTGGGGAGCATCACTACATGGGAATAATGCGAGCAGCAGTTTCTGAACAAATACTTCGCACCAAGCAAGACTGCTCACATGCACCATCTCATCACGAGCTTCCACGGAAGGAGGAGTCCTTATTCAAAGCATGGGATCGCTACAAGGGGCTACTCTACCAATGCCCCACCACGGATCGAGAGGTGGCTGGTGATCCACATCTTCTATAATGGGATCGCGTACGCCACAAAGATGTCCCTGGATTCTACTCCAGGAGGAGCACTGATGAACAAGACCATAGAGGAAGCAAAGGAGATGATATAAGAGGTGGCCCAGAACCACCATCAATGGGCTTCCGAACGTGGTCAACCTACGCCTGCAACGGGACGATACATTGTCAACTCCATGGAACATCTGGCAGCAAGGATGGACGCGCTCAGTAGACGGTTCAAATCTTTGAATCCCTCATCTGCATGCACGGCTATTGACTTTGGAGAGGGAGCAACCGCGTATCGAGAGGACCACTATGGAGAGCAGGGAACCTCAGACGAGCAGAATAAGCTCTATGACGCGGTTGGGGATTACGATCAAAGGCCCAACAACCCATACTCCAATACCTACAATCTCGGATAGAGGAATCACCCGAATTTCTCTTATAAGAATAACTCAGGAAACTCACAACCATTAGGGGGTATGGGCAGCCGCAGGGCAATGGGCAGTGACCATAGAAGTCCAGACTGGAATTGATGATGGAGGACTTCATTGCTACCCAAACTAAGGCCAATGAGGAATTTTTTCACCAACATCATAAGTCTGAAGAATCACTCAGAGACTTGAAGGCCACTGTTGACGACCTTGCAAGTCACACCAGGATGTTGGAGACGTAAGTGGCCCAGAGAGCCCTAACCGTGTCGTTCCGGTGAGTCAAGATAAATAGGAAGGAGTGGGGCAGAGTGGCAAATTCGCCAAGGGGTGTGCATCCATGATTACCACCCTACGACCAGTGAAATTGAAGAGAAGATTCCACTACAGCTTGAGGACCCCGGTGAATTTGTTATCCCCTGCTCAATTTATGGGGAGAGCTTCGATGAACCTCTGTGCGACTTGGGGTCATCAGTCAGTGTGATGCCCTACGCATACTATCTGAAGATGGGATTGAGCAGGCTCCAACCAATGAATCTTAGTATTCGTATGGGAGATGATTAAGTCAAGGAACCCGTCGGCTTGTTGGCACATGTGCCTGTGGTGATTGAGGATTTTGTGATACCCATGGACTTCATCATACTAGACACAGGACCAGATCCCCAGAATTCCATCATTCTAGGAAGACCTTTTCTAGCGACTGCAGGGGTGTGCATAGACGTGAAGGCACACCAGATCTCCCTGGAGGTAGATGGGGAGATCATCCTCTTCAGCCTTTCAAAGCACAGAGCCCCCTACCTCGACGACTTCACGTTTAGCAGAATGGAGCTGGAACCACTAGATGAAGCTTCCGAGATGGATGAATGGAGGTTCACTGAACCTCCAGAGCCAAATTGATAGTGGAGTGTGGTCGAGCTAAATGACCTTAAACAAAGCGCTTCTTGGGAGGCAACCCAAGTTTAGTTTTAGATTTACCTTTGATTGTATTGCATGCATTTATTTAATTTTAGTTTTGATTTTCATCTCATTTAGAGTTAGGACTAGAAAAGAACTTTGCTAGGCAAAAATAAAATCCATATTAGCCTACACGGCGAAGTGTATGAGAAAACTCGGACCCTAACACAAAATGGAGAGAAAAATGGGGACACATGGCCTGACCATGTGTTTTCCCACGGTCGTGCCCGACTGACCCGAGACGCACATGGCCTGGCCGTGTGTTTTCACACGGCCGTGTTGCGCAAGGTTAAAAGGGGTGAGCCATGTGTTTTCACCCCATTTGTGACATGTGCTTCGAGTGCTCTTGCCCTAGCCATGTGGTTTCGTCTTCCCCGCCATATAGAAGCACTTCTAACCTCAAAGGAAGCCAAAAAAAGCAAGGATGAGGAGGACCAAGCATGTAGCAGCTCGATCCAGTGCTTCAGAGCGATGAACAAGGAGAGCCGACACCCCTCAAGCTCCGGAGGAGGGTAACACCCTACCCAATCTTCTTTTTCGCAATAATGATCATAGAGATAGATATAATATGATTTCTACTCGTAAACTCACTGCTACTAGGTACTTAGATGAAGATTTGCTAGAGTTTTTAGGGTTGTTGGGTGATATTCAAGCTCTATTTGCAAAAATGGGGTGGGAAGAGATGATGAGAATAAGGCACCCAACCTACTCTAGGATAGTTCTAGAATTTTAAGTTTCTTAGGGGTGGAAATTTTAACAGGTAGAGAGAGCGAGGAGGGTAGGATAACCTTTAGGCTTTTTAACATTGAGCATGAATGAACCCTTCACCAATGGAATTCATGCTTTGGCTTGCCGAGTGGGGGAGAGAGAAGAATTCCTATTGGGCTCAACTCTCGGGTATTTTGGACCGAGTTAATGAGGGAGCGCGCTTATGACCCTTCTAGGGCCAAAGCGTCGCGCCTCCAAAACCCTGTCTTCCGATACCTCCACCGCATCATGGCCAGTACTATATTTGGTCGTGGGGAGAGTGACGGTGTAGTTAGAGCTAGCAAGCTGCTTTGCCTCTGGGACATGCTACAAGAAATGAGTAGCATCGATGTAGGGTCCCACTTCATCAGACACTTAGTGAAGATGGGCAAAGTAGTACGAGGAGAGATTAATGTGGGTGGCCTACTTACCCACATTTGCCATAGGATGGGGTGTGATTACACTACTTTAGAGAGTATAGAGGGGAGCCCTAGGATCGACCTAGGAGTGTGCATGGCCATGAAGATGATTGTGAGAGAAGAACACTCCTTATGCTTTGTAAGAAAAAATCTAATGGCCCTTAGGCTCCCCGACCTTGATCGTACCACAATCACTGCATGTGCTAACTGGCGCTTGGATCTGATAGTGGAGTCCCCTCCACATGAGGGACCACCCACATCGGCGCCCATCTCTCCACCTTTACATCACTCTCCCTCCAGTCCACACATGTATAGGAGCCCACCTAGTCCACGCCAACATGAGTCTGCACCTGCACCACCACATTTTTCCACCTTTGAGCAGGATGCAGGTACGTCGGCCTATGATTTCTCGGAGTTTCGATCATGCCTCGACGACATATACATAGAGCAGCAGATGCAGAGGCAGCGATGGGAGGAGCAGAGCGCCTACACACAGGTGGAGTTCCAGGGCTTCCGGGAGCACTTCCAGCGGGCTGAGGAGTTCTACGATGAGGCCCACATATACTTCTAAGAGGAGGCTGCTTGTCGCCAGGATGAGGCCGCCTACCACAGGGAGATGCGGTAGCACATGCAGGCCCAACATGCACAGTGGGCTAGGGAGGAGGAGCACCGAGCAGCCGCTGCATCCAATAGCTCCCAGATCGACCACATGTACAT
This sequence comes from Wurfbainia villosa, assembly GCA_025175895.1. NCBI lineage: Eukaryota > Viridiplantae > Streptophyta > Magnoliopsida > Zingiberales > Zingiberaceae > Wurfbainia > Wurfbainia villosa. The sequence goes on along the minus strand of CM045988.1, from coordinate 52,177,840 downwards.
GTGGCATCAACGGCTCAACAGCAGGTTCTCCCAAGATCCTGAGATGCCGAGGCTCCCAGACATTCCACCTCGTCCACCATACTAGAGGTATATTTTCATTTAAGTCTAGGGGGGACCCCAAAGTTTATTTTGTTTTGTTTCCTAGCAGTAGTTTCTTTTCTGGTATTTTCATTCATTTATTCATGCATGGGTTATTGAGTTTCTTTCAGTACTTAGTTTTTGTTATCTATAAAGTTGCCTCAGTAGTATTTTTAAAAGTTACTTACATGAGTTGTTCCGATAGGTAGCTTAACTTCATTTATCTCGTGGTATTTTATTTTATTCGCTCTATTGAATGTTCTAGACTTACACTTACACATATCGAACATTCTGAAAGGGAGAATCTAGTATATACCTAGTTATGATTTATCTCGGTAGTCTAGTACTTTAGAATCCATAGGTGACTCTAAGTTTAGCATTTTAGTTACTGAAGATGCTCGAATTGTGTAAGCCCATTTGGAAAAATCAAAATCCCAATGAGCCAAAAAAAAAAGAGAGAAGAAAAAAAAGAGAAAATGAAATGAAAAAGAAAACAAAGAAAAAAGAGAGACAGAGAGAAAAGATTATGAGGGATAAAAAAATAGTTGTCGTTGGTGGAAATGGCTAGGTGCCTCTTTGAGATCGAGTTAGGTTACTTGGGAAACACCTACCAATTTCTCTCAATACCGAGCACGCCTTTGAGACTTTATGCTAGACCTAGGGAACGACCCTCTCTTTGGGCAGGTAAGTGCCTAAGAGCCGAAAACCTTAGGAAAGCTATGGGATGACGACTTAACTCACCATGGAATGGGCATCCCCTAAGAATAATTCACTTAGCACAAGCACGAGAAGATAACTTAGTGAATTTCTAGGATATATTTATTTTTCTTTGATTGTAAATACCACTTGATAAATTTAGTTAACATGCTAAGTATGGAACAATGTCTTTTTAAATTTTATGGCATTGAGGTTTGCTTGAGAACAAGCAAAGATTTAAGTCTGAGGGAAGTGATGTGAGCGAAAAATATAAGATTTTAGGAGTAGTTTTCGCTCACATCTCACTACATTTTATGTTAGTTTCATGCATGTGTTACTCTATTTTGCACGCATTTCCTATTTTCTGGTTCGGAGGTCTGTGCTTTGTACTTTTGTGTGCAGGTTAGCATTTTGAGTGAAAAAGATGCACTTTCGGAGCAAAAGAAAGACATTTAATAGCTAGACGCAGAGTGGGACACGACCAGGGTGTGTGGATACACATGGTCGTGTCCAATGGGCGAGATTAACACCCCAGGGCCGCACACGGCTTGACCGTGTGGTGGCCCGCCAGATTTGCACGACTAGGGCTTTTTCCGGATTTTTGTAGCAGTCCGAGGTGATGTATGTATAAGGATGGCTCTGCCCAAACCCTAGGGGGAGGCACGACGGCTAGGACGACACACCGAAGCCCTAAAAAGCTTCGGGAACTCACAACGGGGAAGAGGAATGTTGCTGAAGGTCCATGCCTTGCACTTCAATGTCGGAGAGAAGACCATGAAAGCATTGTAATCCCTTGTTCCTATGTTTTATTTCTGATGTATTCGAACATGTACATGCTTTGTGATTCCTCCTTCATATACATGGATAGTTCTTTCGATTCTAGGATTAGGGAATAGCTTGTGTGCATATTACAATGTTGATTCATGTTAATTTCTGTCTTTGAGTTTAATTTGGCGTTTGAAGTTGTTTATACTATATCTATGCGTGTTTGGTTTTCTACCTGTTGTGCTTGGGCGATACGAGGGGTGACAACCCTCGTATCTAAGATTTAGGAGATTTTATACAAGGAACATAGGGGTAAACCTCCTGTAACCGTGGGTAGAAGGATGCGATGGAACCGGATATGGTTCATCGTAGGGATTGGTTCGTCATCCTCGTACCATCTATCCCGTCCTTTTTGGCGGAGATAGCTCCCGGTAGATATGGTGGCTCATCGAGAGAGTGTATGATGTTCCTTCCACAAAACCATAGCTAAACGTCTAGACAACGCCAATTGACAGCATTGTTTTGTGACACACAAGAGAAACCGAAGTCCTAGAATCACTTTTGAAGACCTCGGCATGCTCCCTTCCTCCTTTGTGTGACACCGTATAGAGTATAGTCCACCGACAGCCCTCACAAGTCAAAACCTCTTAGAGTTACGTCCGAACTATTTCAACAACTGAACATACCGATATTCGAATCCATGTCCCTGTGGGATCGATAATCTTTTATTACTTGACGACATCCGTGCACTTGCGGGCATTGAGCGTGAGCGCGTGCTTCGAGTCTTCGATGGCCTCCATCGTGAGATTTGAGGTCGCGATCACATGCATCACGTAGCTTCCTTTATATAGACATCAAGACGAATCTCCTCGAAACCTAGAAAATAACTGAATCGCGTCGAAATCGCCCAACGCCACACGATCATGAGGATTCACACGGCCAGGCCGTGTGTGGTGCTGGGGCATGAGCCATTTGGATTCACAGGGCCAGGGTGTGTGTCCTTCTGTTCTAGCTACCAAATGCCTTTTTTTTGCTCCAAAAGTGTGACATTTTCCTCGTAGAATGTTGTGCACACAAGAGTACAAAAGAGCATATCTCCGAACCAAAAAATAGGAAATGCATGCAAAATAAAGTGAAATATGTAAGAATCAAATATAAAATGCAATTGGGTGTGAGTGAAAACTACTCCTAAAACCCTATATATTTTGCTCACTTCAATTCCCTCAGACTTAAGTCTTTTCTTGTCCTCAAGCAAACCTCAGTGCCATAAAATTTTTTAAAATGACATTGTGCCATACTTAGCATGTTAACTAGATTTATCAAGTGGTATTTTCAATCAAAGCAAAATAGATATGTTCTAAAAATTTACTATGTTAGCTTCTCGTGCATGTGCTAAGCGAATCTTCTTAAAAGATACTCGTTCCATGGTAAGTTAAGTCGTCATTCTATAGCTTTCCTAAGGTCTCTAATTCTTAGGCACTTACCTGCCCAAAGCGAAGGTCATTCTCTAGATCTAGCACAAAGTATCAAAGGCGTGCTCGGTATTGAGAGAAATTGGTAGGTGTTTCCTCAGTAACCTAACTCGGTCTCAAAGGGGCACCAAACCATTTCCACCCATGAAATTTTTTTTTATCCCTCATAATCTCTTTTTTTTTATTTTAATTTTTTCAAATGGACTTCCACAATCTGAGCATCTCCAGTAACTAAAATGCTAAATTTAGAGTCACCTATGGATTCCAAAGTACTAACTGCTGAGATGAATCATAACTAGGTACATACTAGATTTTCCCTTTCAGAATGTTTGTCATGTGTAGGTTTAAAAAGAAAAGCTAACCAGTGTAAGTCTAGAACATTCAATAGAGAAAATAAAATAAAATATCACGAGGTAAATGAAGCTAAGCTACCCATGGAAATAACTCATGAAGAAAACCTTAAAAATACTACTGAGGCAACTTATAGATAGCAAAAACTAAGTGTTGAAAGAAACTAAACAACCTATGCAACAAATGAATGCTAACTAAAATATAAATATCAGAAAAGAAACTACTACTAGAAACAAAATAAGTCAAAACTTGGGGTACCCCCCTAGACTTAAGCGAAGCATACCTCTAATATGGTGGACGAAGTGGAAAGTCTGATAACCTCAACATCTCAGGAACCTTGGAGAACCTGGTGCTGAGCCACTGATGCCACATGTACATGTGGTCGATTTAAGAGCTGGTGGATACAACGACTACTTGGTGCTCCTCCATAGCCCACTGTGCCTGTTGGGCATGCATGTGCTGCTTGACCTCCCGATGGTAGGCAACCTTTTCCTGGCGATGGGAAATCTCCTCCTGGAAATATATATAGGCCTCGTCGTAGAACTCCTCAGCCCACTTGAAGTGCTCCTTTAAGTCATGAAACTCCGCCTGTGTGTAAGCGCTCTGCTCCTCCTATCGCTACCTCTGTGTCTGCTGCTCGGCGTATATGTCCTTGAGGCGCGATCGAAACTCAGAGAAGTTGTAGGTGGCTATACCTGCATCCTGCTCAAGAGTAGAAGAAAAATGGTTGTGTGGGTGCAGGCTCTCATCATGGACTAGGTGAGCTCAAAACAATTTTTGCTTCTTTCTAGCAAGTTCTTTCTAATCCTAAACTATTTGAAAAAACATAAGTGACCATAAATCAAAATTATACACATGAATGCAAAAAGATTAAAACATGTAAAATTAAACTTGGATTGCCTCCCAAGAAGCGCTTTGTTTAAGGTCTTTTAGCTCGACCACACTCCATTATCTCAACTTGGCACTGGAGGTTCTGTAAACCTCCATTCATCTTTCTCTGTGTTGTCTTCCAGTGGGATGGGCTTTACTCTGTTGAAAGTGTAGCCGTCTAAGAAGGGAGCTCTACACTCTGATAGGTTGAAAATGATGATCTCCCCATCTACTTCTAAGGAGATCTTGTGCGTCTTTACGTCTATACATGCTCCTATAGTCGCTAGAAAGGGTCTTCCCAAGATGATGGGATTCTGGGGGTTTGGTCCTGTGTCGAGTATAATAAAGTCTGTATGTATCACGAAATTCTCAATGACCACAGGCACATATGCTAGCATGTCGACGGATTCCTTGACTGAGTCATCCCCCATATGAATACCAAGGCCCACTGGTTGGATGCCACTCAGTCCCATCTCTACGTAGAATGCATAGGGCATCACGCTAACTGATGACCCTAAATCACATAGTGCTTCATCAAAGCTCTCACCATAAATCGAGCAGGGTATAACAAATTCACCAAGGTTCTCCATCTTGGGTGAGATTTTATCTTCAATTTTAGCCAAATTTGGTACCGTTGATATCTTGGTTGCACACCCCTTGGTGGATCTGTTCTTATGACCTACTCTTTCGTCGTATATTCCCTCTTCCTTGACCTGACTCGGCTCAGGTAATGATGGAGAGCTATCCATGGTTTGCGCTACGGTTTGGACTATTTGGGCCACTTGTGTTTTCAACATCCTCATGTGACTTGCAAGACCGTCAACAGTGGCCTTCAAATCCTTAAGTGACTCTTCTGATTTTTGATGTTGGCATTGAAATTCTTCATTGGCCTTCATTTGGGTAGTAATGAAGTCTTCCATAATCAGTTCTAGCCTAGACTTCTGTGGTTGTTGCTGCCCATTGCCCTGTTGATGTCCATATCCTTTGTACGGTTGGAAATTCTCCGAGTTATTCTAATAGAAAAAATTCGTGTGGTTCCTCCATCCGGGATAGTAAGTGCTAAAATATGGGTTGTTGGGCCTTTGATTGTGGTCTCCAACCACATCGACCTGCTCGATCTGCTCCTCTAAATTGCCCTGCCCTTGATAATAGTCCTCTTGATATGCTGATGCTCCCTCTCCAAAGGTATGGGTCGAACATGTAGAAATAGGATTTAGAGAGTCGAACCGTCTGCTAGTGTGTCCATCCTCACCACTAGGTGGTCTACGGAGTTGACAGCATATCGTCCCGCTGCAGGAGCTGGGTGACTATGCTCGAAAGCCCATTGATGGTGGTTCTGGGCCACCTCTTCAATCAGCTCCTCCGCTTCCTCAATAGTCTTGTTCATCAGCGCTCCTCCTATAGTAGAATCGAGGGACACCTTTGTGGTGTACATGATCCCATTATAGAAGATGTGGATCACCAACCACCTTTCTAGTCCATGATGGGGGCATTGGTAGAGTAGCCCGTTGTAGCGATCCCAGGCTTCAAATAAAAATTCCCCTTCCTTCTAACGGAAGCTCGTGATGAGATGGCACATGTGAGCAGTCTTGCTTGGTGGGAAAAATTTGTCCAAAAATCGCTTCTCACACTACTCCCATGTAGTAATGCTTCCCAACGGCAAGGAGCGAAGCCATGCCTTAGCCTTATCCCGCAATGAGAAAGGGAATAGGCTCAGGCAAATCATGTCGGCAGGTACTCCATTGATCTTCATTGTTGAGCAAATTTCCAAAAATGTCTCCAGGTGCCAGTTCGGGTCTTCAGTCGCAGCTCCCCTGAATTGACTTTGCTGGACAATGTGTATAAGAGCAGGTTTCAATTCATAATTGTTAGTTATAATGGACGGTCCAGCTATACTCAGCCTAAATCCTTTGGCACTAGGGGTTGCGTAATCCCGTAAAGGTCGGCTACCTATGTTTACCATGGATGCGTCTTGGTCCTCCATCCTCTTCTGTTCAATTCTCCTGTGATGGTTTGTTCATTCGATTTTTAGATATAGCGGAATCAGGCCTTTCGATCCTAAGCATCTATGCATACGAAGAACCGAGCCACAAAATTAAGAGTCTACCTAATGCTTAGATAAATAGAAAATAGCCTAAACTAATACTAAATCAAATGCATAAAATTTAAACTAAAGGTTAATGCAATGTAATTACTGACAAAAATCTAAACTTACTCTAGATATTAAAAATATAAAACTAAAGTAAATCAAATAAAAGTGAAGAATAAAGCGAGTAAATAAATCTACCCTAAGTCTGATCCAATTGTCCCAGCTTCGTGCCTCCCCCTTAGGGTTTGGGCGTAACTTACTTTATATAGACATCAGGCCAGATCTCCCCGAAACCTAAAAAATAACTGAATCACGTTGAAATCGCCCAACACCACATGGCCATGTGGATTCACACGGCTAGGTCGTGTGTGGCACTGGGGCACGAGCCATGTGGATTTAGTCACAGGGCCAGGGTGTGTGTCCTTCTATTTTAATTGTCAAATGCCTTCTTTTTGCTCCAAAAGTGCACCATTTTCCCTGTATAATGTTGTCCTGCACACAAGAGTACAAAGAGTAGATCTCTAAACCAGAAAATAAGAAATGCATACAAAATAAAGTGAAATATGCAAGAATCAAATATAAAATGCAACGGGATGTGAGCGAAAACTACTTCTAAAACCCTATATGTTTTGTTCACATCAACTGTGTGACCTAGGGTCATCCATTAGCGTGATGCTCTACGCATTCTACAGGGAGATGGGACTGAGTGGTATATGACCAATGGGCATGGCTATTCGCATGGTGGATGATTCGATCAAGGAACCCATTGGCATGCTGGAGAATGTACCTGTGGTAGTTGAAAGTTTTGTGATACCCACAAACTTTATTGTATTGGACACAAAACCAAACCCTCAGAATCTGATCATCTTAGGGCGACCCTTCTTGGCAACTGCAAGAGCATACATAGACGTGAGGGAGCACAAAGTCTCATTGGAAGTGGATGGCAAAATCATCATATTCAACTTATCAAAGTATAAGGCTCCATTCACATATGGATATACTTCTTGCAAGATAACAAGTACCCCGCAGGAAAGTGAAGATGCTAAGATGGATGAATGGAGGTTCGCAGAACCACTAGAGCCAAGCTGAAGCGATGGAGTATGGTCGAGCTAAAAGACCTTAAACAAAGGCTTCTTGGGAGGAAATCCAAGTTTAATTTTATATGTTTTTAATTTTATTGCATTCTTGTGTATAGTTTAGACTTTAGTTTATGGTCATTAATCTTTTTGCAAATAGTTTAGGGTCAGAAAGAACTTGCTAGGTAGAGACAAGATTTCTTTTTAAACCCTCAGAAAAAAAGCATGGGTGGTCATGTGGATCCCACATGGTCATGCCCGATGATTAGAAGCGCACACGGTGGGGCATGTGAAAGATTTAGACCATGTTGCACTGTGGGAGAAAATCAAATGCTCACACGGTCATGCCAAATTTCAATCTCTCTCCCGGCGTTGCACATAGCCGATCTTGTGGATTCCACATAGTCATGTCATGTGATTTTAAAAGGTGAGACGTTGTGTGTTTTTCCCCAAATCCGCCATGCGCTTCAACCCCTCTTGCCCTAGCCGTGAGAAATTGTCTTCTCCAACCCACAAGGACTCTCTCCAACCTTCCAAAAGCATCCAAGAAGTTAAAATGAGGAGGACTAAGCATGTGACAACTAGAGCTGCCCCTTGAAGGTCAAGGTCAATGGGAAGAGGCACTCGTCAAGTTCTGGAGGAAGGTAATGATCCCCCAAGCATCTTATTTCGTAATAATGAGCATAGGGATAGATTTAACATGCTTTCCAAATATAAAATCACTGCTACTAGGTATTTGGATGAAGCTCTTTTAGAAACCCAAGGTTTCCTTGGGGATGTACAAGGTCTTTTGGAAAAAATGGGTTGGGGAGAGATCATGGGGGTAAGATGCCCAACCTACCCTAGGATAGTTTTAGAATTCTTAATTTCATTAGAGGCGGGGATCTTGATGGGGAGAGATGATGCACGCGAAAGTGACCTCAAATCTCGTGATGGATACCGTCGAGGATTCGAAGCGTGCACTCGCACTCAATGCCCGCAAGTGCACGGATATCATCAAGTAATAAAAGATTATCGATCCCACAAGGATTGGGATTCGAGTATCAATTTGTTCAGTGGTGTTATTGTTCGGAAGTCAAATCTAAAGGGTTGCGATTGTGAGGTTTGTCGATGGACTAAACTCTAGTACGGTGTCACATGGAGGAAGAAAGGAGCTTTTCGCAAGATCTTTAAAGGGGATTCTAGGACTTCGGTTTCGCTTGTGTGTCACAAAACATGCTATCAACTGGGCATTGTCTAAGCGTCTAACTATGGTCTTGTGGAAGGGACATCATACACTCTCCCGATGAGCCACCGCATCTATTAGGAGCTATCTCTGCCTTACAAGGACAGGATAGGTGGTACGAGGATGCCAAATCAATCCCTATGATGAACCGTTTCCAGTTCTATCGCATCCTTCTACCCACGGTTACAAGAGATCAGGTTTACCCCTAGGTTCCTTGTATAAATCCCCTAAATCTTAGATACTAGGGTTGTCACCCCTCGTATTACCTAAGCACAGTAGATAGAAAACCAAATACACATAGATATTTATATAAACAAATCCCAATTGCAAATTCAAACTCAAATATAGAATCCAATTTGTAGTAACATGTCATACGCACACAAGCTACTCCCTAATCCTAGAATCAAAGGAACTACTCCATAGATAGGAAAGGAGAATCACAAGGCATGTTCATGTTCGAATTAATCATAAATAAAATGTAAGAACAAGAAATTACAATGCCGATGTGCCCTTCTCTCCGGCGTTGACGTGCAGAACTTGGATCTCCGGTGGCATTCTTCCTCCCCGTTGCGAGTTCCTAAAGTTTTTTAGGGCTTTGGCGTGCCATCCTAGCCGTCGTGCCTCCCCTAGTGTTTAGGAGCCCTAGGGCGGCTCCCTCGTGATCCCCTGCCTCTTAGATGAGTTTCCTATATATAGAGGCAGCTCCGACTTTCCATAAATGCTTGAAAAACCCTATTTCCTTGAATTCGCGACGCCGCCACACAGTCGTGTGAATTTCACATGGCTTGGCCATGTGCAAGGCTAGAAAACAGATGAAATTTCAGTTGGAAATTGAGCTGAAAAAAGGAACGGCCATGTGTTTTCACATGGCCTAGTCGTGTCTTTTTATGGAGCCTCCGTTTTGATCCATTTTTCTTCGGAAACATACCCAAGTCTTGGGACATGGCCAGTGCAAGTTCCCTAAGATCCGTGCTCCATAAATTGTTCCATTTTTGCTCCAAAAATGCGCCATTTTCCCACGAAATGTTATCCTTCATATAAAAGTACAAAGAGCATATCTCCGAACCAGAAAATAGAAAATGCATGCAAAACAAAGTAGCATATGCATGAAACTAACATAAAATGTAATGAGATGTGAGCGAAAACTACTCCTAAAACCCTATATGTTTTGCTCACATCACTTCCCCCAGACTTAAATCTTTGCTTGTCCTCAAGCAAACCTCAGTGCCATGAAATTTTAAAAGGATATTGTTCCATACTTAGCATGTTAACTAAATTTATCAAGTGGTATTTGTAATCAAAGCAAAATAAATATGTTCTAGAAATTCACTAAGTTAGCTCCTCGTGCTCGTCCTAAGCTAATCATTCTTAGGGGATACTCGTTCCATGGTGAGTTAAGTCATCATCCTATAGCTTTTCTAAGGTCTCCGCCTCTTAGGCACTTACTTGCCCAAAGCGAGGGTCATTCCCTAGGTCTAGCACAAAGTCTCAAAGGCATGCTCGGTATTGAGAGAAATTGGTAGGTGTTTCCCCAGTAACCTAACTCAGTCTCAAAGGGGCACCTAGCCATTTCTACCCACGACAATTGTTTTTTTTATCCCTCATAATATATCTCTCTTTTTATTCTTTCTTTTCTTTTTTATTTTTTTCTCTCTCTTTTATTTCTCTTTTCTTTTCTTTTCTCTCTTTTATTTTTCAGTCATTGGGATTTTGATATTTTCGAATGGGCTTACATAATCCGAGCATCTCCAGTAACTAAAATGCTTGTCTTAGGGTCACATGTGGATTCCAAAGTACTAGACTACTGAGATGAATCATAACTAGGTATGTACTAGACTCTCCCTTTCAGAATGTTCGACATGTGCAGGTGTAAAAATAGAAACAAACCAGTGTAAGTCTAGAATAATCATTCAAAGCCAATAAAATAAAATACCACAAGGTAAATGAAGTTACACTACTCATGGAAATAACTCATGAAGAAAACTATAAAAATACTACATGAGGCAGCTTTATCGATAACAAAAACTAAGTGCTGAAAGAAACTCAATAACCTATGCACGAACAAATGAATACTAACAATAATACAAATATCAGAAAAGAAACTACTGCTAGAAACAAAATAAAATTTGGGGTCCCCCTAGACTTAAATGAAAGTATACCTCTAGTATGGTGGACGAGATGGAAAGTCTGGAAACCTCATCATCTCAGAATTTTGGGAGAATCTGCTACTGAGCCACTAATGCCACATGTACATGTGGTTAATCTGAGAGCTGGTGGATGCAGCGACTGCTCGGTGCTCCTCCTCCCTAGCCCACTATGCCTGTTGGGCATGCATGTGTTGTCGCATCTCCTAGCAGTAGGCGGCCTCATCTTGGCAACGGGCAGCCTCCTCCTGGAAGTAGATGCAGGCCTCATCGTAGAACTCCTTAACTCGCTGGAAGTGCTCCCGGAAGCCTTGGAACCCCGCCTGCGTGTAGGCGCTCTGCTCCTCCCAACGCTGCCTCTGCGTCTACTGCTCAGCGTATATATCGTCGAGGCACGATCGAAACTCTGAGAAATCGTAGGCCGACGTACCTGCATCATGCTCAAAAGTGGAAAAAGGTGGTGGTGCAGGTGCAAGCTCATGTCGACGTGGACTAGGTGGGCTCCTATGCATGTGTGGATTGGAGGAGAGTGATGAATAGGGGCGAAATGCACGGTGCGGCGCCCTTCATCCCTTGTACAACATGGCCGTGTGAAAACACACGGCCAGGCCATGTGCACCGCTGGAATGTGGGCAATGACCGTGTGAAACCCCACGACTTGGCTGTGTGCCCCCTATTTCTCTGTCGAAGTGCACTATGGTCCAAATTCTCCCACACGCGTCGCCGTGTAGGCTCAAAATGATTTTTGTTTCTACCTTGCAAGTTCTTTCAACCCTAAACTACTTGCAAAGATGTTAATGGACAAAAATTAAAGTCTAAACTATACACATGAATGCAGAAAGATTAAGAACATATAAAATTTAACTTGGGTTGCCTCCCAAGAAGCACTTTGTTTAAGGTCTTTTAGCTCGACTTTATTCCTACGTTTCATTCGATGTGTTTGAATCTTGCTTGTGGGGGAGCAAGATATTTGCTCACCTTACGCCTCTTGCCTTGTTGTCCCCCATCACTATATCCCTTAAATCTAGCTCGTGGAGGGGCTAGATACTTTCTCACCTTTCGCTTCCTGCCTTTTGGTCCTCCATCGCTATATCTTTTAAATCTTGCTCGTGGAGGGGTAAGATACTTGGGCCCTGCTTTCCTTGGCTCAAGGTTGAACAATCTTAGCCTCAACAAATCATCAAGAGTTTGATCATAATATTCTGTTTCATCCATATGCTGTGAATAATATAACTCACCACAAATATCCTCACCAAAAGATTGATCAACCGATTTTATTATGTCAAATGAAATTTTATCATTACAAATCACTAAATGGGCTTCGTTATTGGTAGCTAAAGTTTCGGTGAGGGTTAAGTTAGGATCTTCTAGATCCTTGAGGTTAGGAGGTGTTTTGATTGAAGCAATACACTCCTCGATTAAAGTATCAATTATATAATCCTCAAGTTCTTCTTCCAGTGGTGATTGAATGGATTGTCCTTCTTCACTTCCTATGTCATCTACGCCCTCCTCATCCATTCGCTTAAAGTGAGTTTCTGCCATATTAGGGGTAATCCAATCATCAAAGCCACCTTCTAGTCATTTGGTTTCTTCTCTTGCTAGATCTCGTTGCATAATCTCCGCAAATTGTCAGCTATGCTCCTCGCATTCCCTAGTAAATTTATCTAGTGGGGCTTCTAAGTTGGGACTTGGTTCTGGATAAAATTCACATGGCGATTCATAGCACTCGTTCTCACTTGGAAAGCAACATTGAGTCTTTGTCTGCGAATGCCACCATCGGAATTCATCGTTCGCCGCTTGTTGTGTTTGAATGAAATCTTCCATCATCTGCTTAAGTCGGGATTTAGGCGGATAGTATTGAGGGTTTAAGTAGCCAGGGTCATAACTATATAAATAGGAATTATCTTGTGGCCACTGGTTGTAATTGTAGCTGACATCTTCTCGTTCAAATTGTGAAGGTTCAAATATATCAGGACAATCGTTTATGGTATGCCATGTTTCACCACAATGCTCATAATAAATGTTACCAAAACTCACAACATTAACTTGATCATAATCATGAGTAAAAGCATGCATCATTATACACAAAAAATTATAGGTAAGGAAAGGAATAGTAGTGGCTTAGCAAGAGTCTACTTTATATATATATATATATATATATTAAACTGAAGAACTAAAAAAAAACTAAAAACTAAAATAAAGATAGATGTAATTAATCAAAACTGAAAATTGAATAGAAAATAAATAAAATAAAATAAGAAAATAAATCTAGCCTAAGTTCGATCCAACTGTCCACTTTCGATTCGATATCGAATCAATCAGTCCCCGGCAACGGTGCCAAAAACTTGATGCACGCGAACGCGACCTCAAATCTCACAAGGAATACCATTGAGGACTCGAAGAGTGCACTCGAGCTCAACGGCCGCAAGTGCACGGATGTCGTCAAGTAATAAAAGATTATCGATCCCATAGGGACTGAGATTTGAGTATCGATTTGTTCAGTAGTGTTATTGTTCGGAAGTTAAATCTAAAGGGTTGCGATTGCGAGGTTTGTCAATGGAATAAACTCTAGTATGGTGTCACACGAAGGAAGAAAGGAGCTTTCTGCGAGATCTTTAAAGGGGATTCTAGGACTTCAGTTTCGCTTGTGTGTCACAAAACATGCTATCAACTGGACATTGTCTAAATGTCTAACTATGGTCTTGTGGAAGGGACATCATACACTCTCCCAATGAGCCACCGCATCTATCGGGAGCTATCTCTGTCTTATAAGGACGGGATAGGTGGTACGAGGATGCCAAATTAATCCCTGCGACGAATCATTTCCAGTTCTATCGCATCCTTCTACCCACGATTACAAAAGATCAGGTTTACCCCTAGGTTCCTTGTATAAATCCCCTAAATCTTAGATACGAGGGTTGTCACCCCTCGTATCGCCTAAGAACAGTAGATAGAAAACCAAATCCACATAGATATTTGTATAAACAAATCCCAATTGCAAATTCAAACTCAAAAACAAAATCCAATTTGTAGTAACATGTCATACGCACACAAGCTACTCCCTAATCCTAGAATCGAAGGAACTACTCCATAGATAGGAGAGGAGAATCACAAGGCATATTCATGTTCAAATTAATCATAAATAAAATGCAAGAACAAGAAATTACAATGCTGATGTGGCCTTCTCTCCGGCGTTGATGTGCAGAACATGGATCTCCGGTGGCGTTCTTCCTCCCCATTGCGAGTTCCTAAAGCTTTTTAGGGGTTCAGCATGCCGTCCTAGCTGTCGTGCCTCCCCCTAGAGTTTGGGAGCCCTAAGGTGGCTCCCTCGTGATCCCCCACCTCTTAGATGAGTTTACTATATATAGAGGCGGCTCCGACTTTCCATAAATGCCTGAAAAACCCTATTTTCTTGAATTCGCGGAGTCGCCACATGGCCATGTGAATTTCACACGCCCTGGCGGTGTGCAAGGCTGGAAAACAGATGAAATCTCGGTTGGAAATTGAGGAAATGATACTAAAGTCTTTGGCCAAAGCATTACATGTTTAGAGTAAGGTACTCTTCGATACATGTGGAGTAACTAGAATCCGTAGGACGAGGAAATGATACTTGGGCTAGGTGTGACGTAGTCAGCCTAGTGGGGACTGACACAATAGACCATGTCCTGAACCAAGTGGGTATAAGATGAGTGAAGGGAATGGGGCACGATTAATTCGAGCTCAAGGGTTTTAAATAGTTCGATCAACCGTTGATCTTTTCGGTTAATTGGGGATCATGATGTACTACTAGGTGCCACTCATGATCGTTCTATAATTAATGGTTAATTATAGACGGCCAACATAAACCGAGAACCTATTTGGTCATACGCACAACGAGTGTAATCCAAAGGATTTAAAACGAGCTTGAGAATGGGATTCTCAGACCGAGAGAAACTATGTTTGGTTGGACCAAACATAAAGCGAGCATGAAATTGTTTCAGTCGCAATGGAAGCGTGGATGGGCCGTGTCTTATGAAGACATAATGGATGGACCAAAATGGTTTGGTTCTAATCCAATGGATGAGAATAAACCAAAGGGTTTGGTTTATATTAAACGAATGAACCAAAGGTTGGTTCGGTTCGTTTTAACTTAAAATAAACCATCATGGTTTGGTTTATTTTAACTTATCTTAATGGAGCGGGTTAACGGGCTTTATGGATATGATCCATTAACCATTAAGAGAATTAGTTCTCTATAAAATAGGGCTTAAACCCTAATCCAAGCACCCTAATTAGAGTTGCCGCCCAACCTAATTGTGCCGCCCCCTCCATCTTCTTTCCTAGTCGGCGCCAACCCTAGGTGTGCCGCCGTCCAAGTCATTGCCGGCGACCAAGCTTCAGCTGGTGAACACTCCGGCGACCCTCCGGTGATCTCTTGTGGGTTCGGTGATAAGGTGAGCTCCACATCTCCTTTGGCCGGCCTCTATTCCTCCACCAAAAGCTGTCCAGTTTTTCTGGACAGCTTGTTTCTTTGTTGTCGGAGCGTCGTTTGGACGACGGTTAGTGCTCCGACAGCGGCTAACTTACCGGGGATTTGAT
Source organism: Wurfbainia villosa (assembly GCA_025175895.1). NCBI lineage: Eukaryota > Viridiplantae > Streptophyta > Magnoliopsida > Zingiberales > Zingiberaceae > Wurfbainia > Wurfbainia villosa. The sequence goes on along the minus strand of CM045988.1, from coordinate 52,162,496 downwards.
CTCCGGTAATCCTGTGAGGTGGAGGACGAAGGATTCGTCAAACGGTTGACGAATACCTCTCCGGAGAAGCGAGTTTTGAGAACTCGTTTTAGGATCCGAATTTGGATTCGGATCGTGATCATCTCTCGATCACATCGTCTTCAACACGAGGCTAGTAACCCGTATGAAGACGAAGCTCGTGACTTAGCGAAGTCATCCCGAGGAGCTCGGCGTGGATACGGATAGAGACGATTCTTACGAGGATCGTTCCGGTTGATGCCGTTCCCGCTACACGTCATACGGAAGGTATAACGTAGATAATTTTCTTTTATTGCAAATTTTAATTTACGGTTATGTCTACACTTGTTGTAATATGCATGCGTGTGTTGTGTGTGTTATAATAAATATAGATTTATTATTTTTAATTGCTTCAACTGTGCTCATGTTTACGAAACATGATCGAACACACACCGCTGATGCGGAAACCCGGTATCGAGGCCCAGGTTGTGTTTCGACATAATCGTAAAATGGTTTTGCGATAGTCATAATGTATTTCTGGAAATTTTCTAATTTTGGAAATTTAGAAGTATTTATGGAAATTTTTCAATTTTGGAAAGTCTTCGAAAGTTGGAAGTATTTATGGAAATTGATATTTTCCATAAATAAAATATTTGATTAGATTCTGGAAATTTGTTTCCTAATTTAATCATGATTTGATTTGGGAAATCAAATCTTAAAATATTTTATTTCCATAAGTAGTTTTAATGATTTAGGAAATTGGTTTCCTAAATAGATTTTCCTTAATCAAATAATTCCATGAATAAAATATGTGATTAGATTTGGAAATTTGTTTCCTAATTTAATTATGATTTGATTTGGAGAATCAAATCTTAAACATATTTTATTTCCATAAATTGTTATGACATATAAGGAAATTATATATATGACATAATTGTATGCCATGTAATTGCATTAGATGCATAACATTATGCCATGCGTGTCGTGACATGTAGATGTATGCCATGTATGCCATGCCATGTAGATAATAGTTATTTGCATGCAAAGAGGATGAGACATAAAACCCTTAATCAATATTAAAGCCTACACCTTCCATTAATATGGTTAGAACCGAGTTCCGCTTTCTTGTTTGGGTTGTTGGACTCTCTCCAAGCCCTGGCTCGAACTCAATATGTTCAAACCATGGAATAGTTTAATACTAATATGGTAAGAGTCAGAGGTCAATCGTTAGCTTTGGTTGTTGGACTCTCTCCAAGCTGGGCTAATTGGTTGAATGCGCTCTAACCATATTAAAACTATGTCCTGATTAATGGGTTGGTTTTAACCTGGAGCATCGGCTTGTTGGACTCTCTCCAAGGTCGATGTAAGGGGAGGTGAAGTTGGGTGCTATGCATATGATGCATACTTGTTAATGTGTTAACAACCCGATGTATGTGTGAACATTCAATTAGTTGATAGCACATTGTGATAGTTGCATATACGGGATATGCAATCGGTATAGATGATACCTACCGTCGTAGTTATGAATGGCTTGTTGGACTCTCTCCAAGGTTGTTCATAACTATGATGGATATCAGCCCATTCGGAGATGGACCTACAATCTCCCGAAGTGATTTTGGGGTTTTTGAAATTCGAAAAATGAATGGGATTTATAAATGTATATTGATGCATTTTCAAATCATTTTCTCATATATGCTCGTTTTGTATTTCTAGGTCAATAAATTGATCATGACGTCTTTGAATTTGCGCACTATTTTGGATTCGAACAAACTGACTGGGCCTAACTTCCTGGACTGGCTTAGAAACCTGAGAATTGTTCTCAAGGCGGAAAAGCTTGCATATGTCCTTGAAGAGCCTCTTCCTGACCCTAAGGGCGATGCAACCTGCATCAAATGTTGGTCTATCAGAAGCATGTGGCAGATTCTGAGCTGGCGAGTTGCATCATGCTAGCGGCGATGGTACCCGAGCTGCAGAAGCAGCATGAGCATATGGATGCTAACACTATGGTCTTCCATCTTCATGAGTTGTTCGATGAGCAAGCGAGATCCGAAATGTTCGAGGTCTCTAGGCTCCTCTTCACCACGAAGATGCAAGAAGGTTCGCTCGTAGTGCTATGCTAAAGATGAACGGGTACATCGAGCGGCTAGCTACCCTCGGTTTTGTGATGGATCATGAGTTAAGTATTGACTTAATTCTGCATTGTTTGCCCAAGAGTTTCTCACAATTTGTGATGAACTATCGGATGAACAAATTGGAATCCACCATTCCCGAGCTCCTCAATATGCTGAAGACTGTGGAGCCTTCTGTGAAGCATGAGGAGACGGCGGTTCTGTTAGTTGATTCCTCAAAGAAAGGTTCTAAGAGGAAGGCAAAAGAACAGAAGAAAGGAAAGAACAAAAAGACAAAGAAGGCGGAACCAGCGCAAAAGGGCACTTGCCATCATTGTGGCAAGGAAGGCCACTGGCGAAGAAACTGCAAGATTTATCTTGAGTCCATGAAGAAGAAGAAGGCATCCGATGCCCCATCCTCTTCAGGTATCTTCGTTATTGATTGTCATTCTATTTCCTTAGACACTTGGGTATTGGATACTGGGTGTAGCTCACATATATGTAATGACATACAGGGGCTAAGGAATAGAAGAAGACTTGTCAGAGGGGAGTCAAATTTGTGAGTTGGCAATGGAGCAAAGGTTGCTGCGGTCGCCATCGGAACTTATTTGCTGAAGCTCCCTAGTGGACTAGTCTTGGAACTGGACAATTGCTATTATGTTCCTTCTCTAATAAAGAACATTGTTTCTATTTCCTGCTTAAATAGAAATGGTTTCCATTTGACGTTTAGTAACAATTGTTGTTATATAACTTTGAATGGCGTACTTTATGGAACTGGAACTTTGAGTAATGGCATTTATACGTTGGACGTATCCAGTGACATTTTCAATATCGAAGCGAGCAACACGCGTGCTCAAAAGGATAATCACATAGACTCCTATATGTGGCATTGTCGTCTTGGCCATATAAGCAAGAAACGCATGTCCGAATTACACCGATGTGGAATTCTGGAATCGTTTGAATTGGATTCATACGATACATGCGAATCATGCTTAAAAGGCAAGATGACTAAGTTACCTTTTACTGGAAAAGGTGAACGAGTGGGAGAGTTACTAGGTCTAGTACATACTGATGTATGTGGACCTATGTCAACTCAAGCTTTAGGAGGCTATAGCTACTTCATTACCTTCACCGATGATCACTCACGGTTTGGGTATGTGTTCTTGATGAAACACAAGTCTGAAGCCTTTGAAAGGTTCAAAGAATTCAGAAATGAAGTAGAGAAACAACATGACAAAAGTATTAAAATACTTCGATCGGATTGAGGTGGTGAATACTTAAGTCAAGAGTTTCTTGATTATCTGAGAGACAATGGCATATTGTCTCAATGGACTCCGCCCTATACACCACAGCATAATGGTGTATCTAAGAGGCATAACCGGACCTTGTTGGACATGGTCAGGTCAATGATGAATCATGCGACTCTTCCCAAGTCCTTTTGGGGTTATTCACTTCAGACAACTGTTTACTTGTTAAACAGAATGCCTACCAAGGTAGTCTCAACTACTCCATATGAGATATGGAATGGTAAGAAACCTCATGTATCTTACTTGAAGATATGGGGTTGTCCTGCTTATGTGAAGCAGACTGTATCAGACAAACTGGATGCTAAGTCTGATAAATGTCTATTTATTGGATACCCTAAGGAAACAAGGGGTTACCAATTCTATCATCCTGTGGAACAAAAGGTATTTGTTTCAAGGCATGCTGTGTTTCTAGAGAAAGAGTTTCTCTTGCAAGAAAACAGTGGGAGTGTCGTCGAGCTTGAGGAGGCTCGAGAGACTCAAATAGACATTGATGAGATACCTGGTGAAGCACAACAGCTGACAACTCATAGTGATGAGCAATTGGCTGGACCTATTGTAACACCACATCTTCGTAGATCTGGTAGAACACGCAATATTCCTGAGAGATATGGATTTCTCGTAAGTGAATTGAACGACGTGTTACTCATTGATGATGAGGAGCCTACCAGTTATGAAGAAGTGCTGACAAGTTCAGAAAGGGATAAGTGGCTTGGTGCCATGAAGTCGGAAATGGATTCCATGTGTGAAAAACAAGTTTGGAACTTGGTTGACCCACCTGAAGGCATAAAGCCTATAGGGTGCAAGTGGGTTTTCAAGAAGAAAACCGACATGGATGGTAATGTGATTACCTATAAGGCTAGATTGGTGGCGAAAGGATATCGTCAAAAACAAGGTGTTGATTATGACGAAACCTATTTGCCTGTAGCTATGCTTAAATCCATTCGGATGCTCCTGGCCATAGCGGCTCATTATGATTATGAGATATGGCAGATGGATGTGAAAACAGCTTTCCTTAATGGAAACCTGCTCGAGGACGTGTATATGATACAGCCTGAGGGTTTCACATCGGTTGATAAAACCAAGGTATGCAAATTGCGACGATCCATTTATGGATTGAAGCAAGCATCCAGGAGCTGGAATATCCGTTTTGATGAGACGATCAAAAGTTTGATTTCTCACAAAATCCAGACGAACCTTGTGTGTACAAGAAGGTTAGTGGGAGTGCAGTCGTGTTCCTAGTATTGTATGTCGATGACATATTACTTATAGGAAACGATGTGTCAATCTTACAGTCAGTTAAGGTTTGGTTATCCAAGACATTCTCCATGAAAGACCTGGGAGAAGCAACCTACATCCTTGGGATTAAGATCTATAGAGATAGATCGAAACGGTTGCTTGGTCTTTCGCAGTCTACATATATAGACCGAGTGCTAAAGAGGTTTAGCATGTCGGAATCCAAGAAAGGTTATCTGCCCATCAGGCATGGGGTACACCTTTCGAAGTCTATGTGTCCGCGCACAGAAGACGAGAGGATTTGCATGAGTAAGATTCCCTATGCATCCGCAATAGGATCTATCATGTATGCTATGTTATGTACGAGGCCCGATGTATCGTACGCTCTGAGTGTCACGAGCAGATACCAATCCGATCCAGGAATGGATCATTAAGTACTTGAGAAGAACTAAGGATGTGTTCCTAATATATGGAGAAGGGGACATGGTGATACGCGGGTATACGGATGCCAGCTTCCAGACAAGGATGATTCCGTGTCTCGATGCGATCGTGTTCACCTTGAATGGGGCACGATGAGTTGGAAAAGTTCCAAACAAGAGGATCGTAGCGGATTCTACCACCGAGGCGAATATATTGCGGCAGCGGCAAAGAAGCGGTTTGGATCAAGAAGTTCGTTCATGAACTTGGTGTGATTCCGCCATTGTTGAAGCAATACATCTGCGACAACAATGGAGTAATTGGGTCTCATCAACGATCCAAACATGTGCTTTGCCGCTATCATCTTATCAGAGAGATCATCAGTAGGAACGAAATACAAATCGAGAAAATTCCCACTGAAAGGAACTTAGCGGATCCTTTGACTAAAGCATTACCTCAAAGTAAGTTTGAGGGTCATGTTAGTGCTTATGGTATAGGATACCGTAGCGATTGGCATTAGGCCAAGTGGGAGTCTGTTAGTAATATATGAGAGATGTCCTAAGGCAATCGCCTTATGTATGAACCATTTATATGATAAATGAAGATTCACTATTTGAGTATACATGTTTAATGTATTTGATTGGATCTTAAACTCATTTACTGAATGTCCACGATACGATTCACAGCATGAGAGAATTTGTGATTGGATCACAACTAGTGAGTATCTCTACATGTGTAATTGTGATGTATCGGAATTATCCCTAGTCGATGAATTGATGGATTTGGACACCATCAATTCTGTCGAGACTAGCACGAGGTATACTCCTTGGTGTATCCAAGCAGCTGATTCTCACTGGCTGGAGACATAGTGATGTCCAGAGTTGATCGTGGATGCTAGTTATGGTAACTAGTTCATTGGAGTGACCAGCCGTAAGACTTCATATGGTTCTCTGCATATATAGATATGTCAATGAAGTTCTTACTGTGGCTTAAGTGCGATGTTCCTTTGACTTGCGGTATTCAAGTCATCTTGATCATGGAGACTTATGCTTTGACATCTTAAGCAAACATCTCCGAGGAGATGTGGACCCGGGATGATTGGGTATAAGTCGAAATGATCGAAGGTGTTTGAATAGCCTATAAAGGATTCACCACTCCTTGCGAGGAGATGTATACCCATGGCCTCTCGTCGGATTGTTACTAAAGTCTTTGGCCAAAGCATTACATGTTTAGAGTAAGGTACTCTTCGATACATGTGGAGTAACTAGAATCCGTAGGACGAGGAAATGATACTTGGGCTAGGTGTGACGTAGTCAGCCTAGTGGGGACTGACACAATAGACCATGTCCTGAACCAAGTGGGTATAAGATGAGTGAAGGGAATGGGACACGATTAATTCGAGCTACTGAAGGGTTTCAGAAATAGTTCTGGATCAACCGTTGATCTTTTCGGTTAATTGGGGATCATGATGTACTACTAGGTGCCACTCATGATCGTTCTATAATTAATGGTTAATTATAGACGGCCAACATAAACCGAGAACCTATTTGGTCAGACGCACAACGAGTGTAATCCAAAGGATTTAAAACGAGCTTGAGAATGGGATTCTCAGACCGAGAGAAACTATGTTTGGTTGGACCAAACATAAAGCGAGCATGAAATTGTTTCAGTCGCAATGGAAGCGTGGATGGGCCGTGTCTTATGAAGACATAATGGATGGACCAAAATGGTTTGGTTCTAATCCAATGGATGAGAATAAACCAAAGGGTTTGGTTTATATTAAACGAATGAACCAAAGGTTGGTTCGGTTCATTTTAACTTAAAATAAACCATCATGGTTTGGTTTATTTTAACTTATCTTAATGGAGCGGGTTAACGGGCTTTATGGATATGATCCATTAACCATTAAGAGAATTAGTTCTCTATAAAATAGGGCTTAAACCCTAATCCAAGCACTAATTAGAGTTGCGCCCAACCCTAATTGTGCCGCCTCCATCTTCTCTCCTAGTCGGCGCCAACCCTAGGTGTGCCGCCGCCCAGCTTTTGTGCCGCCGTCCAAGTCATTGCCGGTGACCAAGCTTCAGCCGGTGAACACTCCGGCGACCCTCCGGTGATCTCTTGTGGGTTTGGTGATAAGGTGAGCTCCACATCTCCTTTGGCCGGCCTCTATTCCTCCACCAAAAGCTGTCCAGTTTTTCTGGACAGCTTGTTTCTTTGTTGTCGGAGCGTCGTTTGGACGACGGTTAGTGCTCCGACAGTGGCTAACTTACCGGAGATTTGATCTCCGGTAATCCTCTGAGGTGGGGGACGAAGGATTCGTCAAACGGTTGACGAATACCTCTCCGGAGAAGCGAGTTTTGAGAACTCGTTTTAGGATCCGAATTTGGATTCGGATCGTGATCATCTCTCGATCACATCGTCTTCAACACGAGGCTAGTAACCCGTACGAAGATGAAGCTCGTGACTTAGCGAAGTCATCCCGAGGAGCTCGGCGTGGATACGGATAGAGACGATTCTTACGAGGATCGTTCCGGTTGATGTCGTTCCCGCTACACGTCATACGAAAGGTATAACGTAGATAATTTTCTTTTATTGCAAATTTTAATTTACGGTTATGTCTACACTTGTTGTAATATGCATGCGTGTATTGTGTGTGTTGTAATAAATATAGATTTATTATTTTAATTGCTTCCGCTGTGCTCATGTTTACGAAACATGATCGAATACACACACGCCGCGGTGCCGGAAACCCAACACTTTCCACCTCGGCCGTCATATTAGAGGTATTGTTTCACTTAAGTATGAGGGGAAGCCCTGAATTTTGATATGTCTTTCTTTCAACAGTAGTTTCTTTCTTGAAATTTATGGTTTAGTTTTAGTTTGCATTCATTTATTCATGCATAGAGTGTTTAGTTTCCTTCCCGCAATTAATTTTTACCATCTTTAAGCTGCCTCAATAATATTTTTTAGAATATCTTTATGAATTACTTCCATAGATAGCTTAACTTCATTTATATTGTGGTATTTTATTTTTAGTTGCTTTAATGAATATTCTAGACTTGCATTGGTTAGCTTTTATCTTTCACTCACACTTGACGAAAATTCCAGAAGGGAGAATCTATTATATACATAGTTATGATTCATTCAAGTAGTTTAGTACCTTGGAATCCATAGGTGACTCTAGATTTAGCATTTTAGTTACTAGAGATGCTCGGATTGTGTAAGCCCATTTGGAAAAATCAAAATACTAGTGAGCTAGAGAGGAGGAAACTTCCTTGAAAAAAAATAATAAATGAAAAGATAAAAAAAAAGAGAGAGAAAAAAAGAATTAAAAATAGTTGTTATGGTTGGAAATGGCTAGGTGCCCCTTTGTGACTGAGTTAGGTTACTTGGGAAACACCAACCAATTTCTCTCAATATCGAGTACACCTTTGAGACTTTGTGCTAGATCTAGGGAACGACCCTCGCTTAGGGAAGGTAAGTACCTAAAAGTCGAAGACCTTAGGAAAGCTATAGGATGACGACTTAGCTCACTGTGGAACGAATATCCCTTAGGAAAATTCGCTTAGAACATGCACGAAAAGCTAACTTTGTGAACTTTTAGAACATATCCTTTTTTCTTTGATTGAAAATACCACTTGATAAATCCAGTTAGCATGCTAAGTATGGAACAATATTTTTTAAAATTTCATGGCACTGAGGTTTCTACACGGTCATGTCCAAACCCCCAAGGCCAGCCATGCCAGCGCTCCACATGGTCGACCATGTGGATTCCACATGGTCGTGTGGCGCTAGCCAGTTTTGATGCGACTAGGGTTTTCGTGGGATTTATGAAGAGCCGACTTCACGTCTATAAAAAGGAAGGCACACCTAAACCCTAGGGGGGAGGCCCCAACAGGTAGAACGATAGACAATTCCCTAAAACACATCGAAGACTCGCAATAGGGAGGAGGGAAGTGGCTAGGAGATCCATCCCGACACTCTAGCATTGTGGAGAACAACCAAGACACGCATATTGGTTAGGACAGAGAGTACCTTCTTTATCCTCTTGTTCTATTTTTAGTGTAATGATGTTTTCTAAGTTGTCTTGTGTTTATTCTTCCTTGTTTTTGGAGTAGATACTTTGATTCTAGGATTAAGGAGTAACTTGTGTTTGTGGACATGTTAGGGCAAATAGTCATTTATCTCCTTTGATTCTATTTGCAGTTTTGTGTGTTGAGATTTATGTGTTGGTGCAACAATGCTCCAAGCATTTATATGTTTTGATGTTTGGATAATCATCTAAGTTAGGCAATAACTTGTGATCTAATTGCGAATATATTTTAAGTAACAGGGAAATCCAAGGATGAAGACTTGGTAAAAGAGAAGTCCAAGTATGATCTTGGCAAGGAAAGTCCAAGGGATGGACTTGGCAGCGTAAGACCAAGCTTGTAGTCTTGGCAGCGTAAAGTCCAAGTGAACCTTGGCAAAGGAAGTCCAAAGTAAGGTCTTGGCAACATAAGTCCAAGCTTGTAGTCTTGGCGGCGTAAAGTCCAAGCATTTGGCAAACCCAAGACATGACAAAACCGAAGGAAGCTCTTCGAAGCAAAGCACAAAGGATGAACAAGTCACGGACTCGGATGGATCCTGGAGGTGCAAGGCTTAATGAGGAGCTAGTAGGTTGAGTCTAGGTCTAGGGTGTAAAATCAAGTGTGAATTACTCATACTTGATGAGTATCAGTCGACTGATATGATGTATCACGACCGTCAGCGCTCGATCGAGTCGATGAAATTCGCCATCACCGATCGCTTGGTCGAGCAATGATCGATGTTGAGATCACCGACCGATCAGTGAAGCGATCGATCAAGGAGAAAATCGCCATAACGCACCTCACTCGATCACGCCTTGATCACTCGATCGATCACCCATCACCGATCGGTGATGGGGATTAGTCGACTGATCACCTGGCCGTTGGAAAATGCAGCTATGAATCTCCGCGGATCTGCATGGTCAGAAGTCGTTGGCTTCGGCGGCAGTCGACTGATGGCAAGCATCAGTCGACTGATCGAGTCCCAATGGGAAAAACAACCCCTCTTCTATAAAAAGGGGCCTTGGGGAGCTTGGTGAAGCTAGTGCTCTTACTTCTAACTACACCCTCATGCTCACCAAGTTTTCCCAAGTGTTTTAGCAATTCAAAACCTCCTCTTCTCTAGTTCTTAATCATCCATCATTTTAAAGAAGAGGAGAGCATTGTAAGAAAGGTTTCTCCACCTTGGTTCATCCAAAGGAGGTGTTTAGTGAAGCTTGGCTAGGGCTAATCCACCTTACGGATTGCCGTGGAGTAGGAGCGTCATCTCCGAACCACGTACATCGGGTGTTAGCATTGATTTTCTTGTTTCTTATTTGTATTCGTATTTGTATTTGTATTTCTTCCGCTAACTTGCTTGTAGAAACGAAGAAAGGCTAATCACCCCCCCTCTAGCCGTTACAAAGATCCTAACAAGTGGTATCAGAGCCCGGATAGCTTGGAAGATCTCACCATCAACCAAAGCATCAATGGCTCTTCAAGAGGGATATAGCACCGCCAAGCCACCGCTCTTCGATGGGAGTCACTTTGCATATTGGAAAGGTAGGATGAAGTATTATCTAATGAGCAATATTGAAATTTGGCATAGTGTTGTAGATGGCTTCGAGGAACCGGTGGATGAACATGGAAACCCTATTCCAAGCAAGGATTGAACAAGGGAGATGAACCGGAAGTTCGAGTCAAATGCAAAGGCCGTACTCACCATCCAATGCGGCATTACAATGGATCAACTCAACAAGGTTGGGTCTTTTGAATCCGCCAAGGAGTTATGGGAAAAGCTCATTGAGCTAAATGAAGGTTCCAAGGAGTCAAAGAGGGCCAAGAAGGACCTATTAATTTGACAACTTCAAGCCTTCCAAATGAAGATGCATGAAACCGTAAGCCAAATGCATGGAAGGTTCAAGGAAATTGTGAACGGACTCCACATCATAGGTGAGCGAGTTGACAACCGGAACTTGGTAAGGTATATTCTTCAAGCATTTCCTAGAAATTCTTTATGGACTTCTATAGTTGATGCCATTAAGGTAACTAGGGATCTCTCTCAAATTAAAATTGATGAATTGTTTTGTGAGTTTGAATTACATGAGCAAACTAACATGTCCTCTAAGGAAAAGGGTTTAGCTCTATTTGTTGAAAAGAAGGAAAAGAAGAAGAAGGAAAGAAAAGAAGCATCATCATCATCCAAATCGGAGCATGACTCAAGTAGTGATGGAGACTCGTCTAGCGAGATGGCGGATTTTGTCAAGAGGCTCTATAGGAAATCAAAGGAGTTCAAGAGTAGAGAGGCAAGGAAGGGGTCTCATTCTTCAAAAGGTAAGTTTAGTGGTAATTCAAGTTTCAATAACAATGTGATTTTCCATTCTTGCAACAAGAAGGGGCACATAAAGCCAAATTGCCCGGAGCTAAAGAAGAAGGAAGAAAAAGAAAAGAAAAAGAAGGACAAGAAGGAGAAGAAGAAGGAGGCTATGGTGGCTCAAACCACTTGGGACACACCAAGTGTTGAAGACTCCTCCTCCGATGATGAGCTTTGCCACATCACACACCATGTGGCACTCATGACCCTAGAAGATGATTCCGGCACATCAAGCCAAGAAGATTCCTCAAGTGATGAATCGTCATCTAGTGACGATGAGGTAATGAACTCTCCCAAGGTTAAGCTTCTTTATAAATCAATTGCCTATCTTAAAGAAGCTCTAGATAAGTATAAATCTAAGGTTAAGAGCATGAAGGTAGAACTAAAGGCTATTAGGGATGAAAAACCTTCACATGTTGATTCTTGCATGTTTAAGGAAGAAAATGACAAACTTAAGGATGAGGTTAGTGAATTAAAAGCATGTTTAGAGAAATTCTCAAATGGATCAAAATATCTTGATATGATTCTTAGTAGACAAAGAGTCGTTTACAACAAGGCCGGTTTAGGATATAAGCCAAAAGAAAAGGAAGTTGCTTATGTTTCATTGATTAATAGGAAAGCAACCATTAAGGGTAAGGTTAAGAAAGCATGGGTACCTAAGAAGCTTCTACTTAATATTACCGGTCCAAATATTTGGGTACCAAAATCTTGTGTTTTTCATGTGATTTAGGTAGGAGAGCAAGGTATGTGGATTGTGGATAGCGGTTGCTCAACACATATGACCGGGGATGTGAGCAAGTTCTCCACAATTAAGTATGTGAAGAAAGGAGCGGTGTCTTTTGGAAATAGTGGAAAACTCAAGATATTAGGTAGAGGTACAATTGAGGTATCCCCCAAAATTGTTATTCACAAAGTCTTACTAGTTGAAAATATGAAATTTAATTTATTAAGTGTTAGTCAACTTTGCGATGCAAACTATCATGTTTCTTTTGAATCCTCTAAATGCATGATTAGGCACAAGGAATTAAATGATTGCATGTTAGTTGGATATATGAAATCAAATATCTATTATGTTGATCTTTCATATGCTTCTAACATTTCTACTAAGTGTTTTGTTGCAAAAGAAGAGGAAAGTTGGCTATGGCATAGGAGATTGGGGCACATCAACATGAAAAACATAGCCAAGGTAGCCAAGATGGAGTTGGTCAAAGGACTACCAAAGATCAAGTATGTCAAGAATAAAATGTGTGATGCATGCCAAGAAGGAAAACAAACAAAGGCATCACACAAAGGTAAAACCCTAACTAATACTTCCTTACCATTAGAATTATTGCATCTTGACTTATTTGATTGTCATAGTACTCCATCTTTAAATGGCAACAAATATTGTTTGGTTATTGTAGATGATTTTTCTAGGTATACTTGGGTCTACTTTATGAAACATAAGGATGATACCTTAGAAATAATCATAGGATTTAGTAAAAGGGTTGAAAATAAAAAGAGTCTCAAAATCAACCGGATCCGTAGTGATCATGGTGGTGAATTTGAAAACTTAAAATTTTCACAATTTTGTTTAGAGTAAGGGTACAAGCATGAGTTCTCTTGTCCTAGAACACCCCAACAAAATGGGGTGGTGGAAAGGAGAAATCGTGCCCTACAAGAGGTGGCTAGGACTATGCTTAATGCATATTCTCTACCTAGCTACTTGTGGGCGGAAGCGGTTAATACCGCTTGCTATATCCAAAATAGGGTTCAAATCTATAGATTTTTAGAAAAGACACCTTTTGAATTATGGAATGGGACTATTCCCACAATTCATTATTTCAAAGTCTTTGGATGTAAAGTTTATATTCTAAACACCAAGGATAACTTAGGAAAATTTGAATCCAAAGCGGATGAGGGAATCCTAGTTGGATACTCATCCACAAGTAGAGGATATAGAGTCTACAATAAGAGAACCCAAGGGATTGAGGAGTCTTCCAATGTTCAATTTGATGAAGCTACTAGTACCTACCCTAGAAAGTTTTCTATTGATAAGGATATTAATGACAATAATCAAGACATCACCCAAAAACTTCAAAATTTGACCATTAGGGGTAATGATCAAGGGGGAGGAAGAGGAGATTCCGATGATGAAAGAAGGGTGGAAGATAACAATGATCAATTTGAAACCCCTTCTAGAAACCTAAGAATTCATCAAAATCATCCACTTGACCAAGTAGTAGGAGATCTATCTCAAGGAGTAAGAACTAGGTCATTTCATAGACTTCCTACTAGTCAAGTAGCTCTTATTTCACAAATTGAGCCCAAATCGATCAATGATGCATTACATGATCCGGATTGGATTTTGGCAATGCAAGATGAATTGGCCCAATTTGAGAGGAGTCAAGTATGGGAGTTAGTACCTAGACCCAATGATAGCACCATAATTACTACAAGATGGGTTTTTAGAAATAAGCTAGATGACCAAGGAAATATCACTAGAAATAAGGCTAGGTTGGTTGCTAGGGGATTTAATCAAGTTGAGGGGCTTGACTATGATGAGACTTATGCCCCGGTTGCTAGATTAGAATCTATTAGAATTCTCTTAGGGTATGCTTCCTATATGGGATTTAAACTCTACCAAATGGATGTTAAATCGGCATTCTTAAATGGTTATATTAAGGAGGAAGTATATGTAGAGCAACCACCCGGATTTGAGAACATAGATTATCCAAACCATGTATGTAAGCTTAGGAAAGCATTATATGGGTTAAAACAAGCTCCCTGGGCATGGTATGAAAGATTGTCATCTTTCTTAATTTCTAAGGATTTTAGAAGAGGCCAAGTAGATCAAACTTTGTTTATAAAGTCAACATTAAAGGATATATTCATAGCCCAAGTATATGTTGATGATATCATTTTTGGGTCAACAAATGATGATCTTCTTCAAGACTTTATAAAAAACATGGAAAATGAATTTGAAATGAGTTTAGTTGGAGAGCTTATTTTTCCTAGGTTACAAGTCAAACAAACCAATGAGGGTATTCATATTTATCAAACCAAATATGCAAATGAAATGATCAAGAAATTTGGTTTGGAAAATGCCAAAATTGTAACCACTCCTATGGCTACTAGCACTAGAATAGATAGTGATCATGAAGGTAAATCAATTGATCTTAAACTTTATAGGAGTATGATTGGTAGCCTACTATACCTAACCGCTAGTAGACCCGATATCTTATTTGCGGTAGGTATGTGTGCAAGATACCAATCTTGTGCCAAAGAATCCCATTTAGTAGCTGTCAAAAGAATTTTAAGATATATTAAAGGCACCCTAAATGTAGGACTTTGGTATCCTAGGACTAGGTCGTTTGAATTGCTTGGGTATACCGATTCTGATTATGCCGGGTGCAAATTGGATAGGAAGAGTACTAGTGGTGGATGCCAATTTCTTGGGTCCTCTCTAGTAAGTTGGAGTAGTAGGAAGCAACATTGTGTTGCTTTATCAACCACCGAAGCCGAATATGTGGCTATGGGTGGTTGTGTAGCTCAATTACTTTGGATGAGACATACTCTTGTGGACTATGAGCTACACTACTCTAACATTAAAGTTTATTGTGATAATGTGAGTACCATCAACTTGACCAAAAATCCGGTACATCACTCTAGGACCAAGCACATTGAAGTGAAACATCACTTTATAAGAGATCATGTGGCAAGAGGGGACATTGAACTTAATTATGTAGAATCTAAGTCTAACCTTGCCGATATCTTCACCAAAGCTCTTCCCAAAACTGAATTTTCATCATTAAGGAGAGAGCTTGGTATGTGCTTTGTAGAGTAAAATTCTAGGTTTGCATGATCCTATACTTATATAGTATCTTTATACCTTGATGCATCTCACAAAAGCCTTAAGAAACCTTGATTTTTGTATTGAGATACTTAGAAACATGTGAGATGATAGGGAAGGTGTACTTGGCTCATCATGCTTGTTATGATGCATTACTATGAGCCAATGACACACCTAGAGACATAAATACCTTATGGACCAATCATTGGGAAGACTTGTATTCAAGTAATGGATACATAGCCCTAAGAACATGGTTGGAAATTCCAAATCATATATATTTTAAACTATATTCATCATATTTTGAAAAACAGTTTTCAAGTGGAACACAAAAGTGATACAAAGTTTGCAAAATCTTTAGAACTTTTGGTAGGTTCCAAGTTTGTATCATTCTTGAAATCTAGAAAACATATATTTTTCAAACTATTTTTTCTTAATAAAGTATGATTCCAGAAATGTATACACAAAATTTCATGATTTTTCGAGGTTTCTAGAATTTCTAACGCATTTCTGAAGTTGGGATGAAAAGGCTGAAATTTCGATTTCGAGTAGCTGATCAGTTCGTTGAAACCAGTCAACATAATGTTTTCTGATAAACAGCTCCATTTTATGGTATTTAGTGTATCCTTTGATGTCCTAACAACTATAGCTTGATAATATTATGCGTATAAACAAAGGTTTAGGACTTTAGTGCGATGGTTTAGGGGAGTTTCATAAATTGTATCTTTTCATCCTCAAATCCATTGTTGGTGCAAAGTTAGGACTTAATGTTTTTAAATTTCTGTTATGCTTTGCTTCAAATATTGTTTACACATTGTAAAGCATATCTTGGATTAAGGGGGAGCTTAATTTCAATCTTATACCTTAGTCCAAGATCCAACACCTTTAATTCTTTCATTTTTGAATCCTTCTCTTTTTGATGTATGTCAAAGGGGGAGAAGGAATGTTTAAGTTAGATGAATATGTGTGTATCTTTAAAGACCTAACTTAAATGATTGTCAAACATCAAAAAGGGGGAGATTGTTGGTGCAACAATGCTCCAAGCATTTATATGTTTTGATGTTTGGATAATCATCTAAGTTAGGCAATATCTTGTGATCTAATTGCGAATATGTTTTAAGTAACAGGGAAATCCAAGGATGAAGACTTGGTAAAAGAGAAGTCCAAGTATGATCTTGACAAGGAAAGTCCAAGGGATGGACTTGGCAGCGTAAGACCAAGCTTGTAGTCTTGGCAGCGTAAAGTCCAAGTGAACCTTGGCAAAGGAAGTCCAAAGTAAGGTCTTGGCAGCATAAGTCCAAGCTTGTAGTCTTGGCGTAAAGTCAAGCATTTGGCAAACCCAAGACATGGAAACCGAAGGAAGCTCTTGGAAGCAAAGCGCAAAGGATGAACAAGTCGCGGACTCGGATGGATCTGGGCGCAAGGCTTAATGAGGAGCTAGAAGGTTGAGTCTAGGTCGAGGGTGTAAAATCAAGTGTGAATTACTCATACTTGATGAGTATCGATCGGCCCGATGTATGTCGATCGGCCCGAGTCGAGCGTTCGGTAGTCGGTGAAACCACAGCCATCGATCATTGCCTTAGTCGAGCGATCGGGATCTGATGATCGATCGGCGATCGATCGGTGATCAAGGAGAAAATCACCATGAATGTCTCACTCATTGCCTTGATCACTCGGTGATCACTCCATCGGTCGGTGATGGAGGATCGATCGGTGATCACTGGCCGTTGGAAAATGCGGCTACTGAATCTCGCGGATCTGCATGGTCGAAGCGTTGGCCCGGCTGATCGTGATGGCAAGCATCGATCATCGATCGAGGCCCAACGAGAAAAATAGCCCCTCTTCTATAAAAAGGGGCCTTGGGGAGTTTGGTGAAGCTAGTGCTCTTACTCCTAACTACACCCTCGTGCTCACCAAGTTTTCCCAAGTGTTTTAGCAATTCAAAACCTCCTCTTCTCTAGTTCTTAATCATGCATCATTGTAAAGAAGAGGAGAGCATTGTAAGAAAGGTTTCTCCACCTTGGTTCATCCAAAGGAGGTGTTTAGTGAAGCTTGGCTAGGGCTAATCCACCTTACGGATTGCCGTGGAGTAGGAGCGTCATCTTCGAACCACGTACATCGGGTGTTAGCGTTGATTTTCTTGTTTCTTATTTGTATTCGTATTTGTATTTGTATTGATTCAGCTAACTTGCTTGTAGAAACGAAGTGTAGCGCCCGCCCTTATCTGCTCTCAGGGCGGCGCTACTTGTGTCTCTATAGTTTTTTTTTTATTAGCATACTACATATGGATCCGTTCAAAGTCTACATGCTTAAACAGGTTATCATAACTGAAACCTTCTTTGGCACATGCATCACCTATCTTATTCATCATTAGCATGACCACATATCTTATCTTATTTCATAACATGCATAACGAAAGGATTCGTTCATGAGTTCTAACATGTCGAACCTCTTAAATTAAGGGATACTCATTAAACACAAGTCTTATAAGCGGAAGCAATGTCTTAAATTGTTCTTAGAGCATATAAATATAAGCAGATAGTGAAGGGTCTTCTTCCACCATGCCACTATCACACACGCACATGGCCCCTCCTGCCACTCCCTCTAGTGCAGACTTCCTTTATCTGCAGTATATGGACAACATAAACTATAAGCATATAGCTTAGTAAGATCCTTGCCTACTCACAAAACCACGATTTCATCAAACTATTATAACATGAGCATGCTGGCATAGAAAATGACCTAAGCATTTCATAGCAACACTAATCAACAACATATCCAGGTAATAGTACAAAAAGAACTAAGCATGGCATAGAATTGTTCATAAGCAGGTTAAGCATAATTAATCTAAGCAGGGCATACTTTGAACCTGAGCGTTAAAACTGCATAAACTAAGCGTGCATGAAAGAACGTAATCATAAGCATTTGGTTAACTTGAACATAAACATTTGTAATAACATAAACCCTAATCATGCAGAAGGAACATAGTCGCAAGTATTCTTAACCTTACCCTTAACCTTCACCACATCATAAATTCTAAACTAGCATAAAGTACATAGTCACCACATACTTAGACTTAACTCTAAACATCATAACTTCATAACATCTAGCATGCATAAAGAACCTAGTTCGTAAGCATTCAGAGCATTTAACATAAGCATACACAATATCATAGAAGTCTTTTCTTTTCAAACATACACTTATAATTAATTCAATATCATCGTAACTTCATAACATCTAGCATGCATAAAGAACCTAGTTCGTAAGCATTCAGAGCATTTAAGCATACACAATATCATAAAGTCTTTTCTTTTCAAAACATATACTTATAAATACTTCAATATCATCATAACTTCATAACATCTAGCATGCATAAAGAACCTAGTTCGTAAGCATTGAGCATTTAACATAGGCATACACAATATCATAAAAGTCTTTTCTTTTCAAAACATATACTTATAAATACTTCAATATCATCATAACTTCATAACATCTAGCATGCATAAAGAACCTAGTTAAGTAAGCATTGAGCATTTAACATAAGCATACACAATATCATAGAAGTCTTTTCTTTTCAAAACATATACTTATAAATACTTCAATATCATCATAACTTCATAACATCTAGCATGCATAAAGAACCTAGTTAAGTAAGCATTCAGAGCATTTAACATAAGCATACACAATATCATAGAAGTCTTTTCTTTTCAAAACATAAACTTATAAATACTTCAATATCATCATAACTTCATAACATCTAGCATGCATAAAGAACCTAGTTCGTAAGCATTGAGCATTTAACATAGGCATACAGTATCATAAAAGTCTTTTCTTTTCAAAACATATACTTATAAATACTTCAATATCATCATAACTTCATAACATCTAGCATGCATAAAGAACCTAGTTCGTAAGCTTTCAGAGCATTTAACATAAGCATACACAATATCATAAAAGTCTTTTCTTTTCAAAACATATACTTATAAATACTTCAATATCATCATAACTTGTTTGGGGGGCCCCAGGTTAAGTACCACATAATGCGCGTTCCCTAATAGGCTGGGGTAGCGAGCCACCAGTCCTATTAGAGCAAGACCTCTTACGTCTTACCAGGGCAAGACCTCTTACGTCTTCTTGTGTCCCTATGGATTTGATTAACGACCACTGCCAGATTGGGTACTTAACCTCTTGCAAAGTAAAATACTTAATTCTTTTCTTTTGGACATAATATAAAGAATGCTCTTGATCCCCATCATAAGAAGGGAAGCATCTTGATCTTATCTTGACATAAGAGAGCTCTTGATCCCTACTTGAAGAAGCATCTCCATCTTATCTTATCATAAGGAGAGCTCTTGATCCCTACTTGAAAGGGAAGCATCTCCATCTTATTTTATCATAAGGAGAGCTCTTGATCCCTACTTGAAAGGGAAGCATCTCCATCTTAGTCATTTTATAAGGACACATGCATTCATAACATAAGAGTACCCTAAAGGGGTCCTAAAGCATAAACGAGTTCATCACATAAGCATGTTTCATGACATATTGCATCGTAAACATGAAGCATATTTCCTAAGCATATTCATGACATATTAAATCACAAAACATATTCTTCACCTAGGTATATTTCATGGCACAATACTCCATAACTTGAAGCACATTCCCGAAGCATATACATGGCATATTACTTCACACAACATGTTCATCATGGCATATTACATGGCACATTACATCTTGTAAAACATGCTCATCACATAGCCTAATTTCATGTTGCATTGAATCATAACATATTCATCACCCAAGCAAAGTTCATGTCATATTAAAAACTATACACATAGCACAATTACATATAGGGTGTTTTCATGAAACCCTAACCCTAAAACCATGGGTTGGCCGAAACTTGTAAGGGGCTCAAGCTTAGGTTTGGTCCCCAAAAATTCATTCATAAAGCATTATAACCTAGCTTAGCATCATGAGGGATATTCTCATGCAACCCTAACCCTAATTACCTAGGGTGGCCGAAACCTACAAGGGGCTCAACTAGGGTTCTTGCCACCTAATATTCATTCATGAGCATTATCATCTAGCATAGCATCATTAGGGATATTTTCCTACAACCCTAACCCTAATTACCTAGGGTGGCCGAAACCTACAAGGGGCTCAACTAGGGTTCTTGCCACCTAATATTTATTCATGAGCATTATCATCTAGCATAGCATCATTAGGGATATTTTCATGCAACCCTAACCATAATTACCTAGGGTGGCCGAAACCTACAAGGGCCTCATCTTGGATGGTGGATACCCAAGGGTCTTACTTGAAACATACCAACCAAGAATATCACTTTAGGATCAAGTTCATGCAACCCTAACCCTAAAATCTTGGGGGTGGCCGAACCATATAGGGTCATCACCTTTGCACTTTGGTCTCCTAAATGTATCTACTTGAAACATATCACCCATAAAAACCTCCCTTAGTAGCATTTTCATGAATCCTAGCCCACCAACTTAGTTGGCCGAAACTTATAAGGCTACAATTTCATATTTCTTTCAAGCAACCAACCCTATCAAACTAATATACTGTAGGTGAGGGGAAAACTTACATCCTTCGCTTTGCTTGGGGAGATGACCTAATGGAGGTCACCTAGCTCTCTCCTAGCTTGCAAGGAGCTCTCGGCCAAAGGAGGAAGAAGAGCTTGGGGTTTTGTGAGAATGAAGAGAAGAGGAAGAAGGAAGGAAGAAGTGGCCAAGTGGAACTTCTCTCTTCTTTATAAAGGGAGGAAGAGAAGTTTCTCTTCTCCTTGTCAAGCCTCTTCATTTACCCTCCTCCCATTTATCTATAGGTTCCCCTTTCCTCTAATGATATGATTCTATTGGGCTTATGGTTAGTGGGTGCATCTATAAGGCTTGGCTATCTCTAGAGGTGGGGGTTCAATTCCTAGGCTTTGCATCTCTTTTGGCTTATTTTCTTTTATTTCTCCAAAAGGCCTACATAAAGCCCATCCTCATAAAGCCAAAATTCTCGTAAAATTGCTAGAATTTTGCTATAATCCTCATACCTTGTAAAAGTTTCATCCTCGAAACTTAAAACAATTCCGGTACTTCGCCTCATGTCCTCCTCGCTCCCAAGTAGCCTCCTCATATTGCGACTCGCCACAGTGACCTTCACTAAGGGCACCTCTTTTTCCTTAGTCTCTTGACATCTCGGTCTAGTATCCGGATAGGCCGACTTGATACTCAGTCCTCTTGAACGTACAATTTGTGGCTCGACCACTTGGTCCTCTGGATATGCATTTCTTGAGCATAGAGACATGGAACACGTTGTGTATAGCCGACATCTCTTGGGGCGGTTCCTTACGCCACCTTGCCCACTCTGTGATATCGGATAGGGTCCCACGTAGCGTGGATTGATTTACCCTTCCTTCCGAATCTTATCACTCCCTTCATAGGGGTCACTCGAGGAATACCAGGGTCCCCGACTTGAACTCTAACGGTCACGCCGCATATCCGCATAGCTCTTTGTCGGCTCTGGCGCTTTGATTCTCTCGACGGATATTCGTATAAGGGTGGTATTGTCAATAATATCGGCACGAAGACCCATTTCTCCTTTCACCACCCTCGTACCAAGATAGGAGACTGCATCTTCTCCGTATAGAGCTTCATAGGGTGCCATTCCAATGGTAGCTGGTAGCGTGTTGTAAGCAAATTCGCCAGCACAAATATCGACACGGCTCCTTAAAGTCTAGAGCACAGCGAAGCATATCTTCCAAAGACTGGTTCACTCTTTCCGTCTGACCGTCGGTCTGAGGATGAAACGCAGTGCTGAATCTCAACTTAGTGCCAAGAGCCTTCTGAACACATTCCCAGAAATGGGAGGTAAAGCGGCCATCCAAGTCAGAAATAATAGCCTTAGGCACTCCATGTAATTTGATAATTTCCTTGACATATAATTGAGCTAGCCGCCAACCGAATAGGTCATCTTGATTGCCAAGAAATGGGCGTGACTTTGTCAACCGGTCCTAGGATTACCCATATAGCATCGTAAACCATTTGTCGCCTGGGTAATCCCGAGATGAAATCCATGGAAATTTCTTCCCATTTCCAGAATCCCCTGTGTTTCGTGTTCTCGCCTTCACCTTCCGCAGTCGACAGTGTGTTGACGCATCGAGCCACATCCCTTTTCATGCCAGACCACCAAAATTTATCCCTTAAGTCCTGATACATTTTATTAGATCCAAGATGCATGGTATAAGGTGTTCCATGGGATTCCTCGAGTATCTTCTGCCGTAACTCCGGATCGTCGAATGCATAGGCGATCCGGAAGTATAATAATCCGCGTCGGTGATGCGGAATCCATTACCCCTTCCTTCCAAGATTTCTTGTTTGAACTTCGGATGTCCGAATCACCATCTTGCTTTCCCTTTATATCGTCGAACAGCTGGCGTTATAGTCAGTGGAAAGTTGCCCGAAATGATTTCTATTCCGTAATTCATTACTTCCCTTTTGAGGTTGAGATAGCATCGATAAGGACATCAAAGCGGCACGGACTTTACGCTAAGCGCATCCGCCACCTTGTTGGCCTTTCTGGTGATAGAATATCTCACAATCATAATCTTTGACTAGCTCCAGCCATCCGCGTTGTCTCATGTTTAGGTCTTTCTGGTAAAGAAATATCTCGGACTGGTGGTCGGTATAAATCACACCGAGCTCGTATAAGTAGTGTCTCCATATTTTTAGAGCGAATACCACCGCCACGATTCTAAGTCATGGACAGATAATTTATTTCGTGCTCTTTGAGTCGTCCTAGAGGCGTAGCGATGACCTTGCCGTTTGCATAAGTACGTCAGCCCAGCTTTGGAAGCGTCACTATACATATCAAGCTTCCATTATCTTCAGGAGAGTCGGGATGGGAGCGCTGGTCATCTCCTTTTCGATTCCAGTAAACTCCTCTCACACGATCCTCGATCCATTTGTATTGCTTGTCCTTTCGTGAGGGTCATCATAGGGCTGCAATTCTAGAGAAGTCCTCTACAAACTTCTGTAATAGCCTGCTAGCCCGAGAAACCGATTTCACTCGCATTCCTTGGCCTATTCGGTTCCCTGCGACCTCAATCTTCATTGGGTCCACCATGATTCCATCTTTAGAGATTTCATGACCATAGTATGACACTTGTTTGAGATATATCTCACTTTTGGAGATCTTGGCATATAGTTGCTCTTTCTGTAGATTCTGTAGTACTGTCTTCAGGTGTTCGGCATGCTCTTCTCGGTCTCTCGAGTAGATAAGAATATCGGATGAAGACGATCACAAATTTGTCGAGGAAGGCCGAGAATACTCGATTCATCAAGTCCATGAACATTGCCGAGCATTGGTTACGCCAAAGGGCATAACTACAAACTCGAATGTCCGTGATCTTGTTCTAAGGCCGTCTTGGAATATCGTCGCTTTACTTTTACTTGATGATAGCGGATCCGAGATCGATCTTTGAAAGACGGTAGCTCCCTTCCGGTCGAACAAGTCATCGATCCCGGGAAGGGGGTACCTATTCTTGATGGTTACGTTGTTCGCGTAGTCTATACACATTCGTGATAGACCCATCTCTCTTCTTTATGAACAACACCGGAGCTCCCCATGGTGAGTGACTAGGACGGATAAATCCCGCCAAGTAACTCTTGTAGTTGTTTCGTAGTTCTTTCAACTCGGTTGGCGCCATTGAGTGCCTTGGAGATCGGATTAGTTCCGGGAATTAATTCGATCTCGAACTCAATTTCTATCAGGCGGTAACCCAGGTAGGTCATCAGGAAACACCTCCGGATGGTCACGTACCACTCTGACATCTTCTATCTTCTGGTTCTTCGCTGATATGGTATCCACCACATGCGAGAAATCCGGCACATCCGCCTTCTAACATTTTTCGGGCTTTTAGTGCCGATAAGAACTTCTTTGTTCCTTTCTTCGACTCGATAAATTCAAATGAAACTTCGAAGATTACCCTCCGCTTACGACTCAATTGATCCTGACTTGTGCAGAAAGTCCATGCCCAATATAACATCATAGTCCCACATATCTAGGACTATGTCACCATAGAGCCCCGTCTGCGAGCCTAATTGGTGCGGCGCGCAATATGGGTGGATGGCATCACCTCTCCGAAGGTAACGTCGTTAAAAATTCATAGTCCAAAGCTTGGGGATGCCTATCTATCTTTCTTATGAAAGGCGAGCGATGAATGAATGGGTTGCCGGTGTCAAACAAGACGAGCGTATTGATCGGAAATAAGTATGACTGCGACAACCGCCGAGGCACTCGCTACATCTTCTCTGGTGAGGGAGAACACTCGGCATTTGTCCCAACCGGCGGGCTTCAGTCTCCCTTGACTTATTTGAGGACCTTCTATCGCCGTGATCCGTGAAGCCGTGGAGGAGCTCTGCATCGGACATACCACGTGTGGCGGTGCTCGAACCCGGTAGGGAAGCTGTGCTTATGTGCCCCTCCCGTCCACACGCTTGTAACACTTCCTCGTGCCTCGACGATATTCCCGGATGCTTCTTCCCACATGTAGGATACCAGATTTGGCGGTTCGGGCCCCCTCTTGGGCCATTCCACTATTTCTTCTTGCCATGCGGCCTCTCTTAGCTAGTATTCGAGATTTCGCTCTCCGGTTCGTGCCTTACTGCTGATCGATGTTGTTCGTAGTGCTCGCTACTGTGGCACTATCAACAACTCTCGGCGGTCTGGGTCGATTGACTCACGGCCACATTCGTGGCTATCTCCGGCCGCAACATTTTCGCAGAGTCCGATCCTCTCCTCTCGCATACTAACTCGGGCAGGCGGCGCGCCGGTTGAACCTTTTCATAGCTTCACTAACTGATAGATCACCTTGTCGGAACTCGAGGAACTCATCGTAGTGCTTATTTGTGATCCGTCTCTGAAAGAACTCCTCAAGAACTCCGATTCAAAATCTATCCACCTCATTTGATTTATTTGTCTCTTCGCTTGACTCTCTCCCACCACATCCTCGGCATCCGGAAAGAAGTAACGAGGCACATTTTATCCTTTCGCTTTCGGGCCAATCCAAAGAGCTCCACGATGCTTTCAACTGCTTTTGAACCGGCTTGGGCATCCCATGGTTCGCCAAGGAGAAATTTTCTGTTTCACCGCCATCAATCGATAGGCTTCGGGCCGGACCCTGGGCGATTGATTAGTGGTGCTTGCACCATAGTTGTCGTGTTAGGAGTTACGCTCGGTCCCCGGGTGGTGCTAGGGTTCCTTGTTGATTCGTGAGAGCATTGATAACCACCGTTGTTGCTCGTGACTGACTGTAGCTCGAACTACATGCATCAACCGTGGGGTGCGGAGTCATTCCCTCTAGCACTACGTCTCCCGTTCATGTTATCTAAGTGATAAATGAATAATTAATTAAGGTGTTATTATAATTCCTACTCATATACGTGCATCTAATATCTCATATCATAAACAAGGTATGGTATCCTTAATATTTGAGTCTCAATAGGATTTTATAAATATGTGTGATTCCACTCTACTAAAACATGAGGAGGTATTATTTCTATCTAGATCACAAGTGTGATTCCAATCTACTTAAAACATGATAAGGTGTTATTTCTATCTAGATCACAAGTGTGATTCCAATCTACTAAAACATGATGAGGTATTATTTCTATCTAGATCACAAGTGTGATTCCAATCTACTAAAACATGATGAGGTATTATTTCTATCTAGATACGAGTCATTCTTCATTATAAAAGAAACTCAGTATGCATAAAGTTACTTACTTGGAAATAGCAGGATGGAGGCTTGATGTGTGATAGTGGAAAGGTGAACCTGTGAGCGCCTGCCTTATCCGCTCTCGTATGGCGCGCTACTTGTGTCTCTATAGTTTTTTTATTAGCATACTACATATGGATCCGTTCAAAGTCTACATGCTTAAACAAAGTTATCATAATCAAACCTTCTTTGGCACATGCATCACCTATCTTATTCATCATTAGCATGACCACATATCTTATCTTATTTCATAACATGCATAATCTAAAGGATTCTGCTTCATGAGTTCTAACATGTCGAACCTCTTAAATTAAGGGATACTCATTAAACACAAGTCTTATAAGCAATGTCTTAAATTGTTCTTAGAGCATATAAATATAAGCAGATAGTGAAGGGTCTTCTTCCACCATGCCACTATCACACACGCACATGGCCCCTCCCGCCATTCCCTCTAGTGCATTTCCTTTATCTGCAAAGATATGGACAACATAAACTATAAGCATATAGCTTAGTAAGATCCTTGCCTACTCACAAAACCACGATTTCATCAAACTATTATAACATGAGCATGCCGCATAGAAAATGACCTAAGCATTTCATAGCAACACTAATCAACAACATATCCGGTAATAGTACAAAAGAACCGAGCATGGCATAGAATTGTTCATAAGCGGTGTTAAGCATAATTAATCTAAGCAGGGCATACTTTGAACATGAGCGTTAAAACTGCATAAACTAAGCGCATGAAAGAACGTAATCATAAGCATTTGGGTTAACTTGAACATAAATATTTGTAATAACATAAACCCTAATCATTCAGAAGGAACATAGTCGCAAGTATTCTTAACCTTACCCTTAACCTTCACCACATCATAAATTCTAAATAGCATAAAGTACATAGTCACCACATACTTAGACTTAACTCTAAACATCATAACTTCATAACATCTAGCATGCATAAAGAACCTAGTTCGTAAGCATTCAGAGCATTTAACATAAGCATACACAATATCATAGAAGTCTTTTCTTTTCAAACATACACTTATAATTAATTCAATATCATCGTAACTTCATAACATCTAGCATGCATAAAGAACCTAGTTCGTAAGCATTCAGAGCATTTAACAGAAGCATACACAATATCATAGAAGTCTTTTCTTTTCAAAACATATACTTATAAATACTTCAATATCATCATAACTTCATAACATCTAGCATGCATAAAGAACCTAGTTCGTAAGCATTCAGAGCATTTAACATAGGCATACACAATATCATAGAAGTCTTTTCTTTTCAAAACATATACTTATAAATACTTCAATATCATCATAACTTCATAACATCTAGCATGCATAAAGAACCTAGTTCGTAAGCATTCAGAGCATTTAACAGAAGCATACACAATATCATAGAAGTCTTTTCTTTTCAAAACATATACTTATAAATACTTCAATATCATCATAACTTCATAACATCTAGCATGCATAAAGAACCTAGTTCGTAAGCATTCAGAGCATTTAATAAAGATACACAATATCATAGAAGTCTTTTCTTTTCAAAACATATACTTATAAATACTTCAATATCATCATAACTTCATAACATCTAGCATGCATAAAGAACCTAGTTCGTAAGCATTCAGAGCATTTAACATAGGCATACACAGTATCATAAAAGTCTTTTCTTTTCAAAACATATACTTATAAATACTTCAATATCATCATAACTTCATAACATCTAGCATGCATAAAGAACCTAGTTCGTAAGCATTCAGAGCATTTAACATAAGCATACACAATATCATAAAAGTCTTTTCTTTTCAAAACATATACTTATAAATACTTCAATATCATCATAACTTGTTTGGGGGGCCCCAGGTTAAGTACCACATAATGCGCGTTCCCTAATAGGCTGGGGTAGCGAGCCACCAGTCCTACTAGAGCAAGACCTCTTACGTCTTACCAGGGCAAGACCTCTTACGCCTTCTTATGTCCCTATAGATTTGATTAACGACCACCGACGGGTCGGGTACTTAACCTCTTGCAAAGTAAAATACTTAATTCTTTTCTGGACATAATATAAAGAATGCTCTTGATCCCCATCATAAGAAGGGAAGCATCTTGATCTTATCTTGACATAAGGAGAGCTCTTGATCCCTACTTGAAAGGGAAGCATCTCCATCTTATCTTATCATAAGGAGAGCTCTTGATCCCTACTTGAAAGGGAAGCATCTCCATCTTATTTTATCATAAGGAGAGCTCTTGATCCCTACTTGAAAGGGAAGCATCTCCATCTTAGTCATTTTATAAGGACACATGCATTCATAACATAAGAGTACCCTAAAGGGTCCTAAAGCATAAACGGGTTCATCACATAAGCATGTTTCATGACATATTGCATCGTAAACATGAAGCATATTTCCTAAGCATATTCATGACATATTAAATCACAAAACATATTCTTCACCTAGGTATATTTCATGGCACAATACTCCATAACTTGAAGCACATTCCCAAGCATATACATGGCATATTACTTCACACAACATGTTCATCATGGCATATTACATGGCACATTACATCATAACAGGAAGTATATTTCCTAAGCTTATTCATGGCATATTAAATCGTAAAACATGCTCATCACATAGCCTAATTTCATGTTGCATTGAATCATAACATATTCATCACCCAAGCAAAGTTCATGTCATATTAAAAACTATACACATAGCACAATTACATATAGGGTGTTTCATGAAACCCTAACCCTAAAACCATGGGTTGGCCGAAACTTGTAAGGGGGCTCAAGCTTAGGTTTGGTCCCCAAAAATTCATTCATAAAGCATTATAACCTAGCTTAGCATCATGAGGGATATTTTCATGCAACCCTAACCCTAATTACCTAGGGTGGCCGAAACCTACAAGGGCCTCAACTAGGGTTCTTCCCACCTAATATATATTCAAGAGCATTATAATCTAGCTTAGCATCATGAGGGATATTTTCATGCAACCCTAACCCTAATTACCTAGGGTGGCCGAAACCTACAAGGGCCTCATCTTGGATGGTGGATTCCCAAGGGTCTTACTTGAAACATACCAACCAAGAATATCACTTTAGGATCAAGTTCATGCAACCCTAACCCTAAAATCTTGGGGTGGCGAACCATATAGGGTCATCACCTTTGCACTTTGGTCTCCTAAAGGTATCTACTTGAAACATATCACCCATAAAAACCTCCCTTAGTAGCATTTTCATGAATCCTAGCCCTTGGCCAAACTTATAAGGCTACAATTTCATATTTCTTTCAAGCTACCAACCCTATCAAACTAATATACTGCAGGTGAGGGGAAAACTTACATCCTTCGCTTTGCTTGGGGAGATGACCTAATGGAGGTCACCTAGCTCTCTCCTAGCTTGCAAGGAGCTCTCGGCCAAAGGAGGAAGAAGAGCTTGGGGTTTCGGTGAGAATGAAGAGAAGAGGAAGAAGGAAGGAAGAAGTGGCCAAGTGGAACTTCTCTCTTCTTTATAAAGGGGAGGAAGAGAAGTTTCTCTTCTCCTTGTCAAGCCTCTTCATTTACCCTCCTCCCATTTATCTATAGGTTCCCCCTTTCCTCTAATGATATGATTCTATTGGGCTTATGGTTAGTGGGTGCATCTATAAGGCTTGGCTATCTCTAGAGGTGGGGGGTTCAATTCCTAGGCTTTGCATCTCTTTTTGGCTTATTTTCTTTTATTTCTCCAAAAAGGCCTACATAAAGCCCATCCTCATAAAGCCAAAAATTCTCGTAAAATTGCTAGAATTTCACGGGCGTTACACGAAGAAAGGCTAATCACCCCCCTCTAGCCGTTAGAAAGATCCTAACATTATGAAGATTGTATCTTGGTTCTAATACTACCGTGCATAGATGATACAAAGGGCGATAGCCTTTGTATCAAAAACCTAGGATAATCAAGGATGAGCCTTGCAGTCATCCTACCTCCCATAATCATAGAATATAGAATATGATAGGACATGATATGAAATAAGATCCACCTCTACATAGGGATTGTTAGGATGTCTTGGTACCCAATTACCTATCTTAGCAGAAGGGTCAAAGTAGGAGAAATTAACTCTAGAAGGATTGGGTGACCTTAGTGACAGAGGGATCCCAACGATATCAACCCCTTGAGCTCTGATGATCTGAAAGGTAAACTTGGTTTGGAATGGTAGCTCTCGGTAGAAGAAAAAGTTCATCGGGTAATTACATATTGATCCTCCCTCAAGATCATAATTAGAGATCTTAATGCACCTAATGGATAGCATGTTCCATGACGCATAAGTGAAACCAAAATCCTAGAATCTTTTTTGATAACTTCGAACCAACATTCCCTTCCTCCGAGTGACACTGTACTAGAGTTAGGATTACCGTCAACCTTGCAACCTATACTCTTAGGAGATTTAATCCGAACAACAACATCCACTAGACAGACGGTATTCAAATCTCAGTCTCTGTGGGATTGATAATCTTTTATTACTTGATGACACCCGTGCACTTGTGGGCGTTAAGCGTGAGCATGCGCTACGAGTCCCTGACGAGTTCCATCAGATATTTGAGAGTCGTGCTCACGTGCATCACATGTCGATGCAGTGGGCAAGTATAATCAGAGGCCCAATAATCTATATTCCAGCACATACAACCCTGGATGGAGGAACCACCCAAATTTTTCCTATAAGAATAATTTTGAAAATTTCCAACAATTGGGAGGATATGGGAAACAGGGTAGTGGGCAGCAACAACTGCCTAAATATAGACTTGAGTTAGTGATTGAAGGCTTCATTGCTACCCAAACGAAGGCTAATGCAAAATTTCAGCGGCAACATCAATGAGACGAGGAGGCACTGAGGGAGTTGAAGGCCTCTGTCGATGGGCTCACAAGCCACACTAACATGCTAGAGACACAGGTAACCCAAATATCTAAGACCATATCACAACCCATGGGTAGTTCTCCCCTACCATCTGAGAAAAACCTAGTTAAGGGAGATGGAGAGTACAGTGAATCAGTGGGTCAGAAGAACAAAGTCACTAAGGGGTGTACGACCATGATTTCAACTTTAGGAAATCAAGCAGAAATTGAAGACAAGATTCCACCCAAGCTTGATGACCCTGGTGATTTTGTCATACCCTACGTGATCTATGGGGAGAGCTTTGATGAAGCATTATGTGACCTAGGGTCATCCGTTAGCGTGATTCCCTATGCGTTCTATAGGGAGATGGGACTGAGTCGGATACAACCAGCTTACCTGGCCATTCGTATGGCAGATGACACAATGAGGGAACTAGTTGGCATGCTAGAGAATGTAAATGTTGTAGTAAAAAATTTTGTAATACCCACTAACTTCATCATATTAGATACAGGACAAAACCCTCAGAACCCAATCATCCTAGGGAGACCCTTTTTGTCAACTATCGGAGCATGCATAGATGTGAAGGAACACAAAGTCTCCTTGGAAGTGGACAGCGAGATTATCATGTTTAACTTATCAAGGTGTAATGATCCATTCCCAGATGGGTATACTTCCTGTAGGATAGCAAAGACCCCACTAGAAGATAAGGATCCTACCAATGATGAATGGAGGTTCACGGAGCCACCAAAGCCGAGTTGAAGCATGGGAGTGTGGTCGAGCTAAAGACCTAAAACAAGCGCTTCTTGGGAGGTAACTCAAGTTTAACTTTATGTGCTTTTTGGCCTTTTGCATTCATTTATATTAGTTTAGACTTTAATTTTTGTCCATTGGAATCTTCACAAGTAGTTTAGGGTCAGAAAGAACTTGCTAGGTAGAAAAGAGATTTTTTTGGAACCTCAGAAGGAAGCATGGGTGGTCGTGTTAATTTTACATGGTCATGCCCAATGGTCAGTAGAGAACACGATGGGGCATGTGGAAAGTCTTGGACCGTGTTGCACCCCGAGAGAAATCTAGAGTCACACACGATCGTGCCAATTCCCGAACTTTTTGTTGGTGCAATTGGCCCAGGTCATAATTGACCAGGACTCGAGTTTAACTCGAGTGATGTTTTGATGTTTCGACAAAAACATATGACAATGTAATTGTCATGGGAAAGTCCAAGTCTTGGGTACTTGGCACGGAAAGTCCAAGTGGGACACTTGGCATTTGGGAAAGTCCAAGCATGGGTCTTGGCAAGGTAAAGTCCAAGCATGGGTCTTGGCATGGAAAGTCCAACATGGGTTGGCAAGGGAAAGTCCAAGCTTGAGTCTTGGCATTTGGAAAGACCAAGGGGTTTAATATTGACGGCATAAAGTCCAAGGGTGAAGTCTTGGCAACATAAGTCCAATGGTTGGCGGCGTAAAGTCCAAGCGGAGTCTTGGCGGTGTAAGTCCAATGTGCCTTGGTGGTGTAGACACCGTTAGCATGACATAGCCGATGGAAGCACCTGAAGGCTAGCGCGATGGATGAACAAGTCATGGATGACTTGGAGGGATCCGAGAGGCGTGAGGCTGATGGAGGTGGCTAGAAGGCTTAGGTCTAGGCTAAGGGTGGTCTAGCAAGTATGGGGGAACCATACTTGGGCTAAAACCTCATGTTTGAGGCGTGCCAGTCGACTGGTGCCATGTGGCAGTCGACTGGCCTGAGTCAACTAGTGTTTGACTGTGAGAAGTTGCCTAGCAGTCGACTGCCAGAGGTGGGCAGTCGACTCCTGGCTCGAGCAGTCGATTGATGGTGTGATCAGTCGACTAGTGCTCAGGAAATCAGGCACAGAATGGAGTCGAGACTCGACTGGTCGAGTGAAGGCTCCATCAGTCGACTGATGAAGGATCCGTTGGACTTATCCAACATGGATCTAGCCATTGTCTCACGACAACAGTGGCATTAGTCGACTGATGGTCACGACCAGTAGACTGATCGACTTTTTTCAGCACAGGTTGAAGCTATAAAAGGAGCTCGTGATGGAGGACAAAGACATGGTTTCTTGAGGGCTTTTGGGGGTGATTTGCTATTTCAAATCAGGGTCTCTAAGTTGATATCAATCAACCAAGTTATCAAACATTCAAAGAGCAATTGTAAAGTAGTTTTCTTTACTTGCATTGTATTTCATTAATGTATTTGCTTGTATCCATTTAGATTATTGTTGTAATCTATTGTACGAGGTTTCTCCACCTCCGACTTGTGTCGAGAAGGAGTATTTGTGATTAGTGAGTGTGTGTGCATCACTAGAGCTCTTTAGAGCTCGATCCGTGGAGTAGGAACCCTTCGGTTCCGAACCATGTTATATCTCGTATTGTGAATTGTGTTTGTCTTGTTTCATTATTGTATTTTTTCTATTTCCGCTGCGCTAACGAAATTGTAGAGACAAACACAACGAATTCCATCATCGAACGAGCATGACGCTATTCACCCCCCCTCTAACTTCCAAATCGATCCCCTACAAGTGGTATCAGAGCGAGGCCGCTCTTCAAGTTTAACAACTAAGGGAGCACGCTAGAGGGTTAAGATGGAAGTCCAAGAACAATTAGGATGGGACATCAACACACCGGTGCCCTATACCCTATACGGACGAGAAGGCTTCAATTCTTGGAGGAGAAGAATTGAAGATTTTTGATGATGAGATACCTTGAGGAATGGTCCTTATTAATGGAAGGATTTGAGTATCCAAGAGGACCAAAAGGTGGTTTTCTCTAGAAGAAGAGATGGAGTGAAGATCAACTCCAAAGATTCGAGAAAAACAAGAAGGTAATCAAATTCATTTTTGATTTAATTCCTAATGACTTCTTGTATAGTCTAGGTGAGTGCATGGATGCTAAAGAGCTTTGGAGCAATTTGGCCAAGCTTCATGAAGGTCCATCGCCGGTCCAAGAGGAAGGAACCGAAGAGGCAAGCACATATTCCTCACAAGGAAGTGAGTACTTGGAGGTTGAGAGATCATCAACATCCAAAGAAGAAGAGAAAACTCAAGAAACCCTCACCGTTGAACTAGGTAACTCAAGCAATTTGGATTTAAATAAAAAACATATAATTTGCTTTGAGTGTAGGGAAAGTGGGCATTACAAGAGTAAGTGCCCAAAGAAAGTCAAGAAGACTCCTCCGATACCAAGACCTAAAGAAAAATCAAAAGATGTCGGTGTCCCCACTAAAAGAAGCAAGGAGCACATCATTTGCTTCAAGTGCCAACAATCGGGGCATTTTAGGAATCAATGCCCTAGGGGGAGCAAGAGAGTCAAAGTGTTGGGATGTATACAGAGAAGTCTATCTTTTGTATGAACATCTTTATTCTTGAAATAAGAATCACATGATCATTGTTTGCATTTTTATGGTTATGTATATTGTCTAATACATTACATTGTAGATAACATGGCGTGTGGTGTCACACAGGAGATCATGTTATCGGCTCCTTGTAAAGTATAAGTAAAGGCTCACAACCGAGATGACTTTGGACAAACCATTGGAATAGTTGTAGTGTGATTTGGTATTGGTTTGTCTTGTCCATAGAATCACACTTGTGCACTTTGTGTGTATTGAGCAGGACCGACTTAGAGGTGATTCGATTTATTGCTGACTACATAATCAAATCGGACCTCAGATATTATATTGTACATGCTCTTAATCCCGATATAATAACGGACACATATACTTAGTATTCATTTCTTTGATTTACCAATGGGCGAGATTTATAGATTAAATCGATAGGCTCGGTAAGTTGGGAAATGGAATTATTTATATGGTGTGTCGTTGATTATAGAAGGAAACTGTGTCCTATATATTAGGATGATGAAGTCCCCTTGAGGAGCTCATAAGGTTCATCATGTAAACCCTGCAGGTGGACTTGGTCCGACATGATGAAAAGGTTGAGTGGTACTACTCATGGAGTTAGATGTTGATTAATTAATGGTCAGTAAATTAATTAATCGACGAACATTCGAGATCTTAAACACGGGGAGAAAATGTACATATAATATATGGAGCCCATATTAATCTATGGGAGTTGGTGAGGTATATCAATGATAAACCTTTAGTGGATTGGATTATCATTAATGGACCGGACTTTATGTGGGCTTGATCCATTGCGTGGCCAAGACCCAACTCCTCATGGTCCCTATTGTAGCCTATTAACACCTCATGAAGCTTAGATCCAATGGATGAAAACAAAACTCTAGATCCAAAGGTAGAGATTAAATCTCTAGATCCGACGGTTGAGATTAAATCTCTAGATCCGACGGTTGAGATTAAATCCCTAGAACCAATGGTGGAGATTAAAAGGAGGCTTGTGTCCAACTCTATAAATAGAGGGCTATGGCTTGGGCGGCAACAAGATGGATGAGGATTAGGGTTTGCTTCCCTTGGGTGGCAAGCAATCCTAATTAGATTAGGATTAGGAGTGGGTGGCTAGGGTTAGGGTTTTGGGGTTGGTTGTGGGTGGCAACATGAGGAGAAGGCTTTTTCTTCTTCTTCCAAGGTTTGGCCGGCACCTATCCTTCTTCCCTCTACCTTGGCCGGAGCTCAACGTATTCTTCTTCCCTTCATCCTTGGCTGGAAATTAGGAGAGCTAGGTTTAGGGTTTGGGCGGCAACAAGGAGAAGGATTGGTTTCCTTTCTCTTCTCCAAGTGTTGGCCGGCGCCCATGCCCTCATTGATTCTCCTTTGGCCAGTTCCTATACTCCATGTTCTCTTCCTTGGCCAGCGGCAACATCGAGTCTATTGACTTGGTGGGCGGTTCTAGATAGGAAGAAGAGTTTTTTTTTATGATCTTCCTTTGTTCGGAGTGAACAAGGAAAGGAAGATTAGTGATCTAGGAGGCTTCGACTTTTAGAAGATCGTCGCCCACACGACGTCCAAAAGGAGGAAGGACATACAATAGAAGATAAAGAGGTATAACAAGTGGTATAATCTTGTTTATTTTGATTAGTCTTCCTTTGTATTATGCTTATAATTGCTTTTCAATTATATGCATGTTTTATGTGGATGTTTACTTTATGTATGTGGCTAAATAATACTTGGATCCCGAACATAAACAGAAAAGCCGACGATCCGTACATCGTCTATTCCGCAGCTACTCGTAGTATAGAGGTTGTTCGCTTGAACAACAAGTTTGTTCAAGTGACTAATCTAAACTAATAGCATGATGATGACAAGGTTGCTTGGGTGTTCCCTTTTGTCTAGGATTAAATTTTTAATCCGGGGACATCGATAGGATCACCATGAACAAGCGAGCGAGTTGAAGTGGGAAGCAAAGTTTCCCCTCACGGATCAACCCAACATTTGGTATCATAGCCACGGTTTCCGGTTTTGTGTGTTTAGGATTCGGTTACTCTTATATATTTTTTCCATATATTATATGTGTCGGATAATAGTAGGATATGTGTAGGTTAACTCTTTGGTTGCAGGCATAAGATCTGACTATTATGGTCATATGTGTGTATGTGATTGTATGTGTGTAAATGTTTATTTTGTTGAATCCTCGGGGTTGACGAGGCTAGTATTTAATTTTTTGTAAATTAGATACGACATTGTTTAGCCACTCTTTTTATTTTAGTTTACTTTCGATCTAGATTTCATGTACACTCTCTCGTGGAGTATAGGATCGATGGATGTAAATTAAAATAGATTTTAGTCTCGGCTCGGATCTCCGGATCGCTCGTACATGGCGTAGGAGGAGCGGACGAGAAGGTGATGCGACAGGAGACATATTGAAGACAAAAGCCATAATAGTTGGAAAATAATTTATTTTTCATATTTATTGCTTATTGTTTGATATGCATGTCGTAGGCTAGAAAATTCCTCAATTTCAAATTACTAAGTGGGAGAGGGATATTTTTATAAATTCCCATGGCCTCCATTACGATTTGACATGTGATGCAAACAAACTTGTCGTCGGCTCTGAGTGCCTTCCTCCCCATCGGATGATTTTGTTTGCGGATCACAAGGTCGAATATGGTTATAGGAAATTATTAAGGAGCGTGTGTACTTCCCCATCGTAAGGCACATAACCCGAGATAATTACCTTGGTACCGAGTAATGGTGAACACTTATATACAAATATAAGTATCCTCCCCATCGGAGTCACTGCTTCTATTTGTAGGGCCGAAGAGAAACCAACTATTAATTTTACTTGT
The DNA here is from genome assembly GCA_025175895.1 of Wurfbainia villosa. Classification (NCBI taxonomy): domain Eukaryota; kingdom Viridiplantae; phylum Streptophyta; class Magnoliopsida; order Zingiberales; family Zingiberaceae; genus Wurfbainia; species Wurfbainia villosa. The sequence continues at coordinate 52,125,299 of CM045988.1, read as the reverse complement.
CAAAAAATTAGGTTGACAAGATAGTAAAATTAATGGGTAAAACCTCCTCTTACAAATGTAGAATTCGTATACGTCCACACGATCGCGGCATGCGATATTCTGGGTGTTTTGAGGTGTTGGTTGATTTTAATATTTTATTGTTTGAGTAATCAATAATTTTTTGAAATCTAAAGTAATGATATATGTGATTCTTAGGGTTTTCAAAAATGAATTTCAGTCCACTTGCTATGATACTAAAGGAAAATAAGCTTACTGTTCCCAAATTATGTTGATTGGAAAAGAATCTAGATATTGTCTTAACTGCTCAGGAGTACAAATATGTACTCTTCGAAGAGTGTCCTCCTAAGCCTGCAAATGAGCTGGAAGTCCTTGGAGCTGAGATCGATGGGGAAACCAAGGTCGATATCATTCTCCAGTCGACAGAAAGGCTTGCTCAGGCTCAGGCCATGGTTGCTCAGAAGGTTTCTACTTCTAAGCCGAAAGGCAAAAAGAAGAAGAAACAAGGTGGAGCAAAGGTGGTGGGAGGATCTCAGGGAGGAGTAAAGAAGCCGAAAGGCAAGTACTTCACTTGCAAGCAGGATGGACATTGGAAGATGGAATGTCCCAATCCAAAATAGAACAAAGGTATATCCTTTGGTCTAGTCGTTGAAACATGGTTAGCGGTGTTATCTACCGACACCTGGTGTGTAGATACGGGAGCCTCTGATCATGTCTACAATACTTTGCAGGGGTTCCAGGAAACCCGACGACGAGCTAAGGGAGAGATTACCGTTTACTTGGGTAATGCCATAATGGTGGCGTCTATTGCAGTGGGAGAAGTTTTATTTATCTTTTGAGAAAAATAAAACTTTGGTTCTGGAAAATTTCCTTTATGTACCTTTATTTTGAAAGAATTTAATTTCAGTTTCTAAATTATTTATGGATGGATATTCTATTTCTTTTAATGACAGAGTTGTTATAAAAAGGAATAGGGGCATTATCTGTTCAGGTGCATTGATAGGAAATCTATACACACTTGAACCAAAAGCTCCCACGATGAAAATAGAAGTTAATAACTCATCTTCTAATTCCATTAAGAGAAAAGAACCTTCGAAGATGAACTAAACATACTTTGGCATCTAAGACTTGGTCATATTAACCTAAGAAGAATTCAAAGGTTAGCTAATGGACCTCTGGGTTCATTAGTGGTGGAAGATTTACCAACCTGCGAATCTTTCTTGGAGGGTAAAATGACCAAGAGGCCTTTTAAGGCCAAGGGGTATAGAGCCAAAGATGTGTTAGAATTGGTTCATTCTGATTTGTGTGGTCCTATGTCTATCCAGGCTAGAGGTGGTTTTGAATATTTCATCTTTTTCATAGATGATTATTCAAGATATGGATGACACTATGATTTGCTCGTGGTGGCAAATACCTCTTGGGAGAGTTTAGGAATTACTTATCAGAGGCTGGGATTCAATCCCAATTGTCTGCACCTGGCACACCCCAGCAGAACGATGTAGCAGGGCAAAGGAATAGGACTCTTATGGAGATAGTTAAATCGATGATGAGTTATTGTGCCGATTTGTTCTAAGGATATTCTCTAGATACACGGTGTACATTCCGAACTTGGTTCCATCTAAATAAGTGCCTTCTACTCCCACAGAATTGTGGACTGAGCAAAAGCCTAGTCTAAGATATATTCGAATTTGGAGAGTCCAGCACATGTGCTGAAGGCAGATGTTGGTAAGTTGGAACCTCGTACAGAAGTACGCATGTTCGTTGGCTATCCTAGAGGAACGAAGGGTGGTTTGTTTTATAGTCCAAGAGATCAGAGGGTGATCGTTAGCACGAACGCCAGATTTCTAGAGGAAGACTATGTGATGAGCCACAAGCCCAAGAGTAAAATTGTTCTGGAGGAATTAAAAGGAAGTCACCTCATTACAAGAGGATATACCACAAGTCACTGCACCGTGTATCATAGAGGATACATAGGTGATACCTCGTCATAGTGGGAGGGTTGTCAGACAACCTGATAGATTCATGTTCTTGGGAGAATCTTCTGATTTGGTCCCTGGCGAACATGAACCTGATCCCTGGACATATGACGAGGCAATCCAAGATAAAGATGCAACATCTTGGCAAAGTGCAATGAATAGTGAGATTGAATCTATGGATTCAAATCAGGTATGGGAGCTAGTAGAACCACCCGATGGTGTAAAAATCATTGGATGCAAGTGGATCTACAAAATAAAGAGAAGAATAGAGGGGAAGGTTGAGACCTTCAAAGCAAGGCTTGATGTGTAGGGGTATTCTCAGAAAGAGGGTATCGATTATGTGGTGACCTTTTCGCCGGTATTGATTCTTAAGTCTATCCGGATTCTCTTATGCATAGCAGCTCATATGGATTATGATGTGTGGCAGATGGATGTCAAGACAGCTTTCCTTAATGGAAGTCTTGAGGAAAACATCTATATGAAGCAACCAGAGGGATTCATTGCGAAGGGCAAAGAGCATCTTGGATGTAAGCTTAATCGGTCCATTTATGGATTGAAGCAAGCTTCAAGGTCTTGGAACATCTGATTTGATGAAGTAATCCAGTCTAATGGATTTATTCAAAGTCCAGATGAGACTTGTGTATACAAAAGATGTGATGGAAATGTAGTAGTATTTCTTGTACTATATGTAGATGACATTTTGTTGATTGGCAACAATATCAAGGTGTTATCGGATGTAAGGGTATGGTTGTCCAAATAGTTTGATATGAAGGACTTGAGAGAAGTGGGACACATCCTTGGGATCAAGGTTATAAGGGATCGGAGGAAAAGGATGTTGTGCTTATCCCAAGCTTCATACATAGACACGATTATGGATCGTTTTAGCATGCAAAACTCCAAGAAGGGTTTTCTACCTTTCAGGCATGGAGTTCCTTTATCTAAGGAGATGTGTCCTAGAACATCTGAGGAGATAGAGGAGATGAAGGCGGTACCTTATGCTTCGGCGGTAGGAAACCTCATGTATGTGATGCTATGTACGAGACCAGATATCTGCTTTGTCGTAGGCATGATCAGCAGATATCAGAGTAATCCAGGACAGGGACATTGGACTGCGGTAAAGCATATATTGAAGTACCTAAGAAGGACTAGGGATTATATACTAGTTTACCAGGCAGACCAATTACTCCATGTGGGTTATACGGATTTCGATTTCCAATCTGATAGGGATAACAGTAAGTCTACCTCAGGTTTTGTGTTTACTTTGGGAGGTGGAGCCATTGTATGGAGGAGTGTCAAGCAGAAATGCGTGACAGACTCCACCATGGCAGCTGAGTATGTGGCAGCCTCTGAGGCGGCCAAAGAAGCTGTGTGGCTCAGGAACTTCCTGATGGACTTGGATGTGATTCCTGGAGTCACTCAAGTATCACAATTTATTGTGATAATAATGGTGCAGTTGCAAACTCGAAGCAACCACGAGCCCATAAGGTAAGTAAATACATAGAGCGCAAGTACCACCTGATACGAGAAATCATAAAGGAGGTAGAAGTTGTTGTCGCCTAGATTGCATCAGAGGATGACCTGGTAGACCCTTTCACTAAGGCCCTTCTAGCGAGAGCTTTGATAGGAATGTGGAGGGAAGGGAAATCAGATGTATGGCAGTATGAGGACAACATAGTCTTTTAGTATAAGTGGGAGATTGTTGGGATATATACTGAAAAGTCTATCTTTTGTATGAAAATCTTTATTCTTGAAATAAGAATCACATGATCATTGTTTGCATTTTTATGGTTATGCATATTGTCTAATACATTACATTGTAGATAACATGGCGTGTGGTGTCACACAGGAGATCATGTTATTGGCTCCTTGTAAAGTATAAGTAAAGGCTAACAACCGAGATGACTTTGGACAAACCATTTGAATGGTTGTAGTGTGATTTGGTATTGGTTTGTCTTGACCATAGAATCACACTAGTATACTTTGTGTGTATTGAGCAGGACCGACTTAGAGGTGATTCAATTTATTGCTGACTACATAATCGAATCGAACCTCAGATATTATATTGTTCATGCTCTTAATCTCGATATAATAACGGGCACATAAACTTAGTATTCATTTCTTTGATTTACCAATGGGAGAGATTTATAGATTAAATTGATAGGCTTGGTAAGTTGAGAAATGGTATTATTTATATGGTGTGCCATTGATTATAGAAGGAAACCGTGTCCTATATATTAGGATGATGATGTCCCCTTGAGGAGCTCATAAGGTTCATCATGTAAACCCTACAGGTGGACTTTGTCCGGCATGATGAAAAGGTTGAGTGGTACTACTCATGGAGTTAGATGTTAATTAATTAATGGTCAGTAAATTAATTAATCGATGGACATTCGAGATCTTAAACACGGGGAGAAAATGTACATATAATATACGGAGCCCATATTAATCTATGGGGGTTGGTGAGGTAGATCAATGATAAATCTTTAGTGGATTGGATTATCATTAATAGATCGGACTTTATGTGGGCTTGATCCATTGGGTGGCCAAGATCCAACTCCTCCTCATGGTCCCTATTGTAGCCTATTAACACCTCATGAAGCTTAAATCAAATGGATGAAAACAAAACTCTAGATCCAAAGGTAGAGATTAAATCTCTAGATCCGACTGTTGAGACTAAATCTCTAGATCCGACGGTTGAGATTAAATCGCTAGAACCAATGGTCGAGATTAAAATGAGGCTTGAGTCCAACTCTATAAATATAGGGCTATGTCTTGGGCGGCAACAAGATGGATGAGGATTAGGGTTTGCTTCGCTTGGGCAGCAAGCAATCCTAATTAGATTAGGATTAGGAGTGGGCAGCTAGGGTTAGGGTTTTGGGGTTGGTTGTGGGCGGCAACATGAGGAGAAGGCTTTTTCTTCTTCTTCCATGGTTTGTCCGACACCTATCCTTCTTCCCTATACCTTGGCCGGAGCTCAACCTATTCTTCTTCCCTTCATCCTTGGCCGGAAATTAGGAGAGCTAGGTTTAGGGTTTGGGCGGCAACAAGGAGAAGGATTGCTTTCCTTTCTCTTCTCCAAGTGTTGGCCGGCGCCCATGCCCTCATTGATTCTCCTTTGGCCGGTTCCTATACTCCATGTTCTCTTCCTTGGCGCAACAACATCGAGTCTATTGACTTGGTGGCGGTTCTAGATAGGAAGAAGAGTTTTGTTTGATGATCTTCCTTTGTTCGAGTGAACAAGGAAAGGAAGATTGGTGATCTAAGAGGCTTCGACTTTGGAAGATCGCCCACACGACGTCCAAAAGGAGGAAGGACATACAATAGAAGATCAAGAGGTATAACAAGAGGTATAATCTTGTTTATTTTGATTAGTCTTCCTTTGTATTATGTTTATAATTTCTTTTCAATTATATGCATGTTTTATGTGGATGTTTACTTTATGTATGTGGCTAAATAATACTTAGATCCTGAACATAAACACAAAAGCCGGCGATCCGTACATCGTCTATTCCGCGGCTACTCATAGTATAGAGGTTGGTCGCTTGAACAATAAGTTTGTTCAAGTGACTACTTTAAACTAATAGCACGACGATGACAAGGTTGCTTGGGTGTTCCCTTGTCTAGGATTAAATTTTTTAATCCGGGGACATCGATGGGATCGCCATGAACAAGCGATCGAGTTGAAGTGGAAGCAAGTTTCCTTCACGGATCAACCCAACATTTTGTATCACAGCCACGATTTCCGGTTTTGTGTGTTTAGGATTCGATTACTCTTATGAATTTTTTCCATATATTATATGTGCCGGATAATAGTAGGATATGCATAGGTTAACTCTTTGGTTGCAGGCATAAGATCTGACTATTATGGCCATATGTGTGTATGTGATTGTATGTGTGTAAATATTTATTTTGTTGAATCCTCGGGGTTGACGAGGCTAGTATTTAATTTTTTGTAAATTAGATACGGCAATGTTTAGCCACTCTTTTTATTTTAGTTTACTTTTGATCTAGATTTCATGTACACTCCCTCGTGGAGTATAGGATCGATGGATGTAATTTAAATAGATTTTAGTCTCGGCTCGGATCTCCAGATCGCTCGTACATGGCGTAGGAGGAGCGGACGAGAAGGCGATGCGACAGGAGATATATTAAAGACAAAAGCCATAATAGTTGGAAAATAATTTATTTTTCATATTTATTGCTTATTGTTTAATATGCATGTCGTAGGCTAGAAAATTCCTCAATTTCAAATTACTAAGTGGGAGAGGGATATTTTTATAAATTCCCACAGCCTCCATTACGATTTGACATGTGATTCAAACAAACTTGTCGTCGGCTCTGAGTGCCTTCCTCCCCATCGGATGATTTTGTTTGCGGATCACAAGGTCGAATATGGTTATAGGAAATTATTAAGGACCGTGTGTACTTCCCCATCATAAGGCACATAACCCGAGATAATTACCTTGGTACCGAGTAATGGTGAACACTTATATACAAATATAAGTATCCTCCCCATCGGAGTCACTGCTTCTATTTGTAGGGCCGAAGAGAAACCAACTATTAATTTTACTTGTCAAAAAATTAGGTTGACAAGATAGTAAAATTAATGGGTAAAACCACCTCTTACAATTGTAGAATTCGTATACGTTCACACGATCGCGGCATGCGATATTCTGGGTGTTTTGAGGTCACTGCACCGCGTGTCACAGAGGATACACACGTGATACCTCGTCATAGTGGGAGGGTTATCAGATAGCCTGATAGATTCATGTTCGTGGGAGAATCTTCTGATTTGGTCCCTGGCGAACATGAACCTAATCCCTGGACATATGACGAGGAAATCCAAGATAAAGATGCAGCATCTTGGCAAAGTTCAATGAATACTGAGATTGAATCTATGGATTAAAAAATCTGAGCTAGTAGAACCACGATGGTGTAAAAAACCATTGGATGCAAGTGATCTTACATAAGAGAGGAATAAGTAGGTTGAGACCTTCAAAGCGGTGGTTTATTGCAAAGGGGTAGCAATGTAACTGAACGACGATTATGAGGAGACCTTTTCGCCGGTAGCCATGCTTAAGTCTATCTAGATTCTCTTATGCATAGCAGCTCATATGGATTATGCGGTGTGACAGATGGATGTCAAGACAACTTTCCTTTATGGAAGTCTTGAGGAAAACATCTATATGAAGCAACCAGAGGGATTCATTGCGAAGGTCAAAGAGCATCTTGTATGTAAGCTTAATCGGTCCATTTATGGATTGAAGCAAGCTTCAAGGTCTTGGAACATCTGATTTGATGAAGTAATCTAGTCTTTTGTATTTATTCAAAATCCAGATGAGTCTTGTGTATACAAGAGATGTGACAGAAACGTAGTAGTATTTCTTGTACTATACGTAGATGACATTTTGTTGATTGGCAACAATATCAAGGTGTTATCGGACGTAAGGGTATGGTTGTCCAAACAGTTTGATATGAAGGACTTGGGAGATGTGGGACACATCCTTGGGATCAAGGTTATAAGGGATCGCAGGAAAAGGATGTTGTGCTTATCCCAAGCTTCATACATATACACGATTATGGATTGTTTTAGCATACAGAACTCCAAGAAGGGTTTTCTACCTTTCAGGCAAGGAGTTCCTTAATCTAAGGAGATGTGTCCTAAAACATCTGAGGAGATAAAGGAGATGAAAGGCGACCTTATGCTTGCGTAGGAAGCCTCAAGTATGTGATGCTATGTATGAAACCGATATCTCGCTTTGTCGTAGGCATGATCGCCAGATATCGAGTAATCCAGATGTGGATATTGGACTGCGGTAAAACATTTATTGAAGTACCTGAGATGGACTAGGGATTATATGCTAGTTTACTAGGCAGACCAATTACTCCTTGTGGGTTATATGGATTCCGATTTCCAATCTGATAGGGATAACAGAAAGTCTACCTCAGGTTTTGTGTTTACTTTGGGAGGTGGAGCCATTGTATGGAGGAGTGTCAAGCAGAAATGCGTGGCGGACTCCACCATGGAACCTGAGTATGTGGCAACCTCTAAGGCGGCCAAAGAAGCTGTGTGGCTCAGGAACTTTCTGATGGACTTGGATGTGATTCCTGGTTTGCCCAGAACTATCACAATTTATTGTGATAATAATGGTACAGTTGTAAACTCGAAGGAACCACGAGCCCATAAGGTAAGTAAAAACAAATAAGCGCAAGTACCACCTGATACGAGAAATCATAAAGGAGGTAGAAGTTGTTGTCGCCTAGATTGCATCAGAGGATGACCTGGTAGACCCTTTCACTAAGGCCCTTCTAGCGAGAGCTTTGATAGGCATGTGGAGGGAAGGGGAATCAGATGTATGACAGTATGAGGACAACATAGTCTTTTAGTATAAGTGGGAGATTGTTGGGATGTATACTGAAAAGTCTATCTTTTGTATGAACATCTTTATTCTTGAAATAAGAATCACATGATCATTGTTTGCATTTTTATGGTTATGCATATTGTCTAATACATTACTTTGTAGATAACATGGTGTGTGGTGGCACACAGGAGATCATGTTATCCGCTCCTTGTAAAGTATAAGTAAAGTCTCACAACCGAGATGGCTTTGGACAAACCATTGGAATGGTTGTACTGTGATTTGGTATTGGTTTGTCTTGACCATAGAATCACACTATTGCACTTTGTGTGTATTGAGCATGACCGACTTAGAGGTGATTCGATTTATTGATGACTATATAATCGAATCAGACCTCAGATATTATATTGTACATGCTCTTAATCCTGATATAATAACATGCACATATACTTAGTATTCATTTCTTTGATTTACCAATGGGCGAGATTTATAGATTAAATCGATAGGCTCGGTAAGTTGGGAAATAGTATTATTTATATGGTGTGCCATTGATTATAGGAGAAAACTGTGTCCTATATATTAGGATAATGATGTCCCCTTGAGGAGCTCATAAGGTTCATCATTTAAACCCTGCAGGTGGACTTGGTCCGGCATGATGAAAAGGTTGAGTGGTACTACTCATGGAGTTAGATGTTGATTAATTAATGGTCAGTAAATTAATTTATCGATGGACATTCGAGATCTTAAACACGGGGAGAAAATGTACATATAATATATGGATCCCATATTAATCTATGGGGGTTGGTGAGGTAGATCAATGAAAAACCTTTAGTGGATTGGATTATCATTAATGGATCAGACTTTATGTGGGCTTGATCCATTGGGTGGCCAAGATCCAACTCCTCCTCATGGTCCGTATTGTAGCCTATTAACACCTAATGAAGCTTAGATCCAATGGATGAAAACAAAACTCTAGATCCAAAGGTAGAGATTAAATCTCTAGATCCGACGGTTGAGCTTAAATCTCTAGATCCGACGGTTGAGATTAAATCCCTAGAACCAATGGTGGAGATTAAAAGGAGGCTTGAGTCCAACTCTCTAAACATAGGCCTATGGCTTGGGCGGCAACATGATGGATGAGGATTAGGGTTTGCTTCCCTTGGGCAGCAAGCAATTCTAATTAGATTAGGATTAGGTGTGGGCGGCTAGGGTTCGGGTTTTGGGGTTGGTTGTGGGCGGAAACATAAGGAGAAGGCTTTTTCTTCTTCTTCCAAGGTTTGGCCGGCACCTATCCTTCTTCCCTCTACCTTGGCCGGAGCTCAACCTATTCTTCTTCCCTTCATCCTTGGCTGGAAATTAGGAGAGCTAGGTTTAGGGTTTGGGCGGCAACAAGGTGAAGGATTGCTTTCCTTTCTCTTCTCCAAGTGTTGGCCGGCGCCCATGCCCTCATTGATTCTCCTTTGGTCGGTTCCTATACTCCATGTTCTCTTCCTTGGCCGGCGGCAACATCGAGTCTATTGACTTGGTGGCCGGTTCTAAATAGGAAGAAGAGTTTTGTTTGATGATCTTCCTTTGTTCGGAGTGAACAAGGAAAGGAAGATTGGTGATCTAGGAGGCTTCGACTTTTGGAAGATCGTTGCCCACACTACGTCCAAAAGGAGGAAGGATATACAATAGAAGATCAAGAGGTATAATCTTGTGTATTTTGATTAGTCTTCCTTTGTATTATGTTTATAATTGCTTTTCAATTATATGCATGTTTTATGTGGATGTTTACTTTATGTATGTGGCTAAATAATACTTGGATCCCGAACATAAACACAAAAGTCGGCGATCCGTACATCGTCTATTCCGCGGCTACTCGCAGTATAGAGGTTGGTCGTTTGAACAACAAGTTTGTTCAAGTGACTACTCTAAAGGAATAGCACGACGATGACAAGGTTTCTTGGGTGTTCCCTTTTGTCTAGGATTAAATTTTTAATCCGGGGACATCGATGGGATCGCCATTAACAAGCGACCGAGTTGAAGTGGGAAGCGATGTTTCCCCTCACGGATCAACCCAACACAAAGATGGAGCATCACAAGTAGGGGGAGCCACTAAGGCAAACCCTATGGTATATCATGTTAATAATGCTCCTTCTTTAGTTAATAGACAAAAGCATGCTAGAAGTTTCAATTCCTTTGCAATTTACCATGAAAAGCATGCTAGAAATAACAAATATTTTTGTTTAGGAGCCAAAAATGTCTACCTCTCAAAGAAGGAGAAATTTGAGACTAATGTCCCTAGAAACGTCCTTCCTAGGGATTCCATTAGGAAAATAGGAGACCACCTATGTCTTAATCCCAAATGGACTAGGCATATGCCTAGGAAGACCCATGCCCAAGGATTAACTAAAAATTCAAAAATTGGGCAATTAGAAAAGGGAAATCAAGTCTTGAGGTCAAGGCTTGAAAAGATGGAGAAGACTCTTGCAGAAATGCAAAATCAATTTCAAGGGTCTAGAAGTCAAAGCCTAGGGTCAAATGGTCAAAAATCAAGACCTAGGAAACTAGATTCATCCAAGGGCAAACCTAAGCCCAAGGAAACCTATCACAATGTTCCATTTGATTTTGGAACTAAACCTAGGAAAACCAAGGTTACTAGGGAAGTTATCCCTAAGAGTAACCATGGTAAGTGCCTAGTGGCTAGGGTTTCTAGGAAACCTAGGGTGGCCACTAAGAAGGTTGCAAGGGGAGTTACCCATAGAGTCAACCTAGGTAAGACCCAAATGACCAAGGCTAACAAGCCTAGGAGGGTCATTAGGAGGGTATCTTGGGAGGTCATCCCTAAGGAATACCTAATTAACCCTAGGAGCTCAAATAGGTTTTGGGTTTCTAAGAGCGTGATTTATTCATGCTAGATGGGTTAGGGTGTGTCAACCTTGATTGGATGGGTAGTTAACTCAACCATGGTAAAGGTGACACTTTAGGATATTTTCAAGGTTATGGTTACCTTGGAAATACATTTGAGCTTTAATCCTAAAAGATTTTATGATGTGCCAATGTATTTTTGGAATTATGAAAAATCAATTAAATTGACACGATTTAGGTTTAGAGGTTAGTGTGCCATTTTGGGTTTTTGGCACACTAGGGAGAAAAGTAGAAATATGGCAAAATAAAATTAATTATATGAAATGACAATTAATATTAAAATTTAGGTATTATTATACCTATGTATTTTATTTGTCATGCTTTGTTTGCCATATAACATGCCATGACATCATGTTTATTTTTATCATTTATATGTCATGTTCATGTTTAGGATTAAGTTTTTAAATGTCATGTGTTTTTAGATTTCATTTTATGCCATGACATCATGATTATGAGCATATGCTTATTTATATCATCATTAATGCCATAATCATTCATGCATTTGATTAAAATTGAGTTAAGGACTTTGGCATGACTTGGAGTGCCATTTATAAGGGAATCAAGTAGGGTTGCCTTACAAAAATGCATGAAACCCTAGATTAGGGAGAACAAACCCACATCTCACATTACATTGACATGTATGTGTATTTATACACCCTAGATACATGTGAGATGCTAGGATATGAGTTGAGTTCAAGGTGCATAGTTTTTGCATCTAGATGGACTATAACTCATCTAATTTTATTGGTGGATCATTGGGAAATCTTGTGTACAAGTCATGTACATTGATCCTAAGAAATATGATCCAAAATAAGGTTTTGAAAATATTTTAAAATCATTTTAGAAAACCTTGGTGAAGTCTATCTTTTGATAGCAATCACCATTGATGAAGTTGATACAAAGTGAGCCAAAACTTAGAAGTTTTCTTCACTTTTGAATTTTGTATCAATTTCAGTATTTTATGGGTAAAATATTTTTCTATTATTTTTCACCCATTGTATTGACTATAAGTAATATACATATCAAATTTCATGATTTTTCGATATATGTAGAATTACTTATGATTTTCTAAAATTCGACTCTGATAATTGAAATTCGGAAATTTCAGTTATCAGTCGACTGCTTTGGGTGGCAGTCGACTAATGTAGGTGACAGTCGACTGGTAACTGACGGAGTCGACTGCCAATGTTGATTTTGGGAAAACTAGGTTTGTTTAGCCCGTGTTCAGCTGCGGTTAAGGTCCCTAACCACTCCTAACCCTAGGATATGCTTTGGGAAGCATTATAAAGGGTGAAAATCCATTGGATATGGATTAGGAGAGTTGTTTAGGGTTTGTATCAAATTTAAGGTGGGGAGAGTTCATGTTTGAACTTTTAACCTTATTTTTTATGGTTTAGAGTTCCCATTGGCTTAGGGACTTTCCAAGGACATTGTTGGTGCAATGGTCAAGGGGGAGCAAGCCTTTAGGGGGAGGTATCCATCTTGGGATGATGGATATGTTTTTCTCCTTGAAGAGGAGAAGTTATGGGGAGAATGTCATCAATTGTGAAAATTGATGGGTTTTTGAGAGACCCAATTTGAAAATTGGGAGAGTGAATAGGATTGCCTCTCTTGAGTGATATGGGACTTATCACTAGGAAGATGGTAGGCATCCTAGGTATTTTTGGACCAAGGGGGGATTGTAAGATCTCATTGACACATGAGACATTGACCTCCGTGGAGAAGACCTTTTTGATGTTACTCAAAAAGGGGGAGAATGTTTGGGGGAGAATATTTTGGAGAAAGATAAGATTACCAATTTGAGATAATTGGTATGGGATTTGAGTTAGTGTTCTAACTCAATTATTTGTTTGGTTTTTGTCAAACATCAAAAAGGGGGAGATTGTTGGTGCAATCGACCCAGGTCACAATTGACCACGACTCAAGTTTGACTCGAGTGATGTTTTGATGTTTCGACAAAAGCATATGACAATGTAATTGTCATGGGAAAGTCCAAGTCTTGGGTACTTGGCACGGAAAGTCCAAGTGGGACACTTGGCATTTGGGAAAGTCCAAGCATGGGTCTTGTCAAGGTAAAGTCCAAGCAAGGGTCTTGGCATGGAAAGTCCAAGCTTGAGTCTTGGCATTTGGAAAGACCAAGGGGTTTGATATTGGCGGCGTAAAGTCCAAGGGTGAAGTCTTGGCAGCATAAGTCCAATGGTTGGCGGCGTAAAGTCTAAGCGGAGTCTTGGCGGCGTAAGTCCAATGTGCCTTGGCGGTGTAGACACCGTTAGTATGACATAGCCGATGGAAGCACCTGAAGGCAAGTGCGATGGATGAACAAGTCATGGATGACTTGGAGGGATCCGAGAGTCGTGAGGCTGATGGAGGTGGCTAGAAGGCTTAGGTCTAGGCTAAGGGTGATCTAGCAAGTATGGGGGAACCATACTTGGGCTAAAACCTCATGTTTGAGGTGTGCCAGTCGACTGGTGCCATGTGGCAGTCGACTGGCCTGAGTCAACTAGGGTTTGATCGCGGAGTGGCCTAGCCGATCGCCGAGGTGGAAGCGATCATTCGGCTCAGCGATGATCGATCGTGTGATCATCGACCGGGTGCTCGAAATCGGCATGTATCGGAGTCGAGACTCGACTGGTCGAGTGAAGGCTCCATCAGTCGACTGATGGGTATGATCAGTCGACTGATGATGGATCCGTTGGACTTATCCAATGTGGATCTAGCTGTTGTCTCATGACAACAGTGGCATCATTCGACTGATGGTCCCAACCAGTCGACTGATCAACTTTTTCCAGCACAGGTTGAAGCTATAAAAGGAGCTCGTGATGGAGGACAAAGGCATGGTTTCTTGAGGGCTTTTGGGGAGATTTGCTGTTGCAAATCAGGGTCTCCAAGTTGATATCAAGCAACCAAGTGATCAAGCATTCAAAGAGCAATTGTAAAGTAGTTTTCTTTACTTGCATTGTATTTCATTATTATATTTTCTTGTATCCATTTAGATTATTGTTGTAATCTATTGTACGAGGTTTCTCCACCTCCGACTTGTGTTGAGAAGGAGTATATGTAATTAGTGAGTGTGTGTGCATCATTAGAACTCTTTAGAGCTCGATCCGTGGAGTAGGAACCGTTCGGTTCCGAACCATGTTATATCTCGTGTTGTGAATTATATTTGTCTTGTTTCATTATGGTATTATTTCTATTTCCGTTGCGCTAGCGAAATTGTAGAGACAAACACAACGAATTCCATCATCAAATGAGCACGACGCTATTCACCCCCCCCCCTCTAGCTTCCAATCGATCCCCTACACTTTTTCCATCGCCTAGGTCAGAGCCTAGCACGACTATGTCACGTCCCTTTAAAAGGCAAAAGTCATGCGACTTGCCCTAAATCAGTTATGCGACTCAAATTTCCTACCTTAGCCCGTGCAAAATCATCTTCTCCATGCTCCAAGAACCCTTTCCAACCTCCAAGAAGTCTTCAGAAGCCACAATAAGGAGAAAAAAGAATGCGACAACCAAGGTTGCCCCTTCAAGGTCAAGGGCAAGGGGAAGAAGCACTCGACAAGAGCCCGAGGCAAGTAACGCACCCTTAGGCATTATATTTTGAGATGATATTCATAGGGAAAGATTTAACTTACTTTCTACTCGAAAAATAACTTATACACATTATCTAGACACTACTCTTTTAGAAACCCTAAGTCTGGTGGGAGATGTTCAATGGTTGTTTTCCAAGGTAGGTTGGGAGGAGATAATGAGAGTTAGATGTCTAACCTACCCTAGGATGGGCTTGGAATTCTTGAGTTTGATGGATGCAGAGATCTTGACGGGTAGAGATAGTGAAGAGGGTAAGATCACCTTTAGGTTATTTAATATTGAGCATGAGTGGACCCTCAACCAATAGAACCTTTGCTTTGGACTACCTAGTGAGGGAGAGAGAATAACCCCTAACGAGTTTAATTCAAGATTATTTTGGTCGGAGTTACAGGAGAACCCTCTTATGACCCTCTAGAACAAAGGCATCCCGATTACAAAACCTGATTTTTTTGATACATCCTGGCAAGCATAATTTTCGAGAGAGGGGAGAGTGATGGTATAGTAAGGGTGAGTGAAATTTTGTGTTTTGGAGTATGCTAGAGGGGAATAATTCGATTGATGTGTGATCTCACTTCATTAGGCACCTAGTGAAGATGGGGAAAGTGCCTAAGGGTGATATCATCTTTGGGAGTTTATTGACCCATATTTGTGACTCAATGGGGTATGATTGTGAGGGATTGGATAGGATAAAAGGGAGCCCTAGTGTAGATTTAGGGGTGTGCATGGCTATGAAGATGATATTTAGGGAAGGATATTCATTTTGTTTTGTAAGGAATAATTTGTCACCTCTTAGGCTCCCCGATATCGATCGTACCACCATCACTAACCATGCCAATTAGCGATTGGATCGGATAGTGGAATCTCCACCACACGAAGGTCCTTCCACTCATGCACCCCGCAGACCTCCTGACCATCACTCCCCTACATATCCACCCATGAACAGGAGTCCCCCTAGTCCATGCCGCGCAACCTACAGCTGCATCACCTTCTTTTTCTACCTATGAGCAGGATGCAGGTACGTTGACTTATGACTTCTCCGAGTTCTGATTGTGCCTCAACAATATTTACTCTGAGCAGCAGACACAGTGGTAGCGATGGGAGGAGCACAACGCCTACACATAGGCGGAGTTTTAGGGCCTCCGAGATCATTTCCAGTCACCTGAGGAGTTCTACGGCCACACCTAGTACTATTTCTAGGAGGAGGCCGCTTACTGTTAGGAGGTCCGACAGTTCATAAGAGATGCCCGATCACAGTGGGCCAGGGAGGAGTAGCATAGAGCCACCGCTACGTCCATCAGTTACCAGGTTAACCACATGTACATATGGCACCAACGGTTGAGTACCTGATTCTCCCAGGAGCCCGATATGCCTAGACTGCCAGACTTCCCATCTCGACCATCATACTAGAGGTATGATTTCATTTAAGTCTGGGGGAGGACCCCAATTTTGATATGCTCTTCTACTAGTGTTAGTTTCTCTTTGACATCTAGGTTTAGTTTATTTGCATTTATTTGGTCATGCATATAGTGTTTAGGTTCCTTCTAGCACTTAGTTATTAGTCAATTTATGCTGCCCCAGTGATGTTTTCAAATTTTTTCATGACCTTTTTCCATGCAATAGATATCTTAACTTCCTTTATCTTGCAGTATTTTATTTTTAGATACTTTGATGGAAGTTCTAGATTTTCACTTGTTATCTTTTATCTTTCACATATACTTATCGAATATTTTGAAAGGTAAAATCTATTACATAAGTAGTTATGATTCATCTCAGTAGTCTAATACTTTGGAATCCATAGGTGACTCTAGAATTAACATTTTAGTTATTGGAGATGCTCAGATTGCGTAAGCCCATTCGGAAAAATCAAAATCCCTATGAGCATAAGGTGAACAAAAGTTCTTTGAAAAGAAAAAAAAAAAGAGAAAAGAAAAGAGAGAGAGAAAATAGAAAAATTGTGAGGTTTAAAAAATTTTGAGGGATAAAAAGAAAGTTGTCGTGAGTGAAAATGGTAAGGTGCTTTTTTGAGACCGAGTTAGGTTACTAGGGAAACATCGACAAATTTCTCTCAATACCGAGTATGCCTTTGAGACTTTAAGCTAATTCTAGGGAACGCCGCTTGTTTAGGGTAGGCAAGTGCCTAAAAGCCGGAGACTTTAGAAAAGTTATAGGATGACGACTTAACTCGCCATGGAACGAGTATCCCCTAGGAAATTCTCTAAGCACGCACACAAAAAGCTAACCTAGTGAATCTTTAGAACATATCTATTTGCTTTGATTGAAAATACCACTTGATAATCTTAGTTAGCATGCTAAGTATGGAACAATACTTTTAAAATTTCATGGAACTAAGGTTTGCTTGAGGACAAGCAAAGATTCAAGTATAGAGGAATTGATGTGTGCAAAACATATAGGATTTTAGGAGTAGTTTTAGCTCACATCTCATTGCATTTTTTACCTATTTTATGCATATTCTTCTTTGTTTTGCATTCATTTCCTATTTTTTAGTTTGGAGATCTACTGCTATTTTTTTGTGTAGGACGACATTTTGGGGATAAATGACACATAATTAAAGCCTAGTGAAGGCAAGCATGCTCTGGCCATGTTCCCCAAGACATGGGCATGCTTGGGACCAAAAGACGATAATCGCATGGAGCTCCACAAGAAGACATGGTCGACCGTGTGAATCTCACATGGTTGTGCCCAACCTTGAAGCCAGATTCAATGCAGGATTTCCAATGAGCCACACGATCGCCCATGTGGAATCCACACAATCGTGTGGCATTAGCCCAATTTAACGCAGACTAGAGTTTTATGGGGATTTAAAGAAAGTTGGCTTCTCTTCTATAAATAGGAAGGCACGTCCAAACCCTAGGGAGAGGTTTGACGCTAGGATGGCAAGAAGGTGCCCTAAGAAGCACCAGAGGCTCGAAACGGGAAGAGAGGAAGCGACTCAAGGATCGAAATCTATGCTTCAACGCCTAAGGAGAATGACCACGAGTACTGCATTTATTCTTGAACATCTTTGAATTGTAATGATTCTCTTTATGATGTCTTGTACTTGTTCTCCTCTATTCATGGAGTAGATACATTGATTCTAGGATTATGGAGTAGCTTGTGTACGTTGGATATGCTAGATTGAATATATATTCTCTGCTCTTGAATTTATATTTGCAATTTATGTTGTTTAGATCAATGAGAATTATGTCTTGATTCTGTTTCTACTGCACATAGCTGATACAAGGGTGGAAAGCCTGTGTATGAAAATCTAAGAGGACCAAGGAGGAACCTTACGGTCATCCTCCCTCCGATAATCGTAGAAAGTAGAATATGATAGTGTAGGAAATGAAATATATTCTGTCTCCTCATAAGGATTACTAGGACATCCTCGATCTTAGTAGAAGGCCCAAAGTATGGGACATCAACTCTAGAAGGGTTGAGGGACCTTAGTGATAGAGGACTCCTAACATTATCTTCCCCCTGAGCTCTGACGATCCAAAAGGGAAACTTGGTTAGGAATGGATAGTTCCCAGTAGAAGAAAAAGTTCATCGGGAAAATACATGATGATCCTCCCGCAAGATCATAGTTAGAGATCCTAAAAGCATACAGTTGATATCATGTTCAACAACACACAAGTGAAACCGAAGTCCTAGAATCCTTTTAGGAACTTTGAGACCACCTTCGCTTTCTTCTAGTGACACCGTAACTGAGTTAAAACTACCATCGACCTCTCACACCTTACTCTCAGGAGATTTACTCCGAACAATAACATCCACTAGATAAACAGTATTCGAATCTCAGTCTCTTTGGGATCAATACTTAAATTAAAACTTGATAATAATCATGCACTTGCGGGTTTTGAGCGCAAGCGCGCACGTCGAATCCTTAGCGATCCTCGTCAGAGATTTGAGGTCGTGCTCGTGTGCATCAACATCCCAAGCGACTGGACCAGGTCCAGATACCTGGGAATCGATAAAACCCGAGCCAAAAAGAATCTGATCTGGATGAGTTGGAGATGCCTGGAATAGGTTCAGGCACTTGGAAAAGTCTATAAAAGAAGTTTCAGACAGAAGCCCTGGTTCATCAATTCCAAATGCTTGTGTGGATTCAACTCTCATGTTCGATGCTCAACCTCGATGCTACATATACTACTATGTGTTTAGATTTCATCATTGTTAAGTCAGTATTATTTTTCTTAGAGGGTGGTAAGGTTATTACCATTCCTCATCTTTTGTAAAGAAACGAGTCTCTTATCTCCAACAAGAAAGAAACACTTAGTGGATTGCCCTTTGATAAGCAATCTCAAATCGCAGGCCTTGGATTAGCAACCTTACACCCATGAACCAAGCAAAAAGGATTTGTGTCTTTATTTTGATTCTACTTTTTCGCTGCATACTCTTACGAGTTTTAACCAAAATGAAAAATAAAAGTTTTACATTATTCACCCCCCTCTCCCCTCACAATTGGTATCAGAGCAGCCGGGGGGGGGGGGGGCTAAGATTCTGTGCAACCACCATTTGAGAATTCATTTTAAGTTTTTCATTTCGTTAATTTTACTTCTTTTTCCTGCACTACTAATCCAAGACCAAGTCTTAGTACATTGTTTTCATTTGTGTATTTTTGTGAGGTTTTCTTAAATAACCCATCGAAAAGACTACAATACCATCTGACCTCATTTGTTCTGTGGAGATGATTTCGAATACTGGAAGGGTTGAATGGAATGCTTCTTGAAGACCCAAGTCAAGATGTGGATCATCATCCAAACAAGGTTTACTGCTCCCGCAAACAACCTTGGAGAGCTATTGAAGTGTGACAAATGGACAATCAGAATGAAACGAAAAATCAAAGAAAATGCCAAAGGCACTCAAATCTTGCAATGTGACTTATCCAAAGAAGAGCTCATTTGGATCGGTCCATTCATCAACGCAAAAGATCTTTGGGACAAGCTTACGAAGCTACATGAAGGCACCTCAAACACTAAGATATACAAACACATGACAAAACAGTATGACAAAATAGCTATCTAACTCCATGCACACATACAAGACATCCTGAACAGACTACACTCTATCGAATAAAAGGTAGAAAATCATGATGTAATTAGGTACGCTCTAAAAGCCTTCTCAAGGGCCACTTTGTGGGTATCCATGGTTGATGCATACAAAGTGATGCAGTGCAAATTTTTCTCCCGATCTTAGGCCACTTAGAACGGGTTCTCTCTGACAGCAATAGTGATAACTAGAGTGTCGTACCACTGTTACCAAACAAGATTTATAATTAAATTGAACCCCCTCTACACTAATGTAGCATAGAGATTACTTGGGTTGCATCCCAACGAATGCAATTGGTAGAATGGTTTCCTTAGAAACGTTTACATTATTGATTTGGGTTTTCTAATATAAATTGGGGGGTTTTGGATTTGAATTCTAAACTACGATTGCAAGGTAATTAAAATATTAATCTAACAAGGCAAATAAAACATGCAACAAGTAAAATAATGTAGGAATTAAAGCAAACAAGTTAAGTGCAGTAATTAAAAAACAAAATTGTAAGAAGAATTAAATCAAACACCTAATGCGCACAAATGTAAAACTACTATAATAACTGTAAGGAGAAATTTAACAAACAGTTGACATGCATACAAATTAAAGTACTCTAAGTTAAAATAAGAAATTAAATAATCTAATCAACCAAAGATATGCTCGGTGTATGAACAAGTTCCTTCGGCGAAGTCCAACGGATTTTGATCGAGTCTCTGGAAGCGGCGGTGGATGTGTGATAGCACAAACTTCATAATCCCGAAGCTTAATAGATTCTCCAAACTCTCACGGATCCGATTAAGCTCGAAGAAGTGTCGTCGGGGGTGGAACTCCTCCTCGAATCTGAAGGAAGAGGTGGACGAGGTGTGGAGATGGAAAAGATTATTGGAATCCCTCGATGAAGCAGTTCCTCCACGAATCTAAAGGTGGAAAGTGGATGGATGAGGGTGGAGGGCAACTGCTAGGGATCAAGGGAAGAAAAGATGATGTTTACTCCAACTTTTGCAGCTTTTATATGCGTTCTGGCCAAAACTGCACATGCCACACGTGTGTGCCTTTTTGGCATAATCGGCCTGGTGTAAATTTGTAGAAAAAATCATGATGCTACAATGATTTCACTATAGCTACAATACTACTATAGTACATGGTTGTGCCAAAAAGGCACAGGCAACTGCGTTTGAATATCCAAGAAAACTCACGATGCTACAGTAACTCGCTACAGTACTTCCGTTTTTTTTCCATGTGCATTCCTCGATTTGCTACCAGTCCACAGATTATTGTGTATTTGACTACATGCGTGATCAGCGATAAGGGAAATCGACTACTGAGATATACGTTGGGCAGATTCCAGCGTGGATTAATTTATTGTGAGACAATGACATTGAGGCAAGTCGATTGCTAGGTAAGAGCAGTCAGCTGGAAGGCAGAAATCCAATTCATGTAAAGCTCTAAAAGGAGCTCGACGGGAAGAATGGAAGATGTCAATTCTTGGAGGATTTGAAGGGGAATAGTTGCTGCTTTTCATACCTTCAAAGTCATTCAAAGCAACCAAAAGATCAAGCATTTAAAAGGTCTCATTTGTAAAGTGTTTTCACTTCATTGTTTTGTATTTGCTTTTGTATCTTGTTTTTGGTTATTGTATTTGTGTTGTATGCACTTGTAAAAGGTTTTTTCACCTCCAGATTATTTCCAAGAAGGAGAAGAATTATTAGTAGTGGTGAGGATAGTAGACTCGGCCGTGAAGTATAAACCGTAGTTTCCGAACCATGAAAAATCTTAGTATTTTGCTTTTGGTATATATATATATATATATATATATATATATATATATATATATATATATATCACAAATTGAAGCGAATAAATTGAAAACCACAATTCACCCCCTTTAGCATGATATCCAATCTCCAACAAGTGGTATCAGAGCCCGATGGACTCAGATGAACAAATCACTTTGATTACCTGTTGATGCAGGGAGCATCATTCCTTAGTTTTGATGTATGAACCATAGTCAAAGTTAGGATTTATGTGTGTTTAAGTATGTGTGTTAAGTGTGCAGGCTTAACAGGAAATCCCTAATAGGTTAGACAGATCAGATACTAGGCAAAGCATGGAAAATCCTAGTAGGTCATATTGAACGGATACTAGGCAGAAGACATGATAGATCAGGAGGACTGAACACCAGGCAGGAAGTCTAGTGTTGGGTTTGGTTTCATTGATCTGTGAGGGGAAACTTCGCTTCCCACTTCACCTCGGTCGATTGTTCATGGTAATCCCATCGATGTCCCCAGATTAAAAAAATTTAATCCTAGACAAAAGGGATTACCCAAACAACCAAGTCATCATCGTGCTATTCGTTTAGAGAGGTCACTTGAACAAACTTGTTGTTCAAGCGACCAACCTCTATTCTACGAGTAGCCGTGGAATAGATGATGTCCGGATCACTGGCTTTTGTGTTTATGTTCGGGATCCAAGTATTATTTAGCCACAAACAGAATATATCATGCTCATAATTGAAAAACAAAAACAAACATGTTATAAAAGAGAATAGAGAATCGATATACCTCTCGATCTTCTAATGTATGACCTTCCTCCTTTCGGACATCGTGTGGGCGACGATCTACCAAAAGTTGAAGCTCCTAGATCGCCAATCTTCCTTCCTTTCTCTTTCAAAGCAAGAGGAAGAATAGAAACAAGGCTCTTCTCCTTCCTATAGCCAACAAACAAGCAACAAGGAGAATCCTTGCCGCTAGCCAACAAGGAGGAGGAGATTATGATGGAAACCGGCCAAGACACCAAGGCAAAGCCCTAAGTCTTGTTTCCACCGGCCAAGGAGAAGGAGAAGAGCTACTTTGGATGCTGGCCAAGAACTGGAAAGACTTCAATGGGCGTCGGCCACCAATTGAGAAGGAGAAGACAAGGAAAGACTTTCCTTATTAGGTGTCATAAGCCCAAACCCTAGCTCCAAGCTCTTGCCGCCAACCTCCAAAACCCTAGCTTCTCTCAATTGTCCTCCACGCCATCCCCTTGTTCTCCTTTTATATAGTTAGGGATAAGCCTCTTTTTAATCTCCACCATTGGTTCTAGGGATTTAATCTCAACCGTCGGATCTAGAGATTTAATCTCTTCCTTTGGATCTAGAGATTTGTTTCTATCCATTGGATCTAAGCTTCATGAGGTGTTAATAGGATACAATAGGGACCATGAGGAGGAGTTGGATCTTGGCCACCCATGGATCAAGCCCACATAAAGTCCGATCCATTAATGATAATTCAATCCACTAAAGGATTATCATTGATCTACCTCACCAACCCACATAAGTTAATATGGGCTCCATATATTATTTGTACATTTTCTCCCCATATTTATGATCTCGAATGTCCGTCGATTAATTAATTTACTGACCATTAATTAATCAACATCTAACTCCATGAGTAGTACCACTCAACCTTTTCATCATGCCGACCAAATCCACTGCGAGTTTACATGATGAACCTTATGATTTCCTCAAGGGGACATTATC
The DNA here is from genome assembly GCA_025175895.1 of Wurfbainia villosa. Taxonomy (NCBI): domain Eukaryota; kingdom Viridiplantae; phylum Streptophyta; class Magnoliopsida; order Zingiberales; family Zingiberaceae; genus Wurfbainia; species Wurfbainia villosa. Next base: position 52,101,909 of record CM045988.1, on the reverse strand, counting down.
ATCCTAATATATAGGACACGGTTTCCTCCTATAATCAACGACACACCATATAAATAATATCATTTCCCAACTTACCAAGCCTATCGATTTAATCTATAAATCTTGCCCATAGGTAAATCAAAGAAATGAATACTAAGAATATGTGCAGATTATTATATCGGGATTAAGAGTATGTACAATATAATATCTGAGGTCTGATTCGATTATGTAGTCAGCAATAAATCGAATCACCTCTAAGTCGGTCCTACTTAATATACACAAAGTGCACTAGTGTGATTCTATGGTCAAGACAAACCAAGACCAAGTCACACTACAACAATTCCGATGGTTTGTCCAAAGCCATCTCGATTATGAGCCTTTACTTATACTTTACAAGGAGTCGATAACATGATCTCCCGTATGACACCACACACCATGTTATCTACAATGTAATGTATTAGACAATATGCATAACCATAAAAATATGTAAACAATGATCATGTGATTCTTATTTCAAAATAAAGATATTTATACAAAAGGTAGACTCTTCAGTAAACATCCTAACAATCTCCCACTTATACTAAAAGACTATGCTGTCCTGATACTGCCATACATCTGATTCCCCTTCCCTCCACATGCCTATCAAAGCTCTCGCTAGAAGGGCCTTAATGAAAAGGGTCTACCAGGTCATCCTCTGATGTAATCTAGGCGACAGCAACTTCTACCTCCTTTACGATTTCTCGTATCAGGTGGTACTTGCGCTCTATGCATTTACTTACCTTATAGGCTCGTGGTTCCTTTGAGTTTGCAACTGCACCATTATTATCACAATAAATTATGATAGTTTTGGGAAAACCAGGAATCATCCAAGTCCATCAGGAAGTTCCTGAGCCACACAACTTCTTTGGCCGCCTTAGAGGCTGCCATACTCACTTCAATGGCTCCCTTCCAAAGTAAACACAAAACCTGAGGTAGACTTCTTTATCCCTATCGATTGGAAGTTAGAATCTGTAACCCACGAGGAGTAATTAGTGCACGGTAAACTAGCATATAATCCCTAGTCCTTCTCAGGCATTTCAATATATGTTTTACTGCAGTCCAATGTCCCTATCCTTAATTACTCTGATATTTGCTGACCATGCCCACGGCAAAGCAGATATCTAGTCTCGTACATCGCATCACATACATGAGGCTTCCTACTACCGAAGCATAAGGAACTTCCTTCATCTCCTCTATCTCCTCAGATGTTCTAGGACACATCTCCTTAGATAAAGGAACTCCATGCCTGAAAGGTAGAAAACCCTTGAAGTTATGCATGCTAAAACGATCCATAATCGTGTCTATGTAGGAAGCTTGGGACAAGCACAACATCCTTTTCCTGCGATCCCTTATAACCTTGATCCCAAGGATGTGTCCCACCTCTCCCAAGTCCTTCATATCAAACTGTTTGGACAACCATACCCTTACGTCTGATAGCACCTTGATATTGTTGCCAATCAACAAAATGCCATCTATGTATAGTACAAGAAATACCACTACGTTTCCGTCACATCTCTTGTATACACAAGACTCATCCTGACTTTGAATAAATCCATAAGACTGGATTACCTCATCAAACCGGATGTTCCAAGACCTCGAAGCTTGCTTCAATCCATAAATGGACCGATTAAGCTTACATACAAGATGCTCTTTGCCCTTCGCAATGAATCCCTCTGGTTGCTTCATATAGATGTTTTCCTCAAGACTTCCATTAAGGAAAGCTGTCTTGATATCCATCTGCCACACCTCATAATCCATATGAGCTGCTATGCATAAGAGAATCCGGATAGACTTAAGCATGGCTACCCGCAAAAAGGTCTCCTCATAATCGATACCCTCTTTCTGGGTATACCCCTTCGCAACAAGCCTCACTTTAAAGGTCTCAACCTTCCCATCTATTCCTCTGTTTCTTTTGTAGATCCACTTGCATCCAATGGTTTTTACACCATCAGGTGGTTCTACTAGCTCCTAGACCTGATTTGAATCCATAGATTCAATCTCAGTATTCATTGCATTTTGCCAAGATGCTGCATCTTTATCTTGGATTGCCTCGTCATATGTCCAGGGATCAAGTTCATGTTCACCAGGGACCAAATCAGAAGATTCTCCCAAGAACATGAATCTATCAGGTTGTCTCATAACCCTCCCACTACGACGAGGTATCACCTGTGTATCCTCTGTGGCCCGCGGTGTAGTGACTTGTGGTATATCCTCTTGTACCGGTGGTACTGAAGAAGTGACTTCCCCTTTTAATTCCTCCAAAACAATCTTACTCATGGGCTTGTGGTTCATCACATAGTCTTCCTCTAGAAATCTAGCGATCGTGCTAACAATCACCCTCTGATCTCTAGAACTATAAAACAAACCACCTTTCGTTCCTCTAGGATAGCCAACAAACATGCGTACTTCTGTACGAGGTTCCAACTTATCAGCATCTGCCTTCAGCACATGTGTTGGACTCCCCCAAATTCGAATATGTCTTAGACTGGGCTTTTGCCCAGTCCACAATTCTGTGGGAGTAGAAGGCACTGATCTAGATGGAACAAAGTTCAGAATGTACATTGTCGTATCTAGAGCATATCCCCAGAACAAATCTGGCAACTCAGAATAACTCATCCTCGATCTAACAATCTCCATAAGAGTCCTATTCCTTCGCTCTGCTACACCATTCTACTGGGGTGTGCCCGGTGCAGACAATTGGGATTGAATCCCAGCCTTTGATAAGTAATTCCTAAACTCTCCCAAGAGGTACTCACCACCACAATCAGATCATAGTGTCATCCATATCTTGAATAATCGTCTATGAAAGAGACGAAATATTTAAAACCACGTCTTGCCTGGATAGACATAGGACCATACAAATCAGAATGAACCAATTCTAACACATCTTTGGCTCTATACCCCTTGGCCTTAAAAGACCTCTTGGTCATTTTACCCTCCAAGCAAGATTCGCAGGTTGAGAAATCTCCCACCACTAATGAACCCAAAGGTCCATCAGCTATCAACCTTTGAATTCTGCTTAGGTTAATATGACCAAGTCTAAGATGCCAAAGATATGTTTGGTTCATCTTCGAAGGTTCTTTTCTCTTTTTGGAATTAGAAGATGAGTTATTAATTTTAATTTGCATCGTGGGAGCTTTTGGTTCAAGTGTGTATAAATTTCCTATTAATGCACTCGAACAAATAATGTCCATATTCCTTCTTATAACAACTCTGTCATTAAAAGAAATAGAATATCCATCCACAAATAATTTAGAAACCGAAATTAAATTCTTTCTAAATAAGGGTACATAAAGGCAATTCTTAAGAACCAAAAGTTTATTTTTCTCAAAAGATAAATGAACGTCTCCCACTGCAATAGCCGTCACCTTCATGGTATTGCCCAAGTAAATGGGAATCTCTCCCTCAACTCGTCGTCGGGTTTCCTAGAACCTCTGCAAAGTATTGCAGACATGATCAGAGGCTCCCATATCTACACACCAGGTGCCAGTAGATAACACCGCTAACCATGTTTCAATGACTAGATCAAAGGATATACCTTTGTTCTGCTTCGGATTGGGACAGTCCTTCTTCCAATGTTCATCCTGCTTGCAAGTGAAGTACTTGCCTTTCGTCTTCTTCACTCCTCCCTGAGATCTTCCCACCAGCTTTGCTCCACCTTGTTTCTTCTTCTTCTTGCCTTTCGGCTTAGAAGTAGAAACCTTCTGAGCAACCATGGCCTGAGTCTGAGCAAGCCTTTCTGTCGAATGGAGAATGATATCGACCTGGGTTTCCCCATCGATCTCAGCTCCAAGGACTTCCGACTTATTCGCAGGATTAGGAGGACACTCTTCGAAGAGTACATACTCGTACTCCTTAGCCGTTAAGACAATAACTAAATTCTTTTCCAATTAACATTATTTGGGTACAGTAAGTTTTATTTTCCTTTAGTATCATAACAAGTGGACTAAAAGTCATTTTTGAAAATCCTAAGAATCACATAAATCATTACTTTAGATTTCAAAAAATTATTGATTCCTCAAACAATAAAATTTTAAAATCAACCAACACCTCAAAACACCCAGAATATCGCATGCCACGATCGTGTGGACGTATACGAATTCTACATTTGTAAGAGGAGGTTTTACCCATTAATTTTACTATCTTGTCAACCTAATTTTTGACAAATAAAATTAATAGTTGGTTTCTCTTTGGCCCTACAAATAGAAGCAGTGACTCCGATGGCGAGGATACTTATATTTGTATCTAAGTGTTCACCATTACTCAGTACCAAGGTAATTATCTCGAGTTATGTGCCTTATGATGGGGAAGTACACACGCTCCTTAATAATTTCCTATAACCATATTCGACCTTGTGATCTGCAAACAAACTCATCCGATGGGGAGGAAGGCACTCAGAGCCGACGCACAAGTTTGTTTGCATCACATGTCAAATCATAATGGAGGCCGTGGGAATTTATAAAAATATCCCTCTCCCACTTAGTAATTTGAAATTGAGGAATTTTCTAGCCTATGACATGCATATCAAACAATAAGCAATAAATATGAAAAATAAATTATTTTCCAACTATTATGGCTTTTGTCTTCAATATGTCTCCTGTCGCATCGCCTTCTCGTCCGCTCATCCTACGCCATGTACGAGCCATCCGGAGATCCAAGACGAGACTAAAATCTATTTTAATTTACATCCATTGATCCTATACTCCACGAGGGAGTGTACATGAAATCTAGATCAAAAGTAAACTAAAATAAAAAGTGTGGCTAAACAATGCTGTATCTAATTTACAAAAAATTAAATACTAGCCTCGTCAACCCCCAGGATTCAACAAAATAAACATTTACACACATACAATCACATACACACATATGGCCATAATAGTCGGATCTTATGCCTGCAACCAAAGAGTTAAACTACGCATATTCTACTATTATCCAGCACATATAATATATGAAAAGTGCATAAAAATTAACCGAATCCTAAACACACAAAACCGGAAACCTTAGCTCTGATACCAATTGTTGGGTTTGGTTTCATTGATCCGTGAGGGGAAACTTCGCTTCCCACTTCACCTCGGCCATTTGTTCATGGCGATCCCATCGATGTCCCCGGATTAAAAAAATTTAATCATAGACAAAAGGGATTACCCAAACAACCAAGTCATCGTCGTGCTATTCGTTTAGAGAGGTCACTTAAACAAACTTGTTGTTCAAGCGACCAACCTCTATTCTACGAGTAGCCATGGAATAGACTGTAACGCCCATAAAATTCCTAGTAATTTTACAAGAATTTTTGCATGATTATAATGGGCTTTATGTGGGCTCTTTCAAAAAATAAAAGAAATAGAGCCAAAAAGGGATGCATGGCCTAGGAATTGAACCCCAAACCTCTAGTGGATAGCTAAGCCCTAAGATGCATCCAATAACCAGAAGCCCAGCAGGGTTGTGCTATTAGAGGAATATGGGAAATGATAGTTAAGGGTAAGGGAGGCTAAGGGACACCTTCAAGTGAATAAATAGGGAATGAGGAGACAAGAGAAAAGCCATTTTTCATTCTCCACTTCTCCTCTTCTTCTTCCTCACCGAAACCTACTCTTCTCCTCTTCCATTTTTTGAAAGCTAGCCAAGCAAGAAGAAGGCTCTAGGTTTGGCATCCCTTAGGGTATTTTCCAACTATTAACAAAGTGAAGGATGTAAGTATCCCCTCACCTGCATACAAGTTGTTTCGATTGATGTTTTTATGTAAATCCCTTCATGAACCATTCGGCCAAGACCCTTACTTGTGTTTTCAATGATGAACCATGCCATACCTTGTAGGAATATGATGATGATAGGTTGCTAGATAGGTTTGGTTAAGTGTTTGATCTTAAAAACTCCAAGAAACTTTCGGCCAAGACCATTACTTGTGCTCTCCATGATGATCTATGCTATACCTTGTATGAATATGATGATGATAGGTTTCTAGATGGGTTTGGTTAAGTGGTTGATCTTCAAACCCTCCTAGGACTCTCGGCCAAGCCCCTTTGGACCCCTAATGTGTTTTTCTATGCCATGCTCTAGATGAGTTCATGATATGTTTTGATGTTAGATGAAGATAACATGTTCTATGCTAGGCTTTAAATGAGTTCATGCCATGTTTTGATGTTAGATGAAGATAACATGTTCTATGCCATGCTATAGATGAGGTCATGCTATGTTTTGATGTTAGATGAAGATAACATGTTGTTGGCTAACCTAAATTTAAGTGGTTGATCCTTTAAGTTCCTTGAACCATTCAAGACCTATTTAGGTCTATTATGCTATGATCTATAAGTTGTCATGCTATGTTATGAATATAGATGAAGGTAACATATTGTTAGCTAACCTAAATTTAAGTGGTTGATCTTTTAAGTTCCTTGACCCATTCGGCCAAGACCCATTTAGGTCTACCATGCTATGATCTATAAATTGCCATGCTATGTTTTGAATGTAGATATAGGTAACATGTGAAAGCTAAGCTAGATTTAAGAAATGGATCTTAGGTTTTCTTGAAACTCTCGGCCAAGACTTATCTAAACTCCTAAGTGCCTTCCATGCCATGCTTTTATGTGAAAGAATTAATATGTGGTTAGTTAGATCATATATAAGTTGTTTAGGGTTTAAAACTTTGGTATAACTCCATGAAGTTTAGATCACTCCATGTATGCTTGTTCATGATGTTTATGTCATGCCCTATATGTGTGTGATGTTAACATGATGTTAAGTAGTCCTTACTCAAGTGGTTTAGCATGATTGGTTTATGTCACTACCATATGTCTATGTTAATAGTAGGGATGCATGATAAATTTCTGCTCATTACCATGTTAAATGTATGATCATGTTATGCTCATTGCCATGTGAATTGTGTGAATGTATGATATGTTATAAAGAAGGAACTTGATATGTATGAAAAGAATATGATATGTTATGAAGAAGGAATATGATATGTTATGAAAAGGGAAAAAAAGAGATATGTTATGAAGAAGGAAGATGATATGCTATGAAGAAGGAATATGATATGCCATGATAAGGAACATGATATGTTTATGAAAAGAAATATGATATGTTATGATAAGAAGCATTATATGTATTTTACTTTCAGCATGACTTGTACCAGGACCCTAACAAGGTCCAGGGGATTGGCTCCCAAATGCCCTAGGTCGACGGTCATAAGTATGGGCTTACGATGGGCTTCTATGTTATGTTGCCCCTAGGTCGACGGACATAGTACGGGCCTAGTATGATGATGATGATGTGGTACAATGACAGGCCCAATATGTTGAGATTATGTTTAAATACCTATAATATATGTTTTCAAAGAGCATCCTGCATATATCCTTAGTTCATGTCTGGATCATTATGATGTTATATTCATGTTATGCTTATGTTTATATGCATGTTATGCTTGCTTATGTTCTTGTATGTCTATATGCATGTTATGCTTGCTTATGTTCTGGTATGTTATATGCATGATATGTTTGCTTATGTTCTTAGATGTTTATATGAATGCTATGCTTATGTTCTGGTATGTTATATGCATGTTATGCTTGCTTATGTTCTTGTATGTTTATATGCATGTTATGTTCGTTTATATGTCATTGTATGTTTATATGAATGTTATGCTTATATGTGTTATATGATCATGTCACTACTCTATGCTTAATGTTTGACATATGGTTTTTGTGAGTAGGATAGGATCTTACTAAGCCTATGTGCTTATAGTTTATGTTCCCTTGTACTGCAGATAAGGGTAAAGGGTGGCTAAACTAAAGGGAGCAGCAGGAGGGGCAAAGTGTGTGTGGTAGTGGCATGGTGGAGGAGATCTGTTATATTTCCTTATGCATGTTTTCCTTTAAGATGATTTTTATGAACTTGAACTAAGTACTTATGAAATGATGATGCATGCTCTATGTTTAAAAAGAAGTATTTATGAAATAATGATGCACGTTTATGTTTTAAAGAAGAAAAAAAATATAAGTCTAAAGTCTTCCGCTGTAATAAGTATATGTAGTCTTCCGCTGTAATGCATGTATGTACGATCGCGTCGCGCCGCCCCTCCGAACCCCTGGAAAGGGCGAGCGTGACATAGACGATGTCTGGATCACTGACTTTTGTGTTTATGTTCGGGATCCAAGTATTATTTAGCTACAAACAGAATATATCATGCTCATAATTGAAAAACAAAAACAAACATATTACAAAAGAGAATAGAGAATCGATATACCTCTCGATCTTCTAATGTGCGATCTTCTTCCTTTCGGACGTCGTGTGGGCGATGATCTACCAAAAGTTGAAGCTCCTAGATCACCAATCTTCCTTCCTTGCTCTTTCAAAGCAAGAGGAAGAATAGAAACAAGGCTCTTCTCCTTCCTATAGCCAACCAACAAGCAACAAGGAGAATCCTTGCCGCCGGCCAACAAGGAGGCGGATATTATGATGGAAACCGGCCAAGACACCAAGGGAAAGTCCTAAGTCTTGTTTCCACCGGCAAAGGAGAAGGAGAGGAGCTACTTTGGACGCCGGCCAAGAGCTGGAAAGACTTCAATGGGCGCCGACCACCAATGGAGAAGGAGAAGACAAGGAAAAACTTTCCTTATTAGGTGCCGCCAAGCCCAAACCCTAGCTCCAAGCTCTTGCCTCCAACCTCCAAAACCCTAGCTTCTCTCAATTGTCCTCCACGCCAACCCCTTGTTCTCCTTTTATAGAGTTAAGGATAAGCCTTCTTTTAATCTCCACCATTGGTTCTAGGGATTTAATCTCAACCGTCGGATCTAGAGATTTAATCTCTACCTTTGGATCTAGAGATTTGTTTCTATCCATTAGATCTAAGCTTCATGAGGTGTTAATAGTCTACAATATGGACCATGAGGAGGAGTTGGATCTTGGCCACCCATGGATCAAGCCCACATAAAGTCCGATCCATTAATGATAATCCAATCCACTAAAGGATTATCATTCATCTACCTCACCAACCCCCATAAGTTAATATGAGCTCCATATATTATTTGTACATTTTCTCCCCGTGTTTAAGATTTCGAATGTCCGTTGATTAATTAATTTACTGACCATTAATTAATCAACATCTAACTCCATGAGTAGTATCACTCAACCTTTTCATCATGCCGGACCAAGTCCACCTGCAGTGTTTACATGATGAACCTTATGAGCTCCTCAAGGGGACATCATCATCCTAATATATACGACACGGTTTCCTCCTATAATCAACGACACACCATATAAATAATATCATTTCCCAACTTACCGAGCCTATCGAATTAATCTATAAATCTCGCCCATTGGTAAATCAAAGAAATGAATACTAAGTATATGTGCCTGTTATTATATCAGGATTAAGAGTATGTACAATATAATATCTGAGGTCTGATTCGATTATGTAGTCAGCAATAAATTGAATCACCTCTAAGTCGGTCCTGCTCAATACACATTGTTGGGTTTTAAACCTTGGCGTTTCGATCATGTTTCGTAAACATGAGCACAGCGGAAGCAATAAAAATAATAAATACTCCTATTTATTACAACACACACAACACACGCATGCTATTACAACAAGTGTAGACATAACCGTAAATTAAAATTGCAATAAAAGGAAATTAAACTACGTTATACCTTCCGTATGACGTGTAGCGGAAACGGCATCAACCGGAACGATCCTCGTAAGAATCGTCTCTATCCGTATCCACGCCGAGCTCCTCGGGATGACTTCGCTAAGTCACGAGCTTCGTCTTCGTACGGGTTACTAGCCTCGTGTTGAAGACGACGTGATCGAGAGATGATCACGATCCGAATCCAAATTCGGATCCAAAACGAGTTCTCAAAACTCACTTCTCCGGAGAGGTATTCGTCAACCGTTTGACGAATCCTTCATCCTCCACCTCAGAGGATTACCGGAGATCAAATCCCCGGTATGTTAGCCGCTGTCGGAGCACGAACCGTCGTCCAAACGACGCTCCGACGAGAGGAGAAGAAGCTGTCCAGAAAACTGGACAGCTTGGTGGAGGAGTAGGCGCCGGCCAAAACAAGGAGAGAAAAACCTCACCTTGATGCCAAACCTATAGGAGATCACCGGAGAGTCGCCGGAGGTTCACCGGCTGAAGCTTGGTCGCCGGCAAGGAGCTAGACGGCAGCACAATCAAGCTGGGCGGCAAGGAGGTTGGGCGGCACAACCAGGTTGGGCGGCAACTCCTTGGAGACTAGGGTTTTGATTTTGGATTAGGGTTTAACAATCCCTTAAGCCCACTTTTATAGAGAACTAATTCTCTTAATGGTTAATGGATCATATCCATAAAGCCCGTTAACCCACTCCATTAAGATAAGTTAAAATAAACCAAACCATGATGGTTTATTTTAAGTTAAAACGAACCGAACCAACTTTTGGTTCATTCGTTTAAAATAAACCAAACCCTTTGGTTCATCCTCATCCATTGGATTAGAACCAAACCATTTTGGTCCATCCATTATGTCTTCATAAGACACTGCCCATCCACGCTTCCATTGCGACTGAAACAATTTCATGCTCGCTTTATGTTTGGTCCAACATAACATAGTTTCTCTCGGTCTGAGAATCCCATTCTCAAGCTCGTTTTAAATCCTTTGGATTACACTCGTTGTGCGTGTGACCAAATAGGTTCTCGGTTTATGTTGGCCGTCTATAATTAACCATTAATTATAGAACGATCATGAGTGGCACCTAGTAGTACATCATGATCCCCAATTAACCGAAAAGATCAACGGTTGATCCAGAACTATTTCTGAAACCCTTCAGTAGCTCGAATGAATCGTGCCCCATTCCCTTCACTCATCTTATACCCACTTGGTTTAGGATATGGTCTATTGTGTCAGTCCCCACTAGGCTGACTACGTCACACCTAGCCCAAGTATCATTTTCTCGTCCTACGGATTCTAGTTACTCCACATGTATCGAAGAGTACCTTACTCTAAACATGTAATGCTTTGGCCAAAGACTTTAGTAACAATCCGACGAGAGGCCATGGGTATACATCTCCTCGCAAGGAGTGGTGAATCCTTTATAGGCTATTCAAACACCTTCGATCACTTCGACTTATACCCAATCATCCCGGGTCCACATCTCCTTGGAGATGTTTTCTTAAGAGGTCAAAGCATGAGTCTCCATGATCAAGATGACTTGAATACCGCAAGTCAAAGGAACATCGCACTTAAGCCACAGTAAGAACTTCATTGACATATCTATATATGCAGAGAACCATATGAAGTCTTACGGCTGGTCACTCTAATGAACTAGTTACCATAACTAGCATCCACGATTAACTCCGGACATCACTATGTCTCCAGCCAGTGAGAATCAGTTGCTTGGATACACCAAGGAGTATACCTCGTGCTAGTCTCAACAGAATTGATGGTGTCCAAATCCATCAATTCATCGACTAGGGATAATTCCGATACATCACAATTACACATGTAGAGATACTCACTAGTTGTGATCCAATCACAAATTCTCTCATGTTGTGAATCGTATCATGGACATTCAGTAAATGAGTTTAAGATCCAATCCAAGACATTAAACATGTATACTCAAATAGTAAATCTTCATTTATCATATAAATGGTTCATACATAAGGCGATTGCCTTAGGACATCTCTCATATATTACTAACAGACTCCCACTTGGCCTAATGCCAATCGCTACGGTATCCAATACCATAAGCTCTAACATGACCCTCAAACTTACTTTGAGGTAATGCTTTAGTCAAAGGATCCGCTAAGTTCCTTTCAGTGGGAATTTTCTCGATTTGTATTTCGTTCCTACTGATGATCTCTCTGATAAGATGATAGCGGCGAAGCACATGTTTGGATCGTTGATGAGACCTTGGCTCTTTCGCCTGTGCAATTGCTCCATTGTTGTCGCAGTAGACCGGTATTGCTTCAACAATGGCCGGAATCACACCAAGTTCATGAACGAACTTCTTGATCCAAACCGCTTCCTTTGCTGCTTCCGAAGCTGCAATATATTCTGCCTCAGTGGTAGAATCCGCTACAGTCTCTTGTTTGGAACTTTTCCAACTCACTGCGCCCCCATTCAAGGTGAACACGTATCCAGACTGAGACCTGGAATCATCCTTGTCTGTCTGGAAGCTGGCATCTGTATACCCGCGTATCACCATGTCCCCTTCTCCATATATTAGGAACACATCCTTAGTTCTTCTCAAGTACTTAAGGATCGTCTTAACAGCCGCCCAATGATCCATTCCTGGATCAGACTGGTATCTGCTCGTGACACTCAGAGCATACGATACATCGGGCCTCGTACATAACATAGCATACATGATAGATCCTATTGCGGATGCATAGGGAATCTTACTCATGCAAATCCTCTCGTCTTCTGTGCGCGGACACATAGACTTTGAAAGGTGTACCCCATGCCTGATGGGCAGATAACCTTTCTTGGATTCTGACATGCTAAACCTCTTTAGCACTCGGTCTATATATGTAGACTGCGAAAGACCAAGCAACCGTTTCGATCTATCTCTATAGATCTTAATCCCAAGGATGTAGGTTGCTTCTCCCATGTCTTTCATGGAGAATGTCTTGGATAACCAAACCTTCACTGACTGTAAGATTGACACATCGTTTCCTATAAGTAATATGTCATCGACATACAATACTAGGAACACGACTGCACTCCCACTAACCTTCTTGTACACACAAGGTTCGTCTGGATTTTGTGAGAAATCAAACTTTTTGATCGTCTCATCAAAACGGATATTCCGACTCTGGATGCTTGCTTCAATCCATAAATGGATCGTCGCATTTGCATACCTTGGTTTTATCAACCGATGTGAAACCCTCAGGTGTATCATATACACGTCCTCGGCGAGTTTCCATTAAGGAAAAATTTTCACATCCATCATATCTCATAATCATAATGAGCCGCTATGGCGGGAGCATCGAATGGATTTAAGCATAGCTCTGAGCGAATAGGTTTCGTCATAATCAACACCTTTCTTTTGACGATATCCTTTCGCCACCAATCTAGCCTTATAGGTAATCACATTACCATCCATGTCGGTTTTCTTCTTGAAAACCCGCTTGCACCCTATAGGCTTTATGCCTTCAGGTGGGTCAACCAAGTTCGAACTTGGTTTTATTACATGGAATCCATTTCGACTTCATGGCACCAAGCCACTTATCCCTTCTGAACTTGTCGGACTTCTTCATAAGCGTAGGCTCCTCATCATCAATGAGTAACACGTCGTTCGATTAAACTACGAAATCCATATCTCTCGGGAATGTTGCGTGTTCTGCGGATCTCTGAAGATGTGGTGTTACAATAAATCGACCGATTGCTCATCACTATGAGTTGTCGGTGTTGTGCTTCACCAGTATCTCATTAATGTCTATTTGAGTCTCTCGAGCCTCCTCAAGCTCGACGACACTCCCACTGTTTTCTTGCAAGAGAAACTCTTTCTCTAGAAACACAGCATGCCTTGAAACAAACACCTTTTGTTCCACAGGATGATAGAATTGGTAACCCCTTGTTTCCTTAGGGTATCCAATAAATAGACATTTATCAGACTTAGCATCCAGTTTGTCTGATACAGTCCGCTTCACATAAGCAGGATAACCCCATATCTTCAAGTAAGATACATGAGGTTTCTTACCATTCCATATCTCATATGGAGTAGTTGAGACTACCTTGGTAGGCATTCTGTTTAACAAGTAAACAGCTGTCTGAAGTGCATACCCACAAAAGGACTTGGGAAGAGTTGCATGATTCATCATTGACCTGACCATTTCCAACAAGGTCCGGTTACGCCTCTCAGATACACCATTTTGCTGTGGTGTATAGGGCGGAGTCCATTGAGACAATATGCCATTGTCTCTTAGATAATCAAGAAACTCTTGACTTAAGTATTCACCACCTCGATCCGATCGAAGTATTTTAATACTCTTGTCATGTTGTTTCTCTACTTCATTTCTGTATTCTTTGAACCTTTCAAAGGCTTCAGACTTGTGTTTCATCAAGAACACATACCCAAACCGTGAGTGATCATCGGTGAAGGTAATGAAGTAGCTATAGCCTCCTAATGCTTGAGTTGACATAGGTCCACATACATCAGTATGTACTAAACCTAGTAACTCTCCCACTCGTTCACCTTTTCCAGTAAAAGGTAACTTAGTCATCTTGACTTTTAAGCATGATTCGCATGTATCGTATGAATCCAATTCAAACGATTCCAGAATTCCACATCGGTGTAATTCGGACATGCGTTTCTTGCTTATATGGCCAAGACGACAATGCCACATATAGGAGTCTATGTGATTATCCTTTCGAGCACGCGTGTTGCTCGCTTCGATATTGAAAATGTCCTTTGAATCGTCCAACGTATAAATGCCATTACTCAAAGTTCCAGTTCCATAAAGTACGCCATTCAAAGTTATATAACAATAATTGTTACTAAACGTTAAATGGAAACCATTTCTATTTAAGCAGGAAATAGAAACAATGTTCTTTATTAGAGAAGGAACATAATAGCAATTGTCCAGTTCCAAGACTAGTCCACTAGGGAGCTTGACAAATAAGTTAGATGGCGGCCGCGTGACCTTTGCTCCATTGCCAACTGAATTTGACTCCCCTCTGACAAGTCTTCTTCTATTCCTTAGCCCCTGTATGTCATTACATATATGTGAGCTACACCCAGTATCCAATACCCAAGTGTCTAAGGAAATAGAATGACAATCAATAACGAAGATACCTGAAGAGGATGGGGCATCGGATGCCTTCTTCTTCTTCATGGACTCAAGATAAATCTTGCAATTTCTTCGTGGCCTTCCTTGCCACGAGTGATGGCAAGTGCCCTTTTGCTTGTTCCGCTTCTTTGCCTTTTTCTTTCCTTTCTTCTGTTCTTTTGCCTTCCTCTTAGAACCTTTCTTTGAGGAATCAACTAACAGAACCGCCTTCTCCTCATGCTTCACAGAAGGCTCCACAGTCTTCAGCATATTGAGGAGCTCGGGAATGGTGGATTCCAATTTGTTCATCCGATAGTTCATCACAAATTGCGAGAAACTCTTGGGCAAACAATGCAGAATTAAGTCAATACTTAACTCATGATCCATCACAAAACCGAGGGTAGCTAGCCGCTTGATGTACCCATTCATCTTTAGCACAAAGTGTACTACTGAGCAGACCTTCTTGCACCTTCGTGGTGAAGAGGAGCCTAGAGACCTCGAACCTTTGGATCTCGCTTGCTCATCGAACAACTCTGAAGATGGAAGACCATAGTGTTAGCATCCATATGCTCATCGCTTCTGCGGCTCGTACCATCGCCGCTAGCATGATGCAATCTGCCTCGAGAATCACGCACATGCTTTACGATAGACCAACATTTGGTCCGAGTTGCATCGTCCTTAGACGGTCAGAAGAGGCTCTTCAAGGACATATGCAAGCTTTTCGCCTTGAGAACAATTCTCGGTTTCTAAGCCGATCGGAAGTTAGGCCCGGTCTTTGTTCGAATCCAAAATAGTGCACAAATTCAAAGACGTCATGATCAATTTATTGACCTAGAAATACAAAACGAGCATATATGAGAAAATGATTTTAAAATGCATCAATATACATTTATAAATCCCATTCATTTTTCGAATTTCAAAAACCCCAAAATCACTTCGGGAGATTGTAGGACCATCTCCGAATGGGCTGATATCCATCATAGTTATGAACAACCTTGGAGAGAGTCCAACAAGCCATTCATAACTACGATGGTAGGTATCATCTATACCGATTGCATATCACGTATATGCAACTATCACAATGTGCTATCAACTAATTGAATGTTCACACATACATCGGGTTGTTAACCCATTAACAAGTATGCATCATATGCATAGCACCCAACTTCACCTCCCTTTACATCGACCTTGGAGAGAGTCCAACAAGCCGATGCTCCAGGTTAAAGCCAACCCATTAATCGGGACATAGTTTTAATATGGTTAGAGCGCATTCAACCAATTAGCCCAGCTTGGAGAGAGTCCAACAACCAAAGCTAACGATTGACCTCTGACTCTTACCATATTAGTATAAAACTATTCCATGGTTTGAACATATTCAGGTTCGAGCCGGGCTTGGAGAGAGTCCAACAACCCAAACAAGAAACAGAACTCTGGTTCTAACCATATTAATGGAAGGTGTAGGCTTTAATATTGATTAAGGGTTTTTATGTCTCATCCTCTTTGCATGCAAATAACTATTATCTACATGACATGGCATACATGGCATACATCTACATGTCACGACACGCATGGCATAATGTTATGCATCTAATGCAATTACATGGCATACAATTATGTCATGTCTATATTTCCTTATATGTCATAACTATTTATGGAAATAAAATATGTTTAAGATTTGATTCTCCAAATCAAATCATAATTAAATTAGGAAACAAATTTCAAAATCTAATCACATATTTTATTCATGGAATTATTTGATTAAGGAAAATCTATTTAGGAAACCAATTTCCTAAATCATTAAAACTACTTATGGAAATAAAATATTTTAAGATTTGATTCCCAAATCAAATCATGATTAAATTAGGAAACAAATTTCCAGAATTTAATCAAATATTTTATTTATGGAAAATATAAATTTCCATAAATACTTCCAACTTTCCAAAAGTGGAAGATTTCCATAAATACTTCTAGACTTTCCAAAATTGAAAAATTTCCATAAATACTTCTAAATTTCCAAAATTAGAAAATTTCCAGAAATACATTATGACTATCAAAACCATTTTACGATTATGTGAAACACAACACAGGGCTCTGATACCCTTTGTTGGGTTTAGAGCACTTGGCGTGTGTGTGTTCGATCATGTTTCGTAAACATGAGCACAGCGGAAGCAATTAAAATTAATAAATCTATATTTATTACAACACACACAACACACGCATGCTATTACAACAAGTGTAGACATAACCGTAAATTAAAATTTGCAATAAAAGGAAATTAAACTACGTTATACCTTTCGTATGACGTGTAGCGGGAACGACATCAACCGGAATGATCCTCGTAAGAATCGTCTCTATCCGTATCCACGCCGAGCTCCTCGGGATGACTTCGCTAAGTCACGAGCTTCGTCTTCGTACGGGTTACTAGCCTCGTGTTGAAGACGACGTGATCGAGAGATGATCACGATCCGAATCCAAATTCGGATCCTAAAACGAGTTCTCAAAATTCGCTTCTCCGGAGAGGTATTCGTCAACCGTTTGACGAATCCTTCGTCCTCCACCTCAGAGGATTACCGGAGATCAAATCCCCGGTAAGTTAGCCGCTGTCGGAGCACTAACCGTCGTCCAAACGACGCTCCGACGAGAGGAGAAGAAGCTGTCCAGAAAACTGGACAGCTTGGTGGAGGAGTAGGCGCCGGCCAAAACAAGGAGAGAAAAAGCTCACCTTGATGCCGAACCTATAGGAGATCACCGGAGGGTCGCCGGAGGTTCACCGGCTGGAGCTTGGACGCCGGCAAGGGTCTTGGACGGCGGCACAAAGCTGGCGTGGCGACTTGTAGTTAGGCGCGAAATCACCAACAAGGGTGGCGGCAACTAGGTTAAATAGATTAGGGTTTTGGATTAGGGTTTAAGCCCTATTTTATAGAGAACTAATTCTCTTAATGGTTAATGGATCATATCCATAAAGCCCGTTAACCCGCTCCATTAAGATAAGTTAAAATAAACCAAACCATGATGGTTTATTTTAAGTTAAAATGAACCGAACCAACCTTTGGTTCATTCGTTTAATATAAACCAAACCCTTTGGTTTATTCTCATCCATTGGATTAGAACCAAACCATTTTGGTCCATCCATTATGTCTTCATAAGACCGGCCCATCCATGCTTCCATTGCATTGAAACAATTTCATGCTCGCTTTATGTTTGGTCAACCAAACATAGTTTTCTCGATGCGAGAATCCCATTCTCAAGCTCGTTTTAAATCCTTTGGATTACACTCGTTGTCGTGTGACCAAATAGGTTCTCGGTTTATGTTGGCCGTCTATAATTAACCATTAATTATAGAATGATCATGAGTGGCACCTAGTAGTACATCATGATCCCCAATTAAGAAAAGATCAGCGGTTGATCGAACTATTTACGAAACCCTTGATGGCTCGAATGAATCGTGCCCCATTCCCTTCACTCATCTTATACCCACTTGGTTGGGACATGGTCTATTGTGTCGATCCCCACTAAGTGCTCGTCACACCTAGCCCAGTATCATTTCCTCGTCCTCTGATTCTAGTTACTCCACATGTATCGAAGAGTACTTTACTCTAAACATGTAATGCTTTGGCCAAAGACTTTAGTAACAATCCGACGAGAGGCCATGGGTATACATCTCCTCGCAAGGAGTGGTGAATCCTTTATAGGTTATTCAAACACCTTGATCACTTGACTTATACCCAATCATCCGGGTCCACATCTCCTGAGATGTTTGCTTAAGATGTCAAAGCATAAGTCTCCATGATCAAGATGACTTGAATACCGCAAGTCAAAGGAACATCGCACTTAAGCCACAGTAAGAACTTCATTGACATATCTATATATGCAGAGAACCATATGAAGTCTTACGGCTGGTCACTCCAATGAACTAGTTACCATAACTAGCATCCACGATTAACTCCGGACATCACTCTGTCTCCAGCCAGTGAGAATCAGCTGCTTGGATACACCAAGGAGTATACCTCGTGCTAGTCTCGACAGAATTGATGGTGTCCAAATCCATCAATTCATCGACTAGGGATAATTCCGATACATCACAATTACACATGTAGAGATACTCACTAGTTGTGATCCAATCACAAATTCTCTCATGCTATGAATCGTATCGTGGACATTCAATAAATGAGTTTAAGATCCAATCAAATACATAAAACATGTATACTCAAATAGTGAATCTTCATTTATCATATAAATGGTTCATACATAAGGCGATTGCCTTAGGACATCTCTCATATATTACTAACAGACTCCCACTTGGCCTAATGCCAATCGCTACGGTATCCAATACCATAAGCTCTAACATGACCCTCAAACTTACTTTGAGGTAATGCTTTAGTCAAAGGATCCGCTAAGTTCCTTTCAGTGGGAATTTTCTCGATTTGTATTTCGTTCCTACTTATGATCTCTCTGATAAGATGATAGCGGCGAAGCACATGTTTGGATCATTGATGAGACCTTGGCTCTTTCGCCTGTGCAATTGCTCCATTGTTGTCACAGTAGACCGGTATTGCTTCAACAATGGCCGGAATCACACCAAGTTCTTGAACGAACTTCTTGATCCAAATTGCTTCCTTTGCTGCTTCCGAAGCTGCAATATATTCTGCCTCAGTGGTAGAATCCGCTACAGTCTCTTGTTTGGAACTTTTCCAACTCACTGCGCCCCCATTCAAGGTGAACACGTATCCAGACTGAGACCTGGAATCATCCTTGTCTGTCTGGAAGCTGGCATCCATATACCCGCGTATCACCATGTCCCCTTCTCCATATATTAGGAACACATCCTTAGTTCTTCTCAAGTACTTAAGGATCGTCTTAACAGCCGCCCAATGATCCATTCCTGGATCGGATTGGTATCTGCTCGTGACACTCAGAGCGTACGATACATCGGGCCTCGTACATAACATAGCATACATGATAGATCCTATTGCGGATGCATAGGGAATCTTACTCATGTAAATCCTCTCGTCTTCTGTGCGCGGACACATAGACTTCGAAAGGTGTTCCCCATGCCTGATGGGTAGATAACCTTTCTTGGATTCCGACATGCTAAACCTCTTTAGCACTCGGTCTATATATGTAGACTGCGAAAGACCAAGCAACCGTTTCGATCTATCTCTATAGATCTTAATCCCAAGGATGTAGGTTGCTTCTCCCAGGTCTTTCATGGAGAATGTCTTGGATAACCAAACCTTAACTGATTGTAAGATTGACACATCGTTTCCTATAAGTAATATGTCATCGACATACAATACTAGGAACATTGCCTCCCACTAACCTTCTTGTACACATAAGGTTAAATGCGGATTTTGTGAGAAATCAAACTTTTGATTGTCTCATCAAAGCGGATATTCGACTCTGGATGCTTGCTTCAATCCATAAATGGATCGTCAATTTGCATACCTTGGTTTTATCAGCGATGTGAAACCCTCGGTGTATCATATACACGTCCTCGGCGAGTTTCCATTAAGGAAAATTTGTTTTTCACATCCATCTGCCATATCTCATAATCATAATGAGCCGCTATGGCGGGAGCATCGAATGGATTTAAGCATAGCTCTGCGAATAGGTTTCGTCATAATCAACACCTTGTTTTTGGCGATATCCTTTCGCCACCAATCTAGCCTTATAGGTAATCACATTACCATCCATGTCGGTTTTCTTCTTGAAAACCCACTTGCACCCTATAGGCTTTATGCCTTGGTGGGTCGACGAGTTCGAACTTGGTTTCGTACATGGAATCCATTTCGACTTCATGGCACCAAGCCACTTATCCCTTCTGAACTTGTCGGCCTTCTTCATAAGCTGGTAGGCTCCTCATCATCAATGAGTAACACGTCGTTCGATTCACTTACGAAATCCATATCTCTCGGGAATATTGCGTGTTCTACGGATCTGAAGATGTGGTGTTACAATAAGTCGAGATTGCTCATCACTATGAGTTGTCATTTGTTGTGCTCACCGGGTATCTCATCAATGTCTATTTGAGTCTCTCGAGCCTCCTCAAGCTCGGCGACACTCCACTTATTTTCTTGCAAGAGAAACTCTTTCTCTAGAAACACGGCATGCCTTGAAACAAACACCTTTTGTTCCACAGGATGATAGAATTAGTAACCCCTTGTTTCCTTAGGGTATCAATAAATAGACATTTATCGGACTTAGCATCGATTTATGCGATCTGATCGCTTCACATAAGCGAGACAACCCCATATCTTCAAGTAAGATACATGAGGTTTCTTACTAGCCATATCTCATATGGAGTAGTAGAGACTACCTTGGTAGGCATTACATTTAACAAGTAAGCAATTTATGCGAGTGCATAACCCCAAAGGACTTGGGAAGAGTCGCATGATTCATCATTGACTGACCATGTCCAACAAGGTCGATTCGCCTCTCGGATACACCATTATCTTTGTGGTGTATAGGCGGAGTCCATTGAGACAATATGCCATTGTCTCTTAGATAATCAAGAAACTCTTGACTTAAGTATTCACCACCTCGATCCGATCAGTATTTTAATACTTTTGTCATGTTGTTTCTCTACTTCATTTCTGAATTCTTTGAACCTTTCAAGGCTTGGACTTGTGTTTCATCAAGAACACATACCCAAGCCGTAGTGATCATCGGTGAAGGTAATGAAGTAGCTATAGCCTCCTAAAGCTTGAGTTGACATAGGTCCACATACATCGGTATGTACTAGACCTAAGTAACTCTCCCACTCGTTCACCTTTTCGGTAAAAGGTAACTTAGTCATCTTGCCTTTTAAGCATGATTCGCATGTATCGTATGAATCCAATTCAAGCGATTCCGAATTCCACATCGGTGTAATTCGGACATGCGTTTCTTGCTTATATGGCCAACGACAATGCCACATATAGGAGTCTATTTGATTATCCTTTGACGCAGCGTGTTGCTCCGATATTGAAAATGTCCTTTGAATCGTCCAGCGTATAAATGCCATTACTCAAGTTCGGTTCCATAAAGATCGCCATTGAAGTTATATAACAACAATTGTTACTAAGCGTTAAATGGAAACCATTTCTATTTAAGCGAGGAAATAGAAACAATGTTCTTTATTAGAGAAGGAACATAATAGCAATTGTCGATTCCAAGACTAGTCCACTAGGGAGCTTGACAAATAAGTTCCGATGGCGTAGCGGCAACCTTTGCTCCATTGCAACTCGCAAATTTGACTCCCTCGACAAGTCTTCTTCTATTCCTTAGCCCTGTATGTCATTACATATATGTGAGCTACACCCGATATCCAATACCCAAGTGTCTAAGGAAATAGAATGACAATCAATAGCGAAGATACGAAGAGGATGGGGCATCGGATGCCTTCTTCTTCTTCATGGACTCAAGATAAATCTTGCGATTTCTTACGCGTGGCCTTCCTTGCCCGCAGATGATGGCAAGTGCCCTTTTTAGCTAGTTCCACCTTCTTTGCCTTTTCTTTCCTTTCTTACATTCTTTTGCCTTCCCTCACCCGAACCTTGAGGAATCAACTAATGAACCGCCTTCTCCTCATGCTTTGAGTAAGACTCCACGGTCAAAGATATTAAGGAGCTCGGGAATGGTGGATTCCAATTTGTTCATCCGATAGTTCATCACAAATTGCGAGAAGCTCTTGGGCAAACAATGCAGAATTAAGTCAATACTTAACTCATGATCCATCACAAAACCGAGGGTAGCTAGCCGCTCGATGTACCCATTCATCTTTAGCACAAACTGCACTAGCATTTAACCTTCTTGCATCTTCGTAGTGAAGAGGAGCCTAGAGACCTCGAACCTTTCGGATCTCGCTTGCTCATCGAACAACTCTTGAAGATGGAAGACCATAGTATTAGCATCCATATGCTCATGCTGCTTTTGCAGCTCAGGTACCATCGCCGCTAGCATGATGCAACTCACCTGTAATCACCACATGTTTCGATAGACCAACATTTGGTCCTGAGTTGCATCGCCCTAGGACGGCCGAAGAGGCTCTTCAAGGACATATGCAAGCTTTTCCGCTTGAGAACAATTCTCGTGTTTCTAAGCTACCCAGAAGTTAGGCCCAGTCAGTTTGTTCAAATCCAAAATAGTGCGCAAATTCAAAGACGTCATGATCAATTTATTGACCTAGAAATACAAAACGAGCATATATGAGAAAATGATTTTAAAATGCATCAATATACATTTATAAATCCCATTCATTTTTCGAATTTCAAAAAACCCCAAAATCACTTCGGGAGATCGTAGGTCCATCTCCGAATGGGCTGATATCCATCATAGATAAGAACAACCTTGGAGTGAGTCCAACAAGCCATTCTTCGCTATGATGGTGGGTATCAAGTATACCGATTACATATCATGTATATGTAACTATCACAATGTGCTATCAACTAATTGAATGTTTACACATACATTGGGTTGTTAACACATTAACAAGTATGCATCATATGCATAACACCCAACTTCACCTCTCTTCACATCGACCTTGGAGTGAGTCCAACAAATCGATGCTCCAAGTTAAAGCCGACTCATTAATCGCGAAATAGTTTTAATATGGTTAGAGCGCATTCAACCAATTAGCCAGGCTTGGAGTGAGTCCAACAACCCAAACTAACGATTGACCTCTGACTCTTACCATATTAGAGTTAAACTATTCCAATGATTTGAATATGTTCAGGTTCGAGCCGGGCTTGGAGTGAGTCCAACAACCCAAACAGGAAACAAAACTCTGGTTCTAACCATATTAATGGAAGGTGTAGGCTTTAATATTGAGTTAGGGTTTTTATGTCTCATCCTCTTTGCATGCAAATAACTATTATCTACATGGCATGGCATACATGACATACATCTACATGTCACGACACGCATGGCATAATGTTATGCATCTAATGTAATTACATGGCATACAATTATGTCATGTATATATTTCCTTATATGTCATAACTATTTATGGAAATAAAATATGTTTAAGATTTGATTCTCCAAATCAAATCATAATTAAATTAGGAAACAAATTTCCAAATCTAATCACATATTTTATTCATGGAATTATTTGATTAAGGAAAATCTATTTAGGAAACCAATTTCCTAAATCATTAAAACTACTTATGGAAATAAAATATTTTAAGATTTGATTTCAAATCAAATCATGATTAAATTAGGAAACAAATTTCAATCTAATCAAATATTTTATTTATGGAAAATATCAATTTCCATAAATACTTCCAACTTTCCAAAAGTGGAAGATTTCCATAAATACTTCTAGACTTTCCAAAATTGAAAAATTTCCATAAATACTTCTAAATTTCCAAAATTAGAAAATTTCCAGAAATACATTATGACTATCACAAAACCATTTTATGATTATGTCGAAATACAACCTGGGCTCTGATACCACTGGTTTTGCACCAAGTGGCAGGTGTGTGTTCGATCATGTTTCGTAAACATGAGCACAGCGGAAGCAATTAAAATTAATAAATCTATATTTATTACAACACACACAACACACGCATGCTATTACAACAAGTGTAGACATAACCGTAAATTAAAATTTGCAATAAAAGGAAATTAAACTACGTTATACCTTTCGTATGACGTGTAGCGGAACGGATCAACCGAACGATCCTCTTAAGAATCGCCTCTATCGGTATCCACGCCGAGCTCTCGGGATGACTTCGCTAAGTCACGAGCTTCATCTTCGCACGGGTTACTAGTCCGTGTTGAAGACGACGTGATCGAGAGATGATCACGATCCGAATCCAAATTCGATCCTAAAATGAGTTCTCAAAACTCGCTTCTCCGGAGAGGTATTCACAACCGCTTGACGAATCCTTCGCCCTCCACTAGAGGATTACCGGAGATCAAATCTCGGTAAGTTAGCCGCTGTCGGAGCACTAACCGTCGCGCCCAAACGACGCCCGACGAGGAGGAGAAGCTGTCCAGAAAACTGGACAGCTTGGTGGAGGAGTAGGCGCCGCCAAAACAAGGAGAGAAAAGCTCACCTTGATGCCAACCTATAGGAGATCACCGAGGGTCGCCGGAGGTTCACCGCTGAGCTTGGACGCCGGCAAGGAGTCTTGGGACTTGGACGGCACAAGCGGCGGCAGCTTGTAGTTGGGCGCCAAATCACCAACAAGTGGTGGGCGGCAACTAGGTTGGGCGGCCAAAAATAGATTAGGGTTTTGGATTAGGGTTTAAGCCCTATTTTATAGAGAACTAATTCTCTTAATGGTTAATGGATCATATCCATAAAGCCCGTTAACCCGCTCCATTAAGATAAGTTAAAATAAACCAAACCATGATGGTTTATTTTAAGTTAAAACGAACCGAACCAACCTTTGGTTCATTCGTTTAATATAAACCAAACCCTTTGGTTTATTCTCATCCATTTGATTAGAACCAAACCATTTTGGTCCATCCATTATGTCTTCATAAGACACGGCCCATCCACGCTTCCATTGCGACTGAAACAATTTCATGCTCGCTTTATGTTTGGTCCAACCAAACATAGTTTCTCTCGGTCTGAGAATCCCATTCTCAAGCTCGTTTTAAATCCTTTGGATTACACTCGTTGTGCGTGTGACCAAATAGGTTCTCGGTTTATGTTGGCAGTCTATAATTAACCATTAATTATAGAACGATCATGAGTGGCACCTAGTAGTACATCATGATCCCCAATTAACCGAAAAGATCAACGGTTGATCCAGAACTATTTCTGAAACCCTTCAGTAGCTCGAATGAATCATGCCCCATTCCCTTCACTCATCTTATACCCACTTGGTTCAGGACATGGTCTATTGTGTCCTCACTAGGTCGACACGCCACACCTAGCCCAAATATCATTTCTCGTCCCACGGATTCTAGTTACTCCACATGTATCAAGAGTACTTTACTCTAAACATGTAATGCTTTGGCCAAAGATTTTAGTAACAATCCGACGAGAGGCCATGGGTATACATCTCCTCGCAAGGAGTGGTGAATCCTTTATAGGCTATTCAAACACCTTCGATCACTTCGACTTATACCCAATCATCCCGGGTCCACATCTCCTGAGAGATGTTTGCTTAAGATGTCAAAGCATAAGTCTCCATGATCAAGATGACTTGAATACCGCAAGTCAAAGGAACATCGCACTTAAGCCACAGTAAGAACTTCATTGACATATCTATATATGCAGAGAACCATATGAAGTCTTACTACCGTCACTCCAATGAACTAGTTACCATAACTAGCATCCACGATTAACTCCGACATCACTATGTCTCCACAAAGGAGAATCACCGCTTGGATACACCAAGGAGTATACCTCGTGCTAGTCTCGGCTGTAATGATGGTGTCCAAATCCATCAATTCATCGACTAGGATAATTCGATACATCACAATTACACATGTAGAGATACTCACTAGTTGTGATCCAATCACAAATTCTCTCATGCCGTGAATCGTATCGTGGACATTCAAGAAATGAGTTTAAGATCCAATCAAATACATAAAACATGTATACTCAAATAGTGAATCTTCATTTATCATATAAATGGTTCATACATAAGGCGATTGCCTTAGGACATCTCTCATATATTACTAACACAACGAGTATAATCCAAAGGATTTAAAACGAGCTTGAGAATGGGATTCTCAGACCGAGAGAAACTATGTTTGGTTGGACCAAACATAAAGCGAGCATGAAATTGTTTCAGTCGCAATGGAAGCATGGATGGGCCGTGTCTTATGAAAACATAATGGATGAACCATCATGGTTTGGTTTATTTTAACTTATCTTAATGGAGCGGGTTAACGGGCTTTATGGATATGATCCATTAACCATTAAGAGAATTAGTTCTCTATAAAATAGGGCTTAAACCCTAACCCTAAACGCTAATCAAGTTGTTGCCGCCCAACATAGAGTTGCCGCCCACCCCTTGTTGGTGAATTCGGCGCCCAACCCTAAGTGCCGCCGCCCAGCCTTTGTGCCGCCGTCCAAGTCATTGCCGGCGACCAAGCTACAGCCGGTGAACCCTCCGGCGATCCTCCGGTGATCCCCTATAGGTTTGGCATCAAGGTGAGCCTTTTCTTTCCTTGGTTGGCCGGCGCCTATATCCTCCACCAAGCTGTCCAGTTTTCTGGACAGCTTCTCCTCCTCTCGTCGGAGCGTCATTTGGACGACGGTTAGTGCTCCGACAGCGGCTAACTTACCGGGGATTTGATCTCCGGTAATCCTCTGAGGTGGAGGACGAAGGATTCGTCAATTGGTTGACGAATACCTCTCCGGAGAAGCGAGTTTTGAGAACTCGTTTTAGGATCCGAATTTGGATTCGGATCGTGATCATCTCTCGATCACGTCGTCTTCAACACGAGGCTAGTAACCCGTACGAAGACGAAGCTCGTGACTTAGCGAAGTCATCCCGAGGAGCTCGGCGTGGATACGGATAGAGACGATTCTTACGAGGATCGTTCCGGTTGATGTCGTTCCCGCTACACGTCATACGAAAGGTATAACGTAGATAATTTCTTTTATTGCAAATTTTAATTTACGGTTATGTCTACACTTGTTGTAATAGCATGCGTGTGTTGTGTGTATTGTAATAAATATAGATTTATTATTTTTAATTGCTTCCGCTGTGCTCATGTTTACGAAACATGATCGAACACACACACGCCGCGGTGCCGGAAACCCAACAGAGTGTCGCCCACACGACGTTCGAAAGGAGGAAGGACATACATTAGAAGATCGAGAGGTATATCGATTCTCTAATCTTTATATGTTACATGTTTGTATTTGTTTTTCAATTATAAGCATGATATAAATCTGTATATGGATAAATAATACTTGTATCCTGAGCATAAACACAAAAACCAGCGATCCGGACATCGTCTATTCCGCGGCTACTCGTAGAATAGAGGTTGGTCGCTTGAACAACTTGTTTATTCAAGTGACCTCTCTAAACGAATAGCACGACGATGGCTTGGTTGTTTTGGCAATCCCTTTTGTCTAGGATTAAATTTTTAATCTGGGGACATCGAAGGGATCGCCATGATCAAACGACCGAGGTGAAGTGGGAAGCGAAGTTTCCCCTCACGGAATCGATAAGCTAAAACCATTAAATTGGTATGAGAGCTTCTGGGGCTAAAACCCTTCAATTTGGTATCAGAGCCAAGGTTTCCAGTTTTGTGTGTTTAGGATTCGGTTAATTTTTATGCACTTTTTCATATATTATATGTGCCGGATAATAGTAGGATATGAGTAGTTTAACTCTTTGGTTGCAGGCATAAGATCTGACTATTATGGCCATATGTGTGTATGTGATTGTATGTGTGTAAATATTTATTTTGTTGAATCCTCGGGATTGACGAGGCTAGTATTTGATTTTTTGTAAATTAGATACGACATTGTTTAGCCACTCTTTATTTTATTTTACTTTCGATCTAGATTTCATGTACACTCCCTCGTGGAGTATAGGATCGATGGATGTAAATTAAAATAGGTTTTAGTCTCAGCTCGGATCTCCGGATGGCTCGTACATGGCGTAGGAGGAGCGGACGAGATTGCGATGCGACGGGAGACATATTGAAGACAAAAGCCATAATAATTGGAAAATAATTTTTATTTTTCATATTTATTGCTTTTTGTTTGATATGTATGTCGTAGGCTAGGAAAATTCCTCAATTTCAAATTACTAAGTGGGAGAGGGAAATTTTTATAAATTCCCACGGCCTCCATTACGATTTGACATGTGATGCAAGCAAACTTGCGCGTCGGCTCTGAGTGCCTTCCTCCCCATCGGATGAGTTTGTTTGTGGATCACAAGGTCAAATATGGTTATAGGGAATTATCAAAGAGCTTGTGTACTTCCCCATCGGAAGGCACATAACCCGCGATAATTACCTTGGTACCGAGTAATGGTGAACACTTAGATACAAATATAAGTATCCTCCCCATCGGAGTCACTGCTTTTATTTGTAGGGATGAAGAGAAACCAACTATTAATTTTACTTGTCAAAAAGTTAGGTTGACAAGATAGTAAAATTAATGGGTAAAACCTCCTCTTGCAAATGTAGAATTCGTATACGTCCACACTATCGTGGCATACAATATTCTCGGTGTTTTGAGGTGTTGGTTGATTTTGAAATTTTATTGTTTGAGGAATCAATAATTTTTTAAAATCTACAGTAATGATCTATGTGATTCTTAGGATTTTCAAAATTGACTTTCAGTCCACTTGCTTTGTTACTAAAAGAAAATAAACTTACTGTGCATGATTATGATGATTGGAAAAGAATCTAGATATTGTCTTATCTGCTAAGGAGTACAAGTATGCACTCTTCGAAGAGTGTCCTCAAGCCATGGTTGCTCAAAAAGGTTTCTACTTCTAAGCTGAAAGGCAAGAAGAAGGAGAAACAAGGTGGAGCAATGGTGGTGGGAGGATCTCAGGGAGAAGTGAAGAAGCCGAAAGGCAAGTACTTCACTTACAAGCAGGATGGACATTGGAAGAAGGACTATCCCAATCCAAAGCAGAACAAAGATATATCCTTTGGACTAGTCGTTGAAACATCATTAGCGGTGTTATCTACCAGCACCTGGTGTGTAGATACAGGAGCCACTAATCATAACTGTAATACTTTACAGGGGTTCCAGGAAACCCGACGACTAGCTAAAGAGGAGATTACCATTTACTTGGGCAATGCCATGAAGGTGGCGGCTATTGCAGTGGGAGAAGTTTTATTTATCTCTTGAGAAAAATAAAACTTAGGTTCTAGAAAATTCCCTTTATGTACCTTTATTTAGAAAGAACATAGTTTCAGTTTCTAAATTGTTTATGGATGGATATTCTATATCTTTTAATGACAGACCTGTTATAAAAAGGAATAAGAAGAATATCTATTCAGGTACATTGATAGAAAATTTGTATACACTTGAACCAAAACCTCCCACGATGCAAATTTAAGTTTACAACTCATCTTCTAATTCCAATAAGAGAAAACAACCTTCAAAGATGAACCAAATATATCTTTGGCATCATAGGCTTAGTCATATTAACCTAAGCAGAATTCAAAGGTTGATAGCTGATGGACCTTTGGGTTTATTAGTGGTGGAAGATTTCCCAACCTGTGAACCTTGCTTGGAGGATAAAATGACCAAGAGGCCTTTTAAGGCCAAGGGGTATAGATCCAAAGATGTGTTAGAAATGGTTCATTCTGATTTGTGTGGTCCTATGACTATCCAAGCAAGAGGTGCTCTTGAATATTTTGTCTCTTTCATAGACGATTATTCAAGATATGGATGACACTACGATTTGATCGTGGTGGTGAGTACCTCTTGGGAGAATTTAGGAACTACTTATCAGAGGATGGGAATCAATCCCAATTGTCTGCACCTGGCACACCCCAGCAGAATGGTGTAGTAGAGCGAAGGAATAGGACTCTTATGGAGATGGTTAGATCGATGATGAGTTATTCTAAGTTGCCAGATTCGTTCTGGGGATATGCTCTAGATACGGCAGTGTACATTCTGAACTTAGTTCCATTTAAATCAGTGCCTTCTACTCCCACAGAGTTGTGGACTGGGCGAAAGCCTAGTCTAAGACATATTCGGATATAGGGAGTCCAGCACATGTGCTGAAGGTAGATGCTGGTAAGTTGGAACCTCGTACAAAAGTACGCTTGTTCGTTGCCTATCCCAGGGGAACGAAGGGTGGATTGTTTTATAGTCCTAGAGATCAGAGGGTGATCGTTAGCACGAACGCCAGATTTCTAGAGGAAGACTATGTGATGAGCCACAAGCCCAAGAGTAAAATTATTCTGGAGGAGTTAAAAGGGTAAGTCACTTCTTTAGTACCATCGGTACAAGAGGATATACCACATGTCACTGCACCGTGTATCATAGAGGATACACAGGTGATACCTCATCGTAGTGAGAGGGTTGTAAGACAGCCTGATAGATTCATGTTCTTGGGAGAATCTTCTGATTTGGTCCCTGGCGAACATGAACCTGATCCCTGGACATATGACGAGGCAATCCAAGATAAGATGCAGTATCTTGGCAAAGTGCAATGAATGCTGAGATTGAATCTATGGATTCAAATCAGGTCTGGGAGCTAGTAGAACCACCCAATGGTGTAAAAACCATTGGATGCAAGTGGATCTACAAGAGAAAGAGAGGAATAGATGGGAAGGTTGAGACCTTCAAAGCGAGGCTTGTTGCGAAGGGGTATACTCAGAAAGAGGGTATCGATTATGAGGAGACCTTTTCGCCGGTGGCCATGCTTAAGTCTATCCGGATTCTCTTATGCATAGCAGCTCATATGGATTATGAGGTGTGGAAGATGAATGTCAAGACAACTTTCCTTAATGGAAGTCTTGAGGAAAACATCTATATGAAGTAACCAGAGGGATTCATTGCTAAAGGCAAAGAGCATCTTGTGTGTAAGCTTAATCAGTCCATTTATGAATTGAAGCAAGCTTAGAGGTCATGGAACATCCGCTTTGATGAGATAATCCAGTCATATGGATTTATTCAAAGTCCGGATGAGTCTTCTGTATACAAGAGATGTGACGAAAACGTAGTGGTATTTCTTGTACTATATGTAGATAACATTTTGGTGATTGGCAACAATATCAAGGTGTTATCGGACGTAAGGGTATGGTTGTCCAAACAGTTTGATATGAAGGACTTGGGAGAGGTGGGACACATCCTTGGGATCAAGGTTATAAGGGATCGCAGGAAAAGGATGTTGTGCTTATCCCAAGCTTCATACATAGACACAATTTTGGATCATTTTAGCATGCAGAAATCCAAGAAGGGTTTTCTACCTTTCAGGCATGGAGTTCCTTTATCTAAGGAGATGTGTCCTAGATCATCTGAGGAGATAAAGGAGATGAAGGTGGTTCCTTATGCTTCGACAGTAGGAAGCCTCATGTATGCGATGCTATGTACGAGACCAGATATCTGCTTTGCCGTGGGCATGGTCAGCAGATATCAGAGTAATCCAGGATAGGGACATTGGATTACGGTAAAGCATATATTGAAGTGTCTGAGAAGGACTAGGAATTAAATGCTAGTTTACCGGCCAGACCAATTACTCCCTGTGGGTTACATGGATTGCGACTTCCAATCAGATAAGGATAATAGTAAGTCTACCTCAGGTTTTGTGTTTACTTTGGGAGGTGGAGCAATTATAGAAGGAGTGTTCAGCAGAAATGCGTGGCGGACTCCACCATGGAAGATGATTATATGGCAGCCTCTGAGGCAGCCAAAGAAGCTGTGTGACTCAGGAACTTCCTGATGGACTTAGATGTGATTCCTGGTTTACCCAGTACTATCACAATTTATTGTGATAATAATGGTGCAGTTGCAAACTCCAAGGAAACACGAGCCCATAAGGAAATTAAACACATAGAGCGCAAGTACCACTTGATACGAGAAATTGTAAAGAAGGTAGAAGTTGTTGTCGCCTAGATTGCATCAGAGGAAGACCTGGTAGACCCTTTCACTAAGGCCCTTCTAGCGAGAGCTTTGATAGGCATGTGGAGGGAAGGGGAATCATATGTATGGCAGTATGAGGACAGCATAGTCTTTTAGTATAAGTGGAAGATTGTAGGGATGTATACTGAAAAGTCTATCTTTTGTATGAACATCTTTATTTTTTAAATAAGAATCACATGATCATTGTTTGCATATTTATATGATTATACAATATTGTCTAATACATTACATTATAGATAACATGGTGTGTGGTGTCACACAGGAGATCATGTTATCGACCCCTTGTAAAGTATAAGTGAAGGCTCACAACTGAGATGACTTTGGACAAACTATCGGAATGGTTGTAGTGTGATTTGGTATTGGTTTGTCTTGACCATAGAATCACACTAGTGCACTTTGTGTGTATTGAGCAGGACCGACATAGAGGTGATTCGATTTATTGCTGACTACATAATCGAATCGGACCTCAGATATTATTTTGTACATGCTCTTAATCCTGATATAATAATGGGCACATATACTTAGTAGTCATCTCTTTGATTTACCAATAGGCGAGATTTATAGATTAAATTGATAGGCTCGGTAAGTTGAGAGATGATATTATTTATATGGTGTGCCGTTGATTATAGGAGAAAACCGTGTCCTATATATTAGGATGAAGATGTCCCCTTGAGGAGCTCATAAGGTTCATCATGTAAACCTTGCAAGTGGACTTAGTCCGGCATGATGAAAAGGTTGAGTGGTACTACTCAAAGAGTTAGATGTTGATTAATTAATGGTCAGTAAATTAATTAATCGACGGACATTCGAGATCTTAAACGCGGGAAGAAAATGTACAGATAATATATGGAGCCCATATTATCAATATGGAGGCTGGTGAGGTAGATCAATGATGATCCTTTAGTGGATTGGATCATCATTTGTGGATCGGACTTTATGTGGGCTTGATCCATGGGTGGCCAAGATCCAACTCCTCCTCATGGTCCCTAATGTAGCCTATTAACACCTCATGAAGCTTAGATCCAATGGATGAAAACAAAACTCTAGATCCAAAGGTAGAGATTAAATCTCTAGATCCGACAGTTGAGATTAAATCTCTAGATCCGATGGTTGAGACTAAATCCCTAGAACCAATGGAGGAGATTAAATCATGGCTTGAGCCCAACTCTATAAATAGAGATCATGAAGTGGGCGGCAAGAAGAGCATGGATTAAGGGGATTAGGGTTTGCTTCCTTTGGAGGCTAGGAATCCTAGTTGGTTTAGGATTAGGTTTGGGTGGCTAGGGTTTTGGGAGCTTATGGGTGGGCGGCAACTCAAGGAGGAGTTTTTCTTCTTCTTCCTATGGTGTGGCCGGTTCCTTCCATCTTCCCTCTACCTTGGCTTGAGCTCATCCTAATCTTCTTCTCCACTTCCATGGTCGGCCATAAGGAGAGCTAGGATTAGGGTTTGGAGGTTTAGGGTTTAGGAGGCTTGGGTGGCACCAAATAAGGAAGTAGTTTGCTTTCTTCTTCCTCTCCTTTGGTGGCCGGCGCCCACAACCCTTTTCCAGCCCTTGGTCGGCATCCAAAAACCCCTTCTCCTTCTCCTTAGGTGGTGGAAACAAGATATAGGGTTTTCCCTTGGTGTCTTGGCTGGTTTCCACCATTATCTCCTTCTCCTTGTTGGCCGGCGGCAAGCATTCTCCTTGTTGCTTGTTGGTTGGCTATAGGAAGGAGAAGAGTTTTGTTTCTATTCTTCCTCTTGGTTTGGAAGAGCAAGGAAGGAAGATTTGTGATCTAGGAGCTTCGACTTTTGGTAGTGCATCGCCCACACGATGTCCGAAAGGAGGAAGGACATACATTAGAAGATCGAGAGGTATATTGATTCTATAATCTTTATATGTTACATGTTTGTATTTGTTTTTCAATTATGAACATGATATAAATCTGTATATGGCTAAATAATACTTGGATCCCGAGTATAAACACAAAAACCGGCGATCCGGACATCCTTTATTCCGCGGCTACTCGTAGAATAGAGGTTGGTCGCTTGAACAACTTGTTTGTTCAAGTGACCTCTCTAAATGAATAGCACGACGATGGCTTGGTTGTTTGGGCAATCCCTTTTGTCTAGGATTAAATTTTTAATCCGGGGACATTGAAGGGATCGCCATGATCAAACGACCGAGGTGAAGTGGGAAGCGAAGTTTCCCCTCACGGACTCGATAAGCTAAAACCATTAAATTGGTATGAGAGCTTCCGGGGCTAAACCCTTCATAGATATTATATTGTACATGCTCTTAATCCCGATATAATAACGGGCACATATATTTATTATTCATCTCTTTGATTTACCAATGGGCGAGATTTATAGATTAAATCGATAGGCTCGGTAAGTTGGGAGATGATATTATTTATATGGTGTGTCATTGATTATAGGAGGAAACCGTGTCCTATATATTAGGATGATGATGTCCCCTTGAGGAGCTCATAAGGTTCATAATGTAAACCCTACAGGTGGACTTGGTCCGACATGATGAAAAGGTTGAGTGGTACTACTCATGGAGTTAGATGTTGATTAATTAATGGTCAGTAAATTAATTAATCGACGGACATTCGAGATCTTAAACACGGGGAGAAAATGTACAAATAATATATGGAGCCCATATTAACTTATGGGGGTTGGTGAGGTAGATCAATGATAATCCTTTAGTGGATTTGATTATCATTAATGGATCGGACTTTATGTGGACTTGATCCATGGGTGGCCAAGATCCAACTCCTCCTCATGGTCCCTAATGTAGCCTATTAACACCTCATGAAGCTTAGATCCAATGGATAGAAACAAAACTCTAGATCCAAAGGTAGAGATTAAATCTCTAAGATCCGACGGTTGAGATTAAATCTCTAGATCCGACGGTTGAGATTAAATCCCTAGAACCAATGGTGGAGATTAAAAGGAGGCTTATACCTAACTCTATAAAAGGAGGACAAGGGGTTGGCGTGGAGTTTCAATCAAGAGAAGCTAGGGTTTTGGAGTTGGCGGCAAGAAGAGGAGCTAGGGTTTTGGCTTGGGCGGCACCTAATAAGGAAAGATTTTCCTTGTGTTGTTCTTCTTCCACAAGCTGTCGGCGCCCATTGGAGCTCTTCCAACCCTTGGCCGGCGTCCAAACTCCCTCTTCTTCTTCTCCTTGGCAAGTGGAACAAAGGCTTAGGGTCCTCCCTTGAAGCTTTTGGCCGGCAACCATTAATCTCCTCCTCCTTCTTGGACGGCGGCAAGCTCCATCCTTGGAGGTTGTTGATTGGTTGAAAGAAGGAATAGAGCTTTGTTTCTATTCTTCTCTTGCTCAGAACGAGCAAGGAAGGAAGATTGGTGATCTAGGAGCTTCAACTTTTGGTAGATCGTCGCCCACACGACGTCCGAAAGGAGGAAGGTCATACATTAGAAGATCGAGAGATATATCTATTCTCTATTCTCTTTTGTTACTTGCTTGTATTTGTTTTTTCAATTATGAGCATGAAATAATTCTGTTTGTGGCTAAATAATACTTGGATCCCGAACATAAATACAAAAGTCGGCGATCCGTACATCGTCTATTCCGCGGCTACTCATAGAATAAAGGTTGGTCGCTTGAACAACGAGTTTGTTCAAGTGACCTCTCTAAACGAATAGCACGACGATGACTTGATTGTTTGGGAAATCCCTTTTGTCTAGGATTAAATTTTTTTAATCCGGGGACATCGATGGGAACGCCATGAACAAACAACCAAGGTGAAGTGGGAAGCAAAGTTTCCCCTCACTGATTGATCACAAAAACTATCAATTGGTATCAGAGCTTCTGGGCAAAACCTACATTATACTCCCATGCTTACTAGGTATCTGAGTAGGTCTTTTTTTTAGTAGGTCATGCATACCTAACATTGAAGTCATAGCACATTATAGCTTAGATAAACTAGTTTATTGTAAGAACTCTATTAACATAGACTTATGTGCTAAGTTTTGCAATAACTTCATTAGGATTTATGATCTCGCATACTCTACTAGAGTATAGTGTAAAGATTTTATCTTTACCCCATCCTTATTGAGAGATCATTTAGGACTTATGCACTCATCATGCCCAGTAGTGTGTTTTCCCTCTAGGGAATTACCTTATGGTGATCCCTACTCTCACATCACATTAGATAGGATACATTTGCATTTCTTTAGTGTGGAGAGGACTCCATCAGTGAGTATTTTCAGTTCCACTAGACTTAAAGTACAGGACTATGCCCTGTACAAAGTCATAGTGAACTGTATTTTATCACTCACCACTAGGGGCATCACCATGATGCATCCCTATCATTCATTTTTACTCTATGCACTTAGTCATAGATTAGACTTAGATATTAGTCTACAGATATTTCATTCTATCATTCATCATTCTAGGGTAGTTACTAGTGGTAGGGAACATCTGCCCTATTGCTACATCATCACATCTCTACTCGTTACATTAGGGTTTGATGTTAACACAGGTAACGTCAAACAACTCACTAAGTATGACATGATAGGCTCTAGACAATTTACATTATCTAAGATAAGTATAGATGCAAATAATATCCTGACATGGAAGAGAGAGGCCCTCAGCGTCAACCCTAGCCTGAGCCTGAGCCTGAGCCTGACCCAGAGGATCATTCTAACCCTTAGTCTGAGCATCAGGTGGCACTAAAGTTTCGTTGATGCAATCGGCCAAGGTCACGATTGACCAGACTCGAGTTTGACTCGAGTGATGTTTTGATGTTTGACAAAGTGGTTTGACATAGTATGTTTGACATTGATGTTTGACATTGATGTCTGACATTGATGTCGGTTAATGTTTTGGGGAGATTGTTTATACAATTAACCCAGGTTATAATTGACCAGACTCGAGTTTGACTCAAGGGAGACTTTGATGGTTGACTAGGGTTGACCATGTGATTATGGGAAAGTCCAAGCATGGGTCTTGGCAAGGTAAAGTCCAAGTCATGGGTACTTGGCATGGAAAGTCCAAGTGGGACACTTGGCAATTTGGGAAAGTCCAAGTCTTGAGTACTTGGCACAAGGGAAGTCCAAGCATGGGTCTTGGCATGGAAAGTCCAACATGGGTTGGCAAGGGAAAGTCCATGCTTGAGTCTTGGCATTTGAGAAGTCCAAGGGATTTGATATTGGCAGCGTAAAGTCCAAGGGTAGAGTCTTGGCAGCATAAGTCCAATGGTTGGCGACGTAAAATCCAAGTGGAGTCTTGGCAGCATAAATCCAAGTGTAGACACCGTTAGCATAACATAGCCGATGGAAGCACCTGAAGGCTAGCGCGATGGATGAACAAGTCATGGATGACTTGGAGGGATCCGAGAGGCGTGAGGCTGATGGAGGTGGCTAGAAGGCTTAGGTCTAGGCTAAGGGTGGTCTATCAAGTATGGGGGCATCATACTTGGGTTAAAACCTCATGTTTGATGTTGATAGTCGACTGACATTATGGCTGGTTCGACTGTCATGAGTCGACTTGAGTTTGACTGTCGGTTTAGAGCTGAAAATTGCTCTACCAATCAACTGCTCATTGGAGCAGTCGACTACTAAGGGATGGCAGTCGACTGGTGGTTCAGCCGCGAGCACAGAGTGCTCCATAGCTGACTAGGTAGTCGACTACGCAACTAGCAGTTGACTGCCAATGTTGGCAGTCGACTGCCAAGATATCCGTTGGAGTTTTCCCAGCGTTGATCGACCCGTTGTCTCACGACAACAGTGGCATCAGTCGACTGGTGACTTATGGCAGTCGACTGATCAGCGGAAATCCAGCCCGACGTAGGTTAAAAGTAGCTGTTCGTGGAGGGTTTGAGGTTAAGTGTTTTCTTGGGCGATTTGAAGTGGAATAGTTGGTGCTCTTCCAGTCCTTCAAGGCTAGTCCAAGACAACCAAAGGTAAGCAATCTAAAGGCATTTGTAAAGTGATTTCTTTACTTGTATTGCATTGTATTTCATTGTAATTGCTTGTTGTACTTAGTTTATTATTGTAAACTGTTGTACGAGGTTTCTCCACCTCTGACTTGTGTCGAGAAGGAGTATTTGTGATTAGTGAGTGCGTGTGCATCACTAGAGCTCTTTAGAGCTCGATCCGTGGAGTAGGAACCGTTCGGTTCCGAACCACGTTATATTCTTGCGTTTGTGTGTTTGTATTTTCGTTATTGCTTTATTATCTTTGTGTCCGCTGCTCTAACAAAAATTGTAGACAAGCACGCGAACGATTTCCATCTACATACGAACACACGCTATTCACCCCGCCTCTAGCGGTCAACGATCCCTAACAAGTTTGATAGTCTATCTCCTATTTTTGGGCTTCCTGCATCTCTCACACTAGCAGAGAGATTATCAAGATTGTAGGATGCAATGCAGTGTCAGGAGTAACAGCATCAAGCACATCATCTAGAGATGATGTAGATGCTTCAGACGCAGAGAGATGATCATAGAGAGTTGATGTAGGTGCTCCACACATAGAGGGATGATCATCAAGAGATGGAGTTATTTTAAACATGGAGAATGAACCATCCACCTCCTTCTTCAAATTAGGACTTTATTGGATACATTAGTTGAAGTAGTTTGAACTTATGTAGTTAACATGTTAATTTTTAAAAATTCTGGTTATTCTTAAGCATAATTTGGGTTATGCTTAGTAGATTAAGCTTCTTTAATGTTTCATTATTCAAAATCTATTTTTTACTAAGTAATATTGTTTTCTTAAAAATAAAATTAAAAATTGAGCTAGCCTAGGTTGAATCTAGATTTCATGATCCTATAGATCTAGGTAGGCCTTCGCATCTCACAAACACCTAGGACTACCTGTTTGTGTATTAAGCCACGAAGATGGGCATGAGATGTTAGGACTGTACCCCTGGTTCCAAATGTAGACTCAGTGCATCGACATGAACCAAAAAGGTGTTTTTAAGTAAATCGATCACTTCAGTGACTAACACCCACCTAAACTTGATGATAAGCTCCTATCATTCGAGTTATTAAATGGTTATACATTTGCTTTAAGGACAATTTTTGTTGGTGCAATCGGCCCAGGTCACGATTGACCTGACTCGAGTTTGACTCGAGTAGTATTTTAATGTTAGACAAAACATATGACATATGATTGTCATGGGAAGACCAAGTGTGTAGCCTTGGCCACATAAGTCCAAGTGAGTAGCCTTGGCGGTGAACGTCCAATCATGAGGCTTGACATTGACAATCGGAAGTCCAAGTGTGTAGCCTTAGCGGTAAAAGTCCAAGTTATTGTAACGCCCATAAAATTTCTAGCAATTTTACGAGAATTTTGGCTTTATGATGATAGGCTTTATGTGGGCCTTTTTGGAAAAATAAAAGAAAATAAGCCAAAAAAAAAAAGGAGATGCAAAGCCTAGGAATTGAACCCCAAACCTCTAGAGATAGCCAAGCCCTATAGATGCACCCACTAACCATAAGCCCAATAGAATTATATCATTAGAGGAAGAGGGGAATTTATAGATAAGTGGAAGGAGGGTAAGTGAAGAGGCATGACAAAGAAAAGAGAAACTTCTCTTCCTCCCTTTATAAAGAAGAAGGAAGTTTCCATTTGGCCATTTTCTTCCTCTCCTCTTCATCCTCACCGAAACCAATATCCCTCTTCATCCTTTGGCCGAGACCCCCTTTCAAGCTAGGAGAAAGCTAGGTGACTTCCATTAGGTCATCTCTCAAGCAAAGCGAAGGATGTAAGATTTCCCTCACCTGCAGTGTATTAGTTTCGTAGGTTAAATTTCATGAAAGAAAGATGAAGTTGTAGCCCTTGTAGGTTTCGGCCAATCAAGTTTTCTTGGGCTAAGATTCATGAAAATGATTCTAGGGAACTTCTATAGGTTGTATGCTCACTATAGGAACTTTTAGGGGACAAAGATTCTAACTTGGTGCCCTTATAGGTTTCGGCCACCAAGGCTTTTTAGGGTTAGGGTTTTTATGACAACTCACTCTTATGAGGTTAGGCCATGATAATGCTTTATGAATGAATTCTAGGGTACAAAACCTAAGTTTGAACCCATTCCATGTTTCGGCCAACCCATATAATTAGGGTTAGGGTTGCATGAAAATGTTCCTAATGACACTAGGTTAAGTAATAATGCTTTATGAATGAACTTTAGGGGACAAAACCTAAGCTTGAACCCCCACATGTTTCGGCCAATCAAGACTCTTAGAGTGAGGGTTTCATGAAAATACCCTCTTATAAAGTTAGGTTATGATATAGGCCTACATGAATAGATTTAGGGCTACGAAGTCCAAAGATCTAACCTTACAAGATTCGGCCAACCAATGAAAGTAGGGTTAGGGTTGCATGAAAATATCTCTAATGATACTATGATCAGTTATAAGGCTTCATGAATGAACTTTAGGGGACAAAACCCAAGCTTGAGCCCCTTTCAAGATTCGGCCAACCCATGGTTTTAGGGTTAGGGTTTCATGAAAACACCCCCACATGTAGTTGTGCTAAGGGTATGGTTTTTTGTTGATATGTCATGAACTATGCTTGTGTGATGAATATGTTTATGATTCAATGCAATATGAAATAAGCTTATGTGATGAACATGTTTATGATATAGTATGCCATGAAACATACCTAGATGTGGAACATGTTTTGTGATTTAATATGCCTAGGAAATATGCTTCATGTCTATGATGTAAGGTACCATGAAATATACCTAGAGGTGGAACATGTTTTGTGATTTAATATGCCATGAATATGCATAGGAAATATGCTTCATGTTTATGATATAATGTGCCATGAAATATGCTTGGGTGATGAACATGTTTATGCTTAGGACCCCTTTAGGGTACTCTTATGTTATGAATGCATGTGTCCTTATGAAATGACTGAGATGGAGATGCTTCCCTTTCAAGTAGGGATCAAGAGCTCTCCTTATGACAAGATAAGATGGAGATGCTTCCCTTTCAAGTAGGGATCAAGAGCTCTCCCTATGATAAGATAAGATGGAGATGCTTCCCTTTCATGTAGGGATCAAGAGCTCTCTTCATGACAAGATGAGATCAAGATGCTTCCCTTTTTATGTTGGGGATCAAGAGCATTATTTATATTATAACAAGAAAAGAAAAGAATTAAGTATTTTACTTTGCAAGAGGTTAAGTACCCGACCCGTCAGGTGGTCATTAATCAAATCCATAGGGACATAAGAAGACGTAAGAGGTCTTGCCCTGGTAAGACGTAAGAGGTCTTGCGCTAGTAGGACTGGTGGCTCGCTACCCCAGCCTATTAGGGAATGCGCATTATGTGGTACTTAACCTGGGGCCCCCCAAACAAGTTATGATGATATTGAAGTATCTATAAGTATATGTTTTGAAAAGAAAAGACTTTTATGATTATTGTGTATGCTCATGTTAAATACTCTGAATGCTTGCGAACTATGTTCTTTATGCATGCTAGATGTTATGAAGTTATGATGATATTGAAGTATCTATAAGTATATGTTTTGAAAAGAAAAGACTTTTATGATTATTGTGTATGCTCATGTTAAATACTCTGAATGCTTGCGAACTATGTTCTTTATGCATGCTAGATGTTATGAAGTTATGATGATATTGAAGTATCTATAAGTATATGTTTTGAAAAGAAAAGACTTTTATGATTATTGTGTATGCTTATGTTAAATACCCTGAATGCTTGCGAACTATGTTCTTTATGCATGCTAGATGTTATGAAGTTATGATGATATTGAAGTATCTATAAGTATATGTTTTGAAAAGAAAAGACTTTTATGATATTGTGTATGCTTATGTTAAATACCCTGAATGCTTACGAACTATGTTCTTTATGCATGCTAGATGTTATGAAGTTATGATGTTTAGAGTTAAGTTTAAGAATGTTGCGACTATGTACTTTATGCTAGTTTAGAATTTATGATGTGGTGAATGTTATGGTTAAGTTTATGAATACTTGCGATTATGTTCCTTCTGCAGGTTTAGGATTTATGTTATTACAAATGTTATGTTCAAGTTAAACAAATGCTTATGATTATGTCCTTTATGCATGTTTGGATTCCCTGATGAATGGTTATGGTTAAGTTGAAGAATGTTTGTGCCTATGTACTTTACGAGGTTTAAGATGTAGGATGTTACGGATGCTTAGGTTAGGAATGCTTATTGTTAAGTTTTACAACACTTATGAATATGTCTTTCATGAATGCTTAGTTTTATGTAGTTATAATGCTAATGTTCAAATTATGCATTGCTTAGATTAATTATACTTAACTGGCTTATGAACAATTCTATGAAATGCTTAGTTTTTTTATTACATTGATATTTTTTAGATTAGTGTTGCTATGAAATACAGCTTCTAATTGCTTGATGAAGTTTGTGGCTTTTGTGAGTAGGCAAGGATCTTACTAAGCTATATGCTTATAGTTCATGTTGTCCATATACCGCAGATAAAGGAAGCGCTAGAGGAAGTAGCAGGAGGGGCCAAGTGTGTGTGATAGTGGCATGGTGGAAGAAGACCCTATACTATCTGCTTGTATTTATATGCTCTAAGAACAACTTAAGACATTGCTTCCGCTTATAAGACTTGTGTTTAATGAGTATCATCTACTTAAGAAGGTTGGAAATGTTAGAACTCATGAACGAATCTTTATGTATGCATGTCATGAAAGATATGTTAACATGCTAATGATGAATATGATATGTGATGCATGTGCAAAAGAAGGTTTAAGTTATGATGACCTGTTAAAGTACGTAGGTTGTGAGAGGATCCATATGTAGTATGTTTTAAAAAAGGAGTAACAGAAGCACCACCTGAGAGCGTGTATAAGGGAGGGCGCATAGCTTATGGGGACTTGGCATTTGGTATAGACACTGAGAGCATGATAATAGTCGAACAAAGCACATGGAGGCTAGCGTATAGATGAACAAGTCATGGATGACTTGGAGGGATCCGAGCAAGGATGAACAAGTCATGGACGACTTGGAGGGATCCGATAAGCACGAAAGCTAGTAGAGGTGGCTAGATGGCTTAGGCCCAGGCTAATGGTGTGGCCGATGTTCAAACATGTTGTTTGGAGGTTACCCGAACGATCGTGGTGGTATGTCGGTGGGTGATGAGAGTCGACTAGCGTTCAGCTGCGTCAAATGCCATGGTAGTAGACTGCCAGTTGGCGATCGGTGATGACTTCATTAGTCGTATCATGGGCTCGATCGACTATTGGTCGAGATGCGAGCACGAGAATGCTCGATGGTAGGTCGATCAATCGGCTACAGGGATGGCAGTCGATTGATGGTAATGAGTAATCGACTACCAGTGTATCCATTGGCTGGATGCCAATGTGGATTAGACCGTTGTCTCACAACGACAATAGGAGCAGTCGACTATTCCACAATCATTTTTGGGGAGATTTTGGAAGGGAATTGCTGTTGCATTCCAGACTTTCAAGAGTAAACCAAAGCAAGCAACAAGCAAGTGATCAAAGCAAAGTGTTGTAAAGTTTTCGTTACTTGTATTTCATATTGTCTTTGTATTTTTCTTGTACTTTTGTATTACATCTTGTAATTGTCTGTACGAGGTTTCTTCACCTTCGACTTGTTGTTAAGAAGGAGCTTGTTAGTGTCGTGTGCATAAGTCGAGCTCGTTGAGATCACCCTGTGGAGTAGGAACCCCAAGGTTCCGAACCACATATATTGATTGTGTCTTGTGTAGTGTATTTGTATTTCCTATTTGTATCTATTATTTCCGCTGTGCATATTGACGATCATTGTTGACAATCACGCAAGAATGATCGATTTCCGTCAAGCATCGAATCGGGCTATTCAACCTCCCTTCTAGCCAGGCCACGATCCTCCAACAAGTAGTATCAGAGCGAGAAGCTTACCGTCAGACTCATCACCGCGATAAGCAACCGAAATGGTCGGCATCAACATCCATCCACCGAAATTCGAAGGAGACTTCTCTTGGTGGAAGAAAAGGATGGAGGTATACTTTGAAACCGATTTCGATATAATGTTAATCATTGAAAATGATTTTGAAGTGCCTAGGGGTGAAGACAACAAGTCGTTGGGAAAGTCAAGATGGACCGAGGAGCAACGACGACAATTCAAGACAAACGTTAAGGTAACAATTATCCTAGTAAAATTGA
The DNA here is from genome assembly GCA_025175895.1 of Wurfbainia villosa. Lineage (NCBI taxonomy): Eukaryota > Viridiplantae > Streptophyta > Magnoliopsida > Zingiberales > Zingiberaceae > Wurfbainia > Wurfbainia villosa. The sequence goes on along the minus strand of CM045988.1, from coordinate 52,057,498 downwards.
TACCTAATGCTATTTTGTCTAGACTAGGTGAATATAGGAATGCGAAGGAATTGTGGAATAAATTAGTGCGATTCACAAAAATTCGAACCGCACAAGTAGAAAAGGAAGTCGAAGAGGAGTGTTCATCATCTCAAGCTCAAGAAGAAGAAAGCACGTCATCATCTCAAGATCTTGAGGATTCGGAAGTTGAGAGATGCTCAACATCCAGATCGGAAGAGGATGAAGAAGCCTCCACCTCTAGGATTGAGGGGGAGGAGAGGCAATCTTATATTCCGGAGCAAGAACAAGAAGAAGGATCTACATCCTGGAGAAGTGAAGATCAAGAGGCTTCCACCACCCTAGGTAACTCAAGAATGTTAATTAAAGATAAAAATCACATTATATCCTTTGAGTATAGGGAAGTCGGGCATTACAAGAGCAAATGCCCAAAATTGGCTAAGGAGAAAGTGTCGGTACCAAAAGTTTAAGGAAAATCAAAGGATGTTGGAGTCCTTGCTAGGAAAAGCAAAGAGCATATTGTGTGCTTCAAATGCAACCAAAGGGGACACTACCGAAGCAAATGCCCTAGGGGAGAGAAGAAGGGGCAAGAAGGAGCTACACAAGTAGGGGGAGCTTTCAAAGCAAACCCTAAGGTATACTTTAATGCACCTTCTAGTTCTAGGATTAAGAAGCATGCTAGAAATTATGTTAACTCACTTGCTATTGCCCATGAACACAAGCATGCTAGTAGGAATAGATATGTTTGCTTAGGAGTTAAATCCTATGAACTTACAACTAAGGACAAATCTAGATCAAACAATTCTAGACCTATTTTACCTAGGGCATTAGGAGGATAGAAGAAAATTTGGGCTTTAACTCCAAAAAGTCTAGACATATGCCTAGGAAGAGTCATTCCCAAAAGATTAATGAAAAATTAAAATTGGAAAAATTAGAATTAGAGAACCAAGTCTTGAGGTCAAGGCTTGAAAATTTGGAGAAGACCCTAGCAAGAATTACAAATTCAATTAAAGGGTATAATTGTCAAAATTTAGGACCTAGGAGACAAGAATTGTTTAAGGGTAAGAAAGGTTTGGGTCACAAACCTAAGTCTTACCACAATGTTCTATTTGATTATGGAACTAAATCTAGGTCTAGAAAAACCAAGGTTAATAGGGAAGTCATCCCTATGATTAACCATGGTGTGTGCCCAGTGACTAAAAATTCAAGAAAATCTAAGGTAGCCACTAAGAAGGTTACTAGGGAGGCAATCCCTAAGGTTAACCAAGGAAAGACCCAAATGACTAAGGCTTCAAAGCCAAAAAGGGTCATTAAGAAAGTATCTAGGGAAGTTATTCCTAGTGAATACCTTGTTAACCCAAGGAGCTCCAATAGGTATTGGGTTCCTAAGAGCATGATCGATTCATGCTAGATGGTTTAGGGTGTGTCAACCCTAAGTGGATGGGTGGTTAACATAACCATGGTAGAGTTGACACTTTAGGATGTGCCAATGTATTTTGAGAAGTTGAAAATTGATAAATTGGCACAACTAGGTGTTAGGAGTCATGGTGTGTCATTTTGGGTTTTTGGCACACTAGGGGGATAGTTATTATTAAGGCAAAATGGATTTAATCTTAGAAATGACAATTTGGGCTTAACACTTAGGTATTTCAAATCTTAGTATTTTGTACTTGCCATGATTTATTTGTCTTGCCATGTCATGGCATCATATTTATTTCTAATCATATAAAATGTCATGATAATACTTAGGGTTAGATAAATGTCATGTTATGCTTAAACTTATATCACATGCCATGACATCATGATTATTGGCACATGCTTTTATTCTTGTTATCATTTATGTCATAATCATTATTCATGCATTAAATAAAACTAAGTTAAGGATAATGGCATGATTTGAAGTCCCATGCATAAGGGAATCAAATAGCGTTCTTAAAAAAATGCCTAAGACCCTAATGAACAAAATCCACATCTCACTAGAACACTTGACTTGTATGTGTTTCATACACCTAGATACAAGTGAGATGTTTAGGAAAATGAATTTAAAGGTTTTAAAATTATTTCAAAATCATTTTGAAAAACTTTGGTGAAGTCTATATTTTAATAGGAATCACCATTTAATGAGGTGATACAAAGTAGGGTCAAACATTGAAAATTTCAATGGTTTTGAACTTTGTGTCAATCTCACTAGTTTATGGGTATTTTATTTTTCCAATAATTTTCACCATAATGTTTGTTATAAGTAATATATGTATGAATTTTCAAGATTTTTTAAAATACGTATTTTTACTTATTAATTTTTAAAATTCAGTTCTGAAACCTAATTTCTGCACTATGCAGAAATCAGTCGATTGTCATGTATGGCAGTCGACTGGTGACTGTAAGAGTCAACTACCAGAGATGATTTTGGATAAACAAGATTTGTTAGGCCCATGTTCAGCTACTTTTAGGTTCCCTAACTGCTTCTAACCCTAGGATATGCTTTAGAGAGCATTTCAAGGGTGGTAATCCATTGAAAATGGATTAGGAGAATTGTTTAGAATGTGTATTGAATTAAGGGAGGTGAAAGTTCAATGTTGAATCTTTTCCCTTAATTTTGATGGTTTAGTATTCCTATTGGCTTAGGGACTCTCCAAGGACATTGTTGGTGCAATGGTCAAGGGGGAGCAAGCCATTAGGGGGAGGTTATACATCTTGGGATGATGGATGTGTTTTTGTGTTGGTGCAATCGACCCAGGTCATGATTGACCAAACTCGAGTTTGACTCGAGCGATGTTTTGATGTTCGACAAAACGTATGACAATGTGATTGTCATGGGAAAGTCTAAGCATGAGTCTTGGAAAATGAAAAGTCCAACATGGGTTGGCAAGGAAAGTCCAAGCATGGGTCTTGGCAAGGGAAAAGTCCAAGCTTGAGTCTTAGCAATTGGAAAGTCCAACATGGGTTGGCAAGGAAAGTCCAAGGGGTTTGATATTGGCGGCGTAAAGTCCAAGCGGGAGTCTTGGTAGCATAAGTCCAATGGTTTGGCAGCGTAAAGTCCAAGCGAGAGTCTTGGTAGTGTAAACCCAAATGTGCCTTGGCGGTATAGACCGACTTAGCATGACAATAGTTGATGGAAGCACTTGAAGGCTAGCGTATGGATTAATAAGTCATGGATGACATGGAGGGATCCGATAGATGTGAGGCTGACGGAGGTGGCTAGAAGGCTTAGGTCTAGGCTAAGGGTGGTCTAGCAAGTATGAGAGCACCATACTTGGGGTAAACCTCATGTTGAGGTTGATCGGGCTTTGGACAAGTCAAGCTGGTCAAGTGTCTTGACACTTGGCGAGTTGACTTGTATCGATCGGGGTTATTTATTATCGATCATTGTGTGAGTCAACTAGGGTTTGTGGGAAAATGGACTAATCGATCCCAAAGACCGGACGATCGATATTCGATCACCAACCGCCAATGTTGGTAGTCGACTGATGGTCGAGGAATTGGAGACAGAAAGTTTTTGAGTCGACTGTTGGGGTTTGACAGTCGAGTAAAGGCTCTATCAGTCGACTGATGGGCATGATTAGTCGATTGATGATCTATCCGTTAGACTTATCCAACGTGGCTCATGTCATTGTGAGACAACGAGAGGGCGTAGTCGATTGTCCCGATCGATCTACTAGGCAAAATCTAGCCTGAATGCAGGTTGTAAAAGCAACTCGAAAGGAGGGATTTGGCTAAGGTTTTTGAGGAGTTTTGGGGCGATTTGCTACTGTAATTTGGGGTCTCCAAGTGCAACTCAAGCAATCACAAAGCAAGCATCCAAGTTCACCATTGTAAAGTGTTTCTTTACTTGTATTCGCTTGTATTTGTCTTTATTACTCTTGTAATTCATTGTACGAGGTTTCTCCACCTCCAGATTGTTCCGAGAAGGAGTTATTTAGTAGTGGTGTGTGATTGCCATTGCTAGGGCTCATTCGAGCCCAATCCGTGGAGTAGAAATCATTCGGTTCCGAACCACGTTATATCGTATTGTCTCTTGTGCTTGTGTTGTATTTACTTTTATTATTATATATTCCGCTGCGTTAACAAGTGTTGTAGAGACGTACACAATCAAATTCCATCAACGTCGAAGTGCTATTCACCCCCCCTCTAGCGAGCACTGAGGTCCTAACATTTTGAACTAAGGGAAAGATTGTAAGATCTCATTGGGATATGAGACATTGACACCCTTGGGGAGGACATTTTTTATGTATGTCAAAAAGGGGAAGAAGATACCAATTGGGGTTAGTTGGAATTCTCAAAGGTGAGAATTGCCAATTGGGGATAATTGATAGACTTGAGTTAGGGCACCTAACTCAAAGGTGTTTGGGATTTTGTCAATAATTAAAAAAAAGGAGATTATTGGTGCAATTGGCCCAGGTCACGATTTGGATCGACTCGAGTTTGACTTGAGTAGTATTTTGATGTTAGACAAAACATATAACATGTGATTGTCATGGGAAGACCAAGTGTGTAGCCTTGGCCACGTAAGTCCAAGTGTGTAGCCTTGGCGGTGAAAGTCCAAGCATGTGGCTTGGCATTGGAAGTCTAACATGGGTTGGCATTGGCAATTGGAAGTCCAAGTGTGTAGCCTTGGTGGTGAAATTCCAAGTTATGGGGACTTGGCATTTGGTATAGACACCGAGAGCATGATAATAGCCGAAGGAAGCACATGGAGGCTAAGCGTATGAATGAATAAGTCATGGATGACTTGGAAGGATAAGATGGATGAACAAGTCATGGATGACTTGGAGGGATCCGATAAGCGCAAAAGCTAGTAGAGGTGGCTTGAAGGCTTAGGTTTAGGCTAATGGTGTGTCGGATGCTCAAACTGTTAGGGCAATCAACCCGTGATATGGTTTTGATGTGTGTGGCAAAGGGTTTAAGTTAAGATGATTGGATTTGATATGTGCGTTGGTGTTAGTAATATATGAGAGATGTCCTAAGGCAATCGCCTTATGTATGAACCATTTATATGATAAATGAAGATTCACTATTTGAGTATACATGTTTTATGTATTTGATTGGATCTTAAACTCATTTACTGAATGTCCACGATACGATTCACAGCATGAGAGAATTTGTGATTGGATACCAACTAGTGAGTATCTCTACATGTGTAATTGTGATGTATCAGAATTATCCCTAGTCGATGAATTGATGGATTTGGACACCATCAATTCTGTCGAGACTAGCACGAGGTATACTCCTTGGTGTATCCAAGCAGCTGATTCTCACTGGTTGGAGACATTGTGATGTCCGGAGTTAATCGTGGATGCTAGTAATGGTAACTAGTTCATTGGAGTGACCAGCCGTAAGACTTCATATGGTTCTCTGCATATATAGATATGTCAATGAAGTTCTTACTGTAGCTTAAGTGCGATGTTCCTTTGACTTGCGGTATTCAAGTCATCTTGATCATGGAGACTTATGCTTTGACATCTTAAGCAAATATCTCTAAGGAGATGTGGACCCGGGATGATTGGGTATAAGTCAAAGTGATCGAAGGTATTTGAATAGCCTATAAAGGATTCACCACTCCTTGCGAGGAGATGTATACCCATGGCCTCTCGTCGGATTGTTACTAAAGTCTTTGGCCAAAGCATTACATGTTTAGAGTAAAGTACTCTTCGATACATGTGCAGTAACTAGAATCCGTAGGATGAGGAAATGATACTTGGGCTAGGTGTGACGTAGTCAGCCTAGTGGGGACTGACACTATAGACCATGTTCTGAACCAAGAGGGTATAAGATGAGTGAAGGGAATGGGGCACGAATCATTCGAGCTGCTGAAGGGTTTCAGAAATAGTTCTGGATCAACCGTTGATCTTTTCGGTTAATTGGGGATCATGATGTACTACTAGGTGCCACTCATGATTGTTCTATAATTAATGGTTAATTATAGACGGCCAACATAAACCGAGAACCTATTTGGTCACACGCACAACGAGCGTAATCCGAAGGATTTAAAACGAGCTTGAGAATGAGATTCTCAGACCGAGAGAAACTAAGTTTGGTTGGACCAAACATGGAGCGAGCATGAAATCGTTTCAGTCGCAATGGAAGCATGGATGGGCCGTGTCTTATGAAGACATAATGGATGGACCAAAATGGTTTGGTTCTAATCCAATGGAGGAGAATAAACCAAAGGGTTTGGTTTATTTTAAACGAATGAACCAAAAGTTGGTTTGGTTCATTTTAACTTAAAATAAACCATCATGGTTTGGTTTATTTTAACTTATATTAAAGGAGCGGGTTAACGGGCCTCATGGCTATGATTCAATAACCATTAAGAGCATTAGTTCTCTATAAAAGAGGGCTTAAGGGAATGTTAAGCCCTAATCCAAAAACCCTATCTTGTGGTTGCCGCCCACCTCTCCATCCTCTCCTTGGATTTTCGGCGCCAACCCTAGGTTGCCGCCTAGCCCCTTGTGCGGCCGTTCAACTCCTTGCCAGCGTCCAAGCTTCAGCCGGTCATCCTCCGGCGACCCTCCGGTGATCTTCCTAGGCTTCGGCGATAAGGTGAGCACTTGGCTTCCCTTGGTTGGCCGGCGCCTACTCCTCCACCAAAGCTGTCCAGTTTTCTGGACAGCTTGTTCTTCTCTCGTCGGAGCGTCGTTTGGATGACGGTTAGAGCTCCGACAGCGCCTAACTTACCGGGGATTCGATCTCCGGTAATCCTCATGGGTGGAGGACGAAAGATTCGTCAAACGGTTGACGAATACCTCTCCGGAGAAGCGAGTTTTGAGGACTCGTCTTTGGATCCGAATTTGGATTCGGATCGTGATCATCTCTCGATCACGTCGTCTTCAACACAAGGCTAGTAACCCGTACGAAGACGAAGCTCGTGGCTTAACGAAGTCATCCTAAGGATACTCGGCGTGGATACGGATAGAGACGATTCTAGCGAGGATCGTTCCGGTTGATGTCGTTCCCGCTACACGTGATACGAAAGGTATACGTAGTTAAATTTCCTTTATTGCAAAATTTAAATTTACGGTTATGTCTACACATGTTGTATTATGCATGCGTGTGTTGTGTGTGTTGTAATAAATGTAGATTTATTATTTTGATGTCGCCAAGAGGCGCGGTCACGAACGAAGAGAGCTTCAGGGAACTTCAAGTGAGATGAGAGAATGAGCAGGAATTGTAAGTAGCTCATTAGGTGAACTTGGCCGAATGGTCGAGTGTTGGAGGCTCGACCGCAAGGGCTGAGGTTTACCCAACGCCAGAAGCTCAAATGGATGTAAGGTTTGAGTTTTACTCAAAGACTACCGACCGTAATGTCATGGCAATCGATCGCTTCCAAGTCGATCTGATCGATCGCGTGGCCGATGGATCGTTGACATCACCGATCGCTAAATGGGAGCAATGATCGACAAAGATCGCGGCACGGGCACGTAAAGTAGTCGAGCTCGTGAGGCTACTGATCGAAGTCTACATCAGACCGATGTCCGTTAGTAATATATGAGAGATGTCCTAAGGCAATCGCTTTATGTATGAACCATTTATATGATAAATGAAGATTCACTATTTGAGTATACATGTTTTATGTATTTGATTGATCTTAAACTCATTTATCGAATGTCCACGATACGATTCACAAAGATGAGAGAATTTGTGATTGGATCACAACTAGTGAGTATCTCTACATGTGTAATTGTGATGTATCTAATTATCCCTAGTCGATGAATTGATGGATTCGACACCATCAATTCGAGACTAGCACGAGGTATACTCCTTGGTGTATCCAAGCAAACCGATTCTCACCGGGCCGAGACATAGTGATGTCCGAGTTAATCGTGGATGCTAGTTATGGTAACTAGTTCATCGGAGTGACCACCGTAAGACTTCATATGGTTCTCGCATATATAGATATGTCAATGAAGTTCTTACTGCGGGCTTAAGTGCGATGTTCCTTCGACTTGCGTATTCAAGTCATCTTGATCATGGAGACTTATGCTTTGACATCTTAAGCAAACATCTCTAAGGAGATGTGGACCCGGATGATTGGGTATAAGTCAAGTGATCAAGGTGTTTGAATAGCCTATAAAGGATTCACCACTCTCTAGGAGATGTATACCATGGCCTCTCGCTCTGATTGTTACTAAAGTCTGGCCAAAGCATTACATGTTTAGGAGTAAGGTACTGATACATGTGCAGTAACTAGAATCCGTAGGACGAGGAAATGATACTTGGGCTAGGTGTGACGTAGTCAGCCTAGTGGGGACTGACACTATAGACCATGTCCTGAACCAAGTGGGTATAAGATGAGTGAAGGGAATGGGGCACGATTCATTCGAAGCATCAAGGGTTTCGAAATAGTTCGATCAACCGCTGATCTTTTGGTTAATTGGGGATCATGATGTACTACTAGGTGCCACTCATGATCATTCTATAATTAATGGTTAATTATAGACGGCCAACATAAACCGAGAACCTATTTGGTCACACGCACAACGAGTGTAATCCAAAGGATTTAAAACGAGCTTGAGAATGGGATTCTCGCATCGAGAGAAACTATGTTTGGTTGGACCAAACATAAAGCGAGCATGAAATTGTTTCAGTCGCAATGGAAGCGTGGATGGGCCGTGTCTTATGAAGACATAATGGATGGACCAAAATGGTTTGGTTCTAATCCAATGGATGAGAATAAACCAAAGGGTTTGGTTTATTTTAAACGAATGAACAAAAAGTTGGTTCGGTTCATTTTAACTTAAAATAAACCATCATGGTTTGGTTTATTTTAACTTATCCTAATGGAGCGGGTTAACGGGCCTAATGGTTATGATCCAATAACCATTAAGAGAAGTTCTCTATAAAAGAGGGCTTAAGGGATAATTAAGCCCTAATCCAAACCCTAGCCCCCTTGAGTTGCCGCCCACCTCCACCTTGGAGTTAATTGGCGCCAACCCTAAAGCTGCCGCCGCCCAGCTTGTGTGCAGCCGTCCAAGTCTTTGCCGGCGTCCAAGCTTCAGCCGGAGAACCTCCGGCGACCCTCCGGCGATCTCCTTTGGGTTCGGTGATAAGGTGAGCTTCCATCTTTCCTTAGCCGGCCTCTATTCCTCCACCAAAAGCTGTCCAGTTTTTCTGGACAGCTTGTTTCTTTGTTGTCGGAGCGTCGTTTGGACGACGGTTAGTGCTCCGACAGCGGCTAACTTACCGGGGATTTGATCTCCGGTAATCCTCTGAGGTGGGGGACGAAGGATTCGTCAAACGGTTGACGAATACCTCTCCGGAGAAGCGAGTTTTGAGAACTCATTTTAGGATCCGAATTTTGATTCGGATCGTGATCATCTCTCGATCACGTCGTCTTCAACACGAGGCTAGTAACCCATACGAAGACGAAGCTCGTGACTTAGCGAAGTCATCCCGAGGAGCTCGGCGTGGATACGGATAGAGACGATTCTTACGAGGATCGTTCCGGTTGATGCCGTTCCCGCTACACGTCATATGAAAGGTATAACGTAGATAAATTTCTTTTATTGCAAATTTTAATTTACGGTTATGTCTACACTTGTTGTAATATGCATGCGTGTGTTGTGTGTGTTGTAATAAATATAGATTTATTATTTTTAATTGCTTCCGCTGTGCTCATGTTTACGAAACATGATCGAACACACACACGCCGCGGTGCCGGAAAACCAACAGTGGTATCAGAGCCCAGGTTGTGTTTCGACATAATCGTAAAATGGTTTTACGATAGTCATAATGTATTTCTGGAAATTTTCTAAATTTTGGAAATTTAGAAGTATTTATGGAAATTTTTCAATTTTGGAAAGTCTAGAAGTATTTATGGAAATCTTCCACTTTTGGAAAGTTGGAAGTATTTATGGAAATTGATATTTTCCATAAATAAAATATTTGATTAGATTCTGGAAATTTGTTTCCTAATTTAATCATGATTTGATTTGGGAAATCAAATCTTAAAATATTTTATTTCCATAAGTAGTTTTAATGATTTAGTAAATTGGTTTCCTAAATAGATTTTCCTTAATCAAATAATTCCATGAATAAAATATGTGATTAGATTTGGAAATTTGTTTCCTAATTTAATTATGATTTGATTTGGAGAATCAAATCTTAAACATATTTTAATTCCTTAAATAGTTATGACATATAAGGAAATTATATGCATGACATAATTGTATGCCATGTAATTGCATTAGATGCATAACATTATGCCATGCGTGTCGTGACATGTAGATGTATGCCATGTATGTCATGCCATGTAGATAATAGTTATTTGCATGCAAAGAGGATGAGACATAAAAACCCTTAAACAATATTAAGGCCTACACCTTCCATTAATATGGTTAGAACCAGAGTTCCGTTTCTTGTTTGGGTTGTTGGACTCTCTCCAAGTCCGGCTCGAACCCGAATATGTTCAAACCATGGAATAGTTTAATACTAATATGGTAAGAGTCAGAGGTCAATCGTTAGCTTTGGTTGTTGGACTCTCTCCAAGCTAGGCTAATTGGTTGAATGCGCTCTAACCATATTAAAACTATGTCCCGATTAATGGGTTGGCTTTAACCTGGAGCATCGGCTTGTTGGACTCTCTCCAAGGTCGATGTAAAGGGAGGTGAAGTTGGGTGCTATGCATATGATGCATACTTGTTAATGTGTTAACAACCCGATGTATGTGTGAACATTCAATTAGTTGATAGCACATTGTGATAGTTGCATATACGTGATATGCAATCGGTATAGTTGATACATACCGTCGTAGTTATGAATGGCTTGTTGGACTCTCTCCAAGGTTGTTCATAACTATGATGGATATCAGCCCATTCGGAGATGGACCTACGATCTCCCGAAGTGATTTTGGGGTTTTTGAAATTCGAAAAATGAATGGTATTTATAAATGTATATTGATGCAATTTAAAATCATCTTTCTCATATATGCTCGTTTTGTATTTATAAGATTGATCATGATGTCTTTGAATTGCGTTCCATTTTGGATTCGAATAAATTGACTGGGCCGAGCTTCATGGACTGGCTTAGAAGCTTGAGAATTGTTCTCAAGGTTGAAAAGCTTGCAAATGTCCTCGAAGCGCCTCTTCCCGCCCGTCCTAGTGACGATGCAACTCTGGACCAATTGTTGGCCTATCAGAAACATGTGAGTGATTCTGAACAAATGAGTTGCATCATGCTAGCCATGATGGAACCCAAGCTACGAAAGCAGCATGAGCATATGGATGCTCATATCGTAGTCCTTCATCTTTGTGAGTTGGTTGATGAGCAAGTGAGATTCGAAAGGTTCGAAGTCTCAAAGCTCCTCTTCACCTCTGAGATGCTAGGAGGTTCATCTATGGTCTTGCCAATATCTTCAAGACTGAAGTCTTCTCGAGAAGCATGAGCGAGGACGGTGTTAGTTGATTCCTCAAGAAAGGTTCTAAGAGGAAGTCAAAGGAACAGAAGGGAAAGAAGAGAAGGGCTAAGAAGGTAGAACTAGCACAAAAGGAAACTTGCCATCATTATGGCAAGGAGAGCCATTTGCGAAGAAAGTGCAAGATTTATCTTGAGTCCGTGAAGAAGGATAAGGCATCGGATGCCCCATCTTTTTCAGAAATCTTCCTTATTGATTGTCATTCTATTTCCTCAGACACTTGGGTATTTGATACTGGGTGTGCCTCACATATATGTAATGACATACATGGGCTAAGGAATAGAAGAAGACTCGTCAAGGGAGAGTCAAATTTACGTGTTGGGAATGGAGCAACGGTTGCTGCACTCGCCATCGGAACGTATTTGTTGGAACTCCCTGTAGGACTTGTCTTAGAACTGGACAATTGCTTTTATGATTCCTTCGTTGATAAAGAACATCATTTCTATTTCTTGTCTAAATAGAAATGGGTTCCATTTGACTTTTAGTAACAATTGTTGTTACATAACTTTGAATGGAGTTCTTTATGGGATTGGAACTTTAAGAAATGGTGTTTATACGTTGGACATATCCAGTGACGATTTCAATATCGAAGCGAGCAACACGCATGCTCGAAAGGATAATCAAATAGACTCCTATATGTGGCATTGTCGTCTTGGCCATATAAGCAAGAAACGCATGTCCGAATTACACCGATGTGGAATTCTGGAATCGTTTGAATTGGATTCGTACGATACATGCGAATCATGCTTAAAAGGCAAGATGACTAAGTTACCTTTTACTGGAAAAGGTGAACGAGTGGGATAGTTACTAGGACTAATACATACCGATGTATGTGGACCTATGTCAACTCAAGCTTTAGGAGGCTATAGCTACTTCATTACCTTCACCGATGATCACTCACGGTTTGGGTATGTGTTCTTGATGAAACACAAGTCTGAAGCCTTTGAAAGGTTCAAAGAATTCAGAAATGAAGTAGAGAAACAACATGACAAGAGTATTAAAATACTTCAATCGGATGGAGGTGGTGAATACTTAAGTCAAGAGTTTCTTGATTATCTAAGAGACAATGGTATATTGTCTCAATGGACTCTGCCATATACACCAAGGCATGATGGTGTATCTGAGAGGCGTAACCGGACCTTGTTGGACATGGTCAGGTCAATGATGAATCATGCGACTCTTCCCAAGTCCTTTTGGGGCTATGCACTTCAGACAGTTGTTTACATGGTCAGGACATGGTCAGGTCAATGATGAACCATTAAGAGAAGTAGTTCTCTATAAAAGAGGGCTTAAGGGATAATTAAGCCCTAATCCAAACCCTAGCCCCCTTGAGTTGCTGCCCACCTCCACCTTGGAGTTAATTGGAGCCAACCCTAAAGCTGCCGCCGCCCAGCTTGTGTGCAGCCGTCCAAGTCTTTGCCGGCGTCCAAGCTTCAGCCGGAGAACCTCCGGCGACCCTCCGGCGATCTCCTTTGGGTTCGGTGATAAGGTGAGCTTCCATCTTTCCTTAGCCGGCCTCTATTCCTCCACCAAAAGCTGTCCAGTTTTTCTGGACAGCTTGTTTCTTTGTTGTCGGAGCGTCGTTTGGATGACGGTTAGTGCTCCGACAGCGGCTAACTTATCGGGGATTTGATCTCCGGTAATCCTCTGAGGTGGGGGACGAAGGATTCGTCAAACGGTTGACGAATACCTCTCCGGAGAAGCGAGTTTTGAGAACTCGTTTTAGGATCCTAATTTGGATTCGGATCGTGATCATCTCTCGATCACGTCGTCTTCAACACGAGGCTAGTAACCCGTACGAAGACGAAGCTCATGACTTAGCGAAGTCATCCCGAGGAGCTCGGCGTGGATACGGATAGAGACGATTCTTACGAGGATCGTTCCGGTTGATGCCGTTCCCGCTACACGTCATACGAAAGGTATAACGTAGATAAATTTCTTTTATTGCAAATTTTAATTTACGGTTATGTCTACACTTGTTGTAATATGCATGCGTGTGTTGTGTGTGTTGTAATAAATATAGATTTATTATTTTTAATTTCTTCTGCTGTGCTCATGTTTACGAAACATGATCGAACACACACACGCCGCGTTGCCGGAAAACCAACAATGTCGACATCAGTCGACTGATCATGTGACTGTTGGAGAATTGGCCGCGGATCCCGCGAATCCGGCCTAGTCAAAAACCGTTGGAGTCGACATCACGATCGATGGTAGCAACAATGATCGATGAAAGCATCAGTCGACTGATATGTAGGGTTGATCGATGTGGTTGGCCGGCTAGAGGGGGGTGAATAGCCCTCTTCGTATGATGATCAAATTTGCTCGTTCTTGCGTGCTTGTCTACAATTTTCATTAATATACGCAGCGGAATAACAATAGAAATAACAAAAATAAACAATCACACACAAGACACGGCAATATACGTGATTCGGAACCGAATGGTTCCTACTCCATGGGCGAGCTCACCGAGCTCTAGTTATGCGCACGACACTAACTAAACTCCTTCTCGACTACACGTCAGAGGTGGAGAAACCTCGTACAAGCTATTACAACAGTAATACTACAAGAAATACAAAGACACAAAAAATACAAGTAAAGAACGCTTTACAACTCTTTGCTTTGAACCTTTTCTTGTTGCTTGCTTTGGATGGCTCTTGAAGGACTGGAATGCAGCAACAATTCCCCTCCAATTGCTTCCTTAAAGTCTTGGCAAAATCCTCCAACTTGAGCTCCATTTATAACATCGCCAAAAGGCCCGGTCGACAACCCTCAACCATTGTCTCACAACGGCCAGATCCACGTTGGATAAGTTCCAACTGATCACCTACCAGTCGACTGATCATGTCTATCATTCGACTGGTGACCTAGTAGTCGACTGCCCAGTCGGCTACGGAGCATTCTGTGCTCGCAAGATTCCCATCAGTCGACTGCCAACCCTCGACAGTCGACTACTGTCGACATCAGTCGACTGTCAGCCACAAAATTGCAATCTAACACCAGTCGAACCCTAGTCGACTTGGATCAGTCGAACCGGCACCTATGCCAGTCGACTGCTGTCGGGCAAAACCTCAAACACCAAGTTGTTTGAGCATCCGATCGTCGGGTAAACCCTCAAACATCAAGTTTGAGCCTCCGACACTTAGTCTTAGCAACTTGGCCAAGTCCACCTTATCCCTCATGTAGTTCCCCACCGAAGCTCTCTTCCCTCGGCCTACGTCCCTCGGATGCGCCAAGCGCACGGCTTCGCAATGCCATCCTTCGCGTCTCTTGCCCTCGAAGTATGCTTCCCTTTGGTCTCACTCCATTATCTCCCCGTCCGGTGGTCCCTTGGATGCACCAAGTGCACGACTTCACAATGCCATCCTTTACCGACTCAAGGACCCCGAGCCTAGTGAACTTGCCAAGTCCTCAAGACTTCTCACATGCACCAAGCGCACGACTTTGCAATGCATTTCTCACCAAGCACCAAGCGTACGGCTTCACAATGCTTTGGATATTGCCACACCAAGCCCCATGCTTGGATTTTCCATGCCAACTCCATGTTGGACTTTCCCATGATAATCCCATGTCATGAGTTTTGTCTATCATCAAAATACTATCAAAGTACTGCTCGAGTCAAACTCGAGTCAACCTAGGTCGATTGCACCAACAATCTCCCCCTTTTTGATGGTTGACAAAACTACCATCTGAAGTCTACCAATTCTCCCATATTGACAATTCTCATATCCCAATGATAATTCCAACGAACCCAAATTGGTAACTTGGTAACTTCTCCCCCTTTTTGACATTACATTAAAAAGGTCCTCCCCAAGGGTATGAATGTCTCATATCCCAATGAGATCTTACAATCTCTCTCTTGAAGGAACACATGCCTACAATCTTTCTAGTGATCCCATATCACTTAAAGAGAGGCAACCCAATTTTCCTCCCATGAGGAAATACACATCCATCTTACCATGATGGATACCTCCCCCTAGAGGCTTGCTCCCTCTTGACCATTGCACCAACAATGTCCTTGGAGAGTCCCTAAGCCAATAGGAACATTAGACCAATCAAAATTAAGGCAAAGTTCAACAATGAACTCTCATCCACCTTAAAATTGATACTCTCCCTAAACACTTCTCCTAATCCATATCCAATGGATTTCCACCCTTTCTTATGCTCTCTCAAGCATATCCTAGGGTTAAGAGTGGTTAGGGGACCTTAACCTAGATGAAAATGGGCCTAACCAACAAGGTTTACCCGAATCGGCTTAGGCGATTTGAATTAGATCAATCACCATGCCATGGCAATGATCGATAATCGCATTTGTAGTTTTCTAAATTTCAGAAATGACTTTCTAAAATTCATAAGTAAATATACATAAGTTGATAAATCATGAAATTTGGTATGTATATTACTTATCACAATCATTATGGGTGAAAAATATTTGAAAATCATTTTACCCACTAAATTAAGATATTGATACAAAGTCTAACAGTTAAGAAAAGCTTCAATATTGAGCCCTCTTTGTATCATCCCATTCAATGGTGATGGCTATCAAAAGATAGACTTCACCAAGGTTTTTCAAAATGTTTTCAAAATGTTATTGAAACCTTTAATTTCTTTTTCCTAAACATCTCACTTATATCTAGATGTGTAAAACACATACAAGTCAAGTTTTTAGTGAGATGTGGGTTTTTTTTTGTTCTTTTAATGGTTTCATGCATATTTCTAGGCAATATTATTTGATGTTGGATCGAAGCGGATCGCTAGAGGGGGGGGGGTGAATAGCGATAAAAACTTTTCTTTTAAAACGTTCAATAGACAATTAAACGCAGCGGAAATGTAAATAAAACCTAAATGAGACAAATAGTTTTTTTACTTGGTTCGTAGCCTTCGGCTACTACTCCAAGGCCCTAACGGTCCTAGACCGTGTACGGAGGGCAATTCACTAAAACACTCCTCCTCGTTGGAGGTAGGAGTTTTACGATTACAAAAGCCTTCGAAGCAAAAAGATAGAGAGACAAACCCTCTCTTCTATTAAAGTAAAATGCAACGAAAAACCTTGATTGAAAATAATTGCAATATTGAAAGCAATAACAAATTAAGATTATACCAACAACTAAACAAAAGAAACTTTAAGCTAGGGTTGTTGGCAGTACTTCGTTGTTGTAGAGTCGTCGGAGAGTTGCAGCGTAACGGAGGCTTTGAGCACTTAGAATTCTTATAAAAACCCTAGGTTAGGACATCCTTTTAGAGCCTTTGAGCCCCTTTTCGAGAGGAACCCTAGCCAATCATATTTGAGCACCACTCCCCTTGAAATTTGGTGATAAACCTTGACTCCTCGAGGTGATCAGAGATCGTGATGGCCATCACCGATCATTGGCATCGATGAGTGCTAGCCGTAGTCACCCGACCGTGATGGGCGGCGGTCGAGTCCTTCAGTTGGCGACCGGTGATCTTGGGCTGCAAGGCAATGTTAGCTTAAAGAAAACATTATTTCGACGGTCGTCGACCGTCCGATCTCGACCTAGACCACCTATGAGATGTCTTGGGTCGGATCTACGCTTAAGTCTTTCCCCGTAACGAGGATACGACCTTACTTACACTCACACACACGAGCTTACCTCGATACTTACGTGTTGCTTTTGCTTCCGGCCTTCCACTCAATTCCTTCGGCTCCCTCCGAAGTCACTTGAGTGTCGCCCGACCACCGCGGCTTCCTCCGGGTGTCACTAGCCTTCAGCTCCAGCTATAGCAATTTTCTGCACACTCGATTGATCTCGTGAGATAACAACGTGAGCTTAACTTTGTATCGTTTGCTATAATCAAAACTCAGGTTCGACTTAGGTGCCTACTGCACTAACAATCTCCCCCTTTTTGATTTATGGCAAACCCACATACAAAGTTAAGAAAAAAACAAATTAAGTGCATTAAGTAAAATGAGCAAGAGATATGCATGAATGTGTAGGAGTATAAAAACTCTTTTTCAAGTGCTCCCCCTTGAGGAATCCTCCCCCTTGACCGAGGGTGAGTACCTGAGAAAGAGTTTTAACTTTCCCCCTTGATATTTGCTACTAAAAAAAAGAATTAAGTAACCAAAATTACTTAATATTGGCCATAGTATTTAAAATAAGTTTTAAGTTAAGAAAATGATTTCTTAACCTTGGCCTTTACTTTCGTTTTGTTAACAAGTTAAAGTTAAGTAAATTATTTGTTAACAAAAACAAGTTAACTAAATATGTTTAAGTTAAGAATTCTCTTAACTTGTTTTGTTAACTTAAAGTTAAGTAAGCCTTGGCCAAAAAAAAAATCGATCCTAACTTTGGCCTTTTTCTCCCCCTTTTGCCATATATCGAAAAAAGCGAGGGTGTGTGTAGAATAAGTATTAATTTTAAAGTCCAAGCATGTTCCACATTATTTCGAAAATAATATACTGAAAATAATTTCATCTATAAAATGTTCGACTCATATTTGGCTTGATTGATATGAAAGATCAACCAGTCCTGGTCAGAGTCGGTTAGTATCTATGATTATACTCCGTGGTTCATAGCGATGCACTAGCTCTACATCTGGAACCAGGAGTAGGGTCCTAACATCTCACGCCCATCTACGTGTCTAAGTACACAAACACATTAGTCCTATGTGTTGTGAGATGTACTGGCTCCTTAAATCTATAGGTGCATGATATCTAAGGTATGTCCTATGCTAGTTCCATCAAAATGAAAATTAAGAAATAGTAGTAAGAAAATATAGTTTGCAAGTTCCTATTCTATTATGCACATGTCCAATTTTTGTCTTAATAG
Organism: Wurfbainia villosa; assembly: GCA_025175895.1. Taxonomy (NCBI): domain Eukaryota; kingdom Viridiplantae; phylum Streptophyta; class Magnoliopsida; order Zingiberales; family Zingiberaceae; genus Wurfbainia; species Wurfbainia villosa. Next base: position 52,039,300 of record CM045988.1, on the reverse strand, counting down.
ACTAAATTCGGCTTCGGGTAGGGGTTTAGTAAATAGGTCTGCTAGGTTAGACTTCGATTCGACGTACTCGAGTTGTATGGCTCCGTTGGCCACATGTTCTCGAATGAAATGGTGTTTGACTTCTATATGTTTGGTCCTAGAGTGACATATTGGATTCTTTGTAAGATTAATTGAACTAATGTTATCTACGTGAAGTTTAGTATTCGCAAAGTCTAACTTAAAGTCGCGGAGGGTGTGCTTCATCCAAAGAAGCTGAGTGACACACTCACCCATCGCGATGTATTCGGCTTCGGTGGTAGATAAGGCAACACAATGTTGCTTCCTACTGCACCAACTCACTAGACTCGAGCCGAGTAGTTGACAACAACCACTCGTGCTCTTTCTGTCGAGTTTACTACTGGCATAATCCGAATCGGATGGCCGATTAGTTGAACTCGGTAGATCTAGGATACCAAATACCGACATTAAGTGTACCCTTTAGATATCTAAGGATCGCTTAACTAGGGTTAGGTGAGACTCCTTAGCACAGTTTGAAACGCGCACATACTTCTGCGCAAATAAGATGTCGGTCGGCGCGATTAAGTAAAGAGACTCCCTATCACACTCCTATAGTATTTTAAGTCAATGGACTTACTTTCTAGGTCTTCTCCTATGTTAACATTCATCGCCATTGGGGTGTTTATTATCTGAGCGTCTTGCATTCCAAATCTTTTAATTAACTCCTTAGTGTATTTTTGTTGATATAGGTATATACCATCCTTAGTTTGTTTAATTTGTAGACCTAAAAAGAAACTTAACTCGCCTACCAAGTTAATTTCGAACTCACTTTCCATGAGTGAAACGAACTCGTTTAGTAAGGCTGAGTTAGAGGTTCCAAAAATTATATAAATCTACATAAATTTGAGCTATGAATATTTCTTTACCTAAGGTTTTTACGAAGAGAGTTGGGTCAACTAAGCCTTGGTTAAACCCTTTTGACTTAAGATGGATTGAAAGTCTCTCGTACCAAGCTCGAGGAGCTTGTTTAAGTCCATAGAGAGCTTTCTTAAGTTTTAGAACATGGTCGGGTTTATCTAGATTTTGAATCCAGGGGTTGGCTAACATAAACTTCTTCTTTAATGTATCCATTTAGGAATGCCGACTTAACATCCATTTGAAACAGCTTAAATCCTCGATGTGCGGCATAAGCTAGCAACATTCGAATGGATTCAAGTCTAGCTACTGGGGCATAGGTTTCGTCGTAATCTAAGCCTTCGACTTGACTAAACCCTTTGGCGACTAACCTAGCCTTGTTTCTAACTACTTCACCTTTATCATCAAGCTTATTTCGAAACACCCACCTTGTTCCAATTATCGTTTTGTCTTTAGGTGGTGGTACTAATTCCCACACTTCATTCCTAGTAAATTGAGCTAGCTCTTCTTGCATTGCAATAATCCAATCGAGATCAAGAAGAGCTTGTTCAATTGATTTGGGTTCTATCTTTGAAATTAAGGAAATTTGACTAAGGTTCCTATAGGATGCTCTAGTTCGAACTCCTAGATTAGGATCTTGTTGGGTTTCCGGCACCGCGGCGTGTGTGTATTCGATCATGTTTCGTAAACATGAGCACAGCGGAAGCAATTAAAATTAATAAATCTATATTTATTACAACACACACAACACACGCATGCTATTACAACAAGTGTAGACATAACCGTAAATTAAAATTTGCAATAAAAGGAAATTAAACTACGTTATACCTTCCGTATGACGTGTAGCGGGAACGGCATCAACCGGAACGATCCTCGTAAGAATCGTCTCTATCCGTATCCACGCCGAGCTCCTCGGGATGACTTCGCTAAGTCACGAGCTTCGTCTTCGTACGGGTTACTAGTCTCGTGTTGATGACGACGTAATCGAGAGATGATCACGATCCGAATCCAAATTCGGATCCTAAAACAAGTTCTCAAAACTCGCTTCTCCGGAGAGGTATTCGTCAACCGTTTGACGAATCCTTCATCCTCCACCTCAGAGGATTACCGGAGATCAAATCCCCGGTAAGTTAGCCGCTGTCGGAGCACTAACCATCGTCCAAACGACGCTCCGACGAGAGGAGGAGAAGCTGTCCAGAAAACTGGACAGCTTGGTGGAGGAGTAGGCGCCGGCCAAAACAAGGAGAGAAAAAGCTCACCTTGATGCCGAACCTATAGGAGATCACCGGAGGGTCACCGGAGGGTCGCCGGAGGTTCACCGGCTGGATCTTGGACGCCGGCAAGGGTCTTGGACGGCGGCACAAAGCTGGGCGGCGGCAGCTTGTAGTTGGGCGCCGAAATCACCAACAAGGGGTGGGCGGCAACTAGGTTGGGCGGCCAAAATAGATTAGGGTTTTGGATTAGAGTTTAAGCCCTATTTTATAGAGAACTAATTCTCTTAATGGTTAATGGATCATATCCATAAAGCCCGTTAACCCGCTCCATTAAGATAAGTTAAAATAAACCAAACCATGATGGTTTATTTTAAGTTAAAACGAACCGAACCAACCTTTGGTTCATTCGTTTAATATAAACCAAACCCTTTGGTTTATTCTCATCCATTGGATTAGAACCAAACCATTTTGGTCCATCCATTATGTCTTCATAAGACACGGTCCATCCATGCTTCCATTGCGACTGAAACAATTTCATGCTCGCTTTATGTTTGGTCCAACCAAACATAGTTTCTCTCGGTCTGAGAATCCCATTCTCAAGCTCGTTTTAAATCCTTTGGATTACACTCGTTGTGCGTGTGACCAAATAGGTTCTCGGTTTATGTTGGCCGTCTATAATTAACCATTAATTATAGAACGATCATGAGTGGCACCTAGTAGTACATCATGATCCCCAATTAACCGAAAAGATCAACGGTTGATCCGAACTATTTACAAACCCTTGATGCTTCGAATGAATCGTGCCCCATTCCCTTCACTCATCTTATACCCACTTGGTTCAGGACATGGTCTATTGTGTCAGTCCCCACTAGGCTGACTACGTCACACCTAGCCCAAGTATCATTTCCTCGTCCTACGGATTCTAGTTACTCCATATGTATCGAAGAGTACTTTACTCTAAACATGTAATGCTTTGGCCAAAGACTTTAGTAACAATCCGACGAGAGGCCATGGGTATACATCTCCTCGCAAGGAGTGGTGAATCCTTTATAGGCTATTCAAACACCTTCGATCACTTCGACTTATACCCAATCATCCCGGGTCCACATCTCCTGAGATGTTTGCTTAAGATGTCAAAGCATAAGTCTCCATGATCAAGATGACTTGAATACCGCAAGTCAAAGGAACATCGCACTTAAGCCACAGTAAGAACTTCATTGACATATCTATATATGCAGAGAACCATATGAAGTCTTACGGCTGGTCACTCCAATGAACTAGTTACCATAACTAGCATCCACAATTAACTCCGGACATCACTATGTCTCCAGCCAGTGAGAATCAGCTGCTTGGATACACCAAGGAGTATACCTCGTGCTAGTCTCGACAGAATTGATGGTGTCAAAATCCATCAATTCATCGACTAGGGATAATTCCGATACATCACAATTACACATGTAGAGATACTCACTAGTTGTGATCCAATCACAAATTCTCTCATGCTGTGAATCATATCGTGGACATTCAGTAAATGAGTTTAAGATCCAATCAAATACATAAAACATGTATACTCAAATAGTGAATCTTCATTTATCATATAAATGGTTCATACATAAGGCGATTGCCTTAGGACATCTCTCATATATTACTAACAGACTCCCACTTGGCCTAATGCCAATCGCTACGGTATCCAATACCATAAGCTCTAACATGACCCTCAAACTTACTTTGAGGTAATGCTTTAGTCAAAGGATCCGCTAAGTTCCTTTTAGTGGGAATTTTCTCGATTTGTATTTCGTTCCTACTTATGATCTCTCTGATAAGATGATAGCGGCGAAGCACATGTTTGGATCGTTGATGAGACCTTGGCTCTTTCGCTTGTGCAATTGCTCCATTGTTGTCGCAGTAGACCGGTATTGCTTCAACAATGGTCGGAATCACACCAAGTTCATGAATGAACTTCTTGATCCAAACCGCTTCCTTTGCTGCTTCCGAAGCTGCAATATATTCTGCCTCAGTGGTAGAATCCGCTACAGTCTCTTGTTTGGAACTTTTCCAACTCACTGCGCCCCCATTCAAGGTGAACACGTATCGGTGAGACACGGAATCATCCTTGTCCATGCGGAAGCCGCATCCGTATACCGCGTATCACCATGTCCCCTTCTCCATATATTAGGAACACATCCTTAGTTCTTCTCAAGTACTTAAGGATTGTCTTAACAGCCGCCCAATGATCCATCCCTGGATCGGATTGATATCTGCTCGTGACACTCAGAGCGTACGATACATCGGGCCTCGTACATAACATAGCATACATGATAGATCCTATTGCGGATGCATAGGGAATCTTACTCATGTAAATCTTCTCGTCTTCTGTGCGCGGACACATAGACTTCGAAAGGTGTACCCCATGCCTGATGGGTAGGAAACCTTTCTTGGATTCCGACATGCTAAACCTCTTTAGCACTCGGTCTATATATGTAGACTGTGAAAGACCAAGCAACCGTTTCGATCTATCTCTATAGATCTTAATCCCGAGGATGTAGGTTGCTTCTCCCAGGTCTTTCATGGAGAATGTCTTGGATAACCAAACCTTAATCGATCAGAAGATTGACACATCGTTTCCTATAAGTAATATGTCATCAACATACAATACTAGGAACACGATTGCACTCCCACTAACCTTCTTGTACACACAAGGTTCGTCTGGATTTTATGAGAAATCAAACTTTTTGATCGTCTCATCAAAACGGATATTCCAGCTCCTGGATGCTTGCTTCAATCCATAAATGGATCGTCGCAATTTGCATACCTTGGTTTTATCAACCGATGTGAAACCCTCAGGCTATATCATATACACGTCCTCGAGCAGGTTTCCATTAAGGAAAGCTGTTTTCACATCCATCTGCCATATCTCATAATCATAATGAGCCACTATGGCCAGGAGCATCCGAATGGATTTAAGCATAGCTACAGGCGAATAGGTTTCGTCATAATCAACACCTTGTTTTTGACGATATCCTTTCGCCACCAATCTAGCCTTATAGGTAATCACATTGCCATCCATGTCGGTTTTCTTCTTGAAAACCCACTTGCACCCTATAGGCTTTATGCCTTCAGGTGGGTCAACCAAGTTCCAAACTTGGTTTTCATACATGGAATCCATTTCCGACTTCATGGCACCAAGCCACTTATCCCTTTCTGAACTTGTCAGCACTTCTTCATAACTGGTAGGCTCCTCATCATTAATGAGTAACACGTCGTTCGATTCACTTACGAGAAATCCATATCTCTCAGGAATATTGCGTGTTCTACCAGATCTACGAAGATGTCGTGTTACAATAGGTCCAGCCGATTGCTCATCACTATGAGTTGTCGGCTGTTGTGCTTCACCAGGTATCTCATCAATGTCTATTTGAGTCTCTCGAGCCTCCTCAAGCTCGACGACACTCCCACTGTTTTCTTGCAAGAGAAACTCTTTCTCTAGAAACACAGCATGCCTTGAAACAAACACCTTTTGTTCCACAGGATGATAGAATTGGTAACCCCTTGTTTCCTTAGGGTATCCAATAAATAGACATTTATCAGACTTAGCATCCGGTTTGTCTGATACAGACCGCTTCACATAAGCAGGACAACCCCATATCTTCAAGTAAGATACATGAGGTTTCTTACTAGCCCATATCTCATATGGAGTAGTAGAGACTACCTTGGTAGGCATTCTGTTTAACAAGTAAACAGCTGTCTGAAGTGCATAACCCCAAAAGGACTTGGGAAGAGTCGCATGATTCATCATTGGCCTGACCATGTCCAACAAGGTCCGGTTACGCCTCTCAGATACACCATTATGCTGGGGTGTATAGGGCGGAGTCCATTGAGACAATATGCCATTGTCTCTTAGATAATCAAGAAACTCTTGACTTAAGTATTCACCACCTCGATCCGATCGAAGTATTTTAATACTTTTGTCATGTTGTTTCTCTACTTCATTTCTGAATTCTTTGAACCTTTCAAAGGCTTCAGACTTGTGTTTCATCAAGAACACATACCCAAACCATGAGTGATCATCGGTGAAGGTAATGAAGTAGTTATAGCCTCCTAAAGCTTGAGTTGACATAGGTCCACATACATCAGTATGTACTAGACCTAGTAACTCTCCCACTCGTTCACCTTTTCCAGTAAAAGGTAACTTAGTCATCTTGCCTTTTAAGCATGATTCGCATGTATCGTATGAATCCAATTCAAACGATTCCAGAATTCCACATCGGTGTAATTCGGACATGCATTTCTTGCTTATATGGCCAAGACGACAATGCCACATATAGGAGTCTATTTGATTATCCTTTCGAGCACGCGTGTTGCTCGCTTCGATATTGAAGATGTCACTGGATACGTCCAACGTATAAATGCCATTACTCAAAGTTCCAGTTCCATAAAGTACGCCATTCAAAGTTATATAACAACAATCAGCATTAAACGTTAAATGGAAACCATTTCTATTTAAGCAGGAAATAGAAACAATGTTCTTTATTAGAGAAGGAACATAATAGCAATTGTCCAGTTCCAAGACTAGTCCACTAGGGAGCCTCAGCAAATAAGTTCGATGGCGGCCGCGAACCTTTGCTCCATTGCCAACTCGCAAATTTGACTCCCCTCTGACAAGTCTTCTTCTATTCCTTAGCCCCTGTATGTCATTACATATATGTGAGCTACACCCAGTATCCAATACCCAAGTGTCTAAGGAAATAGAATGACAATCAATAACGAAGATACCTGAAGGGGATGGGGCATCGGATGCCTTCTTCTTCTTCATGGACTCAAGATAAATCTTGCAGTTTCTTCGCCAGTGGCCTTCCTTGCCACAGTGATGGCAAGTGCCCTTTTGCGCTGGTTCCGCCTTCTTTGCCTTTTTCTTTCCTTTCTTCTGTTCTTTTGCCTTCCTCTTAGAACCTTTCTTTGAGGAATCAACTAATAGAACCGCCTTCTCCTCATGCTTTACAGAAGGCTCCACAGTCTTCAGCATATTAAGGAGCTCGGGAATGGTGGATTCCAATTTGTTCATCCGATAGTTCATCACAAATTGCGATAAGCTCTTGGGCAAACAATGCAGAAGTAAGTCAATACTTAACTCATGATCCATCACAAAACCGAGGGTAGCTAGCCGCTCGATGTACCCATTCATCTTTAGCACAAACTGCACTACAGACGAACCTTCTTGCATCTTCGTAGTGAAGAGGAGCCTAGAGACCTCGAACCTTTCGGATCTCACTTGCTCATCGAACAGCTCATGAAGATGGAAGACCATAGTATTAGCATCCATATGCTCATGCTGCTTTTGCAGCTCAGGTACCATCGCCGCTAGCATGATGCAACTCGCCAGCTCAGAATCTGCCACATGTTTCTGATAGACCAACATTTGGTCTGGAGTTGCATCGTCCTTAGGACGGTCAGGAAGAGGCTCTTCAAGGACATATGCAAGCTTTTCCACCTTGAGAACAATTCTCAGGTTTCTAAGCCAGTCCAGGAAGTTAGGCCCAGTCAGTTTGTTCGAATCCAAAATAGTGCGCAAATTCAAAGACGTCATGATCAATTTATTGACCTAGAAATACAAAACGAGCATATATGAGAAAATGATTTTAAAATGCATCAATATTCATTTATAAATCCCATTCATTTTTCGAATTTCAAAAACCCTTAAAATCACTTCGGGAGATCGTAGGTCCTTCTCCGAATGGGCTGATATCCATCATAGATAAGAACAACCTTGGAGTGAGTCCAACAAGCCATTCTTAGCTATGATGGTGGGTATCAAGTATACCGATTACATATCATGTATATGTAACTATCACAATGTGCTATCAACTAATTGAATGTTTACACATACATTGGGTTGTTAATACATTAACAAGTATGCATCATATGCATAGCACCCAACTTCACCTCTCTTCACATCGACCTTGGAGTGAGTCCAACAAATCGATGCTCTAAGTTAAAGCCGACCCATTAATCGCGAAATAGTTTTAATATGGTTAGAGCGCATTCAACCAATTAGCCAGGCTTGGAGTGAGTCCATCAACCCAAACTAACGATTGACCTCTGACTCTTACCATATTAGAGTTAAACTATTCCAATGATTTGAACATGTTCAGGTTCGAGCCGGGCTTGGAGTGAGTCCAACAATCCAAACAGGAAACAGAACTCTGGTTCTAACCATATTAATGGATGGTGTAGGCTTTAATATTGAGTTAGGGTTTTTATGTCTCATCCTCTTTGCATGCAAATAACTATTATCTACATGGCATGGCATATATGGCATACATCTACATGTCACGACACGCATGGCATAATTTTATGCATCTAATGCAATTACATGGCATACAATTATGTCATGTATATATTTCCTTATATGTCATAACTATTTATGGAAATAAAATATGTTTAAGATTTGATTCTCCAAATCAAATCATAATTAAATTAGGAAACAAATTTCCAAATCTAATCACATATTTTATTCATGGAATTATTTGATTAAGGAAAATCTATTTAGGAAACTAATTTCCTAAATCATTAAAACTACTTATGGAAATAAAATATTTTAAGATTTGATTTCCCAAATCAAATCATGATTAAATTAGGAAACAAATTTCCAGAATCTAATCAAATATTTTATTTATGGAAAATATCAATTTCCATAAACACTTCCAACTTTCCAAAAGTGGAAGATTTCCATAAATACTTCTAGACTTTCCAAAATTGAAAAATTTCCATAAATACTTCTAAATTTCCAAAATTAGAAAATTTCCAGAAATACATTATGACTATCGCAAAACCATTTTACGATTATGTCGAAACACAACCTGGGCTCTGATACCACTGTTGGGTTTCCGGCACCGCGGCGTGTGTGTGTTCGATCATGTTTCGTAAACATGAGTACAGCGGAAGCAATTAAAATTAATAAATCTATATTTATTACAACACACACAACACACGCATGCTATTACAACAAGTGTAGACATAACCGTAAATTAAAATTTGCAATAAAAGGAAATTAAACTACGTTATACCTTTCGTATGACGTGTAGCGGGAACGGCATCAACCGGAACGATCCTCGTAAGAATCGTCTCTATCCGTATCCACGCCGAGCTCCTCGGGATGACTTCGCTAAGTCACGAGCTTCGTCTTCGTACGGGTTACTAGCCTCGTGTTGAAGACGACGTGATCGAGAGATGATCACGATCCGAATCCAAATTCGGATCCTAAAACGAGTTCTCAAAACTCGCTTCTCCGGAGAGGTATTCGTCAACCGTTTGACGAATCCTTCGTCCTCCACCTCAGAGGATTACCGGAGATCAAATCCCCGGTAAGTTAGCCGCTGTCGGAGCACTAACCGTCGTCCAAACGACGCTCCGACGAGAGGAGGAGAAGCTGTCCAGAAAACTGGACAGCTTGGTGGAGGAGTAGGTGCCGGCCAAAACAAGGAGAGAAAAAGCTCACCTTGATGCCGAACCTATAGGAGATCACCGGAGGGTCGCCGGAGGTTCACCGGCTGGAGCTTGGACGCCGGCAAGGGTCTTGGACGGCGGCACAAAGTTGGGCGGCAGCTTGTAGTTGGGCGCCGAAATCACCAACAAGGGGTGGGCGGCAACTAGGTTGGGCGGCCAAAATAGATTAGGGTTTTGGATTAGGGTTTAAGCCCTATTTTATAGAGAACTAATTCTCTTAATGGTTAATGGATCATATCCATAAAGCCCGTTAACCCGCTCCATTAAGATAAGTTAAAATAAACCAAACCATGATGATTTATTTTAAGTTAAAACGAACCGAACCAACTTTTGGTTCATTCGTTTAAAATAAACCAAACCCTTTGGTTTATTCTCATCCATTGGATTAGAACCAAACCATTTTGGTCCATCCATTATGTCTTCATAAGACACGGCCCATCCATGCTTCCATTGCGACTGAAACAATTTCATGCTCGCTTTATGTTTGGTCCAACCAAACATAGTTTCTCTCGGTCTGAGAATCCCATTCTCAAGCTCGTTTTAAATCCTTTGGATTACACTCGTTGTGCGTGTGACCAAATAGGTTCTCGGTTTATGTTGGCCGTCTATAATTAACCATTAATTATAGAACGATCATGAGTGGCACCTAGTAGTACATCATGATCCCCAATTAACCGAAAAGATCAACGGTTGATCCAGAACTATTTCTGAAACCCTTCAGTAGCTCGAATGAATCGTGCCCCATTCCCTTCACCCATCTTATACCCACTTGGTTCAGGACATGGTCTATTGTGTCAGTCCCCACTAGGCTGACTACGTCACACCTAGCCCAAGTATCATTTCCTCGTCCTACGGATTCTAGTTACTCCATATGTATCGAAGAGTACTTTACTCTAAACATGTAATGCTTTGGCCAAAGACTTTAGTAACAATCCGACGAGAGGCCATGAGTATACATCTCCTCGCAAGGAGTGGTGAATCCTTTATAGGCTATTCAAACACCTTCGATCACTTCGACTTATACCCAATCATCCCGGGTCCACATCTCCTTAGAGATGTTTGCTTAAGATGTCAAAGCATAAGTCTCTATGATCAAGATGACTTGAATACCGCAAGTCAAAGGAACATCGCACTTAAGCCACAGTAAGAACTTCATTGACATATCTATATATGCAGAGAACCATATGAAGTCTTACGGCTGGTCACTCCAATGAACTAGTTACCATAACTAGCATCCACAATTAACTCCGGACATCACTATGTCTCCAGCCAGTGAGAATCAGCTGCTTGGATACACCAAGGAGTATACCTCGTGCTAGTCTCGACAGAATTGATGGTGTCCAAATCCATCAATTCATCGACTAGGGATAATTCCGATACATCACAACTACACATGTAGAGATACTCACTAGTTGTGATCCAATCACAAATTCTCTCATGCTGTGAATCGTATCATGGACATTCAGTAAATGAGTTTAAGATCCAATCAAATACATAAAACATGTATACTCAAATAGTGAATCTTCATTTATCATATAAATAGTTCATACATAAGGCGATTGCCTTAGGACATCTCTCATATATTACTAACAGATCTCCTATCACTTGATCGATAGGGTGGTTAGTCTGAATCCTAGATTGGGTTGGGTTTGTGTCACCTAATGCTTGATCAATTGAGTGACTTGGTTGAACACTAGTTTGACTCGGATCACTTGTCACTTGGTCGACAAGAGAGGTTGGTTGATGTGGATTAGACTCGATCTCAGGGTCGGAGACTAGTTTGGTATTAGTGGGCTCAACACTTGGGGTCATTAAGGGTTTTGTAGGTTTGGGTACTTCATCGAACACTACATTAATAGTCTCTTCGACTTTAAGGGTATCGTGGTTATATACCCTATAGGACCTACTCGTGGTTGAGTATCCTTAGAAGATTCCGGTGGAGGTTTTGGATTCGAATTTCCCTAGGTGGTTCTTAGTGTTTAAGATATGTACTTTACATCCAAATACCCTAAAGTACTTGATGTTGGGTACTTTATTGTGATAAATCTCGTACGAGGTCTTAAGGTGCCTCTTTACCATAAGGATCCTATTCTGGACATAGCAAGTCGACTTACGCCAAAACCTATCAGGTAGGTCGTATTCGTTCAACATGGTCCTAGCGGCTTCTTGTAGAGTTCAGTTTTTCTGCTCCACTAGACCATTTTGTTGAGGGGTCCTAGGGCATGAGAATTCATGGTGGTATCCGTTTAGGTTACAGAAGTCGGTGAACCTTTGATTTTCGAATTCACCACCATGATCGCTTCTAAGTCTTTTAACCTTAAGGTCTTTTTGATTCTCGATTAATTTGAACAGATTGATTAATTGATCTAGGGTATCATTTTTATGTTTGATGAACCTAACCCAGGTAAACCTGGAGTAGTCGTCAATTATGACTAAGCAATACTGACTTTTATTGAGTGACTTGGCTCCATGTGAATCGAATAGATCCATATGCAGGAGCTCAAGTACACTTGAGGTTCGTTCTTGGTTAGTTAACTTGTGTTGTGTCCTAGGTTATTTTCCTTGTTGACAAGCATTACAGATTTTATTAACCAAATTGTTGAGGTTGGGTAAGCCTCTGACTAAGCCACTCTGACTCATTTTGTGGACGAGTCTTGGGTGCGAGTGACCGAGTCGTCGGTGCCACAACCATGATTCCTCTTCCTGTGTCATAAGACATTTGGCTGAGGATTTGATTAAGTTAATTGTATAAATGTTATTTGTCCTAGTTCCTTTGAGTATTGTTTTAGCTGTTTTATTTGTTTTAATTACACATTCTTTTATAGTTATTGTCACATAATTGGCTTACGCTAAGCAGGTTATATTCAAAATTCTCTACAAGTAATACATTTTTAATAACAAAATTCGAGTTAAGCTCAATATCACCTGATCCGATGATTTTGAGCTTGCCGTTATTCCCAAAGGCTACCGATCCTTGTCGTTTGAATCGAAGCTTTGTGAATTTGAGTTGATCCCCGGTCATGTGTCGGGAGCAACCGTTGTCCAACATCCATTGATCCTACACACAAGGTGGTTGGATTGGATGTTAGATTTTTTATAATAATTTTTTTTTAATAAAAAAGGTTGTAAGTTTTTAAACCTAGGTCATCACACCTGTGTCTATATGATCAAGCATGTTATACTTATGTGGTTTTTGTGAGATGACTTCCAATTAAGTTGATTAAGTGGATTTAGGTTCAAGTAATTTTATGTTAGATTTGGATTTGACCCTAGGTTTGTCAAGTTGATTAATGGAAAATGATTTCGAAATACCTAGGGATGAAGAAGGGGCGCCATTGGAGAAATCAAGGTGGAGTAAGAGGCAAAGGGAAGTATACTTGGCGAACTCAAAGGTGGCAAAGCACCACCTCTACAATGTACTTCCCCAACAAGAAGTGAATCGGATAGGGGAATGTGCAAGTGCCAAGGAAATGTGGGAGAAACTCATAGAGATTCATGAAGGCACATCCGAGGCCAAACTAGCAAGGAGAGATGTCCTACGCTCCCAATTAAGCAACATCAAACTCGAAAAGGGAGAGAAGGTAAAATCTCTACATTCTAGGTTTAAAGAATTTTTAACCGGTTTGACAAGTGTAGGGGAGAATCTTTCCAACTAGGATATGGTAATGAAGCCTATAGATGCCTTTCCCCGGTCCTCAAGATGGAGCTCATTGGTGGATTCTTTCTACATCTCCAAGAACCTAGAAGTTAACACCTTGGAGGAATTCTTCTCCACCATGGAGCTACATGAAACAAGGCTTGAAGGAGTAGTAGAAGAGCCAAGATTTCAACCATCAAGAGGAGTAGCCTTGATATCCAACAAGGGGAAGAAGAAGATAAAGACTCCTTCCTCCTCCGATGAAGCATCCTCCTCCTCCTCCATGGATAGCACAGAAGAAGCCTACATGGTAAGGAAGGTAAGGCATGCATTAAAACAGTTTAAATTTAACAAATCTCATGATAGGGGGAAAAGGCCAAGGAGGAAGGTAATTTGCTATAATTGCCAACAAGAGGGACACATAAGGGATAATTGTCCCCTCTTGAACAAGAGCAAAGAAGAGAGGAAGAAGAAAGAGGAAAAGAAGAAGGGGAGCAAGGAGAAAAAGGAAGAAGGGAAGAAGGCCAAAGAAAAAGGGAAGGCCAAAGCACTCAAAGCAAGAACTTGGGATGACCCTTCCTCCTCCTCATCATCATCGGAGGAAGAAAATGCCTTTGTCACAAATTTGACACTAATGGCATTTGATGACCTAGACACCTCCTCCTCCGAGCAAGAAGAAAGAAGCACAAGTGAGGAGAGCTCTAGTGAAGGGGGAGACTCTTCATCATCATCCTCATCCGAAGAAGAAGACATGGAGACTATGGTAACGAATCTCTCACCCAATAAAATAGTTTCCATGATTTCTAGTCTTACTAAGGATTTATTTAGGGCTAAGAAAAAGAACAAGTGCATGCTTGATCAAATTAAGGATTTAGAAAATAAATTAGAGCAAGCATGTTTAAATGTTCATGATGATGCATGCTCACATGATAACTATATGTCATTTGATGTAAATGATGCATGCATTGAAGAAAATAGGGTCTTAAGGGAAAAGATAGACCATTTAACCAAAGCCCTAAAAAAATTTACCATAGGCTCCAACACCTTGAACATGATCATAGGGAGCCAAAGGGCAAGCTTCAATAAGAAAGGCCTAGGATATTAGGGAAAGAAAAATGAAAAAGCCTATAAATATTTAATTGCTAGGGGTTAAAGCAAAAATAAGACAATTGCTAGAAAATGGATCCCTAAGGAATATTTAGTGAACCCCATAGGAAAGAACTTGTATTGGGTTCCTAAATCCATCCTTAAGGGTTAGAAAAACCCTAGGATAGTCAACCATGTGGACTTTACCTAAATCATATTATTTGGTTGACTTAGGATGACGGGACTTAATTTTTGAAATAGTGTTGGGTGATGATAATGCACCCATAAATAGCTTAAATCATGCTCCACACTTAGTGTTATATATGTTGACACTCATGACCTATCAATTTTTAGCATAGTGTTGGGTGATGATAATGTGGCCATAAATTGATAATGATGCTTAAATCATGATAGCTAATGTAATTGTTATATATGTTTGCAGTCATGATTTATGATCTTGATATTTGATATATAATCATGGGCAATAAGGTTTTAAATCATGCCTTGGGTAATAGTTGACTTATTATCATGAATTTATACCTAATGCATGATTACAAATTGATGAATACATTAGTTTCATGATCAAAATGTAAAATCAATACATATATGTCTTTATGGTCATGTGAGTTTTTAAAATGATACTTAACCATGGGTAGAAATGCCTGAAAATTATGGTTAAGTATATACAAATACCTTTAGGAACATCTCACACTCACTATAGGCTACCTTGATTGAAAACTTAGCATGAGTGAGATGATAGGATGATACTAATGGTCCAGTATTGTCTATGGCATTTAGATGGTCATTTAAAGTATCAAAATAGCAATAATAGATCAATCATGGGGAAGGCTTATGTTTAATTCATAGATATATTGCCCAAAGATCATGGTTGGATATTTCAAATGTTTTGAAAACCATTTCTTGTTTCATAAACTGAATTTTTATGTTTTGAAAAGCTTCAAGGCAAAACTAGGTTTCAAAGTTGATATAAACTTTAGACATTTTCCAACTTTTGAGATTTTGCCTAATTTTCAAAAATATAATGATTTTTCATGGAAAACTATTTTTGATTGATAAAGGCACTTACAAGAAATGTGTTCCCCAAATTTTATGATTTTTTGAATTTTATAGAATTTTTTATGCATTTCTGAAATTCAGCTCGAAAATAAAAAAATCCTGAAATCAGAGTGCTAGTCGAGTGGTAGTCTGAACCAGTCGACTGATCGACTGAAAACATTCCCAATAACCTTCTTTTATCAGATTTTAAGGCATGTTTGGGTGATTTTTGTTTCCTAGACTTGATGTCATGTTTGAATAACTTAGTTTAATCTTTTTGATGGTGTCAAAGGGGGAGAAATATGTATGTTTAAGTAAGTTATATTAAGGGGGAGTTTCCTGTATTAAGGGGGAGAGTTGATAATCATGTTTATTTACATTCTTTATTACCTTAATATTTTTATCAAATGTTTTACCTAACTTAAACGGATTGCCACACATCAAAAAGGGGGAGATTATTAGGGCAATGAACCCGTGATATGGTTTTGATGTGTGTGGCAAAGGGTTTAAGTTATGATGATTGGATTTGATATGTGCATTGGAGTTTTGCAGAACTTAGTAATTCACACATCGAGCTTACGCAAGTGTCACCACTCACAACCTCGTGTTTGAGTCAGAGAAGGAGCATTGCAAAGTCGTGCGCTTGATGTTGACGAGGGACCGTCGGACGAGATGACTTGAAGCGGCTGAAGTCGACTTCGAGGGCAAGAGACACGAAAAAGCATTGCAGAGTCGTGCGCTTGATGCTGTCGAGGGGGTGTGGTCGCGAACAAAGAGAGCTTCAGCGATGGACTTCAAGTGAGATGAGAGAATGAGTGAATTGTAAGTAGCTCATTAGGTGAACTTGGCCGAATGGCTGAGTGTCGGAGGCTCGACTGTAAGGTTTGAGGTTTACCCGACCGCCGAAAGCTCAAACAGATGTAAGGTTTAAGTTTCACCCCGCACCAGTCGACTGCCATGTCATGGCAGTCGACTGCTCCAAGTCAATCGGTGATTGACTAGTGTGCCTGATGAATCAAGTCGACATCAGTCGACTGCTGAATGGGAGAAGTCGACTGATATCACTATGCATGGGCACAGAAGCTAGTCGAGCTCGTGGGCTACTCGATTGGAAGTCGACATAAGTCGACAGATGTCAACATCAGTCGACTGATCATGTGACTGTTGGAGAATTGGCCGCGGATCTCGTGAATCTGACCTAGTCAGAAGCCGTTGGAGTCAACATCAATCGACTGATGAAAGCATCAGTCGACTGATAGTGCTCAACGGGAAGAATTGCTTCCTCTCTATAAAAAGAGAGGGTGGGGGCTTGTAGATGGTTAATCTTCATGCTCAAAACATTCTACTAAGTGCCCCACAAAGCTCAAACTCCTTCTTCTAGTTTTCATTCATATTTATTGTAAAAGAAGGAGTGATCTCTTGTTATAAAGGTTTACCTCCACCTTGCTTGGGATAAAAGGAGAGACCAATAGTGGATTGGTTGGTTGGAGTGATTCACCGAGATGAATCGGACCATGGATTAGCGGCGAGGCCATGAACCACGTTATATCTTGTTTGTTAGCATTGTTTATCTTTTGTTTGTTTCTTAATTGTCTTTGTTTTATATTTCCGCTTGCGCTAATGTTACTTGTAGACAAATAAGAATGACTTCTGCTCATACAACAAAAGAGGGCTATTCACCCCACTCTAGCCAGCCACTGATTCCCTACAAGTTGTATCAGAGCCAAGTCGCTTGTCGAGGACTAACCGCCGCAACAAGCACTTCATCAAGAGATGGTCGGCTCCAACATTCACCCACCAAAGTTCGAGGGAGAATTCGCTTGGTGGGAGAAGCGAATGGAGGTATTTTTCGAAACCGATTTTGAAATTCTATTAATAATGGAAAATAGTTTCGAAATACCTAGGGATGAAGAAGTGGAGCCATTGGAGAAATCAAGGTGGAGTAAGAGGCAAAGGGAAGAGTACTTGGCAAACTCAAAGGCAAAGCACCACCTCTATAATTTACTCCCCCAACAAGAAGTGAATCAGATAGGGGAATGTGCAAGTGCCAAGGAAATGTGGGAGAAACTCATAGAGATTCATGAAGGCACATCCGAGGCAAAACTAGCAAGGAGAGATGTCCTACGCTCCCAATTAAGCAACATCAAACTCGAAAAGGGAGAGAAGGTAAAATCTCTACATTCTAAGTTTAAAGAAATTTTAACCGATTTGACAAGTGTAGGGGAGAAGCTTTCCATCCGGGATATGGTAATGAAGGCTATAGATGCCTTTCCCCGGTCCTCAAGATGGAACTAAATGGTGGATTCTTTCTACATCTCAAAGAACCTAGAAGTTAGCACCTTGGAGGAATTCTTCTCCACCATGGAGCTACATGAAACATGGCTTGAAGGAGTAGTAGAAGAGCCAAGATTTCAACCATCAAGAGGAGTAGCCTTGATAGCCAACAAGGGGAAGAAGAAGATAAAGACTCCTTCCTCCTCCGATGAAGCATCCTCCTCCTCCTCCATGGATAGCACAGAAGAAGCCTACATGGTAAAAAAGGTAAGGCGTGCATTAAAAGGGTTTAAATTTAACAAATCTCATGATAGGTGGAAAAGGCCAAGGAGGAAGATAATTTGCTATAATTGCCAATAAGAGGGATACATAAGGGATAATTGTTCCCTCTTCAACAAGAGCAAAGAAGAGAGGACGAAGAAAGAGGAAAAGAAGAAGGGGAGCAAGAAGAAAAAGGAAGAAGAGAAGAAGGCAAAAGAAAAAGGGAAGGCTAAAGCACTCAAAGTAAGAACTTGGGATGACCCTTCCTCCTCCTCATCATCATCGGAGGAAGAAAATGCCTTTGTCACAAATTTGGCACTCATGGCAGTTGACTGCTTCAAGTCGATCGGTGATCGACTAGTGTGGCTGATGGATCAAGTCGACATCAGTCGACTGCTGAATGGGAGCAGTCGACTGATAGCACTGTGCACGAGCACAGAAGCTAGTCGAGCTCGTGGGCCACTCGATTGGAAGTCGACATAAGTCGACTGATGTCAACATCAGTCTACTGATCAAGTGACTGTTGGAGAATCGATTGCGGATCCCGTGAATCTAACCTGGTCAGAAGCCATTGGAGTCAACATCAGTCGACTGATGAAAGCATCAGTCGACTGATAGTGCTCAACAGGAAGAATTGCTTCCTCTCTAAAAAAGAGAGGGTGGGGGCTTGTAGATGGTTAATCTTCATGCTCAAACCATTTTACTAAGTGTCCCACAAAGCTCAAACTCCATCTTCTAGTTTTCTTTCATATTTATTGTAAAAGAAGGAGTGATCTCTTGTTGTAAAGGTTTACCTCCACCTTGCTTAGCCTAAAGGGAGAGACCAATAGTGGATTGGTTGCAGAGTGATTCACTGGAGATGAATCAAACCGTGGATTAGCGGCGAGACCATGAACCACGTTATATCTTGTTTGTTAGCATTGTTTATCTTTTGTTTGTTTCTTAATTGTCTTTGTTTTATATTTCCGCTTGTGCTAACATTACTTGTAGACAATTAAGAACGACTTCCGCTCATACAACGAAAGAGGGCTATTCACCCCCCTCTAGCCGGCCATCGATTCCCTACACAAATGTGTTATTTGAGGTTTTACCTCATGGTTGGATGCTCAAACAACTTGTGTTTGAGGTTTTACACGACAACAATCGACTGGTGGTATGTCCCAGTTGACTGGTGAGAGTTGACTAGCATTCGACTGCGTCGATTGCCAAAGTTGGGCAGTCGATTGATGGCTTCATCAGTTGACTTCCATGGATGACAGTCGACTGCTATTCGAGGATGCGAGCATAGAATGCTTTGTAGTTTACTGATCAGTCGACTATAGGGATGGAAGTCGATTGATGGTAATGGACAGTCAACTGCCAGTATATCCGTTGGTTGGATGCCAATGTGGATTAGGTCGTTGTCTTACAATGGCTACAGGAGCAGTCGACTGGGGCCTTAAGACAGTCGATAGTTAGGCACGAAATCAGCCCGAGACAAGCATAAAAGGAGGATCTTGGGGAGGATTTCCACAACCATTTTTGGGGAGATTTTGGAGGGGAATTGTTGCTGCATTCCAGACCTTCAAGAGCAAACCAAAGCAAGCAACAAGCAAGTGATCAAAGCAAAGTATTGTAAAGTTTTCTTTACTTGTATTTCATATTGTCTTTGTATTTTGCTTGTACTTTTGTATTACATCTTTTAATTGCTTGTACGAGGTTTCTCCACCTTCGACTTGTTGTCAAGAAGGAGCTTGTTAGTGTCGTGTGCATAACTCGAGCTAGTTGAGTTCACCCCGTGGAGTAGGAACCCCAAGGTTTCGAACCACGTATATCGATTGTACCCTGTGTGGTGTATTTGTATTTCGTATTTCTATCTATTATTTCTGCTATGCATATTGACGATCATTGTAGACAATCACGCAAGAATGATCGATTTTTGTCAATCATCGAACCGGGCTATTCAACCCCCCCTTCTAGTCGGGCTACAATCCTCCAACAATTTTTAGATATTTATTTTCGATATATTATTTACTCAATAATGAATAGGAATTCATGCTTGGACATCTCTTATTTTATTTGCATTACCTTAAAATTTTGAGGAGAAAATAATTTCAAATTTAAAAGCTTAAATTAAGGGGAGTTTTGAAATTTTAAAAGCTTAAATTAAGGGGGAGAAAAACTTTGAAACACTTTAAATTTTGGGTAATTTCAAACACCAATATTCTTTGAAAAACTTGTATGTTTTATAGCTTATTGTAAAAATCTTACTTTGAATAGATTGCTTTTGAAATGCTCATTGTAAAGCTTAAGTATTTTAAGCTTAAAAATGTTAATTTATTTTGAAAAGTCTAAAAAGTTTAAATATTATATACCTTCAGAATCCTACTCTCTAGAAGTTCATATGACTTGGTTGAAAATCTTATTTTTTAAAACCTTACATAGTTTATTTTGACAAGCTTATTTTAGCTTAGCTTGAAAAAGACTAAGTAGTTATGAAAAGTTGATAATACATAAACTTTTGATACTTCAAAATTCTTTTGAACTTTAACAATCCTAAGTCTTTTGAAAAGCTTAAGAAAGAGGTCATATGCTTTTATTTTAAACCAATGCTTGTCTATTTTGAAAGACTAATACTTAAAACTCACCTTTGAATTTTGAAATTTGGTAATTAATAGTATTTTTGATGTATGCCAAAGGGGGAGAGAGAGAGGTCTAAAGTTAGAGAGGTTTAAAGTAAGAAAGCATTTCATGAATTCATGCATATGCACTTAAATACATGTTTGTTTGATACATTGCATGAGAATATGCTAAACTTGAATATTGCAAAAGGGAGAGATTGTTGTTGCAAGGAGCATCACTCCTTAGTTTTGATATATGAACGATAGTCGAAGTTAGGATTTATGTGTGTTTTAATATGTGTGTCAAGTGTGCAAGCTTAATAGGAAAGACCTAGTAGGTCAGGCAGACCAGATACTAGGTAAAACATACAAAGTCCTAGTATGTCGTGTTGATCAAATACTAGTCAGAAGATTTGACAGATCAGGAGGACCGGACACTAGGCAAGAAGTCTAGATGGGTCAGGAGACTAGACATCTGGCATGAAGACCATTAGATCAGGAGACCAAAAAATCGACATAAAGTCCAGCTGGATCAAAGAGATCGGACAGCTGGCAGGAAGCCCTGGTGGGTCAAATAGGATGTCAAGCATGGTAAGACTAGTTAGGGAACCAACAATTAAGTCTCGAGTGAAAAGGTGAGGTCGAGTCCTTTGTAGGAGGACAAAGTTAGGCTCGATCCGACATATAGTCTGTGTGGGACTAAGAAGTCAAGATCGGGTAGTATTACTACTACTATTTAATTTCATACTGTACTTTGTGTTAATCACATTTTGTAGTCCAGTCGACTAATTATTTTCCAGTCGACTTAGGTTCAGTTGGCTGGGTATGTGTTGGATCGAGCGGATCGCTAGAGGGGGGTGAATAGTGATAGAAACTCTTTTTCAAAATCGTTCGTTGAGTAGACAATTAATTGCAGCAGAAAAATAAATGACAAATAAAAAGAGAGAAATGGTTTTTTATTTGGTTCAGTAGCCTTCTACTACTCCAAGGTCCTAATAAATTCTAGATCGTACGAGAGGAAATTCACTAAAACACTCCTCCTCATTGGAGGTAGGAGTTAGACGATTACAAAAACCTTCGAAAGCAAAAGATAGAGAGACAAACCCTCTCTTCTATTAATGTAAAATGCAATGATAGAAAACCTCGATTAACAAAAAGAATTACAATATTAAAGAGACGATAAAGTAAGATTATACCAACAACTAGATAATAGAAATTAAGCTAGGGTTGTTAACACTTCGTCGTTGTAGAGTCGTCGGAGAGTCGTAGCGTTGTGGAGGCTTTTGAGCACTTAGAATTGATGAGAAAACCCTAGGAGAGACCCTCCTTTTATAGCCTTTGAGCCCCTTCTCGAGAGGAACTTCAGCCAATAAGATTTTAGCACCACCACCCTTGAAATGAGGTGATAAGCCTTGACTCCTCGAAGATGATCCTTGACCATCAGTCGAGAAGGGTTGAATCAACTACACCTTGGTTAAATCTTTACCTATAGTTTTTACAAAAAGGGTTGGATCAACTACACCTTGGTTAAATCTTTTGGACTTAAGATAAACTGAAAGCCTCTCTTTAAGCTCGAGGAGCTTGTTTAAGTCCATAGAGAGCTTTCTTTAACCAAAGTCGTTGGTCAGGTTTATCTAGACTTTCGAAACTGGGGGCTTGACTAACATAAACCCCTTCTTTAATGTATCCATTCAAGAATGCTGACTTTACATCCATTTGAAACAACTTAAATTCTTGATGTGCAGCATATGCTAATAACATTCGAATGGACTCTAATCTAGCTACTGGGGCATAGGTCTCGTTGTAATCTAAACCTTCGACTTGACTAAACCCTTTAGCGACTAGTCTAGCTTTATTTATAACTACTTCACCTTTATCATCAAGTTTATTTCTAAACACCCACCTTGTTCCAATGATTGTTTTATCTTTAGGTGGTGGTACTAATTCTCATACTTCATTCCTAGTGAATTGAGTCAGCTCTTCTTGCATTGCAATAATCCAATCGGGATCAAGAAGAGCTTGGTCAATAGTTTTGGGTTTAATTTTGGAAATCAAGGAGATTTGACTAAGGTTTCTGTATGAGGCTCTAGTTCGAACTCCTAGGCTTGGATCACCTATCACTTGGTCGATAGGATGATTCATTTGAGTCCTAGTTTGGTTTGGGTTTGGGTTTGGGTCATCTACCACTTGATCAATAGGATGACTCGTTTGAGTCTTAGTTTGGTTTGGGTTTGGGTTTGGGTCATCTACCACTTGATCAATAGGATGACTCATTTGAGTCCTAGTTTGGTTAGAGTCATCTACCACTTGGTCAATAGAATGACTTGGTTGACTTAGGTCAGGATTAATACTAGACTTGATCTCCGGATCGGAGTTGAGTCTGGTATGAATCGGCTCGCTAATTGGGGTTGCCGGGGGTTTTGTACGTTCATGTCCTTCATCAAACACTACATTGATAGTATCCTCGACTCTAAGGGTGTCATGGTTATATACTCTATAAGCTCTACTTGTAGTCGAGTATCGTAGAAAGATTCTGGTCGAGGTTTTGGATGTAAATTTCCCTAGGTAATCCTTAGTGTTTAGGATATGTACCTTACACCGAAATACCCTAAAGTACTTGATGTTAGGTATTTTATCGTAATAAATCTCGTATGAAGTCTTAAGGTGCCTCTTCACCAAAAGAATCCTATTTTGGACATAGCATGATGTACTTACAGCTTCCGCCCAAAACCTATCGGGTAGGTTATACTCGTTTAACATTGTCCTAGCGGCTTCTTGTAGGGTTCTATTTTTACGTTCTACTAGGTCATTCTGTTGTGGGGTTCTAGGGCAAGAGAACTCATGGTGGTATCCATTTAGGTTACAGAATTCTATAAACCTGTGGTTCTCGAATTCACCACCATGATCACCCTATGTCTTTTGATTTTAAGGTTTTGTTGATTTTCTATTAGTTTAAATAGGTTGATTAATTAATCTAGGGTATCACTTTTGTGTTTGATGAACCTAACCCAAGTAAATCTAGAATAGTCATCAATTATGACTAAGCAGAATTTACTCCCATTAAGTGACTTAGCTCCGTGTGAATCAAATAGATTCATGTGTAGGAGTACAAGAACACTTTTGGTTTGTTCTTGATTAGTTAGTTGATGTTGTGTCCTAGATTGTTTACCTTGTTGACAAGCATTACATATTTTATTATTCAAGTTATTGAGGTTAGGAAAACCTCTGACTAAGTCAGTCTGACTCATCTTGTGGATGAGTCTTGGGTGTGAGTGACCGAGTTGTCAGTGCCACAACCATGATTCCTCTTGCCGTGTCATAAGACACTTGGTTGAGGAGTTAGTTAAATTAATAGTATAAATATTGTTATTTCTGGTTCTCTTAAGGATTGTTTTAGAAGTTTCATTTGTATTAATTATGCATTCATTTTCTAGAAATATGACCTTATAGTTATTATCACACAATTGGCTTACACTAAGAAAATTACACTGAAAATTTTCTACCAATAAGACATTTTGAATAATAAAGTTAGAGTTGAGCTCAATATCACCTAATCCGATGATTTTGAGCTTGCCATTGTTTCCGAAGGCTACCGATCCTTGTCGTTTGAATCGAAGCTTCGAAAACTTGAGTTGATCCCTGGTCATGTGTCGGGAGCAACCACTGTCCAACATCCATTGATCCTACACGCAAGGTAGTTGGATCGGATATTGGATTTATTAAAGATTGGTTGAAGATTATTAAACTAAATCATCTCACCCATGTCTACATGATCAAACATGTTAACCCTATATGTTCTTGTGAGATGACTTCCAATTTTACTTGATTTAAATTTAATGATTTGAACACTTGTCAACCTTGCGTTAGATTTGGATTTGACCTTAGGCTCATCAAGTCACCTTTTCAAGATCATGGCTTCCAGGTCGTGGCGAGGTACAGAGGCCTTCTTTGATCGGAACAACGACTACTTCCTTAGACAAAGCCATTTTCAAGAAAATAGAGACTTGACTTACCTAAACCCACTTCCTGGTCTAACTAGTCTAGGATACGGCGAGGTAGCTTCAGCTAGTTCTGCTCGGTCAAGTGCGCCGAACTAGATACGCCTTATTTAGCTCAAATACACAGGACTCCGCTTTCCTAGCGTATTATTATCTCACCGTGTCCTGGTACTATGTTATCAAGTATTGATGAGTTATAGTCCTATCTAACCATTCTAAAAAGAAAAATAAATAACTAACCTAAGCATGCAATTTCTAAGTTAAGACACAAACAAATTTTGTACTGGCTCCCCCTGGACCGTTGAATCGATTTGGTCTCTCCACATAGTGGATTTGGTCCTTGGGAACCCAGTACTGGTTAGACCCTAAATTTGAAATCAAAGTGGTCTTAGGGACCCATGCTTGGACACGTTTTTTATGTCGACTTACAATCGACATATACGACTTGTTGGTCGTATTTGAGCTAAACCCTAGTCCAACCTTGTTGTACACGACCCTTTGCGATCCAAGTAGGATGTCAAGTCCTTTGGATCCCAAAGTGAACCTTTCCAACGTGTTCCTAATATCTTCGACTTGACTCTTCAAGAGCGAGTTCTCAACTTCGAGCTTTTCAACCCGAGTTGAGTCCTCCTCTCGAACTCGACTAGTCGAAGAGGTTAGGGAGACCTCGTGTTTGAGGAGTTTAACTTCCTCAACCAGGGCTCGACCTTGGACTCGGACTTAGCTAACTTCCTAGTTAAGAACTTAATTGCACTATAAAGCGTACTAATATGGGACCAACTTACCTTGAGAGTATCTTTTGAACCGGATGCATATTCGTGGCTTGTCTTGAATAGCACTCTCGTCTCGATTTCCGATTCTCGTTTTGTTCGACTCCATCTCCGATTCAATCGGTTTAGCCATGAGGACACGATCATCATCTTCTTCCTTGGACGCTTCTTCCCACGTAGCATTGAGTGCCTTTTTGTGTTTTGGTTCTTTGCTCTTGAGCTTTGGGCATTTGGACTTGATGTGTCCAAACCTGTTGCACTCGTAACACCTAATATTAGAACTTTTAGGCTTACCTTCATTGGGTCGAGTGATAGTTCACTTTCGACCCTTGACTATCTTCTGAACTAGGTTGACTAGTTCGGCCTCCATTTCCGGGTCGACCTCCGAATCACACTCATCTTCTTCTTCCTTTGGGGGTGGCTTGCTTGCAGTTTTCTTCCTCGAACCTGCAAAAAGTGCTATACCCTTCTTAGGTTCCGAGTTAGATTGCTCATGAAGTTTGAAATCGGAAAACAACTCATCTAACCTAAGTTTTGAAAGATCCTTGGAGACCTTGTAGGCATCGACCATGGATGCCCACAAGGTAGTCCTAGGAAATGAGTTAAGAACATACCTAATAAGATCGTAGTTTTCGACCTTTTGCTCGATCGCGTGCAGGTTATTGACTATGTCTTGAACGCGAGCGTGGAGTTGCGTCTCCATTTTGTGTTCCTGCATTTTTAGATTATATAACTTATTAAACAAAAGATCGTGCTTACATACCTTGGCTTCATCGGTCCCTTCGTGTTGCTCCACTAGCTTTGTCGAAAGGTCCTTTGCGCTGATGAAGGGGCCAACACGATTAAGTTCCTCCTTGGACAAGCCGCATTGGAGGATTTGAGTTGCCTTGGCGTCAACCTCGACTTGTCTTTTTGTCGCATTGGTCCATTGGTCATAATCCAAGGATTCACCCACTTCATTAGTAGGAAGTGTGAATCCCATTTGGATTATGATCCACATCTTGATTTGGGTTTTAAGAAAGCATTCCATCTGACCCTTCCAATAACGGAAGTCATCTCTGTTGTAAAACGGAGGTCGGACGGTGCTAAAACCCTCGAGATGGGTCATTGAAACAAAAAAGACAAAAGAATGAAGTAGAAGAAAAACCTAAAACCACAAACAATGAAAAATGTCCCAAGACTCGCGTCTTGGATTAGTAGTGCGGGAGAAGAAAGACTACACGAATGAAAATAAAAAAAAAATCGAAAAAAAATCCGTAGAAAGCTAGATTGGTGGTTTCACCAAAACTTAGCATCCCTGGCTTTGATACCAATTGTTGGATCGAGCGGATCGCTAGAGGGGAGGGTGAATAGCGATAGAAACTCTTTTTTGAAATCGTTCGTTGAGTAGACAATTAATTACAGCGGAAAGATAAATGACAAATAAAAAGAGACAAATGGTTTTTTTACTTGGTTCGTAGCCTTCGGCTACTACTCCAAGGCCCTAACGGTCCTAGACCATGTATGGAGGGCAATTCACTAAAATACTCCTCCTCGTTGGAGGTAGGAGTTAGACGATTACAAAAACCTTCGAAAGCAAAAGATAGAGAGATATACCCTCTCTTCTATTAATGTAAAATGCAAGGATAGAAAACCTCGATTAACAAAAAGAATTGCAATATTAAAGAGACGACAAAGTAAGATTATACCAACAACTAGAGAATAGAAATTAAGCTAGGGTTGTTAGCACTTCGTCGTTGTAGAGTTGTCGGAGAGTCGTAGCGTTGCGGAGGCTTTTGAGCACTTAGAATTGATGAGAAAACCCTAGGAGAGACCCTCCTTTTATATCCTTTGAGCCCCTTCTCGAGAGGAACTTCAGCCAATAAGATTTGAGCACCACCACCCTTGAAATGAGGTGACAAGCTTTGTCTCCTCGAAGTTGATCCTTGACCATCAGTCGACTGATGGCAGCATCAGCCGAATGTTGACCGTAGGCAGTCGACTAATGGATGGCAGTCGAGTCCTCCAAGCTGGTAGTCGACTAATGCTAGCTGCAGGGCAAAGTTAGCTTAACAAAAATATTATTTCGACGGCCGCTGACCGTCCGATCTCGACCTAGACCATCCATGGTATGTCTTTGGTCAGATTTACACTTAAGATCATCCCCATAAGGAGGATACGACCTCTCTTACTCTCACACACACGAGCTTTACCTCGATACTTACTGTGTCGCTTTCGCTTCCGGCCTTCCACTTGATTCCTTCGACTTCCTCTGAAATCACTTGAGTGTCGCCCGACCACCGTTGCTTCCTCCGGGTGTCGGTAGCCTTCAGCTCTAGCGTTGGAACTTTTTTGCACACTCGATTTAGCTTGTGAGATAACAATATGAGCTTAACTTTGTATCGTTTGCTATAATCAAAACTCAGGTTCAACTTAGGTGCCTACTGAACCAACAGTATGGTCCAGTCAACTGGGATGCCTAATTGGCAAGACAGTTGTTGATCGACCAGAGATCTGGAAACCAAGATGACAAGAGCTCCATTCGACTGTAAAGGCAAATTTCTTGATGCGTAGCTAGGTAATCAGGAGTCGACTAGACCAGGTCCAGTCCACTGGAAAGGCTAATGTACCAAATCAACGGGCTGATTTGGAGTCGACTAGAAAGTGTTAATAAAAGAAATGGATAACTAGCTCCAAAAATAACAATTCAAACATGTCCAATTGTTGTCACCATCAACCCTCATCCGCAAAAGCTCCAACACACTGACATCTTGCAAGACCGACACTCTGAGCTACCTTTTCATCTCTATAAGTGTTGGTATAGCTTTATTTTTCTTGTATTTAATTTTGCTTGTACTTTAATTCAAGAGAAGGTAGTGTGTTACCTTTCTCTCTATACTTTGTAAAAAGGGAATACCCTTCGAGTTCGAGGTTTCGAATCGGAGGGCCTTTAGTGGATTTCCCATCGAGGTAGCTCTTGGAGAGCTACGAGCCTTGGAGTAGCAATCCAGCTCGAGTTGTGAACCAAGTAAAAATCTTGTCATATCTTATTTCTAATTCCGCTGCATACTCTTATTTTTTAAAAAAGTAAAAAGAAAATTTTATAACTTCTGAGATTTAGCCCCCCCCCCCCTCTCTTGGAAATCTCCGATCCTACATTACCAACTCAAAAAGTGGTATAAGAGGGCACTCTTCATCACATTAATAACCGAGGGAGCAAAGCGCTAGAGGAGTAGAAGAATGGAGCTTCAAGATAAACTTGGCCATGACATTAGGGTTCCACCTACCTACGGCCGTGAAGATTTTGAGTATTAGAAAAGTAGGATGAAATATTTTCTTATATGTAATTTAGAAAAATGGCTTATTTTGATAAAAGGATTCGAAGCTTCGATGGACAAGAAGGGATGCATCCTCAAGAAGAAGAAATGGATGGAAGATCAAATTTAAGATTTCAATACCAATGAAAAGGTAACCAAAATGTTAATAAATTTGGTACCTAATGATATCTTGTCCAAGTTAGGTAACTATAGGGATGCTAAAGAGTTATGGAGCAAGTTGATTGAGCTCCATGAGAATCCTTCACCGACACAAGAAGTAGAGGAGGAATCCAAGGAGGAAGAATCAAGCTCGTCCTCTCAAGAGAGTGAAGAATCAATGGTTGAGAGGTGCTCAACGTCCAAGGTTGAAGAGGTCTCAGTAGCCTCCACTTCAAGGATTGAGGGGGAGGAGATTAGGCAACCAATATCAAAGTCAGAACAAGAAGAGCCATCTACCTCCGGGAGCCATGAAGATTTCGACCAAGCTTTCCTTACCATTCTAGGTGACTCAAATGCAATTACTAAAAATAAAAATCATATAAGTTGCTTTGAGTGTAGGGAACAAGGTCACTACAAGAGTAAATGCCCAAAAAGAGTCAAGAAGGCTCAACTGACACCAAAGGAGGAGAAGGCCAAGGAAGTCGGTGCCCCAATTCCAAAAAGAAGCACATAGTGTGCTTCAAGTGCCAACAAAGGGGGCATTATAGAAGTCAATGTCCTAGCGGGAGGAACTCTAGCAAGGACAAAGGAGGAGCTTCACATGTAGGGGGAGTAAAGGTAAACCCCAAGGTATTATTTAATAATGCTCTTTCTTTATGTAAGGATAAAAAACATGCTAGGAATAATTTTAATGAACTTACTATTGTTCATGATAAAAACCATGCTAGTAGTAATCCCAAGGATCATTTTGAAAATATTTTTTTTTCTAGGCACAAAACCTTATAATATTAGGCCTAACGATAATTCTAGGTCAATCTCATCTAAAGATAATAGGAACCTAGGCATTAATCCTAAGAAGGGTAGGCATATGCTTAGAAAGAAAGGGAATTCCCAAAAGAAAAATGAAAATTTGAAATTTGAAAAATTAAAATTAGAGATCCAAACCTTGAGGTCAAGGCTTGAGAAATTAGAAAATGTCCTTGCAATTATGACAAATTCAATTAAAGGGTTTAGGAGTCAAAACTTAGGTGTTAGGAGGCAAGAATTGCCTAATGATAAGAAAGGTTTGGGTCACAAACCTACGTCCAAGGCAGTCATGCCTACCTACCACAATGTTCCATTTAACTATGGAACAAACCATAGGTCTAGGAGTACCAAGGTCACAAGGAAAGTCATCCCTAGAGTTGACCGTGATAAGTGTCTAGTGGCCAAGGTTTCAAAGAAACCTAGGAATGCCACTAACAAGGTTACAAGGGAAGTTATCCCTACGGTTAACCTTGAGAAGACAAAAATGATCAAAGCATCCAAGCCTAGAAGGGTCATTAGGAAGGTACTAAAGAAAGATATACCTAGTGAGTACCTAGTTAACCCAAGGAGCTCAAATCGATTTTGGGTTCCTAGGAGCATGATTCCATGAGATAAATGGGTTTAGGGTGTGTCAACTGTTGATGTAGTAAGCATCACTCTTTAATTTTGATGTATGAACCACAGTTAAGAGTTAGGATCCACTTGTGATCTAATATAAGTGTTAAGTGTGCAGGCTTAATAGAAAGTCCTAGTAGGTAATGTTGACCAGATACTAGGCACGTATCTTGACATATCAAGAGGATTGGACACTAGGCATGAAGTCCAGATGGGTCGCGTGGATCGGACATTTGGCATGAAGACCAATTAGGTCAGGAGATCGGACAATCGACAAAAAGTCCTGCTGGGTCAGACAGATTGGACAACTAGTGGAATCCCTAGTGGGTCAGATCGGATGTCAAGAGTGGAAAGTCCGACAGGTAGCCGGCAGGTAAGCCTCGAGTGAAGAGGTGAGGTCGAGTCCTCTGTAGGGGGACAAAGCTAGGCGTCGATTCAACAAAAAGTCTGCATGGGACTTAGTAGTCAAGATCGGGTAGTATTACTACTATCAATTCATATTATATTATATATTGTGATAATCTGGTTTTGCAGGTTTTCAGTCGACTGGAATCCAGTCGACTGGAATACCTAGTTGGCAGTTTTGACCTAGTGATCATCGGAGATTCAGCAGCGCAAATGGAAGGAGTTCCAGTCGACTGGAGAGTTTTCAGTCAACTGGAGAGCAAAAATTCCCGATGCAGAGTCGGGTGACGTGGAGTCGACTGGAGAGGTTTCAATCGACTGGAAGACCAAAAATTTCATATCGACAGGTTAATGTGGAGTCGACTGGAAGTCATTCTAGTCGACTGGAAAATGTCTATATTACCAGTGCTGAATCGGATCTGAGTGATCAATAAAATCTACATCGAAGTGCTGTCAAAATATCCTCATGACCACAAGAGCTTCAACCATTCCGAAGGACTCTTTTCTGACACCTCGTGTTGCATCATATACTACATATTGTGTCAGTATAAAGTAGTCGTTAATCCTTTTTTTTTATTTCGCTTGTATATTTAATTTCAAGAGAGAGCAGGTTGTTACTCTTCTCTTATATTTGTAAAAAGAGAACTCCCTCCGAAGTCAAGAGTTCTTGAATCGGAGGGTATTATAAAGATTGTCCATCGAGGTAGCTCTTGGTAGAGCTACAAGTCTTGGAGTAGCAACCCAGTCTGGGTTGTGAACCAAGAAAATTGCCAGTGTCTTTAACTGTATTTAATTTCCGCTGCATACTTTATTAAAATTAATAAAAAATTATTATACATCGAGATTCATCCCCCTCTCTCGGCTTTCTCGATCCTACATCAACCCTAAATGGATGGGTAGTTAACCTAACCATAGTGAAGTTGACACTTTAGGATATTTTCAAGGTTATGTAATAGTCTGAAAATGAAATCAAAAATATATCCTAAAGAAATTTAGGATGTTCCAATAAAATTTTAGAAGTTTGAAAAGTCAATCATAATTGGCACAAGATAGGTTAAATTCAATGGTGTGTCATTTTGTTTTTTTTTTGGCACACTTAGGAATTTAGGCATTATGGGAAAATGGGGTTTAATCCTAGTAAATGACAATTAGGCTTGATATCTAGGTATTCTTATACCTTTATATTTTATTTGTCATGCTTTGTTTGTTATATGTCATGTCATGACATCATGCTTCATATTAATCATTTACAATGTCATGATAATTTTTAGGTTAATTATGTCATGCTTTTGTTTAGTTTTTTTTATGCC
Organism: Wurfbainia villosa; assembly: GCA_025175895.1. Classification (NCBI taxonomy): domain Eukaryota; kingdom Viridiplantae; phylum Streptophyta; class Magnoliopsida; order Zingiberales; family Zingiberaceae; genus Wurfbainia; species Wurfbainia villosa. The sequence goes on along the minus strand of CM045988.1, from coordinate 52,007,397 downwards.
ATGACATCATAATTATTTGAAAATTTTTTAATGTATGCAATCATTATATGTTATGATCATATTTCATGCATTAAGATTAATAAAATTGAATAAAGGGCAATAGCATGATTTGAAGTCCCATAATAAGGGAATCAAATAGAGTTGTCTAGATAAAATGCATGAACCCTTAGATTAGGGAAAAACAAAGCCCACATCTCACAAAAACATTAAATTGACATGTGTGTGTATTTATATACCCTAGACACATATGAGATGTTAGGAAAATAAGTTAAGTTCAAGGTGCATAGATGTTGCATCTAGATGAACTCAAACTCGTAATATGACATTAAAGAATCATGAAGAAAGCTAATGTACAGGTCCTGTACATCTAGCCCATAGACCATGGTTCAAAATAAGGTTTTGAAAATATTTTAAAATCATTTTAAAAAACCTGGTGAAGTCTATCTTTGGATAGCAATTACCATTGAGAAAATTGGCACAAAGTTAGACAAAAACATTAAATTTTTCAATACTTTTGAACTTTGTATCAATCTGTTAATTTAATGAGTATTTTATTATAAATTTTTTTCCCATTGTATTTCTTGTAAGTAATGCATGTATGAATTTTGAAGATTTTAAAAATTATGTACAATTACTTATGAATTTTTGAAATGTGATTAAAAATCTGATTTCTGGAAAATTAGAGTCCATTCGACTGCTACTTGGAGCAGTCGACTGGTGATGGTGTAGTCGATTGATTTCTATTTTAGTTGATTTTCATGTATAATTTCATTTTCATAAGATTTCTATTTTAGGCTACCCTAACGTTTCCTAACCCTAAGATATGCTTTGGAAAGATTTGGAATGGTTAAATTATTATTGAAAATGATAGGAGAGTTATTTAAGGTGTAGTATCGAATTTTAAGGGAGGTTAAAGTTCAAATTTGAACTTTTACCCCTATTTTCGATGTTTTAAGTTTCTTATAGGCTTAGAAACTCTCCAAGGACATTGTTGGTGATGTGTGCAAATCATATAGGGTTCTAGGAGAAGTTTTTGCATACATCTTACTGCATTTCATAATTTTTTCATGCATATTTACTTTACTTTGCACCTATTTGCTATTTTCTAGTTCAGAGATATGTTTTTGTTATTTTTATACATAGGACAACACTTTTGGAGCAAAATGGAGCATTTTATGGAGCACGGACTTTAGGGAACACGCTCTGGTCATGTCCCAAGACACGGGCATGTTCTCGAAATGGAGCCTCCAGAGTGACACACGGCTAGTCGTGTGAATTTCACATGGATGTGTGTTTTTTCCAGCCCAATTTTCAACCTAGATTTCAGCCATTTCTATCTTTTCACACAGTCGGTCATGTGAAATTCACACGATCGTGTGGCAGTGCAACGAATTCGAAGAAATAGGGTTTTTGAGCATTTATGGAAAGATGGAGCCACCTCTATATATAGGAAACTCGTCTAAGAGGCTAGGGATTGTAGGGGATCGATCGGCCGACTAGAGGGGGGTGAATAGCCATCTTTCGTTGGATGGTGGAATTTGTTCGTCTACACAATTGTTAGCGCAAGCGGAATACTAATAAAGACAAGCAAATAAATAATAAAGAATACAAACAATGCTAACACTGAAATATAACATGGTTCACGGCTACGCCGCTAATCCACGGTCCGATTCGTCCCCGGTGAGTCACTCCGCAACCAAATCACTATCGGTCTCTCCTTTGCACTAAGCTAGGTGGAGGTAACCCTTACAACTCAAAGACACTCCTTCTTTTACAATAGATGTAAAAGAAAACTAAGAGGAGTTTGAATCTTGTAGAGCACTTGGATTGTCACTTAGAGCATAAGCATTAGACATCCACAAGCCCACACCCTCTCTTTTTATAGAGAGGGCTGATTTCTTCCCGTTGGCCGCCACCAGTCGACTGACATCCTTGGAAGTCGACTGCCGCCACTTCAACGGCCTCCGAACATGTCGGATCCCGACCGTTGTAGTCCAACAGAACACTTGGCAGTCGACTGATGGATCCATCAATTGACTGCTACCTCCGTAGTCGACTGCACAGTCGGCTACGAGCGGTTCTGTGGCCCAAACCCTCTTGACAAGTCGATCATTGCTTCAAGAATGATCGATGGTCTTGGCGATCGACCATCGCCATATGGCGATCGCGCTTCGGCCAAAATCCACTGGGCCGATACCGGCGCTCGACTGGGGCGATCGCCATTTTATGGCGATCGATGTCGGGAAAACTCATCCGACACTTAGCCATTCGACCAAGTTCACCTAATGAGCTACTTACAATTCACTCATTCTCTCATCTCACTCGAAGTCCCTTGCCGAAGCTCTCTTCGTTCGCGGCCACATCCCTCGGCAGCATCAGGCGCATGACTTTGCAATGCTCCTTCGCGTCTCTTGCCTTCGAAGTCTGCTTCCTTGGCTTCGCTTCAAGTCATCTCGTCCAGCGGTCCCTCGGCAGCATCAAGTGCACGACTTTGCAATGCTCCTTCTCCGACTCAAACACGAGGTTGTGAGTGGTGAACCCGCCAAGGCTCCATGTGCGAATTACTAAGTCCTGCAAGACTCCAATGCACATATCAAATCACAATAGCAACCTAACTTAAACCCTTTGCCACACACATCAAAACCATATCACGGTAAGAGATTGCCCTAACAATCTCCCCCTTTTTGATGTGTGGCAATCTGTTTAAGTTAGGTAAAAATATTTGATAAAATATTAAGAAAGGAAAGCATGTGGATAACATGATTAGCAACTCTCCCCCTTAACACATGAAACTCCCCCTAAATATATTCCCCCTTACTTAAACATATAGTTTTCTCCCCCTTTGACACCATCAAAAAGATTAAACAAAGTTTATATATCATGGCATCAAGTATAGAGAGAAACAAAATTAAAATCAGTCAAAAACCTGATAAAATCAGGTTACTGTGCTCGTTTACAGTCCATCAGTCGACTGCTATCAGTATGGCACTCGACTGGCACAAAGAAATCCAGTTTTTTGATTTTCTGGATGAAATTCAGAAATGCACTATAAATTCCAAAAAATTTGAAAAATAGTGAAATTTGGGGAACACATTTCTTTTAGGATTCTTTATCAATGAAAAATAGTTTTCCATGAAATAACATTATATTTTCAAAGATTTGCCAAAAATCCAAAAGCTTCAAAAACAACTAGTATTTTGATCATGTTAGTATCCATTTTAACACCTAGTCTTGCTTTGGATTGTTTCAAAACATGAATACACATATTTTAAAGTAAGAATTTGTTTTGAAAACATGTGAAATATCCAACCATGATCTTTGGGCAATATTTCTATGAATTAAACATAATCCTTCCCCATGATTGGTCTCTTATTGCTATTTTGATACTTTAAATAACCATCTAAATGCCATAGGCATTAGTGGACATTTGTATCATCCTACCATCTCACCCATGCTACGTTTTCAATCAAGGTAGCCTATGGTGAGTGTGAGATGTATCCTAAAGGTATTTGTATATACTTAACCATTATTTTCATGCAATTCTATCAAGGTTAAGTATCATCTTATCATTCCACATGATCATAAAGATGTATATGAATTAATTTCATATTATGATCATGAAACACATGTATTCATCAAATTGTTATCATGCATTAGGTATTACATGATGATAATAAGGTAATCATTACCTAAAGCATGATTTATCTATTTATAGGTGCATTATCATCACCTAACACTATTTCAAAAATGTTGTCCCGCCATCCTAAGTCAACCAACATATGATATAGGTAAATTGCATATGGTTGACTACCCTAGGGTTTTCCTAACCCTTTAGGATGGATTTTGGAACCCAAAATAAGTTCTTTCCTATGGAGTTCACTAAAAATTCCTTAGGGATCCATTTTCTAGCTATTACCTTCTTTTTATCTTGATCCCTAGCTATTAGACATTTATAGGCCTTTTCATTTTTTTTTCCTTATAACCTAGGCCTTTCTTGTTGAAGCTTGCCCTTTGGCTCCCAATTATCATGTTAAGGGTATTGGAGCCTATTGTAAACTTTTCTAGGGCTTTGGTAAAGTGGTCTACCTTTTCCCTTAAAGCCCTATTTTCTTCTATGTATGCATCATTAACATCCAAAGGCATATAGTTATCATGTGAGCATGCATCATTATCATTATCATTTAAGCATGCTTTTTCTAATTTTTCTTCTAAGTCCTTAATTTGATCTAGCATGCATTTATTTTTCTTCTTTTCCCTAAATAAATCCTTAGTGAGGCTAGAAATCATGAAAACTATTTTACTAGGTGAGAGATTCGTTACCATAGTTTCCATGTCCTCTTCTTCGGATGAGGAGGATGATGAAGTTCCCCCTTCACTAGAGCTCTCCTCACTTGAACTTACTTCTTCATTTTCGGAGGAGGAGCAATCTAGGTCGTCAAAAGCCATTAGGGCAAGGTTGGAGTAGACATGTTCTTCCTCTTCGGATGATGATGAGGAAGAAGGATCATCCCATGTCTTTGCTTTGAATGCCTTGGCCTTCCCTTTTTATTTGGCCTTCTTTTCTTCTTCCTTTTTCTTTTTGCTCCCCTTCTTCTTATTTTCTTCCTTCTTTCTCTTCTCCTCCTTGCTTTTATTCAAGAGAGAACAATTGTCCCTTATGTGTCCCTCTCCTTGGCAATTGTAGCAAATAATCTTCCCCCTTGGTCTTCTCCTCCTATCATTAAATTTATTAAATTGAAAACCTTTTAATGCACGCCTTACCCTCCTTACCATATAGGCTTCTTCCGTGCTATCCATGGAGGAGGAGGAGGATGCTTCATCGGAGGAGGAGGGGATCTCCATCTTCTTCTTCCCCTTGTTGGCCAAAAGTGCTACTCCTCTTGAAGGTTGAAATTTTGGCTCTTCTATTATTCCTTCAAGTCTTGTTTCATGAAGATCCATTGTTGAAAAGAACTCCTCCAAGGTGCTCACTTCTAAATTCTTTGACATGTAGAAGGAGTCGACCATTGAACTCCATTTCGATGACCGAGGAAAAGCGTCGATTGCTTTCATAAGCATATCCCAGTTCGAAAGTCTTTCTCCTACACTCGTTAGCCCAATTAAAATTTCTTTGAATCTAGAATGTAAGGAGGTTACCTTTTCTCCCTTTTCAAGCTTGATATTTGATAGTTGGGAGCGGAGGATGTCTCTTCTTGCAAGTTTGGCCTCCGAGGTGTTGGCAATCGTGCTATTTCTCAGAATGCTCATAGGCTCCCATGTCCCCGGATTAAAATTTTCACTAATGAAAACTAATCCGGATGGGATGAGTTTCCTAAGCACAACCAATTCGTCGTCGTGCCAACGACTCGAGCGATCGCTTGAACAAACTAGTTGTTCAAGCAACCAAACTCTTCTAGTCGATTAGCCGCGGAAGAGACGACGGACGGATCACCTGTTTTTGTGTTTCTTATCGGGGTCCATGATTATACAAATACATACAAATGCAAACTAGTATAATCAACATATACTAACCTAAAGAACTTAAGCTAGCATATCAATTAAGAATAGAAACATGCAAAGATCATAAATAAAAGTTATAAAACTTTTATACCTCTTGATCTTCTATCGTATGTCCTAACCTCCTTGTAGACTTCGTGTGGGCGAAGATCCTCCACAAGTTGAAGCTTCTTAGATCTTCTTCAATCCAAAGAATGAAGAACTCTCTTTCCCTTCTTGCTTGAGCCAACCACCAATCCACAAAGGATTGATGCCGCCGGCCCCAAGAATAGAGAGAACATAATGGAAACAACCAAGCAACCGAACTAGGGACAAACCCTAGCTCCTAGTGCCGCCGGCCAAGAGGAAAACAAAGGGAAAAGAGGAATAGGTTGGGCACTACCAAAGGTATAGGAAAAAGGATAGGAACCGGCCAACACCCTAGGAAGAAGAAGAACACTTCCCCTATAGTTGCCACCTACCTTACCTTTCAAACCCTAGCCACCCAACCAAGCTTCCTTTGGATTTCTTGCCGCCCAAGGTAGAGGAAGAGAAGGTAGTGGCCGCCAACCCTTAGAAGGAAGAAGATGAGCCCTTCCCTATAGTTGCCAACCATAACTTCCAAACCTAGCCGCCTAATCCAAAGAGTCAAACCCTAATCTAATTAGGGTTTCCTCCATAGGTTTCTTGCCGCCTAAGCATGGTGGAGAGGAGAGATCTAGGAGCTAGTCACCTCGAAGGAAGAAGACAAGCTCATCCATAGGTTGCCGCCCCCTCTAGCTCCACCAACTTGGCCCAACCTAAGGAACCAAAACCCTAATTAGGGTTTCCTCCTTGAGGTTGCTTGCCGCCCAAGTAATGCTAGGCTAAACCCTAATTTCCTTAGCATCCATCATGAACCATCCAAAAACTTAGTTGCACCAACCCATGCTCCTTATATAGAACTTAGGAGAAAATTGGTTATTGATGAGGTAGCCAAAAATATAGGAACTAATTCCCAATTTTCTTGCCGCCCCCCCTTATCCAACCTTTCCTCTCCCTTTTATATAGAGTTAGGTTTAGGCCTTGGTTTAATCTCCACCGTCGGTTCTAGGGTTTTAATCTCAACCGTCGGATTTAGAGATTTAATCTCAACCGTCGGTTCTAGGAAATAATCCCAACCGTCGGATCTAGAGATTTAATCTCAACCGTCGGTTCTAGGAATTTAATCCCAACCGTCGGATCTAGAGATTTGTTTTCCATCATTTGATCTAGACTTCATGAGGTTTATATAAGGCTACGATAGGGACCATGAGGAGGAGTTGGGTCTTGGCCACCCGATGGATCGGAACCACACAAACTTGATCCATCAATGATGTTCCATTCCACTAGAGGATCATCATCGAACTACCTCACCAACCCCCATAAATTAATATGGGCTCCATATATTATTTGTACATCCATCTCCCCGTGTTTAAGATATCGAATGTCCGTCAATTAATTGATTTACTGACCATCAATTAATTAACATCTAACTCCTCGAGTAGTACCACTCAACCTTATCATCATGTTGACTAAGTCAACCTGCAGGGTTTACATGATGAACCTTATGAGCTCCTCAAGGGGACATCATCAACCTAATATATAGGACACGGATTCCTCCTATAATCAACGGCACACCATGTAAATAATATCACTTCCCAACTTACCGGGCATATTGATTTAATCCATAGAAATCTCACCCTCTGGTAAATCAAAGAAATAAATACTAAGTACATGTGCCCGTTATTATATCGGGATTAAGAGCATGTACAACATAATATCCGAGGTCCAATTCAATTATGTAGTCAGCAATAAATTGAATCACCTCTATGTCGGTCCTGCTCAATACACCGAGGTGTACTAGTGTAACTCTATGTTCAAGATAAAACAATACCAAGCTACACTACAACCATGCCAATGGTTTGTCCAAAACCATCTTGGTTGTGAGCCTCTACTTATATTCTACAAGGGACTGATAACATGATCTTTTGTGCCGCACCCAGGCACCATGTTATCTACAATGTAAAATATTAGACAATATGCACACATATAAATATAACGTGCAAACAATGATCATGTGATTCTTATTTCAAAATAAAGATGTCCATACAAAAGAGCTAGGCTTTCAGTATACATCCCAACAATCTCCCACTTATACTAAAAGACTATGCTGTCCTCTTACTGCCATACATCTGATTCCCCTTCCCTCCACTTGCCTATCAAAGCTCTTGCCAGAAGGGCCTTAGTGAAAAGGGTCTACCAGGTCATCCTCTGATGTAATCTAGGTGACAGCTTACTTCTACCTCCTTTACGATTTCTCGTATCAGGTGGTACTTGCACTCTATGTGTTTACTAGCCTTATGAGCTCGTGGTTCCTTCGAGTTTGCAACTGCACCATTATTATCACAATTAATTGTGATAGTTCTGGGCAAACCAGGAATCACATCCAAGTTCATCAGGAAGTTCCTGAGCCATCTGACTTCTTTGGCGCCTAGGTGCCACATACTCGACTTCCATGGTGGAGTCCGCCACGCATTTACCTTAACACTCCTCCATACTATGGCTCCACCTCCCAAAGTAAACACAAACCCTGAGGTAGACTTACTATTATCCCTATCAGATTGGAAATCAGAATCCGTATAACCCACAGGGAGTAATTGGTCTGCCCAGTAAACTAGCATATAATCCCTAGTCCTTCTCAGGCACTACAATATATTCTTTACCGATCCAATGTCTGCATCTGGATTACTCTGATATCTGCTGACCATGCCTATGGCAAAGCAGATATCTGGTCTCGTACATAGCATACATTAGGCTTCCTACCGCCGAAGCATAAGGAACTGCCTATATCTCCTCTATCTCCTCAGATGATCTAGGACACATCTGCTTAGATAAAGGAACTCCATGCCTGAAGGGTAGAAAACCCTTCTTGGAGTTTTGTATGCTAAAACGATCCAAAACCATGTCTATGTATGAAGCTTGGGATAAGCACAACAACCTTGATCCCAAGGTTGTGACCCACTTCTCCCAAGTCCTTCATATCATACTGTTTGGACGACCATACCCTTACGTCTGATAACACTTCGATGTTGTCGCCAACCACCAAAATGTCATCTACGTATAGTACAAAAATACCACTACGTTTCCGTCACATCTCTGATATACACAAGACTCATCCAGACTTTGAATAAATCCATAAGACTGGATTTACTTCCTCAAAGCGGATGTCCCAAGACTTCAAAGCTTGCTTGATCCATAAATGGACGATTAAGCTTATATACAATACGCTCTTTGCCCTTAGCAATGAATCCCTCTGGTTGCTTCAAATAGATGTTTTCCTCAAGACTTCCATTAAGGAAAGCTGTCTTGACATCCATCTATCACACCTCATAATCCATATGAGCTGCAATGCATAAGAGCTCCCAGACCTGACTTGAATCCATAGATTCAATCTCAATATTCATTGCACTTTGCAAAGATGTTGTATTTATATCTTGGATTTCCTCGTCGTATATCTAGGGATCAGGTTCATGTTTGCTAGGGACCAAATCAGAAGATTTGTCCAAAAACATGAATCTAAGAGGTTGTCTAACAACCCTCCCACTACGATGAGGTATCTTCTGTGTATCCTCTGTGACACGCCAGGTGCGATGACATGTGGTATGTCCTCTTGTACCGGTGGTACTAAAGAAGTGACTTCCCTTTTAACTCCTCCAGAACAATTTTACTCTTGGGCTTGTGACTTATCACATAGTCTTCCTCTAGAAATCTGGCATTCGTGTTGACGATCACCCTCTGATCTCTAGGACTACAAAACAAGTCAGAATAACTCATCATCGATCTAACCATCTCCATAAGAGTCCTTTTCCTTCGTACTGCTACACTGTTCTGCTGGGGTGTACCAGGTGCAGTCAATTGGGATTGAATCCCAACCTCTGATAAGTAGTTCCTATACTCTCCCAAGAGGTTCTGACCACCACGATCAGATCGTAGTGTCATCCATATCTTGAATAATTGTCTATAAAAGAGACGAAATATTCAAGATTACCTCTTGCCTAGATAGCCATAGGACCACACAAATCAGAATGAACCATTTCTAACACATCTTTGGATCTATACCCCTTGGCCTTGAAAGGCCTCTTGGTCATCTTACCCTCCAAGCAAGATTCGTAGGTTGGGAGATCCTCCACCACTAATGAACCCAAAGGTCCATCAGCTATCAACCTTTGAATTCTGCTTAGGTTAATGTGACCAAGCCTAAGAAGCCAAAGATATGTTTGGTTCATCTTCGAAGGTTCTTTTCTCTTATTGGAATTAGAAGATGAGTTATTAACTTCAATTTGCATCGTGGGAGGTTTTGGTTCAAATTTCCTTTCAATGTACTTGAATAGATATTCTCCCTATTCCTTTTTATAACAACTCTGTCATTAAAAGAAATAGAATATCCATCCATAATAATTTAGAAACTGAAACTAAATTCTTTCTAAATAAATGTACATAAAGGGAATTTTCCAGAACCAAAGTTTTATTATTTTCAAGAGATAAATAAAACTTCTCCCACTGCAATAGCCGCCATCATGGCATTGCCCAAGTAAATGGTATTATCCCCTTTAACTAGTCGTCGGGTTTCCTGGAACCCCTGCGAAGTATTGCAGACATGATTAGTGGCTCTCGTATCTACTCACCAGGTGCCGGTAGATATCACCGCTAATCATGTTTCAATGACTAGTCCAAAAGATATACCTTTTGTTACATTGCTTGGATTGGGACAATCCTCCTTCTTCCAATGTCCATCGCTAGTAAGTGAAGTACTTGCCTTTTCGGCTTCTTCACTCTTCCCTGAGATCCTCCCACCATCTTTGCTTCACCTTGTTTCTTCTTCTTCTTGCCTTTCGGCTTAGAAGTAGAAACTCTTTTGAGCAATGATGGCTTGAGGACACTCTTCGAAGATTGCATACTAGCAGATAAGACAATATTTGGATTCATTTCCAATCAATATAATTTGGGTACAATAAGTTTATTTCCTTTAGTATCAAAATAAGTGGACTGAAAGTCAATTTTGAAAATCCTAAGAATCACATAGATCATTACTTTAGATTTCAAAAAATTATTGATTCCTCAAACAATAAAATTTCGAAATCAACCAACACCTCAAAACACCGAGAATATCGCATGCCATAGTGTGAGCGATATCTGAATTCTACATTTGTAAGAGGAGGTTTTACCCATTAATTTTATTATCTTGTCAACCTTACTTTTTGACAAATAAAATTAATAGTTGGTTCCTCTTTGGCCCTACAAATAAAAGCAGTGACTCCGATGGGGAGGATACTTTTTATTTGCATCTAAGTGTGCACCATTACACGATACTAAGGGAATTATTTCGGATTATGTGCCTTACCGCTGTGGAAGTACACACGCTCCTAGATAATTTCCTATAACCATTATTTGACCTAGTGATCCGCAAACAAACTCATCCGATGGGGAGGAAGGCACTCAGAGCCGACGCACAAGTTTGTTGCATCACTCAAATTGTAATGGAGGCCATGAGGAATTAATTAAAATGTCCCTCTCCCACTTAGGAAATTGAAAATGAGGAATTTTCAAGCACACAAAACATGCTTATTATTACTGTAGATTTCAATAAAAATTATTGATTCCTCAAACAATAAAATTTCAAAATCAACCAACACCTCAAACAGAGAATATCGCATGCCACGATAGTGTGGACGATATATCGAATTCTACATTTGTAAGAGGAGGTTTAACCCATTAATTTTATTATCTTGTCAACCTTACTTTTTGACAAATAAAATTAATAGTTGGTTCCTCTTTGGCCCTACAAATAAAACTACTTTTTATTTGCATCTAAGTGTGCACCATTACACGGTACTAAGGGAATTATTTCGGATTATGTGCCTTACCGCTGTGGAAGTACACACGCTCCTAGATAATTTTCTATAACCATTATTTGACCTAGTGATCCGCAAACAAACTCATCCGATGGGGAGGAAGGCACTCAAAGCCGACGCGCAAGTTTGTTGCATCACATGTCAAATTGTAATGGAGGCCGCAGGAATTAATTAAAATGTCCCTCTCCCACTTAGTAAATTGACAATGAGGAATTTTCAAGCACACACAACATGCATATAAAACAAATCAGCAATAAATATGGAAAAATCAGAATTTTTCCAACTATTATGGCATTGTTCTCCAATATGCGTCCCGTCGTGTCGCCACCTCGTCCGCTCCTCCTACGCCATGTACGAGCCAACCGGAGATCCGAGCCGAGAATAAAACCTATTTTATTTTACATCCATCGATCCTATACTCCACAAGGGAGTGTACATGAAAACTAGATCGAAAGTAAAATAAAATAAAGAGTGGCTAAACAATGCCGTATTCAATTACAAAAATTAAATACTAATTTAGCCTCGTCAACCCCGAGGATTCAAATAATCTACAATCACACACACATGCAATCACATACACACTTATATAGCCATAATAGTTGGATCTTATGCCTGCAACCAAAAAGTTAGCCTACGCACATCCTACTATTATCCGGCATACACAATATATGATAAGTGCGTGAAAGTAACCGAATCCAAAACACACAAAACCGGAAACCGTGGCTCTGATACCAATTGTTGGCAATCGTGCTATTTCTCAGAATGCTCATAGGCTCCCATGTCCCCGGATTAAAATTTTCACTAATGAAAACTAATCCGGATGGGATGAGTTTCCTAAGCACAACCAATTCGTCGTCGTGCCAACGACTCGAGCGATCGCTTGAACAAACTAGTTGTTCAAGCAACCAAACTCTTCTAGTCGATTAGCCGCGGAAGAGACGACGGACGGATCGCCGGTTTTTGTGTTTCTTATCGGGGTCCATGATTATACAAATACATACAAATGTAAACTAGTATAATCAACATATACTAACCTAAAGAACTTAAGCTAGCATATCAATTAAGAATAGAAACATGCAAAGATCATAAATAAAAGTTATAAAACTTTTATACCTCTTGATCTTCTATCGTATGTCCTAACCTCCTTGTAGACTTCGTGTGGGCGAAGATCCTCCACAAGTTGAAGCTTCTTAGATCTTCTTCAATCTAAAGAATGAAGAACTCTCTTTCCCTTCTTGCTTGAGCCAACCACCAATCCACAAAGGATTGATGCCGCCGGCCCCAAGAATAGATAGAACATAATGGAAACAACCAAGCAACCGAACTAGGGACAAACCCTAGCTCCTAGTGCCGCGGGCCAAGAGGATAACAAAGGGAAAAGTGGATTAGGTTGGGCAACACCAAAGGTATAGGAAAAGGATAGGAACAACACCCTAGGAAGAAGAAGAACACTTCCACTATAGTTGCCACCTACCTTACCTTCCAAACCCTAGCCGCCCAACCAAGCTTCCTTTGGATTTCTTGCCGCCCAAGGTAGAGGAAGAGAAGGTAGTGGCCGGCCAACCCTTAGAAGGAAGAAGATGAGCCCTTCCCCTATAGTTGCCGCCCAACCATAACTTCCAAACCTAGCCGCCTAATCCAAAGAGCCAAACCCTAATCTAATTAGGGTTTCCTCCATAGGTTTCTTGCCGCCTAAGCATGGTGGAGAGGAGAGATCTAGGAGCTAGCCACCTCCAAGGAAAAAGACAAGCTCATCCATAGGTTGCCGCCCCCTCTAGCTCCACCACCCTTGGCCGCCCAACCTAAGGAACCAAAACCCTAATTAGGGTTTTTTCCTTGAGGTTGCTTGCCACCCAAGTAATGCTAGGCAAAACCCTAATTTCCTTAGCATCCATCATGAACCATTCAAAAACTCAGTTGCCACCCAACCCATGCTCCCTTATATAGAACTTAGGAGAAAATTGGTTATTGATGAGGTAGCCAAAAATATAGGAACTAATTCCCAATTTTCTTGCTGCCCACCTTATCCAACCTTTCCTCTCCCTTTTATATAGAGTTAGGTTTAGGCCTTGGTTTAATCTCCACCGCCGGTTCTAGGGTTTTAATCTCAACTGGCCGGATTTAGAGATTTAATCTCAACCGCCGGTTCTAGGAAATTTAATCCCAACCGCCGGATCTAGAGATTTAATCTCAACCGCCGGTTCTAGGAATTTAATCCCAACCGGATCTAGAGATTTGTTTTCCATCATTTGATCTAGACTTCATGAGGTTTATATAAGGCTACGATAGGGACCATGAGGAGGAGTTGGGTCTTGGCCACCCGATGGATCGGAACCACACAAACTTGATCCATCAATGATGTTCCATTCCACTAGAGGATCATCATCGAACTACCTCACCAACCCCCATAAATTAATATGGGCTCCATATATTATTTGTACATCCATCTCCCCTTGTTTAAGATATCGAATGTCCGTCAATTAATTGATTTACTGACCATCAATTAATTAACATCTAACTCCTCGAGTAGTACCACTCAACCTTATCATCATGTTGACTAAGTCAACCTGTAGGGTTTACATGATGAACCTTATGAGCTCCTCAAGGGGACATCATCAACCTAATATATAGGACACGATTTCCTCCTATAATCAACGGCACCATGTAAATAATATCACTTCCCAACTTACCGGGCATATTGATTTAATCCATAGAAATCTCACCCTCTGGTAAATCAAAGAAATAAATACTAAGTACATGTGCCCGTTATTATATCGGGATTAAGAGCATGTACAACATAATATCCGAGGTCCGATTCAATTATGTAGTCAGCAATAAATTGAATCACCTCTATGTCGGTCCTGCTCAATACACCGAGGTGTACTAGTGTAACTCTATGTTCAAGATAAAACAATACCAAGCTACACTACAACCATGCCAATGGTTTGTCCAAAACCATCTTGGTTGTGAGCCTCTACTTATATTCTACAAGGGACTGATAACATGATCTTCTGTGCCGCACCCAGGCACCATGTTATCTACAATGTAAAATATTAGACAATATGCACACATATAAATATAATGTGCAAACAATGATCATGTGATTCTTATTTCAAAATAAAGATGTCCATACAAAAGAGCTAGGCTTTCAGTATACATCCCAACATGAGGTACCTTCATGAAGCTCTACTAGCTTCTCCCACATCTCCTTCACACTAGAGCATTCCCCAATCCGGTTAACTTCTTGTTGGGGGAGTACATTGTAGAGGTGGTGCTTGGCCTTTGAATTCGCCAAGTACTCCTCTCTTTGTCTTTTACTCCATCTTGATTTCTCCTATAGCTCCCCTTCTTCATTCCTAGGCATCTCGAAACCGTTTTCCATAATTAATAAAATTTTGAAGTCGGTTTCGAAGAATACCTCCATTCTCTTTTTCCACCAAGAGAATTCACCCTCGAACTTTGGCGGATGAATATTAGAGCCGATCATTCTTGAATGTGCTTGTTGTGGCGGTTAGTCCTCGACAAGCTTTCCTTGGCTCTGATACCACTTGTAGGGGATCGATCGGCCGGCTAGAGGGGGGTGAATAGCCCTCTTTCGTTGGATGGTGGAATTTGCTCGTCTACACAATTGTTAGCGCAAGCGGAATACTAATAAAGACAAGAAAATAAACAATAAAGAATACAAACAATGCTAACACCAAAATATAACGTGGTTCACGGCTACGCTGCTAATCAACAGTCCGATTTGTCCCCGATGAGTCACTCCGCAAATCACTATCGGTCTCTCCTTTGCACTAAGCTAGGTGGAGGTAACCCTTACAACTCAAAGACACTCCTTATTTTACAATAGATGTGAAAGAAAACTAAGAGAAGGAGTTTGAATCTTGTAGAGCACTTGGATGGTCACTTAGAGCATAAGCATTAGGCATCCACAAGCCCACACTCTCTCTTTTTATAGAGAGGGTTGATTTCTTCCCGTTGGCCGCCACCAGTCGACTGACGTCCTTGGCAGTCGACTGCCGCCACTTCAACGACCTCTGAACAAGTTGAATCCTGACCGTTGTAGTCCAATGGAACACTTGGCAGTCGACTGATGGATCTATCAGTCGACTGCTACCTCCGTAGTTGACTGCCCAGTCGGCTATGAGCGGTTCTGTGACCCAAATCCTCTTGACCGATCGCGCCTTGGCCGATCGATGGTCCAACGATCGGCCGTCATATGGTAGCATTGCTCCGCCAAAATCCACTAAGACAGATACCAATCGAACCACATTCGACTCAGAGCAGTCGACTGATGTTGGGAAAACTCATCCGACATTTAGCCATTCGGTGAAGTTCACCTAATGAGCTACTTACAATTCACTCATT
This sequence comes from Wurfbainia villosa, assembly GCA_025175895.1. NCBI lineage: Eukaryota > Viridiplantae > Streptophyta > Magnoliopsida > Zingiberales > Zingiberaceae > Wurfbainia > Wurfbainia villosa. Next base: position 51,991,621 of record CM045988.1, on the reverse strand, counting down.
CTCTCATCTCACTCGAAGTCCCTCGTCGAAGCTCTCTTCGTTCGCGGCCACATCCCTCGGCAGCATCAGGCGCACGACTCTGCAATGCTCCTTCGCGTCTCTTGCCTTCAAAGTTTGCTTCCTTGGCTTCACTTCAAGTCATCAAGTCCGGCGGTCCCTCGGCAGCATCAAGTGCACGGCTCTGCAATGCTCCTTCTCCGACTCAAGCACGAGGATGTGAGTGGTGAACCCGCCAAGGCTCCATGTGCGAATTACTAAGTCCTGCAAGACTCCAACGCACATATCAAATCACAATAGCAACCTAACTTAAACCTTTTGCCACACACATCAAAACCATATCAATGCAAGAGATTGCCCTAACAGGGATCACGCTAGGGAGTGACCCTCCCTAAGGATCCCAAACCTCAAAAGGAGGCCAGACGGCTAGGACGGCAAATAGGTGCCCTAAAAAGCACAAAAGGCTCACAACAAGGAGAAGGAAAAGTGGCTCAAGGGCGGGATTGCACTCCAACACATGGGAAAGAAATCAAGACGTCTCCAGAAAGCATTTAGGGCATAAGTTTTATTGTTGAATTTTTATTTGAATTGTAATTCTTAAGGATACAATGTCTTGTGCATGTCTTTTCTTATCTATGGAGTAGATCTCTCGATTCTATGATTAGGGAGTAACTTGTGCAAGTTGGACATGCTAGTTCAAATATATTTCTACTTTCCTTGATTATGTTTGTAGTTTATGATATCTAGGTTTAATGATAATTGCATCTTGGTTATATTCCTATTGTTCTTAGTCGATATAGAGGCCGAAAGCCTCTATATCGAAACCTAGGATAATCAAGGAGGAACCTCCCGGTCATCCTCCCTCCCAAAATCATAGGAAATAGGTCGTGAAAGAGTAGGACATGAAATATGGTTTACTTGTTCATGGGGACCCATAGGACATCTTAAAGCCCTACTAACCTATTCTAGCAGAAGGCCCAAAGTAGAAGAAATCAACTCTAAAAGGGTTGTGGGAACCTAGTGATAGGGGGCTTCTCAAGGATAGCAACCTCCTGAGCTATGACGATATGAAAGGGAAACTTGGTTAGGAATAAGCAATTTCCAATAGAAGCAAAAGTTTATCGGGATTACATACGATGATCCTCTCGGAAGATCGCAATTAGAAAACCTAGGAGCATTAACTTAATAGCATGTTCGGCGATGCACAAGTGAAATCGAAATCCTAGAATCCCTTGACCAACCCTTGAGAAACCCCTTCATTCTTTCTTCAAGTGACAAAGCACTAGAGCTAGCTCACAACCAACCATCTTAACTCAAGAAGTGATTCACTCTGAACAACATACGTTCACTAGACATCCAGTACTCGAAATCACAGTCTGTGGAATCGATACATAATTTATCTCTTGACGACAACCGTGCACTTGTGGGCATTCAGCACAAGCATGCCCCTCAAATCCTTGGCAATCTCGGTTGGAGATTTGAGGTCGTGTGCTTGTTAGGATGTATACTAAAAGTCTAGCTTTTGTATGAACATCTTCATTTTGAAATAAGTATCACATGATCATTGTTTGTATTTTATATTTATTCATATTGTCTGATACTTTACATTGTAGATAACATGGTGTGTGGTGTCACACAGAAGATCATGTTATCAGTTCCTTATAGAGTATAAGTAGAGGCCCACAACCAAGATGGTTTTGAACAAACCATTGGCATGGTTGTAGTGTAATTTGGTATTGGTTTATCTTGACCATAGAATTACACTAGTATACTTTGTGTGTATTGAGCAGGACCGATTTAGAGGTGATTCAATTTATACTGACTATATAATTGAATCAGACCTCAGATATTATGGTGTACATGCTCTTAATCCCTATATAATAACGGGCACATGTACTTAGTATTTATTTCTTTGATTTACCAATGGGCGAGATTTATGTGTTAAGTTGATAGGTCTGGTAAGTTGAGAAATAATATTATTTACATGATGTGTCGTTGATTATAGGAGGAAATCGTATCCTATACACTAGGATGATGATGTCCCCTTGAGGAGCTCATAAATTTCATCATGTAAATCCTACAGGTGGACTTGGTCCAACATGATGATAAGGATGAGTGGTACTACTCATGGAGTTAGATATTGATTAATTAAATTTTTAGTAATTTAATTAATTAATGGACATTCGATATCTTAAACATGGGGATATATTTTGTACAAATAATATGTGGAGCCCATATTTAATTATGGGGGTTGGTGAGGTAGATCAATGATGATCCTCTAGTGGAATGGATCATTATTAATGGATCGGGTTATATGTGGTTCGGATCCAATGGGTGGCCAAGATCGAACTCCTCCTCATGGTTCCTATTGTATCCTATTATAAATACCTCATGAAGCCTAGATCTAGATAACAAGGTGGAGGGGCAAGGGCACAAAAGGGTGCTAGGGTTTTGCTTCTTTAGGGCCAACGACAACAAAGGAGTTAGGGTTTTCTTCTCTTACTTTCTCTTGGCCAGTGCCTCCTCTCCCTCTCCTAGGGCCGATGGAAACAAGCAAGGAGGAAGAGGGTTCTCTCTTCCTCAATCTCCTCTCCTCTCTTTAGGGCCGATGGACACCACACTTGGAGTTTTGGTGGTCGGTACAAGCAAAGAGAAGAGGAGAAGGCTTTGTGTTCGGCACAAGAAAAGAGAAGGGAGGGTTTTCTTCCCTTGTTCGGAGCGAGCAAGAAAGGGAAGATACGTGATCTAGGAGGCTTTAATTCTTGGAAGATCGTTGCCCACACGACTTCCAAGAAGAGTATAGGAATACAATAGAAGATCAAGAGGTAAAACAAGAGGTATAATCTTGTTTAATATTAATTCTTGTTCTTTTGTATTTTGCATGTTGTTGATTGACATGGACCTCGATCATAAACACAAAAATCGGTGATCCATTCATCATCTATTCTGCGGCTAATCGAGGAAAAGGGTTAGGTCGCTTGAACAAAAAGTTTGTTCAAGCGACCACTCAAATTGAATAGCACGATGATGAATCGGTTGCTTGGGTAGTCCATCTCCGTCCAGATTAGTTTTAATTAATAAAATTTTAATCCGAGGATGTGAGATAGGATCGCCATGCACAAGCGACCGAAGCGAAGCGAAACTCTCCTTCAAGTGGTTTTAGAGCCACGATTTCTGGTTTTGTGTATTTTGGATTCGGTTACTTTCACACATTTATCATATATTGTTTATGTTGGATAATAGTAGGATGTGCGTAGGCTAACTTTTTTCTTGCAGGCATAAGATCCAACTATTATGGCTATGTGAATGTATGGGATTGTGTGTGTGATTGTAATTAATTATTTGAATCCTGGGGTCGATTTGAGGCTAATTAGTATTTAATTTTTGTAATTAAATACGGTATTTTTTAGCCACTCATTTTAATTTACTTTCAATCTAGATATGTTGTACACTCCTTCGTGGAGTATAGGATCGATGGATATAAATTAAAATATTTTATCTCAACTCGGATCCCCTTGTGGCTTGCACATGGTAAAGGGAGGAGCAGATGAGGTGGCGACACGACGGGAAGCATATTGGAAAAAAAAAGCCATAATAGTTGGAAAATTATTTTTTCATATTTATTTCTTATTGTTTGATATGCATGTTGTGTGTGTTTGAAAATTCCTCAATTTTAAATTACTAAGTGGGAGAGGGATATTTTTTTAATTCTCGGGGCCTCAATTACAATTTGACATGTGATGCGAACAAACTTGTGTGTTGGCTCTGAGTGCCTTCCTTCATATCAGATGAGTTTGTTTTGTGGTTCACTTGGTCAAATATGGTTATAGGAAATTATTTAGTAGCGTGTGTACTTTCCCATCGGAAGGCACATAATCAGAGGTAATTGTCTTAGTATCGGGTAATGGTAAACACTTAGATGCAAATAAAAGTATCCTCCCCATCGGAGTCACTACTTTTATTTATAGGGTCGAAGAGGAACCAACTATTAATTTTATTTATCAAAAAGTAAGGTTGACAGGATAATAAAATTAATGGGTAAAACCTCCTCTTACAAATGTAGAATTCGTATACGTCCACACTATCGTGGCATATGATATTCTCAATGTTTTGAGGTGTTGGTTGATTTTAAAATTTTATTGTTTGAGGAATCAATAAATTTTTGAAATCTAATGTTTTGATCACTGTGATTCTTAGGTTTTTCAAAATGGCTTTTCAACCCACTTGCTATGATTCTAAAAGAAAATAAACTTATTGGCCATAATTATGTTGATTGGAAACGGAATCTGGACATTGTCTTGACTGCTGAGGAGTACAAATATGTACTCTTCGAAGAATGTCCTCCTAAACCCATGGATGATTCTAGTGAAAAGGAGAAAGAGAGTTATAGGAAGTGGATCAAGGCAGATGAGATGGTGCGGTGTTACATTTTAGCTTCTATGTCAAATGTATTACAACATCAACAGCAGACCATGACTATTGCCTATGACATGATGCTCAATCTCAAGGAACTTTTTGAACACTAGAATCGGGCTGCTAAGCAGGAAGCTATGATGAACTTGATGATGACCACCATGATTGAGAGAACACCCGTGAGGGATCATGTTCTCAAGATGATGGCTCATTTGAATGAGCTGGAAGTCCTTGGAGCGGAGATCGATGGGAAAACCCAGGTCAATATCATTCTCCAATCTCTATCTAGAAGTTTTGGACAGTTTCGCCTGAACTACAACATGAATAAAAGGTTGTATTCATTCGCGGAGCTTCTGACAGAACTCAAGACGATAGAGGGGCTTTTTCATCAGAGTGCTCATGCCATGGTTGCTCAGAAGGTTTCTACTTCTAAACCGAAAGGCAAGAAGAAGAAGAAACAAGGCATAGCAAAGATGGTAGTAGGACCTCAGGCAATAGTGAAGAAGCCGAAAGGCAAGTGCTTCACTTGCAAGCATACTGAACATTGGAAGGCAGACTGTCCTAACCAAAAATAGAACAAAGGTATATCTTTTAGTTTAGTCATTGAAACATGTTTAGCAGTGTTATCTATCGGTACTTGGTGTGTAGATACGGGAGCCACTGATCATGTCTACAATTCTTTGTAGGGGTTCTAGGAAACCAGACGACTAGCTGAGGGAGAGATTACCATCTACATGGGAAATGCTACAAAGGTGGTGGCTATTACAGTGGGAGACATTTATTTATCTTTTGATAGAAATAAAACTTTGGTTCTGAGAAATTGCTTTTATGTACCTACATTTAGAAAGAATTTGATTTTAGTTTCTAAATTATTTATGGATGAGTATTCTATTTCTTTTAATGATAGAGTGGTTATAAAAAGGAATAATGAGATTATCTGTTTTGGTGCGTTGGTAGGCAATTTATACACTCTTGAACCAAAAACTCCTATTATGCAAATAGAAATAAATAACTCATCTTCTAAATCTAATAAGAGAAAAAAACCTTCGAAAATGAATCAAACATATCTTTGCCATCTAATGTTAGGTCATATTAACCTGAGTAGAATTCAAAGGTTGATAGCTGATGGACCTTTGGGTTCATTAGTGGTGAAAGATTTCCCAACCTGTGAATCTTGCTTGGAAGGTAAAATTACCAAGAGGCCTTTTAAGGCCAAGGGGTATAGTGTCAAAGATGTGCTGGAATTGGTTCATTCTGATTTGTGTGGTCCAATGTCTATCCAGGCTAGAGGTGGTTTGAATATTTCATTTCTTTTATAGACGATTATTCAAGATATGGATACATTTACTTGATACACCGCAAGTCTGAATGCTTTGACAGGTTCAAAGAATTCAAGGCGGATGTGGAGAAATGTCAAGGTAAAAGTATTAAGACACTACGATCTGATCATGGTGGTGAGTACCTCTTGGGAGAGTTTAGGAATTACTTATCAGAGGCTGGGATTCAATCCCAACTATTTGCATTTGGCACACCCCAACAGAATGGTGTGGCAAAGTGAAGGAATAAGACTCTTTTGGAGATGGTTAGATCGATGATGAGTTATTCTGAGTTACCAGATTCATTCTGGGGGAATGCTCTAGAAACGATAGTGTATATGTGAACTTGGTACCATCTAAATCAGTACCTTCTACTTCCATAAAATTGTAGTCTGGGCGAAAGCCTAGTCTGAGACATATTCAGATTTGGAGTAGTCCAGCACATGTGCTGAAGGGAGATGCTGGTAAGTTGGAATCTCATACAGAAGTGCACCTGTTCGTAGGCTATCCTAGAGGAATAAAAGGTGGTTTTTTCTATAGTCCTAGAGATTAGAGGGTGATCATTAGCACGAATGTACGATTTTTAGAGGAAGACTATGTGATGAACCACAAGCCCAGGAGCAAGATTGTTCTAGAAGAATTAAGAGGGGAAGTCACTACTTCAGTAACAATGGTAAAAGAGGACATGCCACAAGTGACTGCATCGCGTGTCGAGGATACATAGGTGATACCTCGTCATAGTGGGAGGGTTGTTAGACAACCTGATAGATTTATGTTCTTGGGAGAATCTTCTGATTTGGTCCCTGGCGAACATGAACCTGATCCTTGGACATATGACGAGGCACTCCAAGATAAAGATACAGTATCTTGGCAAAGGGCGATGAATTTTGAGATAGAATCTATGGATTCAAATCAGGTCTAGGAGCTAGTAGAACCACCCAATGGTGTAAAAGCCATTGGATGCAAGTGGATCTACAAAAGAAAGAGAGGATCAGACAGGAAGGTAGAGACCTTCAAAGCAAGGCTTGTTGCGAAAGGGTATACTCAGAAAGAGGGTATCGATTATGAGGAGAATTTTTCGCCGGTAGCCTTACTTAAGTCTATCCGGATTCTCTTCTCTATTGTGGCTCATATGGATTATGAGGTTTGGCAGATGGATGTCAAGACAGCTTTCCTTAATGGAAGTCTTGAAGAAAACATCTATATGAAGCAACCAGATGGATTAATTGCAAAGGGAAAAGAGAATCTTGTGTGCAAGCTTAATCGGTCCATTTATGGATTAAAGCAAGCTTCGAGATTGTGGAACATCCGCTTTGATGAGGTAATCCAGTCATATGGATTTATTCAAAGTCTGGATGAGTCTTGTGTATACAAGAGATGTGACGAAAACATAGTGGTATTTCTTGTACTATACGTAGATGACATTTTGCTCATTGGCAACAATGTCAAAATGTTATCAAATGTAAGGGTATGGTTGTCCAAACAATTTGATATGAAGGACTTGGGAGAAGTGGGACACATCCTTGCGATCAAGGTTATAAGGGATCGCAAGAAAAGGATGTTGTGCTTATCTCAAGCTTCATACATAGACACTATTCTAGCTCGTTTTAGCATGTCGAACTCCAAGAAAGGTTTTCTACCTTTTCGGCATGGAGTACCTTTATCTAAAGAGATGTGTCCTAGAACATCAAAGGAGATAAAGGAGATGAAGGTGGTTCCTTATTCTTCGGCGATAGGAAGCCTCATGTATGTTATGTTATATACGAGGTCGGATATCTACTTTGTCATGGGCATGGTTAGTAGATATCAGAGTAATATAGGACAGGGACATTGGACTATGGTAAAACATATATTGAAGTACTTGAGAAGGACTAGGGATTATATGCTGGTATACTAGGCAGATCAATTACTCCCTATGGGTTACATAGATTCTGACTTCCAATCAGATAAGGATAATAGTAAGTCTACCTCAGGTTATGTGTTTACTTTGGGAGGTGGAGCTATTGTATGGAGGAGTGTCAAGCAGAAATGTGTGGCGGACTCCACCATGGAAGCTGAGTATGTGACAGCCTCTGAGGCAGCCAAAGAAGTTATATGGCTTAGGAACTTCTTGATGGACTTAGATGTGATTTCTGGTTTGCCCAGAACTATCACAATTTATTGTGATAACAGTGGTACAGTTGCAAACTCAAAGGAACCACGAGCTCATAAGGCAAGTAAACACATAGAGCGCAAGTACCACCAGATACGAGAGATTGTAAAGCGAGGAGAAGTTGTTATTTCCAAGATTGCATCAGAGGATAACCTGACAGATCCTTTCACTAAGGCCCTTCTAGCGAGAGCTTTGGATAGGAATGTGGAGGGAATGTGAATCAGATGTATGGCAGTTTGATGGTAGCATAGTCTTTTAGTATAAGTGGGAGATTGTTAGGATGTATACTAAAAGCCTAGCTTTTGTATGAACATCTTCATTTTGAAATAAGTATCACATGATCATTGTTTGCATTTTATATTTATACATATTGTCTGATACTTTGCATTGTAGATAACATGGTGTGTGGTGTCGCACAAAAGATCATGTTATCAGTTCCTTGTAGAGTATAAGTAGAGGCTCACAACCAAGATGGTTTTGGACAAACCATTGGCATGGTTGTAGTGTAATTTGGTATTGGTTTATCTTGACCATAAAATAACACTAGCACACTTTGTGTGTATTGAGCAGGACCGATTTAGAAGTGATTCAATTTATACTGACTATATAATTGAATCAGACCTCAGATATTATGGTGTACATGCTCTTAATCTCGAAATAATAATGGTCACATGTACTTAGTATTTATTTCTTTGATTTACCAATGGGCGAGATTTATGTGTTAAGTCGATAGGCTTGGTAAGTTGGGAAATAATATTAGTTACATGGCGTGCCATTGATTATAGGAGGAAATCGTATCCTATACACTAGGATGATGATGTCCCCATGAGGAGCTTATAAAGTTTATCATGTAAATCCTGCAGGTGGACTTGGTCAAACATGATGATAAGGATGAGTGGTACTACTCATGGAGTTAGATGTTGATTAATTAAATTGTCATTAATTTAATTAATTAATGGACATTCGATATCTTAAACACGGGGAGATATTTTGTACAAATAATATGTGGAGCCCATATTTAATTATGGGGGTTGGTGAGGTAGATCAATGATGATCCTCTAGTGTAATGAATCATCATTAATTGATCGAGTTATATGTGGTTCGGATCCATTGGGTGGCCAAGATCCAACTCCTCCTCATGGTTCCTATTGTAGCCTATTATAAATACCTCATAAAGCCTAGATCTAGATAACGAGGTGGAGAGGCAAGGGCACAAAAGGGTGCTAGGGTTTTGCTTCTTTAGGGCCGGCGACAACAAAGGAGTTAGGGTTTTCCTTCTCTTCCTTTCTTTTGGTTGGCGCCTCCTCTCCCTCTCCTAGGGTTGGTGGTAACAAGAAAGGAGGAAGAGGGTTCTCTCTTCCTCAATATCCTCTCCTCTCTTTAGGGCCAGCGGACACCACACATGGAGTTTTGGTGGTCGGTACAAGCAAAGAGAAGAGGGGAAGGCTTTGTGTTCGACAAAAGAAAGGAGAAGGGAGGGTTTTCTTTCCTTGTTTGGACCGAGCAAGGAAGGGAAGATACGTGGTCTAGGAGGTTTCAATTCTTGGAAGATCATCGCCCACACGACGTCCAAGAAGAGGATAGGAATACAATAGAAGATCAAGAGGTAAAACAAGAGGTATAATCTTGTTTAATATTAATTCTTGTTCTTTTGTATTTTTACATGTTGTTGATTGACATGGACCCCGATTATAAACATAAAAACCGATGATCCGTTCATCATCTATTCCACGGCTAATCGAGAAAAAGGGTTAAGTTGCTTGAACAAGTTTGTTCCAGCGACCACTCAAATTGAATAGCACGATGATGAATTGGTTGCTTAGGTAATCCATCTCAATCCGGATTAGTTTTAATTAATAAAATTTTTTCCGGGGACGTGAGATAGGATCACCGTGCATAAGCGACTGAAGTGAAGTGAAACTCCCCTTTAGTGCTTGCGCATGATAAATGGTACCATAGTCAAAGGGGAGCAAGCCTTTAGGGAGAGTGTGTCCATCAAGGGATGATGGATGAAATTTTGATTACAAATGGAAGAAATGAGGTTTTAGGTACCTTCATTATGGATTGTCTCTCATTTAGTGATATGGGATTTATCACTAGGAAGTGTAAAGGCATCCCAGATGACTTTGAACCAAGGGAGAGAATGTACAATCTCATTTGGAGATGAAACATTGAAAACCTTAGTAGCCTTTTTGATGTATGTCAAAGGGAGAGAAGTGAGGTTTAAGTTATGTAAACCTTCACTATGCTTTGGCATTGGAAGAGTTAAGGTTGGGTTATTATTAGCCTAACTTAAAGGTATTGTCAAACATCAAAAATGGGAAGATTGTTGGTGAAATAGACCCCAAATCAATGATGACCAAACTCGAGTGGGACTCAAGCAGGGTTTTGATGTTTGACAATGGGTTGAACATTGTTTTACAATGTAGTTTGACCATATGTTGACTATGTGACTAGTGGATGATTGGGATATCCAAAGTCATATGGGGGAGATTAGTTGGGTGAGATTGTTTGAGCAATCAATCTTAGAAGTGCAAGTTTGAATACTTGGCATGTGAAGTTCAAGTTTGGATACTTGGCATGAAAATTCCAAGAATCGCCTTGGCAATTGGAAAGTATAAGAATGGTCTTGTCCACGTAAGTCTAAGTATGTAGTCTTGGTGGTGAAAGTATAAGAATTGAGGCTTGGCAATAGAAAGTCCAAGGATGTAGTTTTGATAGAGTAAAGTCCAAGCATGTAGTCTTGATGGCATAAGTTCAAATGGATCTTGACAAGGAAGTCCAAGGGTGTAGTTTTGGCAGTGTAAAGTCTAAGCATGTAGTCTTGGAGGCATAAGTCCAAATGAACCTTGACAAAGGACTCGATTAGCATGACATAGCCAATGGAAGCACCTAAAGGCTAACACGAAGGATGAAGAGTCGCAGACTCAAGAGATCTGAAGGGGGAGGCTGATAGAGGTGGCTAGAAGGCTTAGGTCTAGGTTATGGGTGAGTATCAAGTATGAGGAGATCGTAATTGGGTTAAACCTCATATTTGAGGCTTACCAGTCGACTGAGGTTATGGACTAGTCGATTGGTCGACTGTTTAACATTCAAAAGGCTTAGTTGACTCGGACAGTCGACTGGGGTTATGATCCAATTGACTGGTCATGTAGTTGCTCGACTACTGATTGAGCTCTGGCAATCAACTGGCATTGGACAGTCGACTTCCATGTATAGGCAATTGACTGATGGCACTATAGTAGTCCACAGATTATTGCGTAGTCGATTAGCCAGTCGACTACATGCCAATAGTCGACTGCTGGTAAGGGCAGTCGACTGGAAGGCAAAAATCTAGTTCATGACAAGCTTTAAAATGAGCTCAATGGGAAAAATGGAAGTTGTGGTTCTTGGAGGATTTAAAGGGAAATAGTTGCTACTTTTTATACCTTCAAAGTCATTCAAAGCAATCAAAAGATCAAGCATTCAAAAGCTCTCATTTGTAAAGTGTTTTCACTTCATTGTTTTGTATTTGCTTTTGTATCTTATTTTTGGTTGTTGTATTTATGTTGTATGCACTTGTAAGAGATTTCTTCACCTCCGAATTATTTCTAGGAAGGAGAAGAATTATTAGTGGTGTGGACACTAGACTCGGTCATGGAATAGGAACCGTAGGTTCCGAACCACGTAATATATATATATATATACACAAGAAATCTTGAATCGAAGCCAAAAAAATCCAAAACCGCTATTAATTCTTCCCCCCCCCCCCTCCCCTCCTAAAGAATTCTCCCCGATTAAGGGGAGAACCTTCTACTCATACCTCTCCTCCCATAGTTTCTTCTTCTTGGTCACCTAGCCCTCCTCTTTGTCATCATCGCCTCCGTCCCTACAACCCTTCCCCCTCTCCCTGAGAGGAGGATATTGTCATATCCAAAGACCCTTCCTCAATGCAAAAAAAAAGTTCTCCCATTTTGTCCTCCTCTCCTATGCCCTTATCCTGAAGGATATGGATTGAACTAGCTTCATCTTCTCTACCCCCAACCCCAGCCTTGGAAGAACCACTGCCTCCCCTCAGATAGACACCTTCTTCCCCGAACCACCTCGTCCCCTGACAAAGTCCAACACTACCATCCAAGATACTACTATCTCAGTTACTCCTCCAATAAATCCACCTACCCCTACTTTACACTTTACTCTCAGAATTTGCACTCCCCAGGGAGTGAAACTTTTTAGCCAATCCAGAGTGCAGGGTCCCTTTGAACACCTGCGAGTACATCTCACAATGGTACCTCCTTTTTCGAGTTTTCTCTATTGCTTCTATGAAATTTCCTTGATACATCTTCACTCTTCTCTAATACAGGCAACTACTAACTTCAATGAAGTGGTACATCATCTGGTCGAATATCAATATACTATAGAAGCTTGCTACGCTGCTTCAGAAGCTCGGCTAAAACTGATGACACACTAATTAGCCCAATCTACATAGTGTGAAGTAGCCTTAGTCAGCTCAAAAGAGACTCTAAGAAAAACTTATGCTAACCTTAGGGTTGAACTGGTCATAGTGAAGAATGATTAGAAGGAGGCTTTCTATGAGACCGATTTGATATGAGCTCGACTGCTAATGGAAAATGAACAATTTCTTAGAACAGAAGCCCTAACCAGAGAATTGGAAGACTGGACAAGCAGAATCCCTCTATGCACTAGAAAGAACATTATCCTCCAATGAAACTCTCAGAGCAGTGCATTTTCTATTAAAACTCAAATATACTATCTTGACTCTTTTGTCTCTGAGTTTTCAGGGGACCTTTTATAGGTAATGAATCAATTACAATCGTTGAAGTTGAATTGTACTTACAATATGGAGGCCTTAGGTCAAAAAGCACTAGCCCTTTCCAAAGAGCGAGAAAAACTTAAAAATGCTCTCGCCACCCAACAATCCACAGAAGAAACTCATTGGAAAGAGCGAGAGTAAGAAATGATTAAAAAATTTGGTCCCAAGGTGGTTGATATCTTCATAATGGGCTTTGAAGTGGTCACTAAACAATTTATCTTGGCGAGGCATCCTCCCCTAGGGGATGATGATAAATTTTTAAGTGTTGAAGCTGCTATAGCCAAATATCCTGCCAAGGTTTTTGACTTGTGACTATTTTTATTTCTTAAGAAGAACTGATGGTGTTTGGGTGTAATATTATAACTATATTTTCATATACTTAGTGTGTTCATCTCTCACCTTTCCTATATCAGTCAATTGATACTACAATATTCCAAAGGACTTTATCATTAAGTCGATTGAAATTCCATATACTAAGTATACCTGTCTATCCCCTTTCCTGTATCAGTCGACTAATACTGTGATATTATAAGGAACTTTACTAGGCCATCAATTATTGGGCGAATATCATTTTGTTGTATATAAGAACAACATCATATAAACGTTCATCATAATGGATTGAATTCTATGTCTTATGCAGATGTCTTCTCTTCATCATAATTATACACTTATACCACAATTGCATTCTCCGGATACACAAACCATTAATCAACTTGACCCCCACCTCCCAATTTAATATGTGGGCCTCTTTGAATACCCCCCGACATGAACTGCTTATTCTTCTAAGCACTCTTTATCCATCACTTCAACTCCCTCCCACATATCTTCCCTAGACACCCCGACACCTCTTCTCACTCTATAAACACCCCTTCCTTTGATAATCTATCCTCATACTTCATCCCCTCTCTCTTTATAAATGCCTCTTAATACATGGCTAACAATCCACTACCAAGTAATGAATTTCCTTCCATTGAGCACCCAAATCCTGATCAGTAATGCATAACATAATTATAGGAATTAGTGGAGAGCCTACGCTTTCAATTGCGTTCCACATCTACCATAACCTACCCTCTACATTAAGAACTGGCGATCACTCAACATAACTTAGCAAGAGCTCGCGAAGCATACAAAACTCTCCTAAGGCGCCACCTCTCTCAAATGCCTCCTCGTCACTCCATCCCCTGGATATCCCGAGAAGAGAAGATCATTCAAGAGGTCGAGAGGCTCTCTAACTTCTTCATTTTCTATATATATATATATATATATATATATATATATATATATATATATATATATATATATTAAAGAGTAAATGTAATTGTTGTTATAACTTCAAATAAATACATCATGGTGCTATTCCTACTATTTAACGAGTTTTACTGTATTACATAAAGAAGATCCAAGCATGATAGTCAATCTAAAGTACCTCCTTTTGGAGCTATACCTTCAAAGTTCTTTTGTTTATCTTCTTGTCTGATTATATAATTAGTCCGCCATGAAACTTCCCCAACACACTAAAGACATAATAGGGAATGCCTCAAAAGAAAAAGGAAGAAATGGATGAATGACTTTAGTTAGTTGAGCCAAGTAAAAGAATGAAGATTGACTTGCAAACTCATAAATAGCCTCGATCCGCCAAGCTGAATAAGAAATAAGATTCATCTTGAAGGCTTACGAATGACCTCAGATGGTTGAGTTGATTAAAATTAAGACTTCCTTGAGGGATTATGACCTGACTTGACTAGTCGTAATAAGATACTCCGTCATTCTTACAATGTGATTCTTATCTTAAATTCGACTCCTTCGTTCCACCATAGCATGGGGATTGTTAGAGTATCAGCAGGCACAAGGACTTATGAACTACCTCGGCTAGTTGATGTTGGTGCAGTAGGCACCTATGTCGAACCAGAGTTTTGATTATAGCAAACAATACAAAGTTAAGCTCATGTCATTATCTCATGAGCTAAATCGAGTGTGCGTAAATGCTGCTGCTGCCAAGGTCGACACTTGGAGAGAACCGTAGTGGTCGGGCGACACCGGGAGGACTTCGGAGGGAGCCGAAGGAATCAGGTGGAGACCGAAAGCAAGGATTCAAAGGTAAATGTTGAGGTAAGCTCGTGTGAGTGAGCGTAAGTAAGGTCGAGTCCTTCATACGGGGACATCCTTAGGCGACGATCCGACCAAGACTTCCCATGGAAGGTCTATGTTGAGATCGGACGACAAGTGTCCGTCAAATTCACTTATATTTCGAGCTAACTCTTTATTACAGTCGAAAAGTTTGGAAATCAGTTCAATTGGCCAAGGATCAGTTCAACTGCTGAGCCATCAGTTCAACTGGCCAAGGATCTGTTCAACTGCTGAGCCATCAGTTCAACCGGCCAAGAAATCAGTTCAACCTATGGTCAAAAATCAGCCTCGAGGAGTCAAGCTTTATCACCATTTTTCAAGGAGTCTTGTGCCCAATTCCTATTGGTTGAAGACCCATTCGAAAAGGGGCTCAAGGGCTATAAAAGGAGGGCCTCTCCTAGGGTTTTTCATCCATCTCTAAGTGCTCAAAAGCCTCCGCAACGCTATGACTCTCCGACGACTCTACAACGATGAAGTGCTGCCAACAACCCTAGCTTAATTTATATTTACTAGTTGTTTGTATAATTTTATTTTGTCATCTCTTTTATACTGCAATTCTTTATTGAGGTTTTCTATCATTGCATTTTACATTAATAGAAGAGAGGGTGTGTCTCTCTATCTTTTGCTTTCGAAGGTTTTTGTAATCGTCTAACTCCTACCTCCAACGAGGAGGAGTGTTTTAGTGTTTTGCCCTCCGTGCGTGGTAAAGGACCACTAGGGCCTTAGAGTAGTAGCCGAAGGCTACGAACCAAGTAAAAATATTTGTCTCCTTTATTTATTTCTTATCTTTCCGCTTCAATTAATTATCTACTCGGGTTTTAACGAACGAACAAAAAAAAAAGGTTTTATCGCTATTCACCCCCCCTCTAGCGATCCGCTTCGATCCAACAATTGGTATCAGAGCCGGGGGCGCTTAGATTTGGTGAAACCACCAATCTAGCATTTTTACAGATTTGTTTTTTCGTTCGTTTAAATTTTTCTCCCGCACTACTAATCCAAGACGAAGTCTTGGTACTCTTCGTTTGGTTTTGTTTTGCAAGTATTCACTTTTGGAATAAAGACGGTAAACGGGCATAACATTTCGTACAAGTTGACCCACGAAATGGGCTACCTACCAAAACGAAGCTCTCGGAGAGATCTACACTTATTACCAGGGTAAACCCTCGTAACAAGCTGTATTCATCCCCAAAAACCATCATTTAGTACCATTTCTGGGACATCGAAGGTTGTAAGTGCTCATCTTTTATTTTAGTTGGTTATTTCTCATTTATTCCTTTTGTTTTTTTCATTTCCTACATTACTAATCCAAGGCAAAGTCTTCGAACCTTTTTCATGTTTTTTTTGGTATTTTATGTGCAAGGTTTCCCTTCCAAATGGCCCATCTCGAGGGGTTTAGCACCGTCCGACCTCCGTTTTACAACGGAGATGATTTCCGTTACTGGAAAGGTCGGATGGAATACTTTCTCAAAATCCAAATTGAGATGTGGATCATAATCCAAATGGGATTCACACTTCCGACTAACGAAGTGGGTGAATCCTTGGATTATGACCAATAGACCATTGCGACAAAACGACAAGTCGAAGCCGACGCGAAGGCAACTCAAATCCTTCAATGCGGCTTGTCCAAGGAGGAGCTAAATCGCGTCGGCCCCTTCATAAGCGCAAAGGACCTTTGGACAAAGCTAGTGGAGCTACACGAAGGGACTAATGAAGCCAAGGTATGTAAGCGTGATCTTTTATTTAATAAACTATATAATCTAAAAATACAGGAACACGAGTCCACGACGCAACTTCATGCCCACGTCCAAGACATAGTCAACAATCTACACACGATCGGGCAAAAGGTCAAAAACCGCGACCTTATAAGGTATGTCCTAAACTCCTTTCCGAGGACTACCTTGTGGGCATCCATGGTCGATGCCTACAAGGTCTCTAAGGATCTTTCGAAACTTAGGTTAGATGAACTATTTTCTGATTTTGAACTTCATGAGCAGTCTAACTCGAAACCCGAGAAGGGTATAGCACTTTTTGCAGGTTCAAGGAAGAAAATTGCATGCAAGCCACCCCCGAAGGAAGAAGAGGACGAGTCTAGTTCGGAGGTCGACTCGGAAATGGAGGCCGAACTAGTCAACCTAGTTCGGAGGATAGTCAAGGGCCAAAAATGAACCGTCACTCGACCCAACGAAGGTAAGCCTAAAAGTTCAAATATTAGATGTTATGAATGCAACAGGTTTGGACATATCAAGTCCGAATGCCCAAAACATAAGAGCAAAGGACCAAAACACAAAAAGGCACTCAATGCTATTTGGGAAGAAGCATCTGAGGAAGAAGATAATGATCGTGTTCTCATGGCTAAACCGGTGGAATCGGAGATGGAGTTGGAACCGGAACCTGAATCGAAAACCGAAGACGAATCAGACAGGGAAGCACTATTCAAGACAAGCCACGGATACGCATCCGGTTCAAAAGATACACTCAAGGTAAGTCGGTCTCTCATTAGTACACTTTATAGTGCAATTAAGTTTTTAACTAGAAAGTTAGCTAAGTCCGAGTCCAAGGTCGGGACCCTAGTTGAGGAAGTTAAACTCCTCAAACACGAGGTCTCCCTAACCTCTTCGACTAGTCGAGTTCAAGAGGAGGACTCAACTCGGGTTGAAAAACTCGATGTTGAGAACTCACTCTTGAAGAGTCAAGTCGAAGATCTTAGGAATACATTGGAAAGGTTTACTTTGGGATCCAAAGGACTTGACCTCCTACTTGGGTCGCAAAGGGTCGTGTACAACAAGGTCGGGCTAGGGTTTAGCTCAAATATGACCAACAAGTCGTATATGTCGATTGTAAGTCGACATAAAAAACATGTCCAATCATGGGTCCCTAAGACCACCTTAATTTCAAACTTAGGATCGAACCAGTACTAGGTTCCCAAGGACCAAATCCACTATGTGGAGAGACCGAATCGATTCAACAGTCCAAGGGGAGCTAGTACGAAACTTGTTTGTGTTTTAACCTAGAAATTGCATGCTTAGGTTTTTATTTAGTTTGATTTTCCTTTTTAGAATGGTTAGATAGGACTATAACTCGTCAATACTTGATAACATAGTACCAGGATGCGGCGAGATGATAGTACGCTAGGAAAGCGGAGACTTGTGTATTCGAGCTAGATAAGGCGTATCTAGTTCGGTGCACTTGACCGAGTGGAACTAGCTGAAGCTACCTCACCGTATCCTAGACTAGTTAGACCAGGAAGTTGTCTTAGGTGAGTCAAGTTATTATTTTCTTGAAAATGGCTTTATCTAAGAAAGTGGTCATTGTTCCGATCAAAGAAGGCCTCTGTGCCTCACCACGACCTGGAAGCCATGATCTTGAAAAGGTGACTTGATGAGCCTAAGGTCAAATCCGAATCTAACGCAAGGTTGACAAGTGTTTAAGTCATTAAATTTAAATCAAGTAAAATTTAAAGTCATCTCACAAGAACATATAGGGTTAACGTGTTTGATCATGTAGACATGGGTGAGATGATTTAGGTTAATAATTTTCAACCAATATTTAATAAATCCAATATCCGATCCAACTACCTTGCGTGTAGGATCAATGGATGTTGGACAGTGGTTGCTACCAACACATGACTGGGGATCAACTCAAGTTTTCGAAGCCTCGATTCAAACGACAAGGATCGGTAGCCTTTGGAAATAATGGCAAGATTAAAATCATCGGATCAGGTGATATTGAGCTTAACTTAAATTTTGTTATTCAAAATGTTTTATTAGTAGAAAATTTTCAATATAATTTACTTAGTGTAAGCCAATTGTGTGATAATAACTATAAGGTCATATTTCTAGAAAATGAATGCGTAATTAATACAAATGAAACTTCTAAAACAATTCTTAAGGGAACTAGAAATAACAATATTTACACTATTAACTTAACTAACTCCTCAACTAAGTCTCTTATGACACGGCAAGAGGAATAATGGTTGTAGCACCGACGACTCGGTCACTCACACCCAAGACTCATCCACAAGATGAGTCAGAGTGACTTAGTCAGAGGTTTGCCTAACCTCAATAACTTGGATAATAAAATATGTAATGCTTGTCAACAAGGTAAATAATCTAGGACACAACATCAACTAACTAATCAAGAATGAACCAAAAGTGTGCTTGAGCTCTTACACATGGATCTATTTGATTCACACGGAGTTAAGTCACTTAATCGAAGTAAATTTTGCTTAGTTATAATTGATGACTATTCTAGATTTACTTGGGTTAGGTTCATCAAACACAAAAGTGATACCCTAAATCAATTAATCAATCTATTTAAATTAATAGAAAATCAACAAAGCATTAAAATCAAAAGACTTAGGACTGATCATGGTGGTGAATTCGAGAACCATAGGTTTACAGAATTCTGTAACCTAAATGGATACCACCATGAGTTCTCTTGCCCTAGAACTCCACAACAAAATGGCCTAGTAGAACGTAAAAATAGAACCCTACAAGAAGCCACTAGGACAATGTTAAACGAGTATAACCTACCCGATAGGTTTTGGGCTGAAGCCGTGAGTACGACATGCTATGTCCAAAATAGGATCCTTATGGTAAAGAGGCACCTTAAGATCTCATACGAGATTTATCACGATAAAATACCTAACATCAAGTACTTTAGGGTATTTGGGTGTAAGGTACATATCCTAAACACTGAGGATTACCTAGGAAAATTTACATCCAAAACCACGACCGGAATATTTCTAGGATACTCGACAATGAGTAGAGCTTATAGAGTATATAACCATGACACCCTTAGAGTCGAAGAGACTATTAATGTAGTATTTGATGAAGGACACGAACCTACAAAACCCCCGGCAACCCCAATTAGCGAGCCGATTCATACTAGACCTAACTCTGATCCGAAAATTAGGTCTAGTGTTAATCCTAATCTAAGTCAACCAAGTCACTCTAATGACCAAGTGATAGATGACTCTAACCAAACTAGAACTCAAATGAGTCATCCTATTGATCAAGTTGTAGACTCAAACCAAAATCCAACTAGGACTCAAACAAATCATCCTATCGACCAAGTGATAGGTGATCCAAGTATAGGAGTTCGAACTAGAGCCTCATACAGAAATCTTAGTCAAATCTCCTTAATTTCCAAAATTGAACTTAAGACTATTAACCAAGCTCTTCTTGATCCCAATTGGATTATTGCAATGCAAGAAGAGTTGGCTCAATTCACTAGGAACAAAGTATGGGAATTCATACCACCACCTAAAGATAAAACAATCATTAGAACAAGGTGGGTGTTTAGAAATAAACTTGATGATAAAGGTGAAGTGGTTAGAAATAAAGCTAGACTAGTCGCTAAAGGGTTTAGTCAAGTCGAAGGTTTAGATTATGATGAGACCTATGCCCCAATAGCTAGATTAGAGTCCATTCGAATGCTATTAGCGTATGCAGCACATCGAGGATTTAAGTTGTTTCAAATGGATGTGAAATCTGCGTTCTTAAATGGATACATTAAAGAAGAAGTTTATGTTAGTCAACCCCCCAGTTTCGAAAGTTTAGACAAACCCGACCATGTCCTTAGGTTAAAGAAAGCTCTCTATGGACTTAAACAAGCTCCTCGAGCTTGGTACAAGAGACTTTCGATTTATCTTAAGTCCAAAGGTTTTAACCAAGGTGTAGTTGACCCAACTCTTTTCGTAAAAACCTTAGGTAAAGACATATTCATAGCCCAAATCTACGTAGATGATATTATTTTCAGAACGACCAACTCAATCCTACTAAATGAGTTCATTTCACTTATGGAAAGTGAATTTGAAATGAATTTAGTAGGTGTGTTAAACTTCTTTTTAGGTCTGCAAATTAAACAAACTAAAGATGGAATATACCTACATCAACGTAAATATACTAGGGAATTAATTAAACGCTTTGGAATGCAAGACGCTAAAATTATTAATACCCCAATGGCAACTAATGTGAATATGGAAGAAGATGTAATCGGAAATTCAATTGATTTAAAATACTATAGGAGCGTAATAGGGAGTCTCCTTTACTTAACTGCAAGCTGACCCGATATCTTATTTGCAGTAAGTATGTGCGCATGGTTCCAAACCTATGCCAAGGAGTCTCACCTAACTCTAGTCAAGCGTATCCTTAGATATCTAAAGGGTACACTTAATGTCGGTATTTGGTACCCTAGATATACCGATTTCGAACTAACCGGCTACTCCGATTCGAACTATGCCGGTAGTAAGCTCGATAGAAAGAGTACGAGTGGTTGTTGTCAACTTCTAGGCTCGAGTCTAGTGAGTTGGTGCAGTAGGAAGCAACACTGTGTTGCCTTATCTACCACCGAAGTCGAATACATCGCAATGGGTGAGTGTGTCACTCAGCTTCTTTGGATGAAGCACACTCTCTGCGACTTTAAGTTAGACTTTACAAATACTAAACTTCACGTAGATAACATTAGTTCAATTAATCTTACTAAGAATCCGATATGTCACTCTAGGACCAAACATATAGAGGTCAAACACCATTTCATTCGAGAACATGTGGCCAACGGAACCATACAACTCGAATACGTCGAATCGAAGTCTAACTTGGCAAACCTATTTACTAAACCCCTACCCGAAGCCAAATTTAGTCTATTAAGACGAAAATTGAGCATGTGCGTAGTAGAATAGGACTTTGCAAATTATATTACTACTATTTCATACTTTTCATTTTCATGGAACTAGCATAGGACATACCTTAGATATCATGCACCTATAGATTTAAGGAGCCAGTACATCTCACAACACATAGGACTAATGTGTTTGTGTACTTAGCCACGTAGATGGGCGTGAGATGTTAGGACCTTACTCCTGGTTCCAGATGTAGAGCTAGTGCATCGCCATAAACCACGGAGTATAATCATACATACTAACCGACTCTGACCAGGACTAGTTGATCTTTCATATCAATCAAGTCAAATATGAGTCAAATATTTTATAGATGAGATTATTTTTAGTATATTATTTTCAAAATAATGTGGAACATGCTTGGACGTTAAATTTAATACTTATTTTCCACACACCCTTCCACTTTTCGATATATGGCAAAAGGGGGAGAAAAAGGTCAAAGTTAAGGGATCAAAAGTTTTCATGGCCAAAAGTTAAGTAAATGTTTACTTAACTTTAAGTTTTACTTAAAAGGAAGTAAAGGCCAAGTTAAGATAATTCTTAACTTAAACTTATTATTTTTTTTAAACACTATGGCCAAATGCTAATGCTTTACTTAAGAAAGAGGGAGAAAGGGCCAAGTTAAGAAGTCTTCTTAACTTAAATGTTTTACTAAGGCCAACTTTAAGTAATGTTAATTATTTAAACTCTTCTTAAATAGCAATCCTCAAGGGGGAGGACTAAGGTCTTCTTTCAAGACTCACCCCTCGGTTAAGGGGGAGGTTTCCTCAAGGGGGAGTACTTGAAGAAAATTCTTACTACTCCAACTTAATCTTTATTTTTGTTTTTCATGCATATTATTATTTTTCATGCATGCTATTTTATGTGCATTATTATTCATCATGCATGCTATTTTTATTCTTCATGCATGCTGTGTTCTTAACTTTGTATGTGGGTTTGCCATAAATCAAAAAGGGGGAGATTGTTGGTGCAGTAGGCACCTAAGTCGAACCAGAGTTTTGATTATAGCAAATGATACAAAGTTAAGCTCATGTCATTATCTCACGAGCTGAATCGAGTGTGCAGAAATGCTAAGCTAAGCCGAAGGTCAACGACACTCGGAGAGAACCGTAGTGGTCGGGCGACACCGGGAGGACTTCGGAGGGAGCCGAAGGAATCAGGTGGAGACCGAAAGTAAGGCTTCAAAGGTAAATGTTGAGGTATGCTCATGCGAGTGAGCGTAAGTAAGGTCGAGTCCTTCATACGGGCACATCCTTAAGCGACGATCCGACCAAGACTTCCCATGGAAGGTCTATGTTGAGATCGGACGGCAAGTGGTCGTCGAATTCACTTATATTTAGAGCTAACTCTTTATTACAATCGAAAAGTCTAGAAATCAGTTCAATCGGCCAAGGATCAGTTCAACTGCTGAGCCATCAGTTCAACCGGCCAAGGATCAGTTCAACTGCTGAGCCATCAGTTCAACCGACCAAGAAATCAGTTCAACCGATGGTCAAAAATCAGCCTCGAGGAGTCAAGCTTTATCACCATTTTTCAAGGAGTCTTGTGCCCAATTCCTATTGGTTGAAGACCCATTCGAAAAGGGGCTCAAGGGCTATAAAAGGAGGGCCTCTCCTAGGGTTTTTCATCCATCTCTAAGTGCTCAAAAGCCTCTGCAACGCTACGACTCTCCGACGACTCTACAACGACGAAGTGCTGCCAACAACCCTAGCTTAATTTATATTTACTAGTTGTTGGTATAATTTTATTTTGTCATCTCTTTTATACTGCAATTCTTTATTGAGGTTTTCTATCGTTGCATTTTACATTAATAGAAGAGAGGGTGTGTCTCTCTATCTTTTGCTTTCGAAGGTTTTTGTAATCGTCTAACTCCTACCTCCAACGAGGAGAAGTGTTTTGCCCTCCGTGCGTGGTCAAGGACCACTAGGGCCTTGGAGTAGTGCCGAAGGCTACGAACCAAGTAAAAATATTTGTCTCCTTTATTTATTGCTTATCTTTCCGCTGCAATTAATTATCTACTCGGGTTTTAATGAACAAACAAAAAAAAGGTTTTATCATTATTCACCCCCCCCTCTAGTGATCCGCTTCGATCCAACAGTTGAGTCGAATAAGAATGAGGTCCAACTCGAGAGCTTACAAATTGCCTCGACCAGCCATGAGAAATACGTCATCGTTCTTCCAATGTGATTTTTACCTTAAACTCGACTCCTTCGTTCCACCACCACATGGGGACTATTAGGGTATCAGAATGCATGAGGAATTACGAACCACCTCGGTTGGTCGAGTCGAATAAGAATGAGGTCCGACTTAAGGGCTTACGAATTACCTCAGCCAGCCATGATAGATACGCCACCGTTCTTCCCATGTGATTTTTACCTTAAACCTGACTCCTCCATTCCACCATTGCACGGGGACTATTGGGGTATCGTCATACACGAGACTTAAGAACCTCCTTGGCTAGCCAAGCCAAATCAGAATAAGGTCCAACTCGAGGGCTTACAAATTGCCTCGGTCGGCTGTGATAGATATGTCATCATTTTTCCCATGTAATTTTTACCTAAAATATGACTCCTCCATTCCACGACCATGTGGGGACTATTAGGGCATTAGCAGACATGAGAGTATATTTAACCACCTCGCTTGAGCCAAATAAGAATGAGGTCCGACTCGAGGGCTTACAAATTTCCTTGATCGACCGTGATAAATACACCATCATTATTCCAAGTGTTTTATACTTTAAACCTGACTCCTCTGATCCGTCGCTGCACGGGGGCTGTTAGGACATCGACAGACATGAGGACTTACGAACCATCTCAGTTGGCCAAACCAAAAAAGAATGAGGTTCGACTCGAGGGATAATGAATTGCCTCAGTCAGTCATAAAATATGCACCGTCATTCTTCCTAAGTATTTTCTACCTTAAATCTGACTCCTCCGATGCACCACTGCATGGGTAACTTCAACTGCGACCGATGCTGAGGGCTTATGAATGGCCTCGAATGATCGAGATGAGGAATAATAAAGACCAACTCAAGGGGTTATAAACTGCCTCAGCAGGCTGTAATAGAATACTCCATCATTCTTCCAAAGTATTTTCTACCTTAAATCTGACTTCTTTGATCCTCCACCGCATGGAGAAAGTCAATTGTGACCTATGCCGAGGGCTTACAAATGGCCTCAAACAACCAAGCTGAGGAATAATGAAGACCGACTTGAAAGCTTATAAACTGCCTTGTCACGTAGTAAGAGAATACTCAGTCATTCTTCCAAAGTCTTTTCTACCTTAACCCGACTCCTTTGTGTTGGTGCAATCGGCTCAGGTCACAATTAGCAAGACTCGAGTTTGACTCGAGTAGTGTTTTGATGTTTGACGATGAGTTGACCATTGTTTGACAATGGGTTGACTATATGGTTGACATGGGGTTGACCATATGATGGAGAAGTCCAAGTGGGACACTTGACATTGGAAAGTCCAAGCATGGGTCTTGGCAATGGGAAAGTCCAAGTCATGAGTACTTCGCATGGAAAGTTCAAGCATGGGTCTTGGCAAGGGAAAGTCCAAGCATGAGTCTTGGTAATTGGAAAGTCCAACATGGGTTAACATGGAAAGTCCAAGGGTGTAATCTTGGCCACATAAGTCCAAGTATGTAGTCTTGGCAGTGAAAGTCCAAGTCATGGGTACTTGGCATATGGGAAGTCCAAGGGTTGATATTGGTGGCATAAAGTCCAAGGGTGGAGTCTTGGAAGCATAAGTCCAATGGTTGGTGGCGTAAGGTCCAAGCGTGTGTCTTGACAGTGTAAGTCCAATGTTCCTTGGCGGTGTAGACAAGTTTAGCATGGCAATAGCTGATGGAAGCACCTAAAAGCTAGCGTATGAATGAACAAGTCATGGATGACTTGGAGGGATCCGATAGGCGTGAGTTTGATGGAGGTGGCTAGAAGGCTTAGGTCTAGGCTAAGGGTGGTCTAGCACGTATGAGGGCATCATACTTGGGGTTAAACCTCTTATTTGAGGTTTAGTAGTAGACTGGGATTATTGACCAGTTGACTAGTCAAGTATTTGGACACTTGGTGGTCGAATCGACACTGAGCAGTCGACTGCCAAGAGTCGATTAAGGTTCCACTGTGACAAGAAGCCTTGGTAGTCGACTGTCAGCATTGGGCAGTCGATGGGCCATGATCAGTCGACTGCTATTGGTTTTGGTCAAGAAGCCAGAATGCTCAATAGTCGATCGAAAGCGTGGTATGAGCTTGAGCTTGATCTGGAATGACAATTGACTACCAGTGTATCCGTTGGCTTGAATGCCAACGTGGATCAAGTCCATTGTGAGACAATGACATCGTCGATCGCGGTAAATCCAGGTCGTGCAGAGGCTTAAAAAGAGCTCGACGGAGAGGATTTCGACAATGATTTTCTTGGGTGATTTGAAGGGGATAGAAGGTGCTTTTCTGTCCTTCAAGGCTAGTCCAAGGCAATCAACCAAGCAAGCATTCAAAGCATATTAGTAAAGTTTTCTTTACGTGTATTTGTGTAGTTTATTTGTATTTTCTTGTATATTCATGTATTATTTTTGTAATCGATTGTAAGAGGTTTTCTCCACCTCTGGAGTGTTTTCCAAGAAAGAGAGGTTGATTAGTGGTGTTTGGCATCGCTTGGGCTCGTTTGAGCTCAACCCATGGAGTAGGATCCCTAAGGTTCCGAACCACATTATATTGTTATCTTGTGTGTTGTATTTGTCTCTTTTTGTTATTGCTTTATTATTATTTTTTCTTCTCATAACAATTTTTGTAGAGGATCAAGCACTATCGAGTTCCATCGAAGAACGAAAATGCGCCATTCACCCCCCCCCCCCCTCTAGCACTCACCGAAGTTCCTACAATTGGTATCAGATCCCGATGGATCTTAGAAGAAGAAGATGCTCTGATGCCTACAATTTGTATCAGAGTTAGGAGCTCTTCTACGAGAGCAAAAGCACTAGAAGAGATGAAGCTACCTTAGGATAGATTGGGGTACGCCATCAACATTCCTCCACCATACAACCAAGAAGACTTTCTGGCATGGAGGGCGAGAATGGAGATATTCTTGATGATGGAAATAGAGAATTTGTTCATCATCATGGAAGGTTTTGAACCCCTCAGGCATAAGAAGGGAGATGCCCTCAAATTGAAGAAGTGGACCCAAGAGCAATGCCAAAAATTCAAGATTAAGGTTAAGGTAACAAAATTTTTGGAAGATTTAATCCCTAATAATATTTTGTGCAAGATAGGTGAATATCAAGATGCTAAGGAACTATGGATCAAGTTAGTCAAGTTCCATTAAAAGCTCGCATTGGTCCAAGATAAGGAAAAAGAGGAGTGTTCTTCCTCTCAAGCTCAAGAAGAAGAGTGCACATCATTTTCATCACAAGAGCTTGAAGAATCAGAGGTTGAACGACCATCAACACCCTAGGAAGACAAAGTTGAAGAAGCTTCCACCTCTAGGTTTGAGGGGGAGGATATTAGATCACCGGAGCCAAAGCAAAATCAAGAAGTAGCTTCAACCTCCGAAAGAGATGAAGAACCAATTCCGGCTTCCACCACTCTAGGTAACTCAAGCATTTTCATTAAAAATAAAAATCACATCATATGCTTTAAGTGTAGGGAAGTAGGTCATTACAAGAGTAAATGTCCTAAAAGAATCAATAAAAATCAACCAGCACCAAAAAATCAAGAAAAGTCAAAGGATGTTAGAGCCCCAATTAGGAAGAGCAAGGAGCACGTGGTGTGCTTCAAGTACCAACAACGGGGCCACTATAGAAGTCAATGTTAGTGCAATCAACCTTTGATATGATTTTGATGTGTGTGGCAAAGGGTTTAAGTTAGGATGTATGGATTTGATATGTTCGTTGGAGTCTTGTAGGACTTAGTAATTCGCACATGGAGCCTTGGCGAGTTTCACATCTCATGACTCATTCTTTGAGTCGGTGAAGGAAGGCTTTGTGGAAGACATGCGCTTGGAGCATCCGAGGGACCGCCGGACGAGGAGCTTGGAGTGAAACCGGAGGAAGTAGACTTCAGGGCGAGATGCGAAGTGTTGGTGCAGTAGGCACCTAAGTCGAACCTAAGTTTTGATTATAGCAAACGATACAAAGTTAAACTTATGACATTATCTCACGAGCTAAATCGAGTGTGCAGAAGATTGCTAAAGCTGGAGCTAAAAGCTAGCGACACCCGGAGGAAGCCGGGTGGTCGGGCGACACTCGAGTGACTTCGGAGGGAGCCGAAGGAATCGAGTGGAAGGTCGGAAGCAAAAGCGACATGGTAAGTATCGAGGTAAGCTCGTGTGTACGAGCGTGAGTGAGGTCGTATCCTCCTTACGGGGATGGTCTTAAACGTAGATCCGACCAAAGACATCCCATCGATGGTCTAGGTCGAGATCGGACGGTCGAAGGCCGTCGAAATAATGTTTTCTTTAAGATAACTTTGCCTTGCAGCTAGCATCAGTCGACTGCCACCTTGGAGGACTCATTCGTCAAACATGATCGGCGTCGGTGTCGCGATCTTTGCCATGTCGATCACGATCGATGATGGTCATCGATCAATGATGATGGTCAATGATCAGATTCGAGGAGTCAAGGCTTATCACCCCATTTCAAGGAGTTTTTGTGTCCATTTGTGATTGGTTGAAGACCCATTCGATGAGGGGCTCAAAGGCTATAAAAGGAGGGCTTGTCTTAGGGTTTTTCATCAATTAAAAAGCTTCCAAGTGCTTAGACGCTCGACTCTCGACATCCCTACGACGGCAGAGTCGGCTGACGACTAGATCTTCAACCTCCAACCTTTGAAGTCGTCGGTCACGAAAGTTTAAATTGTATTTCAGTTTATTTTTTAGTAAAGCTTTCATTATAATGAGGAGAGGGGGAGTGTCCCTCTACCTCGAGCTTTTGTCATTTTGTGTATCCATCTAACTCCTACCTCTAACGAGGAGTTCTTTAGTAGTTTGCCCTCCGTACGTGGTCAAGGACCACTAGGGCCTTGGAGTAGTAGCCTTCGGCTACGAACCAAGTAAAATCCTTGTTTCTATTGTCTCGCTTGTTTTGTTTTTATCTTCCGCTTTGTCTACTCGCATTTTAACGAACGATTTTGAACGAAAAATTTCTATCGCTGTTCACCCCCCCTCTAGCGATCCACTCGATCCAAAAATTGGTATCAGAGCCGGGGGTTGCTAAGATTTGGTGAAACCACCAATCTAGCCATTTTTACAGATTTTTTTTCTTTTAATTCTGTTTATTTCAGATTTTTTTCATTTTGTTACTTTTTCTCCTGCACTACTAATCCAAGACGCGAGTCTTGGTACTTTTTGTGTGCTTTTGTCGTTGCTAGTTTTTTTTCGTCTTCGTCTCCTTGTGTCCTTTGTTCTAATGGCCCATCTCGAAGGGTTTAGCACCGTCCGACCTCCGTTTTACAACGGAGATGACTTCCGTTATTAGAAGGGTCGGATGGAATGCTTTCTTAAAACCCAAATCGAGATGTGGATCATAATCCAAACGGGATTCACACTTCCGACTAACGAAGTGGGTGAATCCTTGGATTATGACCAATGGACCATTGCGACAAAAAGACAAGTCGAAGCCGACGCTAAGGCAACTCAAATCCTTCAATGCGGCCTATCCAAGGAGGAGCTAAATCGCGTCGGCCCCTTCATAAGTGTAAGGGACCTTTGGACAAAACTAGTGGAGCTACACGAAGGGACCGATAAAGCCAAGGTATGTAAGCGTGATCTTCTATTCAATAAACTATATAACATAAAAATGCAGGAACATGAGTCCGCAACGTAACTCCACGCCCGTGTCCAATACATAGTCAACAACCTACACGCAATCGGGCAAAAGGTCGAAAACCGTGACCTTATAAGGTATGTCCTAAACTCTTTTCCGAGGACTACCTTGTGGGCATCCATGGTCGATGCCTACAAGGTCTCCAAGGATCTTTCTAAACTTAGGTTAGATGAACTCTTTTCTGATTTCGAACTTCATGAGCAGTCTAACTCGAAACCCGAGAAGGGTATAGCACTTTTTGCAGGTTCGAGGAAGAAAACCGCTAGCAAGCCACCTCCGAAGGAAGAAGATGATTGGTCAGATTCGGAGGTCGACTCGGAAATGGAAGCTGAACTAGTCAACCTAGTTCGGAGGATAGTCAAGGGCCGAAAACGAGCTGTCACTCGACCCAACGAAGGTAAGCCTAAAAGTTCAAACATAAGATGTTATGAATGCAACAGGTTTGGACACATTAAGTCCGAATGCCCAAAACTCAAGAGCAAGGCACCAAAACATAAAAAGGCACTCAACGCTACTTGGGAAGAAGCTTCCGAGGAAGAAGACAACGATCGAGTCCTTATGGCTAAACTGATGGAATCAGAGACGGAGTCGGAACCGGAACCAGAATCGGAAACCAAAGACGAGTCGGACTACGAAACACTATTCAAGACAAGCCACGGATATGCATCCGGTTCAAAACATACACTCAAGGTATGTCGGTCTATTATTACTACTCTTTATAGTGCAATTAAGTTTTTAAATAAAAAGTTAGCTAAGTCCGAGTCCAAGGTCGAGACCCTGGTTGAGGAAGTTAAACTCCTCAAACACGAGGTCTCCCTAACCTCTTCGACTAGTCGAGTTCAAGAGAAGGACTCAACTCGGGTTGAAAAACTCGAAGTTGAGAACTCACTCTTGAAAAGTCAAGTCAAAGATCTTAGGAATACGTTGGAAAGGTTTACTTTGGGATCCAAAGGACTTGACCTCCTACTTGGATCGCAAAGGGCCATATACAACAAGGCCGGGCTAGGGTTTAGCTCAAACACGACCAATAAGTCGTATATGTCAATCATAAGTAGACATAAAAAATGTGTCCAAGCATGGGTTCCTAAGACCACCTTGATTTCAAACTTAGGATCAAACCAGTACTAGGTTCCCAAGGACCAAATCCACTATGTGGAGAGACCGAATCGATTCAATGGTCTAGGGGGAGCTAGTACGAAATTTGTTTGTGTTTTAACTTAGAAATTGCATGCTTAGGTTTTTATTTAGTTTGATTTTTCTTTTTAGAATGGTTAGATAGGACTATAACTCGTCAATACTTGATAACATAGTACCAGGACGCGGCGAGATGATAGTACACTAGGAAAGCGGAGTCTTGTGTATTCGGGCTAGATAAGGCATATCTAGTTCGGTGCACTTGACCGAGTGGAACTAGCTGAAGCTACCTCGCCATATCCTAGACTAGTTAGACTAGGAAGTGGTCTTGGGTGAGTCAAGTCTCTATTTTCTTGAAAATGGCTTTGTCTAAGGAAGTGGTCGTTGTTCCGATCAAAGAAGGCCTCTGTGCCTCGCCATGACCTGGAAGCCATGATCTTGAAAAGGTGACTTGATGAGCCTAAGGTCAAATCCGAATCTAACGCAAGGTTGACAAGTGTTTAAGTCATTAAACTTAATTCAACTAAAAAAAAAAATTGGAAGTCATCTCACAAGAACATATAGGATTAACATGTTTGATCATATAGACATGGGTGAGATGATTTAGGTTAATAATTTTCAACCAATTTTTAATAAATCCAATATCCGATCCAACTACCTTGCGTGTAGGATCAATGGATGTTGGACAGTGGTTGCTCTCGACACATGACCGGGGATCAACTCAAGTTTTCGAAGCTTCGATTCAAACGACAAGGATCAGTAGCCTTCGGAAATAACGGCAAGCTCAAAATCATCGGATCAGGTGATATTGAGCTCAATTCAAATTTTGTTATTCAAAATGTTTTATTAGTAGAAAATTTTCAATATAATTTACTTAGTGTAAGCCAATTGTGTGATAATAACTATAAGGTCATATTTCTAGAAAATGAATGCGTAATTAATACCAACGAAACCTCTAAAACAATTCTTAAAGGGACTAGAAATAACAACATTTAGACGATCAACTTAACTAACTCCTCAACTAAATGTCTTATGACACGGCAAGAGGAATCATGGTTGTGGCACCGACGACTCAGTCAATCACACCCAAGACTCATCCACAAGATGAGTCAGAGTGACTTAGTCAGAGGTTTGCCTAACCTCAACAACTTGGATAATAAAATATGTAATGCTTGTCAACAAGGTAAACAATCTAGGACACAACATCAACTAACTAGTCAAGAACGAACCAAAAGTGTGCTTGAGCTCCTACACATGGATCTATTTGATTCACACGGAGCTAAGTCACTTAACGGAAGTAAATTCTGTTTAGTCATTATTGATGACTACTCTAGATTTACTTGGGTTAGGTTCATCAAACACAAAAGTGATACCCTAGATCAATTAATCAACCTATTTAAGTTAATAGAAAATCAACAAAGCATTAAAATCAAAAGACTTAGGACTGATCATGGTGGTGAATTCGAAAACCATAGGTTTACAGAATTCTGTAACCTAAATGGATACCACCATGAGTTCTCTTGCCCTAGAACTCCACAACAAAATGGCCTAGTAGAACACAAAAATAGAACCCTACAAGAAGTCGCTAGGACAATGTTAAATGAGTATAACCTACCTGATAGGTTATGGGCGGAAGCCGTGAGTACGACATGCTATGTCCAGAATAGGATCCTTATGGTAAAGAGGCTCCTTAAGACCTCATACGAGATTTATCATGATAAAATACCTAACATCAAGTACTTCAGGGTATTTAGGTGTAAGGTACATATCTTAAACACTAAAGATTACCTAGGGAAATTTACATCCAAAACTACGACCGGAATCTTTCTAGGATACTCAACTACAAGTAGAGCTTATAGAGTATATAACCATGACACCCTTAGAGTCGAAGAAACTATCAATGTAGTATTCGATGAAGGACATGAACCTACAAAACCCTCGGCAACCCCAATTAGCGAGCCAACTCATACTAGACCTAACTATGATCCGGAGATCAGGTCCAGTGTTAATCCTAACCTAAGTCAACCAAGTCACTTTATCGATCAAGTGATAGATGACTCTAACCAAACTAGAACTCAAACAAGCCATCCTATGGATCAAGTTGTAGACTCAAACCCAAATCCAACTAGAACTCAAACAAATCATCCTATCGACCAAGTGATAGGTGATCCAAGTCTAGGAGTTCGAACTAGAGCCTCATACAGAAATCTTAGTCAAATATCTTTGATTTCTAAAATTGAACCCAAAACTATTGACCAAGCTCTTCTTGATCCCGATTGGATTATTGCAATGCAAGAAGAGCTGGCTCAGTTCACTAGGAATGGAGTATGGGAATTAGTACCACCACCTAAAGATAAAACAATCATTAGAACAAGGTGGGTGTTTAGAAATAAACTTGATGATAAAGGTGAAGTGGTTAGAAATAAAGCTAGACTAGTTGCTAAAGGGTTTAGTCAAGTCGAAGGTTTAGATTACGATGAGACCTATGCCCCAGTAGCTAGATTAGAGTCCATTCGAATGCTATTAGCGTATGCAGCACATCGAGGATTTAAGTTGTTTCAAATGGATGTGAAATCTGCATTCTTAAATGGATACATTAAAGAAGAAGTTTATGTTAGTCAACCCCCGGTTTCGAAAGTTTAGACAAACCCGATCATGTCCTTAGATTAAAGAAAGCTCTTTATGGACTTAAACAAGCTCCGCGAGCTTGGTACGAAAGACTTTCGATTTATCTTAAGTCCAAAGGCTTTAACCAAGGTGTAGTTGACCCAACCCTTTTCGTAAAAACCTTTGGTAAAGACATATTCATAGCCCAAATCTACGCAGACCTATTTACTAAACCCCTACCCGAAGCCGAATTTAGTCTATTAAGACAAAAATTGGGCATGTACGTAATAGAATAGGAACTTGCAAATTATATTTTCTTACTACTATTTCTTAAATTTCATTTTATGGAACTAGCATAGGACATACCTTAAGATATCATGCACCTATAGATTTAAGGAGCCAATACATCTCACAACACATAGGACTAATGTGTTTGTGTACTTAGCCACGTAGATGGGCGTGAGATGTTAGGACCTTACTCTTGGTTCCAGATGTAGAGCTAGTGCATCGCCATGAACCACGGAGTATAATCATATATACTAACCGACTCTGACCAGGACTGGTTGATCTTTTATATCAATCAAGCCAGATATGAGTCGAACATTTTATAGAAGAACTTATTTTCAATATATTATTTTCAAAAATAATGTGGAACATGCTTGGACTTTAAATTTAACACTTACTTTTGTTTTCCACACACACCCTCACTCTTTTCGATATATGGCAAAAGGGGGAGAAAAAGGCCAAAGTTAGGCCAAAGTTAAGGGGTCGGCCAAAGTTAAGGGGTCAAATTTTTAAATTTTTTGGTTTAACTCTTACTTTATATTTAAACCAAAAAGTTAACTTTAAGTTTTGAAAACTTATTAGAGACAAAACAAGTTAAGAGAATTCAATCAATTTTTTGATTTCTTTACTTAAAACTTATTTGTGTCATCAACGTTTTACTTATTTTAAAAAAAAAACATTATGCCTTAAGGGGGAGAAAGGGCCAAGTTAAGAAGAACTGTTAACTTAAAACGTTTTTACTAAGGCCAACTTTAAGTAATTACTTAAAGCAACCCTCAAGGGGAGGATTAAGGTCTTTCTTCAAGACTCACCCTCGGTCAAGGGGGAGGTTTCCTCAAGGGGGAGTGCTCGAAGAAAATCCTTACTACTCCAACTTAATCTTCTTTATTTTTTGTTTGTTTCTAATGCACATTATTCTTCATGCTTGCTATTTACTTAACTTTGTATATGGGTTTGCCATAAATCAAAAAGGGGGAGATTGTTGGTGCAGTAGGCACCTAAGTCGAAGCTGAGTTTTGATTATAGCAAACGATACAAAGTTAAACTTATGGCGTTATCTCATGAGCTGAATCGAGTGTGCAGAAGATTGCTAAAGCTGGAGCTAAAAGCTAGCGACACCCGGAGGAAGCCGGGTGGTCGGGCGACACTCGAGTGACTTCGGAGGGAGCCGAAGGAATCGAGTGGAAGGTCAGAAGCAAAAGCGACATGGTAAGTATCAAGGTAAGCTCATGTGTGCGAGCGTGAGTGAGGTCGTATCCTCCTTACGGGGATGGTCTTAAGCGTAGATCCGACCAAAGACATCCCATCGATGGTCTAGGTCGAGATCGGACGGTCGAAGGCCGTCGAAATAATGTTTTCTTTAAGATAACTTTGCCTTGCAGCTAGTATCAGTCGACTGCCACCTTGGAGGACTCATCGTTGTCAAACAATGATCGCCAAGGTCGACTGATCGATGTCGCCATCACCGATCGATGGTCAATGATCAGATTTGAGGAGTCAAGGCTTATCACCCCATTTCAAGGAGTTTTTGTGTCCATTTGTGATTGGTTGAAGACCCATTCGATGAGGGGCTCAAAGGCTATAAAAGGAGGGCTTGTCTTAGGGTTTTTCATCAATTAAAAAGATTCCAAGTGCTTCCGATACACTCCGACTCTCCGACATCCCTACGACGAAGCGCTGCCGAGTCAACGACTAGAGCTTCAACCTCCAACCTTTGAAGTCATCGGTAACGAAAGTTTAAATTGTATTTCAGTTTATTTTTTAGTAAATCTTTCATTATAACGAGGAGAGGGGGAGTGTCCCTCTACCTCGATCTTTTGTCATTTTGTGTATCCATCTAACTCCTACCTCTAACGAGAAGGAGTTCTTTAGTAGTTTGCCCTCCGTACGTGGTCAAGGACCACTAGGGCCTTGGAGTAGTAGCCTTCGGCTACGAACCAAGTAAAATCCTTGTTTCTATTGTCTCGCTTGTTTTGTTTTTATCTTCCACTGTGTCTACTCGCATTTTAACGAACGATTTTGAACGAAAAATTTCTATCGCTATTCACCCCCCCTCTAGTGATCCGCTCGATCCAACACGAAGGATGGCACTGCAGAGCCGTGTGCTTGGCGCATCCGAGGGACGTGGTCGGACGAAGATAACTTCAAAGGCGAGGGACTCCAAGGGAAGAGAGTAAGCGAATGTAACCCAGGAAGGGGTAGTGCTCTTAGGTGAAACTTGGCCATTTGGCTAAGTGTGGAATGTGATTTCTCGACATCAGTTAACTACCATGTTATGGTAGTCGACTACTCTAAGTCAACTGTGACTCGACTAGTGTTCGAGTCTGGTTCAAGTGCCAACAGTCGACTACCATGGAATGACAGTCGACTGCGAGACAACTAGTCGACTGATGAAGGCATCAGTCGACTGGTCGCAAGGGTTTCGGGCACAGAAGTGAGTCGAGCTCGCGAGCACTCGACTGATAGGTCGATCAGTTAACTGATGGTAAGATCAGTCGACTGATGATGATGTCGTTGGATGGAATCCAACGAGGAAAGCATCCGTTATTGGGCAACGGCTACAAGACCAGTCGACTGATAGGGACATCAGTCGATTGCTTGTGCGTCAACGCGAAGAAACTCTGTTCCTCTATAAAAAGGAAGGGTGTGGGGTTTTGGGATCCTAATGCTTATGCTCTAACCTTCTCCCAAAGCACCCAAAAGTTTTTCCATCCTCTTACTGTGTTTTATTTGTTAGGAATTACTTCGGAGGCTCATTGGCTCCCATGTCCCCGAATTAAAATTTTCACAAATGAAAACTAATCCGGATGGGATGAGTTTCCTTAGCACAACCAATTCATCGTCGTGCTAACAACTTGAGCGATCGCTTGAACAAACTAGTTGTTCAAGCAACCTAACTCTTCTAGTTGTTTAGCCGCGGAAGAGACGACGGATGGATCGCCGGTTTTTGTGTTTATCTTCGAGGTCCATGATTATACAAAAACATACAAATGCAAACTAGTATAATCAACACAAACTAACATAAAGATAAGAACATGCAAAGATCAATAAAATTTGTAAAACTTTTATACCTCTCGATCTTCTACCATAAAGCCTATCCTCTTCGTGGACGTCGTGTGGGCGAAGATCCTCCATGAGTTGAAGCCTCCTAGATCACGTTCTTCCTTTCCTTGCTCGCTCTGAGCAAAAAGAAGAACCAAACAAAAATCCTTCTCCTATCTAGAACCGGCCACCAAGCCAAAGAGCTTGATATAACCGCCGGTCAAGGAGTAGCTTCTTGAGCACCGGCCAACCTTGAAGCAATGTTACCGTCGGCCACCAAGGTGGGATATGGATGAACGCGGGCCAACCTTGAAGCAATGTTGCCGCCGGCCACCAAGGAGAAAGGGAGGAGGAAAAGCACCGGCCAAGGATGAGAATAGAGAGAGGGGCGCAAACCAAAACCCTAGGGAGAACAAAGCTTTGCCGCCCACTTCTAGCCGCCCAAAAACCCTAACTTCTCTAGGGTTTGTTGCCGCCCACTTTTAGATAGGCAAAACCCTAATCCACAAGCATTAGTTGCCGCCCAAGCCTTAGCCCTCTATTTATAGAGTTGGGCTTAAGCCTCCTTTAATCTCTACCGTCGGATCTAGGGATTTAATCTCCACCGTCGGATCTAGGCTTTCATCCCAACCGTCGAATCTAGGGTTTCATCCCAACTGTCGGATCTAGGGTTTCATCCCAACCGTCGGATTTAGGGTTTCATCCCAACCGTCGGATTTAGGGTTTTATCCCAACCTTCGGATCTAGGGTTTTATCCCAACCGTCGGTTCTAGGGTTTTATCCCAACCGTCGGATCTAGAGATCTAATCTCAACCGTCGGTTCTAGAGTTTTTATCCCAACCGTCGGATCTAAAGATCTAATCTCAACCGTCGGTTCTAGAGTTTTGTTTTCCATCCTTGGATCTAGACTTCATGAGGATTATATTAGTCTACGATAGGGACCATGAGGAGGAGTTGGATCTTGGCCACCCGATGGATCGGAACCACACAAACTTGATCCATCAATGATGTTCCATTCCACTAGAGGATCATCATTGAATTACCTCACCAAACCCCATAAATCAATATGGGCTCCATATATTATTTGTACATCCATCTCCCCATGTTTAAGATATCGAATGTGTGTTAATTAATTGATTTACTGACCATCAATCAATTAACATCTAACTCCTCGAGTAGTACCACTCAACCTTATCATCATGTTGACTAAGTCAATCAGCTGGGTTTACATGATAAACCTTATGAGCGCCTCAAGGGGACATCATCAACCTAATGTATAGGACACGGTTTCCTCCTATAATCAACGACACACCATGTAAATAATATCATTTCCCAACTTACCGGGCATATTGATTTAATCCATCTAAATCTCACCCTTTGGTAAATCAAAGAAATAAATACTAAGTACATGTGCCCGTTATTATATCGGGATTAAGAGCATGTACAACATAATATCCGAGGTCCGATTGAATTATGTAGTCAGCACTAAATTGAATCACCTCTATGTCGGTCCTGCTCAATATACCTAAGTGCACTAGTGTAACTCTATGTTCAAGACAAAACAATACCAAGCTACACTACAACCATGCCAATGGTTTGTCCAAAACCATCTTGGTTGTGAGCCTCTACTTATATTCTACAAGGGACTGATAACATGATCTTCTGTGCCACACCAAGCACCATGTTATCTACAATGTAACATATTAGACAATATGCACACATATAATAAACATATAAAGTGCAAACAATGATCATGTGATTCTTATTTCAAAATAAAAATGTTCATACAAAAAGAGCTAGGCTTTCAGTATACATTCCAACAATCTCCCACTTATACTAAAAGACTATGCTGTCATTACACTGCCATACATCTGATCCCCATGTCCTCCACATGCCTATCAAATGCTTTCGCTGAAAGGGCCTTAGTGAATGGATCCGCCAGGTTATCCTCTGATGCAATCTTGGCGACAGCTACTTCTCCTCGCTTTACGATCTCTCGTATCAGGTGGTACTTGCCCTTTATGTGTTTACTCGCCTTATGGGCTCGTGGTTCCTTCGAGTTTGCAACTGCACCACTGTTATCATAATAAATTGTGATAGTTCTGGGCAAACCAGAAATCACATCCAAGTCCATCAAGAAGTTCCTGAGCCATACAACTTCCTTGGCTGCCTCTGAGGCTGCCACATACTCAACTTCCATGGTGGAGTCCGCCACGCATTTCTGCTTGACACTTCTCCATACTATGGCTCCACCTCCAAAAGTAAACACAAACCCCGAGGTAGACTTACTGTTATCCCTATTTGATTGGAAATCAGAATCCGTGTAACCCACAGGGACTAATTGATCAGCCCGGTAAACCAGCATATAATCCCTAGTCCTTCTCAGGTACTTCAATATATGCTTTACCGCAGTCCAATGTCCCTGTCCAGGATTACTCTGATATCTGCTAACCATGCCCACAACAAAGCAGATATCTGGTCTCGTACATAGCATAGCATACATGAGGCTTCCTACTGCCGAAGCATAAGGAACCACCTTCATGTCCTCTATCTCCTTTGATGTTTTGGGACACATCTCTTTAGATAAAGGTACTCCATGCCTAAAAGGTAGAAAACCTTTCTTGGAGTTCTGCATGCTAAAACGAGCAAGGATAGTGTCAATGTATGAAACTTGAGATAAGCACAACATCCTTTTCTTGCGATCCCTTATTACCTTGATCCCAAGGATGTGTCCCACTTCTCCCAAGTCCTTCATATCAAACTGTTTAGACAACCATACCCTTACGTCTGATAACACTCTGATATTGTTGCCAACTAACAAAATGTCATCTACGTATAGTACAAGAAATACCACTACATTTCCGTCACATCTCTTGTATACACAAGGCTCATCCTGACTTTGAATAAATCCATATGACTGGATTACCTCATCAAAGCGGATGTTCCAAGATCTAGAAGCTTGCTTCAATCCATAAATGGACCGATTAAGCTTACACACAAGATGCTCTTTGCCCTTTACAATGAATCCCTCTGGTTGCTTCATATAGATGTTTTCCTCAAGACTTCCATTAAGGAAAGTTGTCTTGACATCCATCTACCAAATCTCATAATCCTCATGAGCAGCAATAGATAAGAGAATCCGGATAGACTTAAGCATAGCTACCGGCGAAAAGGTCTCCTCATAATCGATACCCTCTTTCTGAGTATACCCTTTCGCAACAAGCCTAGCTTTGAAGGTCTCAACCTTCCCGTCTACTCCTCTCTTTCTCTTGTAGATCCACTTAATCCAATGGTTTTCACACCATCGGGTGGTTCTACTAGCTCCCAGACATGATTAGAATCCATAGA
The DNA here is from genome assembly GCA_025175895.1 of Wurfbainia villosa. Taxonomy (NCBI): domain Eukaryota; kingdom Viridiplantae; phylum Streptophyta; class Magnoliopsida; order Zingiberales; family Zingiberaceae; genus Wurfbainia; species Wurfbainia villosa. The sequence continues at coordinate 51,951,892 of CM045988.1, read as the reverse complement.
TTCTATCTCTGAATTCATCGCTCTTTGCCAAGATACCGCATCTATATCTTGGAGTGCCTCGTCATATGTCCAGGGATCAGGTTCATTTTCACCAGGGACTAAGTCCGAAGACTCTCCCAAGAACATGAATCTCTCGGGTTGTCTAACAACCCTCCCACTACGACGAGGTGCCTCCTGTCTATGCTCTGTGACCAGCGGTCGATGACTTGTGTATCTCCTCTTGTACCGGTGGTACTGAAGTCGGGACTTCCCCTGTCAACTCTTTAAGAACAATCCTGCTCGTGGGCTTGTGGTTCATCACATAGTCCTCCTCTAGAAATCTGGCATTTGTACTCACGATCACCTTCTGATCTCTAGGACTATAGAACAAACCACCCTTCGTTCCCTTAGGGTAGCCAACAAACAAGTGTACTTCTGTACGAGATTCCAACTTACCAGCATCTCCCTTCAGCACATGTGCTGGACTACCCCAAATCCGAATATGTCTTAGACTAGGCTTTTGCCTAGTCCACAATTCTGTGGGAGTAGAGGGTACTGACTTAGATGGAACCAAGTTCAGAATGTGTGCTACCGTTTCCAGAGCAAACCCCCAGAACGAATCAGGTAACTCAGAATAACTCATCATCAATCTAACTATTTCCATAAGAGTCCTATTCCTTCGCTCTGCCACACCATTCTGCTAGGGTGTACCAGGTGCGGACAATTGGGATTGAATCCCAGCCTCTGATAAGTAACTCCTAAACTCTCCCAAGAGGTACTCGCCGCCACCATCAGATCGTAGTGTCTTGATACTTTTACCATGACGGTTCTCCACATCAGCCTTGAATTCTTTGAACCTGTCAAAGCATTTAGACTTGCGGTGCATCAAGTAAATGTATCCATACATTGAATAATCGTCTATAAAAGTGACGAAGTATTCAAAGCCACCTCTAGCCTGGATAGACATAGGACCGCACAGATCAGAATGAACCAATTCTAACACATCTTTGGCTCTATACCCCTTGGCCTTGAAAGGCCTCTTGGTCATTTTACCTTCCAAGCAAGATTCGCAGGTTGGGAGATCCTCCACCACCAATGAACCCAAAGGTCCATCAGCTATCAACCTTTGAATTCTACTCAGGTTAATATGACCAAGCCTAAGATGCCAAAGATATGTCTGGTTCATTTTCGAAGGTTCTTTTCTCTTATTAGACTTAGAAGATGAGTTATTTACTTTTATATGCATCGTGGGAGTTTTCGGTTCAAGAGTGTACAAATTGTCAACCAATGTACCAGAACAGATAATCTCCCTATTTCTTTTTATAACCACTTTGTCATTAAAAGAAATAGAATATCCATCCATAAACAATTTAGAAACTGAAATTAGATTCTTTCTAAAAGTAGGTACATAAAAACAATTTCTCAAAACCAAAACTTTATTCCTATCAAAAGATAAATAAACGTCTCCCACTGCAATAGCCACCACCTTTGAAGCATTGCCCATAAAGATCGTAATCTCTCCCTCAGCTAGTCGTCGAGTTTCCTGGAACCCCTGCAAAGTATTGCAGACATGATCAGTGGCTCCTGTATCTACATACCAGGCACTGGTAGATAACACCGCTAAACATGTTTCAACAACTAAACAAGAAGATATACCTTTTTTCTTTCGGCGAGGACAATCTGCCTTCCAATGTCCCGTCTTCTTGTAAGTGAAGCACTTGCCTTTCAACTTCTTCACTCCTGCCTGAGGTCCTACCGCCACTTTCTTTGCTCCACCTTGCTTCTTCTTCTTCTTACCTTTCGGTTTAGAAGAGGAAACCTTCTGAGCAACCATGGCTTGAGCGCTTTGATGAAAAAGCCCCTCTGCCGCCTGGAGTTCTGTCAGAAGCTCCGCCAACGAATACAACCTCTTGTTCATGTTGTAATTGAGGCAGAAATGCTCAAAACTCCTAGGCAGAGACTGGAGAATGATATCGACCTGGGTTTCCCCATCGATCTCAGCTCCAAGGACTTCCATCTCATTAAGATGAGCCATCATCTTGAGAACATGATCCCTGACGGGTGTTCCCTCGATCATGGTGGTCGTCATCAAGTTTCTCATAGCCTCCTGTCTAGCCGCCCTACTCTGATGTCCGAAAAGTTCCTTGAGATTGAACATCATGTCATAAGCTATGGCCATGGCCTGATGCTGATGTTGTAGCACATTTGACATAGATGCCAAAATGTAACACGACGCCATCTCATCTGCCTTGATCCATTTCTTATAACTTTCTTTCTCCTTTTCATCAGAGTCATCGATGGGCTTAGGAGGACAGACCTCGAAGAGTACAAATTTGTACTCCTCTGCAGTTAAGATAATATTCAAGTTTCTTTTCCAATCAATATAATTTGTTCCAGTAAGTTTATTTTCTTTTAATATCATAGCAAGTGGGTTGAAAGCCATTTGAAAAACCTAAGAATCACAATGATCAAAATATTAGATTTCAAATATCATTGATTCCTCAAACAATAAAATTTCGAAATCAACCAACACCTCAAAACACCGAGAATGTCGCATACCACGATAGTGTGGACGTATACGAATTCTACATTTGTAAGAGGAGGTTTTACCCATTAATTTTATTATCTTGTCAACCTTACTTTTTGACAAATAAAATTAATAGTTGGTTCCTCTTTGGCCCTACAAATAAAAGCAGTGACTCCGATGGGGAGGATATTTTTATTTGCATCTAAGTGTGCACCATTACACGATACTAAGGGAATTATATCGGATTATGTGCCTTACCGATGGTACACACGCTCCTAAATAATTTCCTATAACCATTATTTGACCTAGTGATCCGCAAACAAACCCATCTCATGGGGAGGAAGGCACTCAGAGCCGACGCGCAAGTTTGTTGCATCACACATCAAATTGTAATGGAGGCCATGGGAATTAATTAAAATGTCCCTCTCCCACTTAGTAAATTGACAATGAGGAATTTTCAAGCACACACAACATGCATATAAAATAAATCAGCAATAAATATGAAAAAAACAGAATTTTCCCAACTATTATGGCATTGTTCTCCAATATGTGTCCCGTCGTGTCGCCACCTCGTCCGCTCCATCTTTTCCCGTGCATAAGTCACCAAAGAGATCCGAGCCAAGATACATCATTTTAACTTACATCCATCGATCCTATACTCCACGAAGGAGTGTACAAATAATCTAGATTGAAAGTAAACTAAAATGAGTGGCTAAACAATGTCGTATTCAATTACAAAAATTAAATACTAATCTAGCCTCGTCAACCCCGAGGATTCAAATAATATACATACAATCATACACAAACAATCACATACACACATATAGCCATAATAGTCGGATCTTATGTCTGCAACCAAAAAGTTATCCTACGCACATCCTACTATTATTCGGCATACTCAATATATGATATGTGCATGAAAGTAACAAAATCCAAAACACACAAAACCGGAAACCGTGGCTCTAATACCACTTGTTAGGAATTGCTTCGGAGGCTCATTGGCTCCCATGTCCCCGGATTAAAATTTTCACTAATGAAAACTAATCCAGATGGGATGAGTTTCCTTAGCACAACCAATTCATCATCATGCTAACAACTTGAGCGATCGCTTGAACAAACTAGTTGTTCAAGCAACCTAACTCTTCTAGTTGTTTAGCCGCGGAAGAGACGACGGACGAATCGCCGGTTTTTGTGTTTATCTTCGGGGTCCATGATTATACAAATACATACAAATGTAAACTAGTATAATCAACACATACTAACATAAAGATAAGAACATACAAAGATCAATAAAAGTTGTAAAACTTTTATACCTCTCGATCTTCTACCGTATGTCCTATCCTCCTCGTGGACGTCGTGTGGGAGAAGATCCTCCACGAGTTGAAGCCTCCTAGATCACGTTCTTCCTTTCCTTGATCGCTTCGAGAAAAAAGAAGAACCAAACAAAACTTCTTCTCCTATCTAGAACCGGCCACCAAGCCAAAGAGCTTGATATAACCGCCGGTCAAGGAGTAGCATCTTGAGCACCGGACAACCTTGAAGCAATGTTGCCGCCGGCCACCAAGGTGGGATATGGATGAACGCCAGCCAACCTTGAAGCAATGTTGCCGCCGGCCACCAAGGTGGGATATGGATGAACGCCGGCCAACCTTGAAGCAATGTTGCCGCCGGCCACCAAGGAGAAAGGGAGGAGGAAGAGCGCCAGCCAAGGATAAGAATAGAGAGAGGGGCGCCGGCCAAAACCCTAGGGAGAACAAAGCTTTGCCGCCCACTTCTAGCCGCCCAAAAACCCTAAGTTCTCTAGGGTTTGTTGTCGCCCACTTTTAGATAGGCAAAACCCTAATCCACAAGCATTAGTTGCCGCCCAAGCCTTAACCCTCTATTTATAGAGTTGGGCTTAAGCCTCCTTTAATCTCTACCGTCGGATCTAGGGATTTAATCTCCACCGTCGGATCTAGGGTTTCATCCCAACCGTCGGATCTAGGGTTTCATCCCAACCATCGGATCTAGGGTTTCATCCCAACCATTGGATCTAGGGTTTCATCCCAACCGTCAGATTTAGGGTTTCATCCCAACCGTCAGATTTAGGGTTTTATCCTAACCGTCGGATCTAGGGTTTTATCCCAACCATCGGTTCTAGGGTTTTATCCCAACCGTCGGATCTAGAGATCTAATCTCAACCGTTGGTTCTAGAGTTTTTATCCCAATCGTTAGATCTAGAGATATAATCTCAACCGTCGGTTCTAGAGTTTTGTTTTCCATCCTTGGATCTAGACTTCTTGAGGATTATATTAGGCTACAATAGGGACCATGAGGAGGAGTTGGATCTTGGCCACCCGATGGATCGGAACCACACAAACTTGATCCATCAATGATGTTCCATTCCACTAGAGGATCATCATTGAATTACCTCACCTACCCCCATAAATCAATATGGGCTCCATATATTATTTGTACATCCATCTCCCCATGTTTAAGATATTGAATGTCCGTTAATTAATTGATTTACTGACCATCAATCAATTAACATCTAACTCCTCGAGTAGTACCACTCAACCTTATCATCATGTTGACTAAGTCAACCAGCTAGGTTTACATGATGAACCTTATGAGCTCCTCAAGGGGACATCATCAACCTAATGTATAGGACACGGTTTCCTCCTATAATCAATGACACACCATGTAAATAATATCATTTCCTAACTTACCGGGCATATTGATTTAATCCATCTAAATCTCACACTTTGGTAAATCAAAGAAATAAATACTAAGTACATGTGCCCGTTATTATATCGAGATTAAGAGCATGTACAACATAATATCTGAGGTCCGATTCAATTATGTAGTCAGCACTAAATTGAATCACCTCTCTGTCGGTCCTACTCAATACACCTAAGTGCACTAGTGTAACTCTATGTTCAAGACAAAACAATACCAAGCTACACTACAACCATGCCAATGGTTTGTCCAAAACCATCTTGGTTGTGAGCCTCTACTTATATTCTACAAGGGACTGATAGCATGATCTTCTGTGCCACACCAAGCACCATGTTATCTACAATGTAAAATATTAGACAATATGCACACATATAATAAACATATAAAGTGCAAACAATGATCATGTGATTCTTATTTCAAAATAAAATGTTCATACAAAAAGAGCTTGGCTTTCAGTATACATTCCAACATTATTTACATCATATTTGTAAGAGGAGTGAATTCTTGTAAAGAGGTTACCTCCACCTAGCTTGGTGCAAAGGAGAGAATAGTGGAAGCTTGCGGAGTGATTCACCGTGGACGAATCGGACCATGGATTAGCGGTGTAGCTATAATCCACGTTACATCCTTTGTTAGCGTTTCTATTCTTGTTATTACTTTGTCTTTATTGTTTATACTTTCCGCTTGCGCTAACAAATTTGTAGACGAGCAATCGACGAGAAAATTCCACCGTCTACGTATTAGGCTATTCACCCCCTCTAGCCGGCCAACATATTGACCCTACAAGTGGTATCAGAGCCAAGGCACTTGTTGAGGACTAACCACCAACACAAGCACTATATCAAGAGATGGTCGGCTCGAACATTCATCCACCAAAGTTTGAAGGAGAATTCTCTTGGTGGAAAAAGAGAATGGAGGTATTTTTTGAAACCAATTTCGAAATTTTTTTAATTATGGAAAACGGTTTCGAAATACCTAGGGATGAAGAAGGGGAGCCATTGGAAAAATCAAGATAGAGCAAGAGGAAAAGGGAAGAGTACTTGGCAAATTCAAAAGCCAAACATCACCTCTACAATGTACTCCCCCAACAAGAAGTAAACTGTTGGTGCAATCGGCCCAGGTTGACTCGAGTTTGACTCGAGCAGTACCTTGATAGGATTTTGATGATAGACAAAACTCATGACAGGGGATTGTCATGGGAAAGTCCAACATGGTGTTGGAATGGAAAATCCAAGCATGAAACTTGGTGTGGGAAAGTCCAACATGGGGTTGGCATGGAAAATCCAAGCAATGAGCTTGGTGTGGAAAAGTCCAAAGCATTGCGAACTGCCATTGACTGTAGTTGACTGAGCAATCGGCTGCTAGGTCACCAGTCGACTGCCATGGGCAGTCGACTGGTAGGTGATCCGTTGGAACTTATCCGACGTGGATCTGGCTGTTGTGAGACAACGACTACAGGGGCAGTCGACTGGTGCCTTTTGGCAGTCGATTGCTGGGTGCGAAAACAGCTTGATGCAGGTTATAAATGGAGCTCAAGTTGGAGGATTTCACCAAGACTTTTGTGAAGCTATTGGAGGGGAATTGCTGCTGCATTCCAGACCTTCAAGAGTCATCTAAAGCAAGGTACAAGCAAAGGGTTCAAAGCAAGCATTGTAAAGTGTTCTTTACGTGTATTTTATATTTTTCTTTGTATTGCTTGTATTTCATATATTACTTGTTGTAATATCTTGTGAGAGGTTTCTCCACCTCCGACATGTAGTCGAGAAGGAGTTTAGTTAGTGACGTGCGCATAACTAGAGCTTGGTGAGCTCGCCCGTGGAGTAGAAACCATTCGGTTCCGAACCACGTATATGCTTGTGTATTGCTTGTGATTGTTATGTGTTGTTAGTATTGTTATTATCATTGTTATTCCGCTGCGCTAACAACAATCGTAGACAAGCAACGCAATGAGAACGAGCAAATTCCACCATCGGACGATTGAGGGCTATTCACCCCCTCTAGCCGGGCCAATACACACCGATCGATCCCCTATAAGAGGTATCAGAGTCAGGGTCGCTCTTCAAGGACTAACCGTCGCGAGAGCACTACAAGATGGTCGGCTACAACATCCATCCACTGAAATTCGATGGAGATTTTGATTGGTTGAAGAAACGGATGGAGGTATATTTCGAAACCGATTTTGATTTCATGTTAATCATTGAAAATGTTTTTGAAGTGCCTAGGGACAAAGAAAATAAGCCACTAGAAAAATCAAGGTGGACCCAAGATGAAATGAAGGATTTCAAGACAAATCTCGAGGTAATTAAATTACTTAGTGATTTTATTCCTAACCATATTTGGTCTAGGCTAGGAAATTTTAGGGATGCAAAGGACTTGTGGAATAAGGTGGTTGAATTCCACAAGAATCCCGAATTGACACAAGTGGAGGAGAATGTCGTGGAAGAATTGTCATCCACATTCGAAGATGTGGATGATTTGGTGGAAACCTCCACCTCTAGTATTGAGGGGGAGGAGAGGCAATCTTCCATCCCGGAGTAAGAACAAGAAACATCCACATCCGGGAGAAGTGAAGATCAAGAAGAAGAATCCTCTACCTCCCTAGGTAACTCAAGTATTATAATTTTAAATAAAAATCACATAATATGCTTTGAGTGTAGGGAGAAAGGGCATTACAAGAGCAAATGCCCTAAATTGGCTAAGGAAAAGGCATCAGCACCAAAAGTTAAAGGATGTTGGAGTCCCCTCAATTAAGAGCAAAGAGCACATTGTGTGCTTTAAATGCAATCAAAAGGGGCACTACCGAAGCCAATGCCCTAGGGGGAGGAAGAAAGGGCAAAAAGGTGTATCTCATGTAGGGGGAGCTTCAAAAGCTAACCCTAAGGTACATTTAGTTAATGCACATTCAATTCCTAAAGTTAAAAAGCATGCTAAGAACTATTTTAGCTCTCTTGCAATTATCAATGAAAAGCATGCTAGTAGGAAGAAATATGTTTGTCTAGGTGCTAAGCATGTTAGTTTCTCTAAGGACAAACCTAGGACTCAAAACACTAGAACTATTTTACCTAAAGAGTCCATTAGAAGAGTTGAAAACCATCTAGGCATTAACCCTAAGAAGGGTAGACACATGCCTAAGAAGAAGAATATTTCCCAAAAGATTAATGAAAAATCAAAATTGGGAAAATTAGAGCTAGAAAACCAAGTCTTGAGGTCAAGGTTTGAGAGAATGGAGAAAACCCTAGAATCATAGAAAATTCAATTCTAGGGTCAAATGCCCAAAAGTCAAGACCTAAGGTTCAAAAATGGTCTAAGGGCAAGGAAGGTTTGAGTCACAAACCTAAGCCCAAGAAGACTTATCATAATGTTCCATTTGATTATGGAACTATTTCTAGTTCTAGGAAAACCAAGGCTAATAGGGAAGTCATCCCTAAGTCTAGCCATGGTATGTGTCTAGTGGCTAAGACCTCAAAGAAATCAAATGTAGCCACTAGGAAGGTCAAAGGAGGAGTCACCTCTAGAGTTGACCTAGGAAAGACCCATTTGACTAAGGCTTCAAAGCCAAAAAGGGTCATTAGAAAGGTATCTAGGGAAGTTATCCCTAGAGAATACCTTGTTAACCCAAGGAGCTCCAATAGATATTGGGTTCCTAAGAGCGTGATCGATTCATGCTAAATGGGTTAGGGTGTGTCAACCCTAAGTGGATGGGTAGTTAACCTAACCATAGTAGAGTTGACACATTAGGATGTGCTAATGTGCTTGAGAAGTTAAAAATGATTAAATTGGCACAATTAGGTCTTAGAGGTATTGGTGTGCCATTTTGGGTTTATGGCACACTAGGGAGAATGATGGTTTTAAGGCAAAGTGGAATTAATTCCTAGAAATGACAACTTGGATTTAACACTTAGGTATTTTATACCTTAGTATATTTTACTTGCCATGATTTATTTGTTTTGTCATGTCATGACATCATTTTCATTTTTATCTATAAAAATGTCATGATCATGTTTAGACTTATTCTTTAGATGTCATGAATGCTTAGATGTCTCTCACATGCCATGACATCATGATTTTGGCATATGCTTTTATCTATATCATATCTATGCCATAATCATCATCATGCATATAACTAAAATGAAATTAAAGAACATGGCATAATTTGATGGGAATCAAAGAACATTGCCTAGAAATATGCATGAAACCATTAAAAGATCAAAACCCCACATCTCACTAGAAATTTTCCTTGTATGTGTTTTACACATCTAGATATAAGTGAGATGTTTAGGAAAAAGAAATTAAAGGTTTAAAAAACACTTTGAAAATATTTTGAAAAACCTTGGTGAAGCCTATTTTTTGATAGCTATCACCATTGAATGGGATGATACAAAGAGGGCTCTTTATTGAAGCTTTTCTTAACTTTTGGACTTTGTGTCAATCTCTTATTTATTGGGTAAAATAATTTTCTAATATTTTTCACCCATAATGATTGTGATAAGTAATATACATACCAAATTTCAAGATTTTTAAACCTATGTATATTTACTTATGAATTTCGGAAAGTCATTTCTGAAATTAAATCGATTATCGATCACGCCATGGTGTCCAATGATCGATGGAGTAACAATGATCGTTTCGAATAGTCATTGCCCAAGTTGATTTCGGGTATATCTTGTTGGTTAGGCCCATGTTCAGCTAGGTTAAGGTCCCCTAACCACTCGTAACCCTAGGATATGCTTGGGAGAGAATTAGAAAGGGTGGAAATCTATTGGACATGGATTAGGAGAAGAGTTTAGGGAGAGTATCAATTTTAAGGTGGAAGAGAGTTCTTTGTTGAACTTTGCCTTAATTTTGATTGGTTAAATGTTCCTATTAGCTTAGGGACTCTCCAAGGAGATTGTTGGTGCAATGGTCAAGGGGGAGCAAGCCTCGAGGGGGAGGTATCCATCATGGGAGGATGGATGTGTATTTCCTCATGGGAGGAAAATTGGGTTGCCTCTCTTAAGTGATATGGGATCACTAGAAAGATTGTTGGCATGTGTTCCTCCAAGGGAGAGATTGTAAGATCTCATTGGGATATGAGACATTCATGCCCTTGGGGAGGACCTTTTTGATGTAATATCAAAAAGGGGGAGAAGTTACCAAGTTACCAATTAGGTTTGGAATTCTCATTTGGGATGTGAGAATTGCCAATATGGGAGAATTTGTAGACTTGAGATGGTAGTTTTGTCAATCATCAAAAAGGGGGAGATTGTTGGTGCAATTGGCCTAGGTTGACTCGAGTTTGACTCGAGCAGTACCTTGATAGGATTTTGATGATAGACAAAACTCATGACATGGGATTGTCATGGGAAAGTCCAACATGGTGTTGGCATGGAAAATCCAAGCATGGAGCTTGGTGTGGGAAAGTCCAACATGGGGTTGGCATGGAAAATCCAATCATGGAGCTTGGTGTGGAAAAGTCCAAAGCATTGCGATGCCGTGCACTTGGTGCTTGGTGAGAAATGCATTGTGAAGCTGTATGCTTGGTGCATTTGGGAAGTCTTGAGGACTTGGTAAGTTCACTAGGCTTGGGGTCCTTGAGTCGGTGAAGGATGGCATTGCAAAGTCGTACGCTTGGTGCATCCCAGGGACCCTTCGGACGGGGAGCGAATGGAGTGAGCCCAAAGGGAAGCATACTTCGAGGGCAAGAGACACGAAGGATGGAATTGCGAAGTCCTGCGCTTGGCGAATCTGAGGGACGCCGAGGGAAGAGAGCTTCGGTGGGGAACTCCATGAGGGAAGATGTGGACTTGGCCAAGTGGCTAAGACTGAGTGTCGGAGGCTCAAACTTGATGTTTGAGGGTTTACCCGACGGTCAGATGCTCAAACAACTTGGTGTTTGAGGTTTTACCCGATGGCAGTCGACTGGCATAGGTGTCAGTCGACTGATCCAAGTCGACTAGGGTTCACCAGTTTAAGATCGGGTTTTGTGCTATAGCCGATCGCCATGGATCGGGCAAGATCGATGTTGATGCAATGATCGCTGGGATGTCGATCGTGATGGGAGTCGCGAGCATAGAACACTCCGTAGCCGATCGGGATCGGCTACTAGGTCACCGAATGATCGCCATGGATCGGCACTGATCGTAGGTGATCCGTTGGAACTTATCCGACGTGGATCTGGCCGTTGTGAGACAACGACTACAGGGGCAGTCGACTGGTGTCTTTTGGCAGTCGACTGCTGGGCGCAAAAATAGCTTGATGCAGGTTATAAATGGAGCTCAAGTTGGAGGATTTCGCCAAGACTTTTGTGAAGCTATTGGAGGGGAATTACTGCTGCATTCCAGACCTTCAAGAGCCATCTAAAGCATGCTACAAGCAAAGGGTTCAAAGCAAGCGTTGTAAAGTGTTCTTTACGTGTATTTCGTATTTGTCTTTGTATTTCTTGTATTTCATATATTACTTGTTGTAATAGCCGTGAGAGGTTTCTCCACCTCCGACGTGTAGTCGAAGGAGTTTAGTTAGTGACGTGCGCATAACTAGAGCTCGGTGAGCTCGCCCGTGGAGTAGGAACCATTCGGTTTCGAACCACGTATATGCTTGTGATTATTATGTGTTGTTAGTATTGTTATTATCATTGTTATTCCGCTGCGCTAACAACAATCGTAGACAAGCAATGCAATGAGAACGAGCAAATTCCACCATCGGACGATTGAGGGCTATTCACCCCCCTCTAGCCGGGCCAATACACACCGATCGATCCCCTACATAAACCGGATTGGGGAATGCTCTAGTGCCAAGGAGATGTGGGAGAAGCTAGTAGAGCTTCATGAAGGTACCTCGGAGGCCAAGCTTGCAAGGAGAGACCTCCTCCGCTCCCAATTATCAAACATCAAATTAGAAAAGGGAGAAAAGGTAACCTCACTACACTCTAGATTTAAAGAAATAATAACCGGTTTATCTAGTGTAGGGGAGAAGCTTTCAAATAGGGACATGCTCATGAAGGCAATAGATGTCTTTCCTCGGTCCTCAAGATGGAGCTCAATGGTGGACTCCTTCTACATGTCAAAGAATTTAGAAGTGAGCACCTTGGAGGAGTTCTTCTCAACCATGGAGCTCCATGAAACAAGGCTTGAGAGAGTAATTGAAGAATCAAGTATCAAGCCATCAAGAGGAGTAGCCCTAGTAGAAAATAAGGGGAAGAAAAAGATGGAGATTCCTTCCTCCTCCGATGAAGCATCCTCCTCCTCCTCCATGGATAGCATGGAAGAAGTATACATGGTAAGGAAGGTAAGGCATGTTTTGAAAAATTTTAAATTTAATAAATCTAATGATAGGAGGAGAAGACCAAGGGGGAAGGTGATTTGCTATAATTGCCAAGGAGAGGGACATATAATGGATAATTTTCCCCTCTTGAACAAGAGCAAAGAGGAGAAGAGAAAGAAGTAAGAAAAGAAGAAGAAAAAAGGGAGCAAGAAGAAGGAAGAAGAGAAGAAAGGCAAAGAAAAGGGAAAGGCAAAGGCACTAAAAGCAAGGACTTGGGATGACCCTTCTTCCTCATCATCATCATCATCCGAGAAAGAAAATGTCTTTGTCACAAATTTGGCATTAATAGCATTTGGTGACTTAGACTCCTCCTCCGACGAAAATGAAGAAGCAAGCTCAAGTGAGGAGAGCTCGAGTGAAGGGGGAGCTTCTTCTACATCCTCATCATCGGAAGAGGATTTGGTAAGTGAGGTAACCAATCTTTCCCCCAAGAAAGTTATGTCAATTATTTCTAGCCTCACTAAGGACTTGTTTAGGGCAAAGAAAAAGAACAAATGCATGGTAGATCAAATTAAGGACTCAGAAGAAAAACTAGAAAAAGCATGCTTAAATGTTAATGAAAATATTTCTTCTAGTCTTAATGATGCATGCTCACATGATAACTATATGTCTTTTGATGTAAATGATGCATGTATTGAAGAAAATAGGGTCCTAAGGGAAAAGGTAGACCATTTGACCAAGGCCCTAGAAAAATTCACTATAGGCTCCAACACCCTTAATATGATTATAGGGAGCCAAAGAGCAAGTTTCAATAAGAAAGGCCTATGATATAAGGAAAAGAAAAATGAAAAGGCCTATAAATGCTTAATTGCTAGGGGTCAAGATAAAAAGAAGACAATTGCTAGAAAATGGATCCCTAAGGAGTATTTAGTGAACCCCATAGGCAAGAATTTGTTTTGGGTTCCTAAATCCATCCTAAAGGGTTAGGAAAACCCTAGGATAGTCAACCATATGGAATTTATCTATATCATATGTTGGTTGACTTAGGATGGTGGGACAAAATTTTTGAAATAGTGTTGGATGATGATAATGCACCCATAGAAAATTTAAATCATGCTTTGGGTGATACTTTGACTTATTATCATAATTCATACCTAATTCATGATTATTAATTGATGAATACATTTGTTTCATGATCATAATGTAAAATTAATACATATATGCTTTTATGATCATGTGGGATGTTAGGATGATACTTAACCTTGAATAGAATTGCATGAAATTAATGGTTAAGTATATATAAATACCTTTAGGATACATCTCACACTCACCATAGGCTACCTTGATTGAAAACTTAGCATGAGTGAGATGTTAGGATGATACAAATGTCCACTAATGCCTATGGCATTTAGATGGTCATTTAAGGAATCAAAATAGCAATAATAGACCAATCATGGGGAAGGCTTATGTTTAATTCATAGACATATTTCCCAAAGATCATGGTTGGATATTTCATATGTTTTCAAAACAATTTCTTACTTTAAAATCTGTATGTTCATATTTTGAAACAATTTAAAGCAAAACTAGGTGTTAAACTTGATACTAACTTGATCAAAAACCTAGTTACTTTTGAAACTTTTGGATTTTTGGCAAATACATGAAAATATAATGATTTTTCATGGACAACTATTTTTCATTGATAAATATATTTACAAGAAATATGTTCCCCAAATTTCATGATTTTTTGAATTTTATAGATTTTCTAATGCATTTTTGAAATCCACCCTGAAAACCTGAAAAACCCGAAATCAGTGTGCCAATCGACAAGTAGTCTGAGCCAGTCGACTGATCATCTGATAACATGCACAGTAACTTCTTTTTCCAATTTTAAGGCATGTTTTTGTTAGGGATCGTTTGGAATGCTAGAGGGGGGGTGAATAGCGTTGACCGTACGTAGATGGAATTCGTTCCCGATCGTCTCTACAAAACTCGTTATGCGCAGCGGAATAGAAATAATCAAAGCAATAACGAAAAGATACAATCACGAACACAAGCACAACACGAGATATAACGTGGTTCGGAACCGAAACGGTTCCTACTCCACGGATTGAGCTCTAACGAGCTCTAGCGATGCCAATGCAATCACTAATCAATAAACTCCTTCTCAACAACAAGTCGGTGGCGGAGAAACCTCGTACAAACGTTTACAACAATAAACAAAAGAAATACAAGCAAATACAAGTGAAAATGTAAAGAACACTTTACAAACTAGGGTTTTGAGCGCTTGCTTGTCGGTTGCTTGGATGAGCTTGAAGGACCCTGAAATGCACCTGCAAATCGCCTTCAAATCGCCTCACCAAAGCCCCCAAAGAACTGATGCCACAATCTCCATGAACAGCCCCCTTTTATCCTGCGTCAGGCTGGATTTCCGCCTATCAGTCGACTGTCATAAGTCCCAAGTCGACTGATGCCACTGTTGTCGTGAGACAATGGTTCAATCCACGTTGGACAAGTTCCAACGGGACTCTTGCGCGATCGCTAACATTGGCGCGATCGCTTAACGCGTAGTCGACGCCTACCGGCTCGGAGCGCTTCGCGCTCGACACTGATCGGCGATCATCATCCTTAGCGATCGCCGAGCATCACCGATCGCTACTAACGAGCACTGATCGCTAGAGCATTTCACCTCGTCGGGCAAATCGAACTCGTCGACTCACGTCGAACCGGCCATAATGTCAGTCGACTGCCAACCTCAAGAATGAGGTTTTAACCCAAGTATGGTGCCCCCATACTTGCTAGACCACCCTTAGCCTAGACCTAAGCCTTCTAGCCACCTCCATCAGCCTCATGCCTCTCGGATCCCTCCAAGTCATCCATGACTTGTTCATCCATAGCGCTAGCCTCCAGGTGCTTCCCTCGGCTATTGTCATGCTAACGGTGTCTACACCGCCAAGGCACATTGGACTTACGCCGCCAAGACTCCGCTTTGGACTTTACGCCGCCAATATCAATTCCCTTGGACTTCCCAAATGCCAAGACCCATGCTTGGACTTTCCATTTGCCAAGACCCATGCTTGGACTTCTCATTTGCCAAGACCCATGCTTGGACTTCTCATGCCAAGTATTCAAGACTTGGACTTTCCCAATTGCCAAGTGTCCCACTTAGACTTTCCATGCCAAGTACCCATGACTTGGACTTTACCTTGCCAAGACCCATGCTTGGACTTTCCCATAATCACATGGTCAACCCTAGTCAACCATTAAGGTCTCCCTCGAGTCAAACTCGAGTCCGGTCAAACATAACCCGGGTCGATTGCTCCAACAATCTCCCCAACATATTAACCGACATTAATGTCAAACATCAATGCCAAAACACTTTGTCAAATCCCTTTGTCAAACATCAAAACATCACTCGAGTCAAACTCGAGTCTGGTCAATCGTGACCTGGGCCGATTGCACCAACAATCTCCCCCTTTTTGATATTTGACAAAAACCAAACAAATCATCTGAATTAGACCACTAACTCAAATCCCTTACCAATTATCCGAAATTGGTAAACACTCTTCAAATGTTCTCCCCCAAACATTCTCCCCCTTTTTGACTAACATCAAAAAGGTTTTCTCTCCAAGGAGGTCAATGTCTCATGTCCCAATGAGATCTTACAATCTCCCCCTTGATCCAAAAATAAATACCTAGGATGCCTACCATCTTCCTAGTGATAATTCACATATCACTCAAGAGAGACAATCCTATACTCTCTCCCAATTTCCAAATTGGGTATCAAAAACCCATCAATTTTCCCAATTGATGATACTCTCCCAATAACTTCTCCTCTTCAAGGAGAAAAACACATCCATCATCCCAAGATGGATACCTCCCCCTAAGGGCTTGCTCCCCCTTGATCATTGCACCAACAATGTCCTTGGGAAGCCCCTAAGCCAATAGGAACTCTAAACCATCAAAATTAAGGTTCTAAGTTCAACATAGAACTTTCACTCACCCTAAATTTGATACTTTGACCTAACACAGCTCCTAATCCATATCCAATGAATTTTCACCTTTATAATGCTTCCTAAAGCATATCCTAGGTTAGGAGTGATTAGGAACCTTTTCCATAAACACGGGCTAAACAAACCTTGTTAACCCGAAATCAGACTGGCAATGACTCGATGAATCACGATCACACTCACATCACCGACATCGCCACATTAAGCCGATCGATCGATAATCTGAAAATCTCGATTTTCAACTATCGAATGAATTTTGGAAATTCATAAATAATTATACGTAATTCGAAAAATCGTGAAAATTCATACGTATAATACTTATGACACACACAATGGGTGAAAAATATTTGAAAATTATTTTACCCATAAAATAGTGAGTTTGATACAAAACTCAAAACCATTGAAATTTTCAATGTTTTGGCTCTATTTTGTATCAACTCTATCAATGGTGATTGTGTTGGGTTTCTGGCACCGCGGCGTGTGTGTGTTCGATCATGTTTCGTAAACATGAGCACAGCGGAAGCAATAAAAATAATAAATACTCCTATTTATTACAACACACACAACACACGCATGCTATTACAACAAGTGTAGACATAACCGTAAATTAAAATTTGCAATAAAAGGAAATTAAACTACGTTATACCTTCCGTATGATGTGTAGCGGGAACGGCATCAACCGGAACGATCCTCGTAAGAATCGTCTCTATCCGTATCCACGCCGAGCTCCTCGGGATGACTTCGCTAAGTCACGAGCTTCGTCTTCGTACGGGTTACTAGCCTCGTGTTGAAGACGACGTGATCGAGAGATGATCACGATCCGAATCCAAATTCGGATCCAAAACGAGTTCTCAAAACTCGCTTCTCCGGAGAGGTATTCGTCAACCAATTGACGAATCCTTCGTCCCCCACCTCAGAGGATTACCGGAGATCAAATCCCCGGTAAGTTAGCCGCTGTCGGAGCACTAACCGTCGTCCAAACGACGCTCCGACGAGGAGAAGCTGTCCAGAAAACTGGACAGCTTGGTGGAGGAGTAGGCGCCGCCAAAACAAGGAGAGAAAAGCTCACCTTGATGCCGAACCTATAGGAGATCACCGAGGGTCGCCGAGGTTCACCGCTGGAGCTTGACGCCGCAAGGGTCTTGGACGGCGGCACAAAGCTGGGCGCCAAAATCACCAAGGAGGTGGGCGGCAACTATGTTGGGCGGCCAAGGTTTAGGGTTTTGGATGATTAGGGTTTAACAATCCCTTAAGCCCACTTTTATAGAGAACTAATTCTCTTAATGGTTAATGGATCATATCCATAAAGCCCGTTAACCCGCTCCATTAAGATAAGTTAAAATAAACCAAACCATGATGGTTTATTTTAAGTTAAAACGAACCGAACCAACTTTTGGTTCATTCGTTTAAAATAAACCAAACCCTTTGGTTTATTCTCATCCATTGGATTAGAACCAAACCATTTTGGTCCATCCATTATGTCTTCATAAGACACGGCCCATCCACGCTTCCATTGCGAATGAAACAATTTCATGCTCGCTTTATGTTTGGTCCAACCAAACATAGTTTCTCTCGGTCTGAGAATCCCATTCTCAAGCTCGTTTTAAATCCTTTGGATTACACTCGTTGTGCGTGTGACCAAATAGGTTCTCGGTTTATGTTGGCCGCCTATAATTAACCATTAATTATAGAACGATCATGAGTGGCACCTAGTAGTACATCATGATCCCCAATTAACCGAAAAGATCAACGGTTGATCCAGAACTATTTCTGAAACCCTTCAGTAGCTCGAATGAATCGTGCCCCATTCTCTTCACTCATCTTATACCCACTTGGTTCAGGACATGGTCTATTGTGTCAGTCCCCACTAGGCTGACTACGTCACACCTAGCCCAAGTATCATTTCCTCGTCCTACGGATTCTAGTTACTCCACATGTATCGAAGAATACCTTACTCTAAACATGTAATGCTTTGGCCAAAGACTTTAGTAACAATCCGACGAGAGGCCATGGGTATACATCTCCTCGCAAGGAGTGGTGAATCCTTTATAGGCTATTCAAACACCTTCGATCACTGACTTATACCCAATCATCCCGGTCCACATCTCCTTAGAGATGTTTGCTTAAGATGTCAAAGCATAAGTCTCCATGATCAAGATGACTTGAATACCGCAAGTCAAAGGAACATCGCACTTAAGCCACAAGAAGAACTTCATTGACATATCTATATATGCAGAGAACCATATGAAGTCTTACTACCGGTCACTCCAATGAACTAGTTACCATAACTAGCATCCACGATTAACTCCGACATCACTATGTCTCACCAAAGCTGAGAATCACCGCTTGGATACACCAAGGAGTATACTGGCTAGTCTCAACATAATTGATGGTGTCCAGATTCATCAATTCATCGACTAGGGATAATTCCGATACATCACAATTACACATGTAGAGATACTCACTAGTTGTGATCCAATCACAAATTCTCTCATGCTGTGAATCGTATCGTGGACATTCAGTAAATGAGTTTAAGATCCAATCAAATACATAAAACATGTATACTCAAATAGTAAATCTTCATTTATCATATAAATGGTTCATACATAAGGCGATTGCCTTAGGACATCTCTCATATATTACTAACAGACCCCCACTTGGCCTAATGCCAATCGCTACGGTATCCAATACCATAAGCTCTAACATGACCCTCAAACTTACTTTGAGGTAATGCTTTAGTCAAAGGATCCGCTAAGTTCCTTTCAAAGGGGAATTTTCGATTTGTATTTCGCTCCTACTTATGATCTCTCCGATAAGATGATAGCGGCGGCACATGTTTGGATCGCTTGATGAGACCTTGGCTCTTTCGTCAGGCAATTGCTCCATTGTTGTCGCAGAGACCGGTATTGCTTCAACAATGGCCGGAATCACACCAAGTTCATGAACGAACTTCTTGATCCAAACCGCCTCCGCTCCGGCCGCAATATATTCTCGCCTCGGTAGAATCCGCCATGCCTCTTGTTTGGAACTTTTCCAACTCATCGCGCTCATTCAAGGTGAACACGATCCGCATCGAGACCTCGAATCATCCTTGTCTCGTCTCGAAGCCGCATCCGTGATACCCGCATATCACCATGTCCCTTCTCCATATATTAGGAACACATCCTTAGTTCTTCTCAAGTACTTAAGGATCGCCTTAACAATACGCCAATGATCCATTCCTCGATCGGATTGGTATCCGCCGTGACACTCGTGAGCATACGATATACATCGGGCCTCGTACATAACATAGCATACATGATAGATCCTATCATGATGCATAGGGAATCTTACTCATGCAAATCCTCTCGCCTTCTCGGCGCTGACACATAGACTTCGAAAGGTGTACCCCATGCCCGATGGGCGATAACCTTTCTTGATTCCGACATGCTAAACCTCTTTAGCACTCTGGCCTATATACGTAGATCCGCGAAAGATCACAACCGCTTCGATCTATCTCTATAGATCTTAATCCCAAGGATGTAGGTGCTTCCCCAGTCTTTCATGATGGAGAATGTCTTGGATAACCAAACCTTAATCGCGGTGTAAGATTGACACATCGTTTCCTATAAGTAATATGTCATCGACATACAATACTAGGAACACATTGCCTCCCACTAACCTTCTTGTACACACAAGGTTAAATGCGGATTTTGTGAGAAATCAAACTTTTGATCGTCTCATCAAAGCGGATATTCCGACTCTGGATGCTTGCTTCAATCCATAAATGGATCGTCGCAATTTGCATACCTTGGTTTTATCAAAGATGTGAAACCCTTAGGCTGTATCATATACACGTCCTCGAGCAGGTTTCCATTAAGGAAAGCTGTTTTCGCATCCATCTGCCATATCTCATAATCATAATGAGCCGCTATGGCCAGGAGCATCCGAATGGATTTAAGCATAGCTACAGGCGAATAGGTTTCGTCATAATCAACACCTTATTTTTGACGATATCCTTTCGCCACCAATCTAGCCTTATAGGTAATCACATTACCATCCATGTCGGTTTTCTTCTTGAAAACCCACTTGCACCCTATAGGCTTTATGCCTTCAGGCGGGTCAACCAAGTTCCAAACTTGGTTTTCGTACATGGAATCCATTTCCGACTTCATGGCACCAAGCCACTTATCCCTTTCTGAACTTGTCAGCACTTCTTCATAACTGGTAGGCTCCTCATCATCAATGAGTAACACGTCGTTCGATTCGTTTACGAGAAATCCATATCTCTCAGGAATATTGCGTGTTCTACCAGATCTACGAAGATGTGGTGTTACAATAGGTCCAGCCGATTGCTCATCACTATGAGTTGTCGGCTGTTGTGCTTCACCTGGTATCTCATCAATGTCTATTTGAGTCTCTCGAGCCTCCTCAAGCTCGACGACACTCCCACTGTTTTCGTGCAAGAGAAACTCTTTCTCTAGAAACACAGCATGCCTTGAAACAAACACCTTTTGGTCCACAGGATGATAGAATTGGTAACCCCTTGTTTCCTTAGGGTATCCAATAAATAGACATTTATCAGACTTAGCATCCAATTTGTCTGATACAGTCCGCTTCACATAAGCAGGACAACCCCATATCTTCAAGTAAGAGACATGAGGTTTCTTACTATTCCATATCTCATATGGAGTAGTTGAGACTACCTTAGTAGGCATTACATTTAACAAGTAAACAGTATCAAGTGCATAACCCCAAAAGGACTTGGGAAGAGTCGCATGATTCATCATTGACTGACCATGTCCAACAAAGGTCGATTCGCCTCTCGGATACACCATTATCTTTGTGGTGTATAGGGCGAGTCCATTGAGACAATATGTCATTGTCTCTTAGATAATCAAGAAACTCTTGACTTAAGTATTCACCACCTCGATCCGATCAGTATTTTAATACTCTTGTCATGTTGTTTCTCTACTTCATTTCTGAATTCTTTGAACCTTTCAAAGGCTTGGACTTGTGTTTCATCAAGAACACATACCCAAACCGTGAGTGATCATCGGTGAAGGTAATGAAGTAGCTATAGCCTCCTAATGCTTGAGTTGACATAGGTCCACATACATCGGTATGTACTAGACCTAGTAACTCTCCCACTCGTTCACCTTTTCGTAAAGGTAACTTAGTCATCTTGCCTTTTAAGCATGATTGCATGTATCGTATGAATCAATTCAAGCGATTCGAATTCCACATCGGTGTAATTCGGACATGCGTTTCTTGCTTATATGGCCAAGACGACAATGCCACATATAGAGTCTATGTGATTATCCTTTCGAGCACGCGTGTTGCTCGCCGATATTGAAAATGTCCTTTGAATCGTCCAGCGTATAAATGCCATTACTCAAAGTTCGGTTCCATAAAGTACGCCATTCAAAGTTATATAACAACAATTGTTACTAAGCGTTAAATGGAAACCATTTCTATTTAAGCGAAATAGAAACAATGTTCTTTATTAGAGAAGGAACATAATAGCAATTGTCGATTCTAAGACTAGTCCACTAGGGAGCTTGACAAATAAGTTCCGATGGCGGCCGCGGCAACCTTTGCTCCATTGCCAACTCATAAATTTGACTCCCCTACGACAAGTCTTCTTCTATTCCTTAGCCCATGTCATTACATATATATATGAGCTACACCAGTATCAATACCCAAGTGTCTAAGGAAATAGAATGACAATCAATAAAGAAGATACTAAAGAGGATGGGGCATCGGATGCCTTCTTCTTCTTCATGGACTCAAGATAAATCTTGCACTTTCTTCGCGGTGGCCTTCCTTGCCATAATGATGGCAAGTGCCCTTTTCTTATAGTTCCACCTTCTTTGCCTTTTCTTTCCTTTCTTACATTCTTTTGCCTTCCTCTTAGAACCTTTCTTTGAGAATCAACTATGAGCGCCTTCTCCTCATGCTTCAGAAGGCTCCACGGTCTTGACATATTGAGGAGCTCGGGAATGGTGGATTCCAATTTGTTCATCCGATAGTTCATCACAAATTGCGAGAAACTCTTGGGCAAACAATGCAGAATTAAGTCAATACTTAACTCATGATCCATCACAAAACCGAGGGTAGCTAGCCGCTCGATGTACCCGTTCATCTTTAGCACAAACTGCACTACAGATGAACCTTCTTGCATCTTCGTGGTGAAGAGGAGCCTAGAGACCTCGAACCTTTCGGATCTCGCTTGCTCATCGAACAACTCATGAAGATGGAAGACCATAGTATTAGCATCCATATGCTCATGCTGCTTTTGCAGCTCAGGTACCATCGCCGCTAGCATGATGCAACTCGCCATCTCAGAATCTGCCACATGCTTCTGATAGACCAACATTTGGTGCAGGTTGCATCGTCCTTAGGACGGAAGAAGCTCTTCAAGGACATATGCAAGCTTTTCCGCCTTGAGAACAATTCTCGGGTTTCTAAGCATCCGAAGTTAGGCCCATCGGTTTGTTCGAATCCAAAATAGTGCGCAAATTCAAAGTCATGATCAATTTATTGACCTAGAAATACAAAGCGAGCATATATGAAAATGATTTTAAAATGCATCAATATACATTTATAAATCCCATTCATTTTTTAATTTCAAAAACCCCAAAATCACTTCGGGAGATCGTAGGTCCATCTCCGAATGGGCTGATATCCATCATAGATAAGAACAACCTTGGAGTGAGTCCAACAAGCCATTCTTAGCTATGATGGTGGGTATCAAGTATACCGATTACATATCATGTATATGTAACTATCACAATGTGCTATCAACTAATTGAATGTTTACACATACATTGGGTTGTTAACACATTAACAAGTATGCATCATATGCATAGCACCCAACTTCACCTCTCTTCACATCGACCTTGGAGTGAGTCCAACAAATCGATGCTCCGAGTTAAAGCCGACCCATTAATCGAAATAGTTTTAATATGGTTAGGCGCATTCAACCAATTAGCCAGCTTGGAGTGAGTCCAACAACCCAAACTAACGATTGACCTCGACTCTTACCATATTAGAGTTAAACTATTCCAATGGATTTGAACATGTTGAGTTGGAGGGCTTGGAGTGAGTCAACAACCCAAACAAGAAAGCAGAACTACGGTTCTAACCATATTAATGGAAGGTGTAGGCTTTAATATTGAGTTAGGGTTTATGTCTCATCCTCTTTGCATGCAAATAACTATTATCTACATGGCATGGCATACATGGCATACATCTACATGTCACGACACGCATGGCATAATGTTATGCATCTAATGCAATTACATGGCATACAATTATGTCATGTATATATTTCCTTATATGTCATAACTATTTATGGAAATAAAATATGTTTAAGATTTGATTCTCCAAATCAAATCATAATTAAATTAGGAAATAAATTTCCAAATCTAATCACATATTTTATTCATGGAATTATTTGATTAAGGAAAATCTATTTAGGAAACCAATCTAAATCATTAAAACTACTTATGGAAATAAAATATTTTAAGATTTGATTTCAAATCAAATCATAATTAAATTAGGAAACAAATTTCCGAATCTAATCACATATTTTATTCATGGAAAATATCAATTTCCATAAATACTTCCAACTTTCCAAAAGTGGAAGATTTCCATAAATACTTCTAGACTTTCCAAAATTGAAAAATTTCCATAAATACTTCTAAATTTCCAAAATTAGAAAATTTCCAGAAATACATTATGACTATCGTGAAAAACCATTTTACGATTATGTCAAACACAACTGGGCTCGATACATCGCTTTTCAAGATCACAAGGCAGGTGTGTTCGATCATGTTTTGTAAACATGAGCACAGCGGAAGCAATTAAAAATAATAAATCTATATTTATTACAACACACACAACACACGCATGCTATTACAACAAGTGTAGACATAACCGTAAATTAAAATTTGCAATAAAAGGAAATTAAACTACGTTATACCTTCGTATGACGTGTAGCGGAACGGCATCAACCGAAACGATCCTCGTAAGAATCGTCTCTATCCGTATCCACGCCGAGCTCCTCGGGATGACTTCGCTAAGTCACGAGCTTCGTCTTCGTACGGGTTACTAGCCTCGTGTTGAAGACGACGTGATCGAGAGATGATCACGATCCGACTCCAAATTCGGATCCTAAAACGAGTTCTCAAAACTCGCTTCTCCGGAGAGGTATTCGTCAACCGTTTGACGAATCCTTCGTCCTCCACCTCAGAGGATTACCGGAGATCAAATCCCCGGTAAGTTAGCCGCTGTCGGAGCACTAACCGTCGTCCAAACGACGCTCCGACGAGAAGAGAAGAAGCTGTCCAGAAAACTGGACAGCTTGGTGGAGGAGTAGGCGCCGGCCAAAACAAGGAGAGAAAAAGCTCACCTTGATGCCGAACCTATAGGAGATCACCGGAGGGTCGCCGGAGGTTCACCGCTGGAGCTTGACGCCGCAAGGGTCTTGGACGGCGGCACAAAGTTGGGCACCAAAATCACAAGGAGGTGGGCGGCAACTATGTTGGGCGGCCAAGGTTTAGGGTTTTGGATGATTAGGGTTTAACAATCCCTTAAGCCCACTTTTATAGAGAACTACTTCTCTTAATGGTTAATGGATCATATCCATAAAGCCCGTTAACCCGCTCCATTAAGATAAGTTAAAATAAACCAAACCATGATGGTTTATTTTAAGTTAAAACGAACCGAACCAACCTTTGGTTCATTCGTTTAAAATAAACCAAACCCTTTGGTTTATTCTCATCCATTGGATTAGAACCAAACCATTTTGGTCCATCCATTATGTCTTCATAAGACACGGCCCATCCACGCTTCCATTGCGACTGAAACGATTTCATGCTCGCTTTATGTTTGGTCCAACCAAACATAGTTTCTCTCGGTCTGAGAATCCCATTCTCAAGCTCGTTTTAAATCCTTTGGATTACACTCGTTGCGCGTGTGACCAAATAGGTTCTCGGTTTATGTTGGCCGTCTATAATTAACCATTAATTATAGAACGATCATGAGTGGCACCTAGTAGTACATCATGATCCCCAATTAACCGAAAAGATCAACGGTTGATCCAGAACTATTTCTGAAACCCTTCAGTAGCTCGAATGAATCGTGCCCCATTCTCTTCACTCATCTTATACCCACTTGGTTCAGGACATGGTCTATTGTATCAGTCCCCACTAGGCTGACTACGTCACACCTAGCCCAAGTATCATTTCCTCGTCCTACGGATTCTAGTTACTCCACATGTATCGAAGAGTACCTTACTCTAAACATGTAATGCGTTGGCCAAAGACTTTAGTAATAATCCGAGGAGAGGCCATGGGTTTACATCTCCTCGCAAGGAGTGGTGAATCCTTTATAGGCTATTCAAACACCTTCGATCACTTTGACTTATACCCAATCATCCCGGGTCCACATCTCCTTAGAGATGTTTGCTTAAGATGTCAAAGCATAAGTCTCCATGATCAAGATGACTTGAATACCGCAAGTCAAAGGAACATCGCACTTAAGCCACAAAGAAGAACTTCATTGACATATCTATATATGCAGAGAACCATATGAAGTCTTACTACCGGTCACTCCAATGAACTAGTTACCATAACTAGCATCCACGATTAACTCCGGACATCACTATGTCTCCAGCCAGTGAGAATCAGCTGCTTGGATACACCAAGGAGTATACCTCGTGCTAGTCTCAACAGAATTGATGGTGTCCAGATTCATCAATTCATCGACTAGGGATAATTCCGATACATCACAATTACACATGTAGAGATACTCGCTAGTTGTGATCCAATCACAAATTCTCTCATGCTCTGAATCGTATCGTGGACATTCAGTAAATGAGTTTAAGATCCAATCAAATACATAAAACATGTATACTCAAATAGTGAATCTTCATTTATCATATAAATGGTTCATACATAAGGCGATTGCCTTAGGACATCTCTCATATATTACTAACAGATTGTTATCAAAAGATAGACTTCACCAAGGTTTTTCAAAATGATTTTAAAATGTTTTTAAAACCTTATTTTGGATCATATTCCTTGGGCTCTATGTACATGACTTGTACACATGCTCTCCCAATGATCCACAAATGAAACAAGATGAGTTTTAGTTCATCTAGATGCAAAAACTATACACATTGAACTCAACTCATATCCTAGCATCTCACATGTATCTAAGGTGTATAAATACACATACATGTCAATTGGATGTGAGATGTGGGTTTTCTTCATCCTAATCTAGGGTTTCATGCATTCTCTAAGGCAACCCTACTTGATTCCCTTATAAATGGGACTTCAAGTCATGTCATAGTCCTTAATTCAATTTCAACCAAATTGTCTTAAATACATGAATGATTATGGCATTAGAAATGTTATAAATAAGCATATGCTCATAATCATGATGTCATGGCATAAGATGAAATCTAAAAACACATGACATTTGAAACCTTAATCCTAAACATGAATCATGACATATAAAATCATAGAACTAGGCATGATGTCATGACATGGCATATGGCAATCAAAGCATGGCATATAAAATATATAGGTATAGTAATACCTAAATTTTAATATTAATTGCCATTTTATATAGTTAGATATATTTTGCCATATTGTCATTAATCTCCTTAGTGTGCCAAAAACCCAAAATGGCACACTAACACTCTAAACCCTAATTGTGCTAATTTGATCATTTTATCAAAACTTCTCAATTAATATTGGCACATCCTAAAATCCTTTAGAATTCAAATCTAACCACATCCCAAGGTAACCAAAACCTTGAAAATGACCTAACATGCCACCTTTGCCATGGTTGAGTTAACTACCCATCCAATCAAGGTTGGCACACCCTAAACCTATCTTAGCGTGAATCAATCACGCTCTTAGGAACCCAAAACCGATTTGAGCTCCTAGGCTAAATTAGGTATTCCTTAGGGATAACCTCCCTAGATACCTTCCTAATGACCCTCCTAGGCTTGTTAGCCTTGGTCATTTGAGTCTTACCTAGGTTGACTCTAGGGGTAACTCCCCTTGCAACCTTCTTAGTGGCTACCCTAGGTTTCCTAGAAACCCAGCCAGGCATACCCTTTGGTCAACTCTAGGATAACCTCTCTATTGACCTTGGTCTTCCTAGAACTAGTCTTGTTTCATAATCTAATGGAACACTGGTGTAGGCTTAGGTTTGTGACTCAAACCTTGCTTGCCCTTAGTTGACCTTTGACTCTTAGGTCCTTGGTGTTGACTTTGACTTTTGGACCTTTGACTTTGACCATTAGACCCTTTAAATTGATTTTGTATCTTATTTAGGTCTTTCTAGTTTTTCAAGCCTTGACCTCAAGACTTGATTTTCCTTTTCTAATTGCCCAATTTTAGAATTTTGATTTAAATCTTGGGCATTGGACTTCCTAGGCATATGCCTAGTCCATTTAGGATTGAAACCTAGGTGTTCTCCTATTTTCTTGATAGATTCCCTAGGTAAAACATTTTAGGACATTAGTCCCAAATTTCTCCTATTATCTAAGTAGACATTCTTAGCTCCTACAAAATACTTGTTTCTATTAGCATGCTTTTCATAAATTGCAAGTGAATTGAAATCCCTAGCATGCTTTTGCTTGTAAATCAAGAAGGAGAAAAATTAGAAGTTACCCTAGGGTTTGCCTTAGCTCCCTACATATGATGCTCCATTTTGAGTCTTCTTGCTCCCTATGACATTGATTCCTATAATGTCCTTTGAATTGCATTTGAAGCATATGATGTGCTCCTTGCCTTTAGGTGTGGGGAACCGCATCCTTGACTTTTGGTGCCGGTGGAGCTTTCCTAATCTTCTTTGGGCACTTGCTCTTGTAGTGCCCGGCATCCCTACACTCAAAACATATGATATGATTTTTATTACAAATTGACATGTTTGAGTTACTATGGTGTGTTGAATTGAAACTTCTTCATCTTGACGGATGTGGAAGCTTATTGATGCTGTGTTGAGGAAACTCTAATCTCCTCCTCAATCCTAGAAGTGGATGCTTCTTCCACTTCCTCCACCTCTTGATCCAGATGTTGATTCCCTATCAACCTCGAATCCTCAAGCTCTGGATGAAGATGTACTTGCTTCTTTTGAGCTTGAGGCGATGAGCACTCTTCTTCTTCTTCTTCTTCTTGGACCAATGATGAGTTTTCATGGAGCTTGCCACTTGGCTCCACAACTCCTTAGCATCCATATAGTCCCCTACCATACACAAAAATCTCATTAGGGACCAAATCAAGAATAAATTTTACTACCTTCATGTTTTTCTCGAAGGCTTAGAGTTGATCTTCACTCCACTTCTTCTTGAGGAATCCTCCCTTTGGTCCTATTGATAGCTAAAACCCTCCATCAAGATAGACCATTCTTTCAAGTCCTCATCATTAGGAAGTCTTCAATTCTTGACTTCCATTGCTTAAACACTTCTTGTCCATAGAAGGAGTAAGGAATCGGTGTGTTAATATTCCATCCCAATTGTTCTTCCATCTTCACCCTCTAGCTTCTTTGTCCTAGCTCGCGATTAGTCCGTAGAAGAGCACCGGCTCGATACACTTGTTAGGATAGTTTGGAATGCTAGAGGGGGTGAATAGCATGACCAGATGATGGAATTCGCTACATCGTCTACAAACTCGTTATGACAATAGAAATAATCAAAGCAATAACAAAAAGATACAATCATGAACACAAGCACAACACGAGATATAGTGGTTCGAATCAAACGGTTCCTACTTGATTGATTTCTAACGAGCTCTGATGCCAATGCAATCACTAATCAATAAACTCTCGACAACAAGTGAGGAGAAACCTCGTAAACGCTATAAATAATAAATGAAAGAAATACAAGCAAATACAAGAAATGTAAAGAACACTTTACAAACTATTTTGATCTTGTTAGTTGCTTGGATGAGCTTGAAGGACTGAAATCCACTGCAAATCGCTTCAAATCGCCTCACCAAAGCCAAAGATCACCGCAATCTTATGAATACTCCTTTATCTGCGTCCCGATTTCCGCCTATCTCGATCGCAAGTCCCCCGATGCTAAGTGTCGTGAGACAACGGCTCAATCCACGTTGGACAAGTTCCAACGGACTTTGGCAATCGCCAACATTGCCATCGCTAATGCGTAGTCGACTCTCCACGGAGCGTTCTCCGACATCGACCGCAATGATCCATCCTTACCGATCGCTAGCATCCGATCGCAAGAATGAGCGATCGCTAGAGCATTTTGTTGTCGATAACTGTCGATCACGGCAAAACCGCCATAATGTCGGGCCGACGCCAACCTCAAGAATGAGGTTTTAACTCATGGTGCCCCAATACTTGCTAGACCACCTTAGCCTTGACCTGTTCTAGCCACCTCCACGCTTCACGCCTCTGATCCTCCAAGTCATCCATGACTTGTTCATCCATCGCGCTAGCCTGTGGTGCTTCCTCGATTGTCATGCTAATCTGTCTACACCGCCAAGAAACATTGGACTTACACCAAGACTCCGCTTTGGACTTCAATATCAATCCTTGACTTCCCAAATGCCAAAACCCATGCTTGGACTTCCATTTGCCAAGACCCATGCTTGGACTTCTCATTTGCCAAGACCCATGCTTGGACTTCTCATGACAAGTACTCAAGACTTGGACTTTCCCAATTGCCAAGTGTCCCACTTAGACTTTCCATGCCAAGTACCCATGACTTGGACTTTACCTTGCCAAGACCCATGCTTGGACTTTCCCATAATCACATGGTCAACCCTAGTCAACCATTAAGGTCTCCTCTCAACTCGAGTCAAATGATGATGGCCGATTGCAACAATCTCCCCAACATATTAACCGACTTTAATGTCAAAGATCAATGCCAAAACACTTTGTCAAATCCCTTTGTCAAACATCAAAACATCACTCGAGTCAAACTCGAGTCTGGTCAATCGTGACCTGGGCCGATTGCACCAATAGTTTTGGTTTTTTTTCCCTCTAAATTTGATGTCATGCTTAGATAAACTTTGTTTAACATTTTTGATGGTGTCAAAGGGGGAGAAATATATTTGTTTAAGTAAGGGGGAATTATATTTAGGGGGAGTTTCATGTATTAAGGGGGAGAGTTGCTAATCATGTAATTTACATGCTTTCTTACCTTAATAGTTTTATCAAATGTTTTACCTAACTTAGCAGACGCCACACATCAAAAGATTGTTAGTGCAATCAACCTGATATGGTTTGATGTGTGTGGCAAACATTAGGATGTATGGATTTGATATTTTCGCTGGAGTCTTGTAGGACTTAGATGCATATTGAGCCTTGGCGAGTTTGACATCTCATGACTCAGTGAGTCTGAAGGAAGGCTTTACGCCGCGGCGTGCGCATCAGGGACCACCGAACAAGGAGCTTGGAGTGAAGCATGAAGTAGACTTGTGGCGAGACGCAAGGATGATGCTACAGAGCCGCATGGCATCCGAGGGACTCACGAAGATAACTTCAAAGGTGAGGGACTCAGAGAGGAGCGAATGTAACCCGGAAATAGTGCTCTTAGGTGAAACTTGGTCATTTGGATAAGTGTCGATGAGATTTCGACATCGCATTACTATGTTATGGTAGTCGACTACCTCAGGACTCGACTAGTGTTAGTCTGTTCAGGCCAATGACTTCCATGGAATGGCAATGATCGAGACACCCGATCATGAAGGATCATACTGGTCCGGTTTCCATTGTATGAGTCGGGCTCACGAGCACTGATCGATAGGTCAATCACCAACCGATGGTAAGATCCGATTGATGATGGTGTCGCTGGATGGAATCCAACGTGGAAAGCACATTATTGGGAATTTAGGATCGACCGATAGGGACATCATCGATCTGTGTCAACAAGAAATGTTTCTATAAAGAGGAAGGGTGTGGGCTTTGAGAGCCTAATGCTTATGATCTAACCTTCTCCCAAAGCATAAAGTTTTTCCATCCTCTTACTTGGTTTTATTTACATCATATTTGTAAGAGGAGTGAATTCTTGTAAAGAGGTTACCTCCACCTAGCTTGGTACAAAGGAGAGAATAGTGGAAGCAATGAGTGATTCACTGTGATTTAATCGATCGGATTAGCCGTAGCCGTGAACCACGCTACATTCTTTGTTAGCATTTGTATTCTTGTTATCAGCCTTTATTGTTTATACTTTCCACTTGCACTAACAATTTGTAGACGAGCAATCAACGAAAATTCCACCATCTACGATAGGCTATTCACTCTCTATGCCAACATATCGGCACACCAATGACCTAGGGAGGAAGAAGATGAGAAGGAGCATCACATATAGAGCTTTAAAAGCAAACCCTAAGGTATATTTTAATAATGCACTGATTTTAATGTAAAAAAAGCATGCTAGGGATAATTGTAATTCACTTGCTATTCATCATGATACAAAGCATGCTAAAAACAAATATTTTTGTTTAGGTGCTAAAAGTGATAATTTTAGAACTAAGGAGAAATTTGCCACTAATAACCTTAGAAAAATCCTACCTAGTGAAGTTATTAGGAAGATAGAGGAGCATTTAGGCATTAACCCTAAGATCATATGCCTAAAATAAAGAACCACGCCCAAAGACTAAATGAAAATTCAAAGATTGGGCAATTAGAGTTGGAAAATCAAGTCTTGAGGTTAAGACTTGAGAAATTAGAAAAGACCCTTAGGAAAATGCAAAATCAAATGCAAGGGTCAAATGGTCAAGATTTAGGATCTAGGAATCAAAACCTAGTATCTATGAAGCAAAGTCCACCCAAGGGCAAGAAAGGTTTGGTCACAACCTAAGCCTAAGTCCACCCAAGAAGTCATCCCTAAGGGTAACCATGGTGTGTGCCTAGTGTCTAAGTTTCAAGGAAACCTAGGGAAGCCACTAAGAAGTTTACAAGGGGAGTCACCCCTAGAGTTAACATAGGCAAGACCACAATGACAAGGCTTATAAGCCTAGGAGGGTATCTAGGGAAGTTATCCCTAAGGAATACCTAGTAAACCCAAGGAGCTCCAATAGGTATTGGGTTCCTAGGAGTGTGATCAATTCACACTAAATGGGTTAGGATGTATCAACCTTGATTGGATGGATAGTTAACTCAATCATAGTAAAGTTGACATTTCTAGGCATAATATATCTTGGAAATAAGTTTGAATTTTATCCTAAAGGAGTTTAGTATGTGCCAATAAAGTTCAAGAAGTTTGAAAAGACAAATCAAATTGGCACATTTAGGTCTTAGAGTCATGGTGTGTCATTTTGGGTTTTTGGTACACTTGGGATAAGTGGTATTATGGCAAAATGGACTTAATCATAACAAATGACAATTAATACTAAAACTTAGGTATTATTATACCTTTATATTTTTTTTTCCATGAGTTGTTTATCATATGCCATGTCATGGCATCATATCTCTTTTAAATCATATAATATGTCATGATAATACTTAGGTTAGTTTTTATGTCATGTTAGTGCTTAGGTTGTATTCATATGCCATGACATCATGATTATTGGCACATATTTTAATTATTCTATATTATATGACATAATCATTATTCATGCATTTAAGATTAATTAAAATTGATTTAAGGACAATGGCATGAGGAGAGTTGTTTAGGGTGTGTATCAATTTTAAGGTGTGTGAAAGTTCAAGTTTGAACTTTTGACCTTAATTTTGATGATTTAGTGTTCCTATAGGCTTAGAGACTCTCCAATGACATTGTTGGTGCAATGGTCAAGGGAAAGAAAGCCTTTAGGGGGAGGTTATCCATCATGGGATGATGGATGTGTTCTTCCTCATGAGGGGGAGAATTTTGAGAATTGGGAAAGTTTGAAGGAGTACCTCTCTTTAGTGATATGGAACTTATCACTAGGAATAGTGAAGGCATCCTAGATATTTTTAGAACAAGGGGGAGATTATAAGATCTCATTGGGATATGAGACATTGATACCCTTGGGGAGAGCCTTTTTGATGTATGTCAAAAAGGGAGAGAATTGATGGGAGAATTGCCCAATTGGGAGAATTGAGAGATTTGAGTTAGTGTTCTAACTCAAAGGTGTTGGTTTTTGTCAAACATCAAAAAGGAGAAGATTACTGGTGTAATCGGCCCAGGTCACGATTGACCATACTCGAGTTTGACTTGGATAGTGTTTTGATGTTTATGTGTTTATGTTTGACGATGAGTTGACCATTATTTGAAAATGGGTTGACTATATGGTTGACGTGGGGTTGACCATACGATGGAGAAGTCTAAGTGAGACACTTGGAATTGGAAAGTTCAAGCATGGGTCTCAATGGGAAAGTCCAAGTCATGAGTACTTAGTATGGATCCAAGCATGGGTCTTGCAAGGGAAAGTCCAAGCATGAGTCTTGCATTGGAAAGTCCAACATGGGTTGGCATGGAAAGTCAAGGTGTAGTTTTGGCCATAAGTCCAAGTGTGTAGTCTTGTCGGTGAAAGTCCAAGTCATGGGTACTTCATTAAGTCCAAGGGTTGATATTAGTGGTGTAAAGTCCAAGGGTGGAGTCTTGGCAACATAAGTCCAATGGTTCAGAAATGTTGGTGTGCAGGGCACTAGATAATCGAACCTGTTTTGATTATGGAAAAGACACAAAGTTAAGTTTACATCTATCTCACAAGCAAATCGAGTGTGCAAAAAGTACTAAAGCGAGTCAAGGCTAGAGACACTGAGGAAGCCGCAGGCGACACTCGAGTGACTTCGAGGAGCCAAGGAATCGAGTGGAAGGCCAAGCGAGCTACAAGGTAAGTATCGAGGAAAGCGTGAGTGAGAGATTGTAAGGTCGTCCTCTTTACGGATGATCAGGCGCGATCCGACTAAGACTGTGGAAGGTCTAGGTCGAGATGACGTTAGAAACCATCGTGATTTATCATTTTCCGAGCTAACCTCTTACCGCAGGAAGTGGCCAGCGGGCATCGCTGGACATCAAGTAGTCGATTGATGCTCATCGGTCGACTGATGGGAGGCATCAATCGACTGATGGCGACGAATCAGCCTTCGCGATAAAATTTGGACAACTTCGTGATCTGTTCCGAAAAAAGAGGAGACAAATTCAGAGGCCAAAATCTATAAAAGGAGGGGAGGATTCCAACTCCAAGCATCATCAAGTTTATTCATCAAGTGCTCCTACAACACCAATGCTCCAACGCCATCATAACGCTGACACGACGACAAGTTCAAATCTCCTTCGTCGGCAGCAGTAGCAAGTAATTATTTTTATTGTATTCTTTATTTTAATCGTAACGAGGTAAGGTAGGCTTGTTGCCTCATCCTCGTACATTCGGTTTTTGTGATCGTTGTCTCCTACCTACAACGAGGAGGAGACGTTATAGTGCTTTGCCCGTCGTACGTTGTCTAGGACCGATAGGGCCTTGGAGTAGCAACCGTTGGGTTGTGAACCAAGTAAAAATAAATGGGTTCCTTTATTTTCCGCTACTCTTACTCGTTTAATTGTCTACTCAAATGAAACGTCAAAAAGATTTATGATCGCTATTCACCCCCCCCTCTAGCGACGCTTCTCGATCCAACAATTGGTATTTGAGCGGGGGCGCTATGATTTGGTGAAACCACTGATCTAGCACGTTTTGGTTTTCTTTTTGTATTTTTCGATTCGTATCTTTCTTAGGTTTTTATTCCTCCCGCACTACTAATCCAAGACGAAGTCTTGGTACGTTTCTTTTGGTTGTGTGCTTGCAAGTATTCTCCCTTGGAGTAGCCGCCGGTAAAACGGCCATAACTTTTCGCACAAGTGGACTCACGTAACGATCTACCTACCAAATCGAAGCCCTCTGAGAGATCTACATTTATTATGAGGGTTTACCCTCTTAAAAATCTGTTTCCATACCCAAAATCCAACGTTCAGTAGCCTTTCGGGGACACCGAAGGTCGTAAGTTTCTAGTTTTTGTTAGTTTCTTATTCTTCTTATTTATTTCTGTTTATTTCCTATTATTTCCCGCACTACTAATCCAAGACCAAGTCTTGGAATTCTCTTTGGTTTTTATTCGTGTTTTTGCAAGAGACTTAATGACTCACATTGAGGGTATAGCACCACCCGACCTCCGCTCTTAACGGAAATGATTTCCATTATTGGAAAGGTCGGATGGAGTGTTTCTTGAAAACACAAGTCGAGACTTGGATAATAATCCAAACCGGCTTTGCTCCCACCAATGATCAAGGAGAGCCCTTGGATTTCAAGTGGACAAATGCAACCAAGAGGCAAATCAATCCGATGCAAGAGCAACTCAAATATTACAATGTGGCTTGTCCAAGGAGGAGCTCAACCGATCGTCCATTCATTAGCGCCAAAGACCTCTAGAACAAATTGATTGATCTACATGAAGGGACGCCCGATGCTAAGGTATGTAAAAGAGATTTACTTTTAAATAAACTGTACAATCTAAAGATGCAGGATCGCGAGACCGCCACCCAATTACATGCGGATCCAAGACATCGCCAATGGTCTTCACTCGATCGGCAAGCCGTAGAGAACCGGGACCTTATAAGGTATGCTTTAAATGCTTTCCTAGGACTACCTTGTGGGCATCCATTGTCGATGTCTACAAGGTCTCTAAGGACCTTTCAAAGCTTAGGTTAGACGAATTATTTTCTGAGTTTGAACTTCACGAGCAAACTAACGTGGTCCGGGCCGAGAGAGGTATTTCTCTACTTGAAGGACAAAGAAGCAAGCCACCTACTAGGCAAGTAGATGAACTCAACCCAAGATAATAGTCCGAATCAAGAGGTGGAAGCAATAGTGAACGCTAGCGGAGAATAGTTCAAAAGAAAGAAGGAAATTAAAGCAGAACCAAAAGAAAAGGGAGCAAGGAAAGCCTTCCATGCAACTTGGGACAACAAAGAAGACATAGCTTACATGGCAAGACCGAGGAGTCCGAGAAGCCGAGTCCAACTATAACCCCGACTCCGAACTCGAGGACTACTTCGAGAAGCAACTCAAAGCCGGACCAAAAGAGAAAATTAAGGTTAGCCGCTCACTAATTCATTCGCTTTACAATACAATTAAAATGCTTAATAGGAAATTAACTTAGTCCGAGTCTAGGTTTTAGTCTTTAATTGAGGAGGTTGAAACACTAAAGCAAGAGGCTACTCTAACCTCTTCAACTAGTCAAGTTCAAGAGGGAAACTCAACCCAAATTGAAAAACTTGAGGAGGAGAATTCTCTCTTGAAAGACCGAGTTCAAGAGGTCGAGGCTAGGTTAGAAAGGTTCACATTGGGATCTAAGAACCTTAATCGACTACTTGGAACCCAAAGAGCTGGTACAACAAAGCCGGACTCGGATTTAAGTCAAAGACTACGAATAGGTCTTATATGTCTATCGAAATCGTAGTTATCAAAGAGTCCAAGCATGGGTCCCAAAGGTTTTATTGAACTCACATATAAGGACTAATAAGGTTTGGATTCCCCAGGATCAAGTTCATTATTTGAATAGACTATATTGGTTCAATGGTCCAGGGGGAGCTAACACTAAAATAGTATACCCGCTTACTTAGCAAAACCATTGCATATTTTACTTTAATTTTTAGAATGGATAGATAGGGTAAATGGTTAGTCAACTCTTGACAACATAGTATCGTGGACGCAAGTAGATGATAGTACATTAGGGAAACAAAGTCTCGTGTATTCGAGCCAGATAAGGCGATCTAGCTTGGTGCACTTGACCGAGTGGAACTAGTCAAGCTTACCTCGTCAGATCCTAAACTAGTTAGACCAGAAGTAACCCTAAGTGATATTTTCTTGAATTTGGCTTTGTCTAAGGAAGTGGTCGTTGTTCCGATCAAAGAAGGCCCCTGTGCCTCGCCACGACCTGGAAGCCAGTTTCTCGAAAAGTTACTTAACGATCTAAAGGTTAAATCCAAATCTAACCCAAGGTTGACTATCTTTAATCAATTTAAAATCATCTCACAAAACATATAAGGTGAACAAATTTTGAGACACATAGAATGGGTGAGATGTTAAGGATAATTGAAATATACTTAAAACAATCCTCAAAATACTACTTATTTTCTCAACTATTGTACTTAATGACTCTTTAGGCAAAAGTTTAGCGCCCCCTACATCTCTTATACTTCATATATTTGACTAAGGGGGAAAGCAAACTAACCCTAAGGGTTATATTATAAACCTTTAGATTATTGGTGCAGAGGGACACACCTCGAACCAATCTATCTAACTATTGCTAGATGCATGTTTGGACTCATATTTGATTTATCTAGATGCATGCATATATGATATTGTTTTTAAAACCCTATTTTATACAAAAACCCCAAATTTTTTTTTATTTATGGCAAAAGGGGGAGAAGAGCGAAAGTTAAGGGGGAGTAAATACAAAAATATTTAATTTTGAAAATTAAATTATCTCTTTCAAAACTCACATATGTTTATGGGGGTGTTTTGGTTAATTGGGAGTTTTTTGAAATGACATTCATCATCTACTATACTTGTTTTATGCTTTAATTTTCCTTAACTTTGTGTTGGTTTGCCATAGATCAAAAAGGGAGAGATTGTTGGTGCAGGGGCACCAGATAATCGAACCTGTATTTTGATTATGGCAAAGACACAAAGTTAAGTTTACATCATTATCTCACGAGCTAAATCGATTGTGCAGAAAAGTACTAAAGCTGGAGCTGAAGGATAGCGACACCCGGAGGAAGCCGCAGTGGTCGGGCTACACTCGAGTGACTTCGGAGGGTGCCGAAGGAATCGAGTGGAAGGCCGGAAGCGAGAGCTACAAGGTAAGTATCGAGGAAAGCTCGTGTGAGTGAGAGATTGTAAGGTCGTGTCCTCTTTACGGATGATCAGAGGCGGCGATCCGACTAAAGACTTGTGGAAGGTCTAGGTCGAGATCGACGGTTAGAAACCGGCCTGATTTATCATTTTCCGAGCTAACCTCTTATCGCAGGAAGTGGCCGGGCAAATGATCGCCGACATCAAGGCCGATCGATGCTCATCACCGATCGATGGGAGGCATCATCGATGATGGCGATGGCGCTAGGTCAAACGGATAAGGTTTGACGCGCCACTTCGCGATAAAATTGGACAACTTCGTGATCTGCTCCAAAAAAGAGGAGACAAATTCAGAGGCCAAAATCTATAAAAGGAGGAGGATTCCAACTCAAGCATCATCAAGTTTATTCATCAAGTGCTCCTACAACGCCAACGCCTAACACCGCTATAACGCCGACGCGATTTACAAGTTCAAATCTTCTTCGTCGCAGCAAAGAGTAAGTAATTATTTTTATTGTATTCTTTATTTTAATCGTAACGAGGTGAGGTAGGCTTGTTGCCTCATCCTCGTACATTCGGTTTTTGTGATCGTTGTCTCCTACCTCCAACGAGGAGGAGACGTTATAGTGCTTTGCCCGTCGTACGCGGTCTAGGACCGATAGGGC
The DNA here is from genome assembly GCA_025175895.1 of Wurfbainia villosa. Lineage (NCBI taxonomy): Eukaryota > Viridiplantae > Streptophyta > Magnoliopsida > Zingiberales > Zingiberaceae > Wurfbainia > Wurfbainia villosa. The sequence goes on along the minus strand of CM045988.1, from coordinate 51,912,969 downwards.
CTTGGAGTAGCAACCGCTGGGTTGTGAACCAAGTAAAAATAAATGTGTTCCTTTATTTTCCACTTCTCTTACTCGTTTAATTGTCTACTCGAACGAAACATCGAAAAGATTTACGCTCGCTATTCACCCCCTCTAGCGATGCTTCTCGATCCAACAAGAAAGTCGGCGGTGTGTCTTGGCAATGTAAGTCCAATATGCTCGACGATGTAGACCAAATTTTAGCATGACAATAGCCGATGGAAGCACATGAAAGCTAGTGTATGGATGAACAAGTCATGGATGACTTGGAGGGATCCGATGGCCGTGAGGCTGATGGAGGTGGCTAGAAGGCTTAGGTCTTGGCTAAGAGTGATCTAGCAAGTATGAGAGCATAATACTTGGGGTTAAATCTCATGGTTGAGTTTTAGCAGTCAACTAGCCAAGTGTTTGGACACTTGGCAACCAATTCGACATCGAGCGATCGGGATTATGACGGTCGAATGGGATTCAATCAACAAGAAGAGGCCTTGCGCTCATCGCCGATTGAACAGTTGACTAGCCATGAGTAGTCGACTGCCAGGGAGGGAAGTCGATTGCTGCTAGTTTTGGTCACGAAGGCAAAACATTCAGTAGCTGACTGAGTAGTAGACTACAAGCTTGAGTAGTCAATTGTTGGGAATGGCAGTCGACTGTTAGTGTATCCGTTGGCTTGAATGCCAACGTGGATCAAGTCCATTTTGAGATAACGGTACTGTTGGCAATCGACTGGGGCCTTTTGGTAGTCGACTGCCAGGCAAAAATTCAGGTCACGCGGAGGCTTAAAAGGAGATCAACATAGAGGATTTCGACAGTGATTTTCTTGGGTGATTTGAAGGGGCTAGTTGGTGCTTTCCAATCCTTCAAGGCTAGTCCAAGGCAATCAACCAAGCAAGAATTCAAAGTACATTTGTAATGTTTTCTTTACCTATATTTGTGTAGTTTACTTGTATTTGCTTGTATATTCTTGTATTACTTTTGTAATCGCTTGTAAGTGATTTTCTCCACCTCTCGAGTGTTTTCCAAGAAGGAGAGGTTGATTAGTGGTGTTTGGCATCACTAGGGCTCATTTGAGCTCAACCCATGAAGTAGGTACCCTAAGGTTCCAAACCACATTATATTGTTGTCTTGTGTTTGTGTTTGTCACTTTTTGTTATTGCTTTATTATTATTTCCGCTGCGCATAACAAGTATTGTAGACGATCAAGCATGATCGAGTTCCATCGAAGAACAAAAATGCGCCATCCTCCCCCTCTAACGCTCACCGAAGTTCCTACACTTTGTTCCGCCATCGCACGAGGAACACAACTGCGACTGGTGCCAAGGGATTACTAATGGCCTCAGGTGGGCAAGCTAAGGAATAATGAAGACCGACTCAAGGACTTATGAACTACCTTGGTCGACTGTAAAAGAATACTCCACCATTCTTCCAAAGTGTTTTCTACCTTAGACTTGATTCCTTTGATCCGCTACCGCACAAGGAACACAACTGCGATCGGTACTGAGGGCTTACGAATGGCCTCGAATGGATGAGCTGAGGAATAATAACAATTGACTCGAGGGCTTACGAACTACCTTGGTCGACTGTGATAAATAATTTTTATGGAAAGCTCCTACGACCAAGCCCTAGAATCAGGCTTTTGTTGCCACTTGCTTACAGACTGGCCCATGACTTGCCTATAAATTAGGCCTTAATTATTAATTAGTGATCTACTCATGGGCCTTTTATACAGTGTCATCATCACTACACTTTAAATAGGGTTTCACACTTCTCCTTTTAAACCTTACAAATTTCCCAGTGTTCAAGTAATCCTTGCCGCCACTACCCCATCTGCCGACTCTACTTCCCTTATTGTAACAATTTCACTTCATCTTCTCAAGAAAATGCAAGTCGCCATGATGAAAGCTGCTTGATGGAAGGTCCAAAAGAACTAGGTAAGTGCCCCAGAAACATTCGCCAATCCTTCTTCCCCCGTACCTTCCCCTACCATCGATGACTTCGCTTCTATTGTTTCCTCTCCAGTCCATACTTTTTCAACACCCTTGGTAATATCCATTTCACCCTTGCCACATCCTCCAGCCATTGTTTCTTCCCCCTTATTAGAGGAACTGATTTCTCCGCCAATACCACAAAACCCTAATTCCCCTTCTTCTTCCCTTTCTTTTTCTGAAGAGAACACCTCAACTATTGATGACCTCTTCCCCATCACCCTTCTGTCTTCTCCATTTTCATCCCTCTCCTTTTTCCACTAGCATCCCCACTAATAGTCCCTCCTTCTACCTCCTCCCTACTACCCCAGGAGGACATAATTTCCTCTTCAATAGAGCATAACCCTAACTCCTCCTCTCCTCCTTTCTCCTTCATGGAAGAAGTCGTTCTAGCTTCTAGTGAATTTTCTCCCATCATTCCTTGGCTGCCTCAAGTATTGCCCAACCCCTCCTCATAAGGGGTTTCAATAACTGCTTCAGGCCCATCCCCTATTAGCATCCTCCCATCATCCCCTGAAGTTTCTCTTTTTCATCCCATCAAACCTATATGATATTCTGATAAAGGGGCCTTATTCTCCACTCAAGAGTGCAGATCAACTCCACTCCTTTCTCCTCCCCTTATATCTTCCAGAGATTTATGAATTCTCCATCAATAGGAGCTGATACCCCAGATGGAAAGCATGCAAAATTCCTTGAATTTTGCAAGTTCTTCTGAACCTTATTATACTCACTCTTGAATGGTTCCTCAAATTAACTCGAGCACCCGACTAGGGTTATGAACTAGTCAACTAGTCGAGTAGATGACTAAGGGCTTAACTGTCAACTGTGCTTTGCCAGTCGACTGGTGGTGTACACCAATCGACTTGTCCACATCAATCAACTACTAGCATTTAGCAGTCGATTGAAATTAAGTGGACATGACATAGAATGTTTGACAGTCGATTGTTCAGTTGACTGCTAGTATGAGTGGTCGACTGATCAAGTGTCCATTGAGTGGTAATTATCATGATCATGCTTCATCAGAAGGTATTGGATCCGGTCAACAAGAACACTAGTCAACTACTAATATGCAGTAGTTGATTGGCGTCAGGCTCAACGAACAAAAATGGCCAAACTCTATAAAAGGAGGCTTGGGGGCTTGGAGATGGTTAGTGCTCTAATTCTAAATGTTCATCCTAAGATCTCCAATGCTTCCTAATAGTTTTCTAAGTTCTCTAACCTCTTCTTCTTAATCTCATTTCAAATCTTGTAAGAAGAAGAGTATGCTTATAAAGAAGGCTTCTCCACCTCGGTGTGTTCATCAAAAGGAGATCTTAGTGAAGGCTTAAAAAGGGTTGATCCACCTTACGGATTGTCGTGGAGTAGGAGTGTCATCTCCGAACTACGTTAAACAATTGTATTAGCTTTTTGTGTGTTGATTTAAATTTTAGTTTGTGTTTTTGTTTTTGCTTCTGCCAACGACTTTGTGTAAAAATCGATAAAAGAGGTTATTCACCCCCTCTAGCTATTCAAAGGACTCCCAACAAGTGGTATCATAGCCCAAATCACTTGGAGGATTTAGCCATCACTCGAAGCATTACAATGGCTCTCCAAGAAGGATATGGCACTACTAAACCACCACTCTTCGACAGTAATCACTTCGCATATTGGAAAGCTAGGATGGAGTACTATTTGATGAACGATATTGAACTTTGGTTTAGTGTTGTAGATGGTTTTGAGAAACTGATGGATGAAGATGGAGCAACTCTCCCAACCAAGGATTGGCAAGGGAAATGGTTAAGAAGGCTCAATCAAACACAAAGGCCATAACCACACTCCAATGTGGACTCTCAATGGAGCTACTCAACAAGGTTGGGCCATTCGGATCCGCCAAGGAGCTATGGGAGAAGTTCATTGAGCTAAATAAAGGGTCCAAAGAATCAAAGAGAGCCAAAAAGGATTTGTTGATAGGACAACTTGAAACCTTTGGCATGAAGACCCATGAAATGGTATGTCAAATGCATGGAAGGTTTAAAGAGATCGTTAATGGATTCCATGTCATAGGTGAGAAATTAGACAACCGAGACTTGGTAAGCTATGTACTTCAAAACTTTCCTAGAACCACCTTATGGGCATCAATGGTTGATGCTTATAAGGTCTCTGGAGACCTTTCCTTGGTTAAAATTGACGAGTTATTTTGTGAATTTGAGTTGCATGAGAAATCTAACATGTCCTCCAAGGAGAAAGGTCTAGCTCTTTTTGTATAGAAAAAGAAGAAGGAGAAGAAGGAGGTCTCTTCATCATCTGAGTTGAAGCATGAGTCAAGTAGTGATGAAGGATTATCGATAAATGAAATAGCTAACTATGTCAAGAAGTGGACGGGAAAAATCAAGAAGACTTACAAAGAAGGATGTAAAAAAGATGTTCAAATCTTCAAAAGGTAAATCAAGTTATAATTCAAATTTAATACTAATGTCATTTGCTATGGATGCAACAAAGAGGGGCATACTAAGCCAAATGGCACGGAGTCAGAGAAGGAGGAGGAAAAGGAAAAGAAGAGAAAAGAAAAGAAGAAGGAGGAGGAGGAGGTCATGGTAGCACAAACAACATGGAATACTCGAAGTGATGAGGACTCATCAAATGATGATGAACTTTACCACATCACCTGCCATGTGGAACTCATGGCCTTGGAGGATGGCATCGAGAGCTCAAGTCAAGAAGAGTCCTCTTCTAGTGACGAATCATTATCTAGTGATGATGAGGTAAAGGATTCTCCTCAAGTAGAATTTTTATATAAGACTATTACATATGTTAAAAATGTTTTAGATAAATCAAAATCTAGAGTTAAGGACTTAAAGGTAGAAATTAAGGCAATTAGGAATGAAGAGTCTTTATGTGATGATTCATGCATGTTTAAGAAGGAGAATGAAAATCTTAAAAATGAAATTTGTGAATTAAGAACATGCTTAAAAAAATTTACTAGTGGATCAAAATTTCTTAACATGATCCTTAGAGACCAAAGGGTCATTTATAACAAGGTCGGTATAGGATACAAACCTAAGGATAAGCAAGTTACTTACATTTCTCTAATTAATAGAAAAGCAACAATTAAGGGTAAGGAAAAGAAGGCATGGGTCCCAAATAAATTTTTGAATAATATTATTGGTCCAAACAATTGGGGTACCAAAGGAGTTTGTTTTTCATGTTGTTTAGGTAGGTGAGCAAATTATGTTGATTATAGATAGTGGTTGCTCAAGGCACAAGACCGAAGATGTGAGCAAGTTCTTCACAATCGAGTATGTTAAGAAGGGAGTCGTGTCCTTTGGTAATAGTGGAAAGCTCAAAATTTTAGGTAAAGGTATAATTGAGGTATCACCTAAAATCATCATTCACAAAGTCTTATTATTTAAAAGCATGAAGTTTAATTTACTTAGTGTTACTCAACTTTGTGATGCGGGTTATAATGTTGAGTTTAAGTCCTCAAAATATTTGATTAGACACAAGAGCTTAGATGATTGCATGTTAGTTGGACATAGGAAATCAAATATTTATTACGTTGATCTTTTATATGCTTCTGACATTTCTACCAAGTGCCTTATGTCAAAAGAAGAGGAAGATTGGCTAGGCATAGAAGGCTTGGACACATCAATATGAAGAACATAGCTAAGGTAGCAAAATTAGAGTTAGTAAAAGGACTATCAGAAGTGAAGTACATCAAGGACAAATTGTGTGATGAATGCCAAGAAGGAAAGCAATCAAAATCATTACACAATGATATAACTCTAACTAGTACTTCATTACCATTAGAATTATTGCATTTAGATTTATTTGATTGTCATAGCACTCCATCATTAGATGGCAATAAGTATTGCTTGGTGACTGTAAATAATTTTTCTAGGTATACTTGGGTGTATTTCATGAAATATAAGGATGATACCCTAGAAATAATCATAGGATTTAGCAAAAGGTTTGAAAATGAAAAGAATCTCAAATCAATTAGATCCATAGTGATTATGGTGGAGAATTTGAGAATTCAAACTTTTCAAAATTTTACTTAGAACAAGGGTACAAGCATGAGTTCTTTTGTCCTAGAATATCTCAACAAAATTGAGTGGTGGAAAAGAAAATTCATGCCTTACAAGAGGCGTTTAGGACAATGTTTAATGCATATTCCTTACCTAGCTACTTGTGAGCAGAAGTGGTTAACAACACTTACTATAACCAAACCGTGTCCTAATCCATAGGCTTTTAGGCAAAACACCCTTTGAATTATGGAATGACAAAATTCCAACAATTCATTATTTTAAGGTCTTTGGATGCAAAGTCTATATTTTGAATACCAAAGACAATTTAGGAAAATTTGAATCTAAGACGGATGAAGAAATCCTAGTTAGATACTCATATACTAGTAGAGGTTATATAGTACAACAAGAGGACTCAAAAGGTTGAGGAATCCTCTAATGTTGAATTTGATGAGTCTACTAGTATCTATCCTAGGAAATCCTCCATTAAGAAGGATATCAATGACAAAAATTAAGACATTACCCAACGACTTCAAAATCTAAATTTAGGAGATAATGATCAAGGGGGAGGATTAGGAGGTAATGATCAAAGAAGAGGAAGAGGAGATTCCGATAATGAAAGGAGGAATAATGATAAAAATCAATATGATTTGGCTCCTAGGACCTTAAGAATTCATCAAAATCATCCTCTAGACTAAGTACTAGGAGAATCATCACAAGGAGTAAGGACTAGGTCCTTCTATAGAGCTCCTACTTGTCAAGTTGCCCTCATCTCCCAAATTGAGCCAAAATCAATTAAGGATATCTTGCTTGATCCGGATTGGATATTAGCAATGCAAGAAGAATTAGCTCAATTTGAGAGAAGTCAAGTATGGGAACTAGTTCCTTGACTCAAAGATAGCACTATTGTTACCATAAAGATGGGTTTTAGGAACAAGTTGGATGTTCAAGGTAAAATCAGCAGAAACAAACCTAGAGTAGTGGCCCGAGGATTTAATCAAGTTAAAGGACTTGATTATGATGAGACCTATGCTCCAGTAGCTAGATTAAAGTCTATCCAAATCCTATTAGGATATGTCACTCACATGGATTTTAAACTCTATCAAATAGATGTGAAATTGGCTTTCCTAAATGAATTCATTAAGGAAGAAGTCTATATGAAGAAATCACCTGGGTTTGAAAACCTAGACTACCCAAACCATGTGTGTAAGCTTAAGAAAGTTTTTATATGGGTTAAAACAAGCTCCCCGCACTTGGTATGAGAGACTCTCATCATTTCTCATCTCTAAGGACTTTAGAAGAGGTCAAGTTGACCAAACCTTATTTTTTAAAGTCAAAAGACAAAGACATCTTTGTTACCCAAGTGTATATTAATGACATTATTTTTTGGTTAACAAATGATGAACTTCTCCAAGACTTCATTAAAAATATAGAGAATGAATTTGAAATGAGTCTAGAAGGAGAGTTGACCTTTTTCTTAGGTCTACAAATCAAACAAACTAATGAAGGAATCCATGTCTATCAAACCAAATATGTCAAGGAAATTATTTAGAAATTTGGTTTAGAAAATGTTAAAGTAGTGTCTATTCCTATGGCAACCAACACTAAGATAGACAATGATTAAGATGGAAAATTAAGACTCAAAACTTTATAGGAGTATGATTGGTAGCCTACTATACCTTATCACTAGTAGATCCGATATTTTATTTGTGGTAGGTATGTGTGCAAGATATCAATCTTATGTCAAAGAGTCCCACTTGGTAGTGGTTAAAAGAATATTAAGATACATCAAGGGCACTCTTAATGTAGGTTTATGGTACCCTAGGACTCAAACCTTTGATTTGATTGGGTGCACCAATTTTGATTATGCAGGTTGCAAATTGGATCGGAAGAGCACTAGTGATAGATGTCAATTTCTTGGATCCTCCCTAGTGAGTTGGAGTAGTATGAAGCAACCTTGTGATGCTCTATCCACAATCGAGGCCGAGTATGTGGCCATGGGTGGTTGTGTAGCTCAATTACTTTGGATGAGACATACTCTAGAGGATTATGAGCTATGCTACTCCAAAGTCAAAGTTTATTGTGATAATGTGAGTACCATCAATTTGACCAAAAATCCAGTACATCACTCTAGGATAAAGCACATTGTAGTGAAGCATCACTTCATTAGAGATCACGTGGCAAGAGAAGACATTGAACTTAATTACATTGAATCCAAATCTAATCTTGCTGACATTTTCACCAAAGTTCTTCCAGAAACAGAATTTACATCACTAGGGAGAAAGCCTAGAATGTGCTTTGTAGAGTAAAGGTATAGGTTTGCATTATCCCATAGCAAAATCAAGGATTATACCTTGATACATTCACAAAATACCTAAGAAACCTTGATTTTTATATTGAGCCACTTAGTCACCATGTGAGATGTTAGGAAGATGCATTTGATTCAACATGCTTGTTATAATGCATTGCTATGAACCAAAGTGACATCTAGAGACATAAATATGTCATTGGACCAATCATTGGGAAGGCTCGTGTATAATTAATGTGCACATACCTCTAAGAACATGATTGAAAATGTTAAATATAATAACCTTTAAACCGTGTTTATCATGTTTTGAAAATCAATTTTATTTGCTAAGCAAAAGTGGTACAAAGTTTTGAAAAACCTTTAGAGTTTTTGCTAGTTTTTAAGTTTGTGTCACTTTCAAGAATGAAAAAGATATATTTTTCAAATTATTTTTCCTTGATATAATATAAGGTTATAAATGTGTTTGCAAAATTTCATTAATTTTTGACACATCTAGATTTATTTATGCATTTCAAAATTTTGATTGAAAAATCAAGCTGCACGTATCAACCGAAAGCAGTCAACTGCTTCAGATACTAGTTGACTGGTCTTGCACCAGTGGACTGACATTTATCTGAGTCGATTGATAACTCTGATTTTGATTATTTAAGCCTTGTTTAATTGCTTACCACCAATCCTAGGTTCTCCTAACCCTATAATATGATTAGTGTAGCATGAAACTGATAATCATTTAAGGATTAAGGGGGAGTAGGACTAATTGATGCATTGGTTAAAGGGGAGCTTTCCTATGATATATTTCTAAACCCAAAACCTATATGCACATGTTTCTTGTTGGTGCAAAGTTAGGCAATACTTCTTATCCATATTTTCTACTTTGCTCAACATGTTATTCATAAATGATAGAATGTGTCTTGGATTAAGGGGGAGACTTAAGTATATTTTATATCTTAGTTCAAGACATAAACATCCTATTCACACATGCTTTATTGAATTTGGCCCTCTCTTTTTGATGTGTGCCAAAGGGGGAGAGGCAAAGATTTAAGTTAGGATTAATATTGTGATGTTCTTATATTGAATATTTAAAGACCTAACTTAAATAATTGCCAAACATAAAAAAAGGGAGATTGTTGGTGTAAGAATACCCCAAATATTAATGTACTTTGATGTTTGGATAATCATTTAGAGTTAGGCAATGTTTGTGATCTAACATGAATATCAAGTGATAGGTTTAAAGAAAGGCCAAGTATGAAGACTTAGCAAGGAAAGTCCAAGGGTAAAGCCTTGGCAAGAGAAGTCCAAGAATGTGAACTTGGTGGCATAAGTCCAAGCATGTAGTCTTGGCGGCATAAGTTAAAGTGGATCTTGGCAATGAATTCCAAGGGTGAGGTCTTGGAAACATAAGTTCAAGCATATAGTCTTGATGGCGTAAAGTCCAAGAAGACCTTGGCAAAGGAGGAACCCAAAGCATGACGAAATTTAAGGAAGCTTTTGAAAATAAGCACAAGGATAAAGGAATCGTGGACTCGGAGGGATCCTATAGTCGCAAGGTTGGTAGAAAAGCTTAAAGGTGTTAGTCTAGGCTTAGGGTTATTTTCAAGTATTAAATAGTCATACTTGAGGTATACCAGTAGACTAGAATATTTACCAATTGACTGGTCTTGAGTGCTTGGTACTCGGGAACTCAGATTGACTCAAGCAGTCGACTGGGATTATGACACAGTCGACTTGTCGAGTAGTCGACTGAGAACTTAACTGTTGAACTGTACTTTGTTAGTTGACTGGTGATGTGCACCAGTCAACTGATCCTTGTCTGTCAACTGCTAGGGTTTAGCAGTCGATTGGAATTAAGTGGACAAGGCACAGAATGTTTGGTAGTTAACTATTCAATTGATTGGGCTTACACCAATCGACTAATCAAATGTCTATCGAGTGGTGATGAGGCTTTGTCAGAAGCCATTGGATCCAATCAATAATAACACCAATCGACTGCTAGTATGCAGCAATTGACTGGTGTCGAGATCAATAGACAAAAATGACCAAACTCTATAAAAGGAGGCTTGGGGAGCTTGGAGATGGCTAGTGTTCTAATTCTAAACATTCATCCTAAGCTCTCCAAGTCTTCCTCTTAGTTTTCTAAGTTCTCTAACCTCTTCTTCTTAATCTCATTTCAAATCTTGTAAGAAGAAGAGTGTGCTTGTAAAAGAAAGTTTCTCCACCTTGGTGTGTTCATCAAAAGGAGATCTTAGGGAAGACTTGAAAAGAGTTGATCCACCTTAAGATTTTCCGTGGAGTAGGAGCATCATCTCCAAACCAGGTTAAACAATTGTGTTAGCTTTGCTTATGTTGATTTCAATTTTAGTTTGTGTTTTTGTTCTTTCTTCCTCTAATGACTTTGTGTAGAAATTGACAAAAGAGCCTATCCACGCCCCCCCCCCCCCTCTAGCCATCCAAAGGATCCCCAACACCATCTTTACAACATCACATTTAAGATAAGCACTGACCATGCAAATTTGAAGTACTTTTTCATTCAAAAGGATCTAGACCTTTGATAGATTATACTGAGAGCATATCACGATAGATTTTGTTGAAGGATTATCTAGACCTCAGAAAGGACATGATGCGATTTAGATAATCGATAATTGATTAACCGAGTTCGCTCATTTTCTATTCGATCTATAAGATGGATTCATAGAATCGCTTAATGGAAGTGTACTACAAGGATATTTTTGGACTTCATGGAGTATCCTTGAGTATCATTTCTAATAGAGATTTACAATTCACCTTACGATTCTGACAAAGTGTTCAACAAGCCATAAGTATAGAGCTCCATTTTAGTATAGATTTTATGGTTTAACCGAGCATACCACTCAGACTTTGGAAGGTCTATTGCGAGCATACATGATGGTCTTTAGAGCCACTATGAGAGTTGAAAATAATATATAAGCTCAATATCTCCATCTTTTTACTTAAGGTGCATAACTCTTCTCAAAGTGCTTGAGATGATTAGCATGACATTGCTTATTCATTGTACTTGAGTGGGAAATTTGGAGACCAAATTTTTATTAGTGGGGAAGAATGTTAAGTACAACAATAAAATAATAATAATGAAATAATCCCTTGTTAATGAAGAAATTGCCTCATAGAATTTATTAGGATTTTTAGATATTTTTCTGGATTTAAATGGAATTCTTATGGTATTTTATGGAGAAGGATTTAATAGGGTTTGAGGAAGCATGTTTGGCTTATCAGTTATTTGAAAGTTAATAGGTTTAATTAACCTAAGGAACCTAAGTTTCTCCTTCAATTTCCTCCGATTCTTTTCTTCTCTATCGCATATTTCCCCGTGTCCTCTTCCTTTGCTATGAGTCGCCTCATGTTGCTGCCTCCTTGCCATGCTTCATCGATCCAAATAGCAATAAGTGTCGACGACCTCTTCCTTATGTTGCCTCCACCAACCAGCCATAGCTCCATCATCTCTCTTGCAATTGTTACCACAGTAATCATGGTGAGCTCGATCTTGCCACTTGCCTTTTTCTGTTAGCATGCTGCATTGACTGTTTATTGACTGCCTCTCCTCTTCTTCATGACCATCACGTCCACCATCAGGAATAGTTGCAGCCACCGCGACCAATTGCATCTACCCTGAGACAACCCACTGTCACTATTGGATCTGCCTAGCCAACATCGCCGCCCCATTTCTGTTCCTCCTTGGTCATTAACCGTGAGTGTAAGAGGAAGAACAGGAGACTTTTAGCCTCTACAACGACTTTTGATCTAGAGCTTAGTTTCAACTATACTGATGATCTATGATTGCTGAGGGGGTTTCGGTTGTGTTGTTGTCACGACTAGGAAGAACACCACCATCGTTTCTCACAGTGGTTCTAGGCCTCAAATTGGCGAATTGATTAGTTATGGTAATCTTGGTCATCCTCCTGTTGCTTTGGATTGAGGATTCGGTGATCAATAGATCAAAGGGAAATATGGATTCATTGTGTCTATAGGTTAGGGGAGTTATCGAAGTTGGGTTTGTTATGTTGTCTTCAATTCTATAGTCATATTTGTGGCCAAACTTTGGAGCAAGAAGCTATGTAAGTGAAACAAAGCTAGGTCAACATGGATTTGGTGGTGGTTTTGGTTTCTATTATGTTTTCTAGTTTGTGTCAAGGTTGTACCGGTGTGCATCTTTGAGTTTTTGTATCTTTATTCTTGTCAATGTTATTTCACTGTGGTATATGACTTGTATGTGACTGCAGCTATTTAGGCCTTGTATCAATGTTGTATCTTATATTGTCACAAGATGGTATCATCCGGTAGACGAACAAGTATACTCTCGGGGTATGACATTCAACCACTAGTAGAGCCTATAGGGTATATAATCATAAGACTTTAAAATTTGAAGAAACCACTAGCGTAGTATTTAACGAAGAAATGGGTCCTACAAAACCTAAGCCAAACATTGAATCAACCAATGAAAATGAAGATGATAAAGATGAACCTGAGTTTAACCAACAAGAGGAATCAAACATTGATCATGATACAAGAACATCAAGAGTAAGACTTAATCATCCAATATACCAAATTCTAGGTGACCCTAATCTAGGTGTTAGAACTCGAGCATCCTATAGAAATGTAAGCCAAATTTCACTAATCTCTAAAATTGAACCAAAAACAATAGACCAAGCTCTTCTTGACCCTAATTGGATTATAGCAAGAAGAGCTCACCCAATTCACTAGAAATCAAGTTTGAATTGGATTATAGCAAGAAGAGCTCACCCAATTCACTAGAAATTAGGTTTGAGACTTAGTACCAGCACCTAAGAACAAAACTATCATAGACACAAAATGGATTTTTAGAAACAAGCTTGATGAAAAAGGTGAAATTGTTAGAAATAAAGTTAGATTAGTTGCCAAAGGATTTAGTCAGATAGAAGGTTTAGATTATGATGAAACCTATGCATCAGTAGCTAGATGATGCAATTAGAATGTTATTAGCCTATGCAGCACAAAGGTTTTAAATTATATTAAATGGATGTCAAATCAGAATTTTTAAATGGTTTCATCAGAGAAGAAATATATGTGAATCAACCATTAGGATTTGAAGAACTAGACCAACCTAATTATGTATACAAATTAAGAAAATCTTTATATAGACTAAAACAAGCACCAAGAGCTTGGTATGAACAACTAACAATTCACTTAGAATCTAAAGAGTTTAGACAAGGACAAATTGACCTAACCTTGTTTGTAAAAATATTAAATCAAGAAATTTCCATAGCCCAAATCTACATAGATCATATAATCTGGCTCAACAAACACTATATTTTTAAATGAGTTTATATCATTAATGGAAGTGAATTTGAAATGAGTCTAGTAGGAGAACTTAGTTTCTTTCTAGGATTACAAATAAAACAAATAAAGGAGGGAAATTATGTTTAGAAAAATAAATACACTAAGGAGTTAATTAAGACATATGGCATGGAAAATGCTAAAGAAATTACTACACTTCTGACAACTAGTGTAAAATAGATGATGACTTAGAAGGAAAACTTGAAATGAGGAGTGTGATAAGAAGTCTTCTATACTTAACTGCAAGTCGACCTAATATTATCTTTACATTAAGTATGTGTGGAAGATACCAGTCTTACATCAAGGAATCACACTTAACTTTAGTAAAAATGAATTTTTAGATATATCAAAGGAACTAGTCTTATGCCAAGTATGTGTGCAATAAGTAAGTGATCATTTATCTTATTATTAGCTTAGATTAATTTTCTACATGTCAAGTGCTTGTCAATTTTCCCCTTACATTTGATTTACTTTGTTTATCTTAATTATAGTTGTGCATGTTACATGTTTGATTAATTGTCTCTTATAGTTTTGCTTGTTTTAATTTCCATACTTTAAGTGTTTAATTTAATTCATGCATTGCTAGGTTAGTGTTTTAATTACTTGCAATGTTTTCCATTTACTAGGTTTAGAATTCCAAATCCAACCCCCCCCCCTCCCCCCAACGTTTACATTAGAAAATCCTAAGCAATAACAAAATGATCGTAAGGACATCACTCTACTGATTGCACTAGTTGGGAGGACACTCAAGTCATCTCTATGCTACATTAATGTAGAGGGAGTTTGGTTACTTATAATTTTTATATTTGATATACTATCATGGTACAACATGTGATAGGTCATCAAATTTTGGCCCTGTTATCGGAGAGTGTAATAGTGTTTGGTAGACTTAGGATTGTTCATTGTTTTTCTACCTTATTTTTTTGTCGACAAAACTAATAGTACCTCTTGTTAGTAATATATGAGAGATGTCCTAAGGCAATCGCCTTATGTATGAACCATTTATATGATAAATGAAGATTCACTATTTGAGTATACATGTTTTATGTATTTGATTGGATCTTAAACTCATTTACTGAATGTCCACGATACGATTCATAGCATGAGAGAATTTGTGATTGGATCACAACTAGTGAGTATCTCTACATGTGTAATTGTGATGTATCGGAATTATCCCTAGTCGATGAATTGATGGATTTGGACACCATCAATTCTGTCGAGACTAGCATGAGGTATACTCCTTGGTGTATCCAAGCAGCTGATTCTCACTGGCTGGAGACATAGTGATGTCCGGAGTTAATCGTGGATGCTAGTTATGGTAACTAGTTCATTGGAGTGACCAGCCGTAAGACTTCATATGGTTCTCTGCATATATAGATATGTCAATGAAGTTCTTACTGTGGCTTAAGTGCGATGTTCCTTTGACTTGCGGTATTCAAGTCATCTTGATCATAGAGACTTATGCTTTGACATCTTAAGCAAGCATCTCTAAGGAGATGTGGACCCGGGATGATTGGGAATAAGTCGAAGTGATCGAAGGTGTTTTAATAGCCTATAAAGGATTCACCACTCCTTGCGAGGAGATGTATACCCATGGCCTCTCGTCGGATTGTTACTAAAGTCTTTGGCCAAAGCATTACATGTTTAGAGTAAGGTACTCTTCGATACATGTGGAGTAACTAGAATCCGTAGGACGAGGAAATGATACTTAGGCTAGGTGTGACGTAGTAGCCTAGTGGGGACTGACACAATAGACCATGTCCTGAACCAAGTGGGTATAAGATGAGTGAAGGGAATGGGGCACGAATCATTCGAGCTGCTGAAGGGTTTCAGAAATAGTTCTGGATCAACCGTTGATCTTTTCGGTTAATTGGGGATCATGATGTACTACTAGGTGCCACTCATGATCATTATATAATTAATGGTTAATTATAGACGGCCAACATAAACCGAGAACCTATTTGGTCACACGCTGTGGCGTAATCCAAAGGATTTAAAACGAGCTTGAGAATGGGATTCTCAGACCGAGAGAAACAAGGTTTGGTTGGACCAAACATAAAGCGAGCATGAAATTGTTTCAGTCGCAATGGAAGCGTGGATGGTCCGAGTCTTATGAAGACGTAATGGATGAACCAAAATAGTTTGGTTCTAATCCAATGGAGGAGAATAAACCAAAGGGTTTGGTTTATTTTAAATGAATGAACCAAAAGTTGGTTCGGTTCGTTTTAACTTAAAATAAACCATCATGGTTTGGTTTATTTTAACTTATCTTAATGTAGCGGGTTAACGGGCCTAATGGTTATGATCCAATAACCATTAAGAGAATTAGTTCTCTATAAAAGAGGGCTTAAGGGATAATTAAGCCCTAATCCAAAACCCTAGCTTGGAGTTGCCGCCCAACCTTCATTGCCGCCCAACCTCCATTGCCACCCAGCTTGTTGTGCCGCCGTCCAGCTCCTTGCCGGCGACCAAGCTTCAGCCGGTGATCCTCCGGCGACCCTCCGGTGATCTCCTATAGGTTTGGCATCAAGGTGAGCTCTATCTCCTTTGGTTGGCCGGCGCCTATCACCTCCACCAAAGCTGTCCAATTTTCTGGACAGCTTGTTCTCCTCTCGTCAGAGCGTCGTTTGGACGACGGTTAGAGCTCCGACAGCCGCTAATTTACCGGGGATTCGATCTCCGGTAATCCTCTGAGGTGGAGGAAAAAGGATTCGTCAATTGGTTGACGAATACCTCTCCGGAGAAGCGAGTTTTGAGAACTCGTATTAGGATCCGAATTTGGATTCGGATCGTGATCATCTCTCGATCACGTCGTCTTCAACACGAGGCTAGTAACCCGTACGAAGACGAAGCTCTTGGCTTAGCGAAGTCATCCCGAGGAACTCGGCGTGGATACGGATAGAGACGATTCTAGCGAGGATCGTTCCGGTTGATGCCGTTCCCGCTACACGTGATACGAAAGATATAACGTAGTTAAATTTCCTTTTATTGCAAATTTTAATTTACGATTATGTCTACACTTGTTGTACTATGCATGCGTGTGTTGTAATAAATGTAGATTTATTATTTTTATTGCTTCCGCTGTGCTCATGTTTACGAAACGTGATCGAACACACACACGCTGCGGTGCCGAAAACCCAACAGTGGTATCAGAGCCCAGGTTGTGTTTCGACATAATCATAAAAATGGTTTTGCGATAGTCATAATGTATTTCTGGAAATTTTCTAATTTTGGAAATTTAGAAGTATTTATGGAAATTTTTCAATTTTGGAAAGTCTAGAAGTATTTATGGAAATCTTCCACTTTTAGAAAGTTGGCAGTATTTATGGGAATTGATATTTTCCATAAATAAAATATTTGATTAGATTCTGGAAATTTGTTTCCTAATTTAATCATGATTTGATTTGGGAAATCAAATCTTAAAATATTTTATTTCCATAAGTAGTTTTAATGATTTAGGAAATTGGTTTCCTAAAGAGATTTTCCTTAATCAAATAATTCCATGAATAAAATATGTGATTAGATTTGGAAATTTGTTTCCTAATTTAATTATGATTTGATTTGGAGAATCAAATATTAAACATATTTTATTTCCATAAATAGTTATGACATATAAGGAAATATATACATGACATAATTGTATGTCATGTAATTGCATTAGATGCATAACATTATGCCATGCATGTCGTGACATGTAGATGTATGCCATGTATGTCATGCCATGTAGATAATAGTTATTTGCATGCAAAGAGGATGAGACATAAAAACCCTTAAACAATATTAAAGCCTACACCTTCCATTAATATGGTTAGAACCAGAGTTCCATTTCTTATTTGGGTTGTTGGACTCTCTCCAAGCCCGGCTCGAACCTGAACATGTTCAAACCATGGAATAGTTTAATACTAATATGGTAAGAGTCAGAGGTCAATCGTTAGCTTTGGTTGTTGGACTCTCTCCAAGCTGGGCTAATTGGTTGAATGCGCTCTAACCATATTAAAACTATTTCTCGATTAATGGGTTGGCTTTAACCTGGAGCATCGGCTTGTTGGACTCTCTCCAAGGTCGATGTAAAGGGAGGTGAAGTTGGGTGCTATGCATATGATGCATACTTGTTAATGTGTTAACAACCCAACGTATGTGTGAACATTCAATTAGTTGATAGCACATTGTGATAGTTGCATATACATGATATGCAATCGGTATAGATGATACCTACCGTCGTAGTTATAAATGGCTTGTTGGACTCTCTCCAAGGTTATTCATAACTATGATGGATATCAGCCCATTCGGAGATGGACCTACGATCTCCCGAAATGATTTTGGGGTTTTTGAAATTTGAAAAATGAATGGGATTTATAAATGTATATTGATGCATTTTAAAAATCATCTTTCTCATATATGCTCGTTTTGTATTTCTAAAATTGATCATGATGTCTTTGAATTTACGTTCCATTTTGGATTCGAATAAATTGACTGGGCTGAGCTTCTTGGACTGGCTTAGAAGCTTGAGAATTGTTCTCAAGGTTGAAAAGCTTGCAAATGTCCTCGGTGCCTCTTCCGCTGTCTAGTGACGATGCAACTCTGGACCAATTGTTGGCCTATCAGAAACATGTGAGTGATTCTGAACAAATGAGTTGCATCATGCTAGCCACGATGGAACCCAAGCTACGAAAGCAACATGAGCATATGGATGCTCATATCGTAGTCCTTCATCTTTGTGAGTTGGTTGATGAGCAAGTGAGATTCGAAAGGTTCGAAGTCTCAAAGCTCCTCTTCACCTCTGAGATGCTAGAAGGTTCATCTGTGGTACTGCTCAATATGCTGAAGACTGTGGAGTCTTCTGAGAAGCATGAGCAGGGGATGGTACTATTAGTTGATTCCTTGAAGAAAGGTTCTAAGAGGAAGTCAAAGGAATAGCAGAAGGGAAAGAAGAGAAGGGCTAAGAAGGTAGAACTAGCACAAAAGGAAACTTGCCATCATTATGGCAAGGAGAGCCATTTGCGAAGAAAGTGCAAGATTTATCTTGAGTCCGTGAAGAAGAATAAGGCATCAGATGCCACATCTTCTTCAGATATCTTCGTTATTGATTGTCATTCTATTTCCTCAAACACTTGGGTATTGGATACTGGGTGTGGTTCACATATATGTAATGACATACATGGGCTAAGGAATAGAAGAAGACTCGTCAAGGGAGAGTCAAATTTGCGTGTTGGGAATGGAGCAAAGGTTGTTGCAGTCGCCATTGGAACGCATTTGTTGAAACTCCCTACAGGACTTGTCTTAGAACTGGACAATTGCTTTTATATTCCTTCATTGATAAAGAACATCATTTCTATTTCTTGTTTAAATATAAATGGGTACCATTTGACTTTTAGTAACAATTGTTGTTACATAACTTTAAATGGAGTTCTTTATGGGACTGGAACTTTAAGCAATGGTGTTTATACGTTGGACGTATCCAGTGACATTTGCAATATCGAAGCGAGCAACAAGTGTGCTCAAAAGGATAATCAAATAGACTCCTATATGTGGCATTGTCGTCTTGGCCATGTAAGCAAGAAACGCATGTCCGAATTACACCGATGTGGAATTCTGGAATCGTTTGAATTGGATTCATACGATACATGCGAATCATGCTTAAAAGGTAAGATGACTAAGTTACCTTTTACTGGAAAAGGTGAACGAGTGGGAGAGTTATTAGGTCTAATACATACTGATGTATGTGGACCTATGTAAACTCAAGCTTTAGGAGGCTATAGCTACTTCATTACCTACACCGATGATCACTCACGGTTTGGGTATGTGTTCTTGATGAAACACAAGTCTGAAGCCTTTGAAAGGTTCAAAGAATTCAGAAATGAAGTAGAGAAACAACATGACAAGAGTATTAAAATACTTCAATCGGATCGAGGTGGTGAATACTTAAGTCAAGAGTTTCTTGATTATCTAAGAGACAATGGCATATTGTCTCAATGGACTCCGCCATATACACCACAGCATAATGGTGTATCTGAGAGGCATAACCGGACCTTGTTGGACATGGTCAGGTCAATGATGAATCATGCGACTCTTCCCAAGTCCTTTTGGGGCTATGCACTTCAGACAGCTGTTTACTTGTTAAACAGAATGCCTACCAAGGTAGTCTCAACTACTCCATATGAGATATGGAATGGTAAGAAACCTCATGTATCTTACTTGAAGATATGGGGTTGTCCTGCTTATGTGAAGCGGACTGTATCAGACAAACTGGATGCTAAGTCTGATAAATGTCTATTTATTGGATACCCTAAGGAAACAAGGGGTTACCAATTCTATCATCCTGTGGAACAAAAGGTGTTTGTTTCAAGGCATGCTGTGTTTCTAGAGAAAGAGTTTCTCTTGCAAGAAAACAGTGGGAGTGTCGTCGAGCTTGAGGAGGCTCGAGAGACTCAAATAGACATTGATGAGATACCTGGTGAAGCACAACAACCGACAACTCATAGTGATGAGCAATCGGCTGGACCAATTGTAACACCACATCTTCGTAGATCTGGTAGAACACGCAATATTCCTGAGAGATATGGATTTCTCGTAAGTGAATCGAACGACGTGTTACTCATTGATGATGAGGAGCCTACCAGTTATGAAGAAGTGCTAACAAGTTCAGAAAGGGATAAGTGGCTTGGTGCCATGAAGTCAGAAATGGATTCCATGCATGAAAACCAAGTTTGGAACTTGGTTGACCCACCTGAAGGGATAAAGCCTATAGGGTGCAAGTGGGTTTTCAAGAAGAAAACCGACATGGATGGTAATGTGATTACCTATAAGGCTAGATTAGTGGCGAAAGGATATCGTCAAAAGCAAGGTGTTGATTATGACGAAACCTATTCGCCTGTAGCTATGCTTAAATCCATTCGGATGCTCCTGGCCATAGCGGCTCATTATGATTATGAGATATGGAAGATGGATGTGAAAACAGCTTTCCTTAATGGAAACCTGCTCGAGGACGTGTATATGATACAGTCTGAGGGTTTCACATCGGTTGATAAAACCAAGGTATGCAAATTGCGACGGTCCATATATGGATTGAAGCAAGCATCCAGGAGCTGGAATATCCATTTTGATGAGACCATCAAAATGTTTGATTTCTCACAAAATCCAGACGAACCTTGTGTGTACAAGAAGGTTAGTGGGAGTGCAGTCGTGTTCCTAGTATTGTATGTCGATGACATACTACTTATAGGAAACGATGTGTCAATCTTATAGTCAGTTAAGGTTTGGTTATCCAAGACATTCTCCATGAAAGACCTGGGAGAAGCAACCTACATCCTCGGGATTAAGATCTATAGAGATAGATCGAAACGGTTGCTTGGTCTTTCGCAGTCTACATATATAAACCGAGTGTTAAAGAGGTTTAGCATGTCGGAATCCAAGAAAGGTTTCTTACCTATCAGGCATGGGGTACACCTTTCGAAGTCTATGTGTCCGCGCACAGAAGATGAGAGGATTTGCATGAGTAAGATTCCCTATGCATCCGCAATAGGATCTATCATGTATGCTATGTTATGTACAAGGCCCGATGTATCGTACGCTCTGAGTGTCACGAGCAGATACCAGTCCGATCCAGGAATGGATCATTGGGCGGCTGTTAAGACGATCCTTAAGTACTTGAGTAGAACTAAGAATGTGTTCCTAATATATGGAGAAGGGTACATGGTGATACGTGGGTATACGGATGCCAACTCCAGATAGACAAGGATGATTCCATGTCTAAGTCTGGGTATGTATTCACCTGGAATGGAGGCGCAATAAGTTGGAAAGGTTCCAAGCTTGACACTATAGCGGATTACCACTAAAGCGAGAATACATTGCGACTGGCTGCGAGCGGTTTGGATCAGAAGTTCATCTCTGAACTTGATGTGGTCTCATCAATGATCCAAACATGTGCTTCGCCGCTATCATCTTATCAGAGAGATCATCAGTAGGAACGAAATACAAATCGAGAAAATTCCCACTGAAAGGAACTTAGCGGATCCCTTGACTAAAGCATTACCTCAAAATAAGTTTGAGGGTCATGTTCGAGCTTATGGTATTGGATACCGTAGCGATTGGCAATAGGCCAAGTGGGAGTCTGTTAGTAATATATGAGAGATGTCCTAAGGCAATCGCCTTATGTATGAACCATTTATATGATAAATGAAGATTCACTATTTGAGTATACATGTTTTATGTATTTGATTGGATCTTAAACTCATTTACTGAATGTCCACGATACGATTCACGGCATGAGAGAATTTGTTATCGGATCACAACTAGTGAGTATCTCTACATGTGTAATTGTGATGTATCGGAATTATCCCTAGTCGATGAATTGATGGATTTGGACACCATCAATTCTGTCGAGACTAGCACGAGATATACTCCTTGGTGTATCCAAGCAGCTGATTCTCACTGGCTGGAGACATAGTGATGTCCGGAGTTAATCGTGGATGCTAGTTATGGTAACTAGTTCATTGGAGTGACCAGCCGTAAGACTTCATATGGTTCTCTGCATATATAGATATGTCAATGAAGTTCTTCGTGGCTTAAGTGCGATGTTCCTTTGACTTGCGGTATTCAAGTCATCTTGATCATAGAGACTTATGCTTTGACATCTTAAGCAAACATCTCTAAGGAGATGTGGACCCGGGATGATTGGGTATAAGTCGAAGTGATCGAAGGTGTTTGAATAGCCTATAAAGGATTCACCACTCCTTGCGAGGAGATGTATACCCATGGCCTCTCGTCGGATTGTTACTAAAGTCTTTGGCCAAAGCATTACATGTTTAGAGTAAGGTACTCTTCGATACATGTGGAGTAACTAGAATCAGAGGACGAGGAAATGATACTTGGGCTAGGTGTGACGTAGTCAGCCTAGTGGGGACTGACACTATAGACCATGTCCTGAACCAAGTGGGTATAAGATGAGTGAAGGGAATGGGGCACGAATCATTCGAGCTGCTGAAGGGTTTCAGAAATAGTTCTGGATCAATCGTTGATCTTTTCGGTTAATTGGGGATCATGATGTACTACTAGGTGCCACTCATGATCGTTCTATAATTAATGGTTAATTATAGATGGCCAACATAAACCGAGAACCTATTTGGTCACACGCACAACGAGCGTAATCCGAAGGATTTAAAACGAGCTTGAGAATGGGATTCTCAGACCGAGAGAAACAAGGTTTGGTTGGACCAAACATAAAGCGAGCATGAAATTGTTTCAGTCGCAATGGAAGAGTGGATGGTCCGAGTCTTATGAAGACGTAATGGATGAACAAAAATGGTTTGGTTCTAATCCAATGGAGGAGAATAAACCAAAGAGTTTGGTTTATTTTAAACGAATGAACCAAAAGTTGGTTCGGTTCATTTTAACTTAAAATAAACCATCATGGTTTGGTTTATTTTAACTTATCTTAATGGAGCGGGTTAACGGGCCTAATGGTTATGATCCAATAACCATTAAGAGAATTAGTTCTCTATAAAAGAGGGCTTAAGGGATAATTAAGCCCTAATCCAAAACCCTAGCTTGGAGTTGCCGCCCAACCTTCATTGCCGCCCAACCTCCATTGCCGCCCAGCTTGTTGTGCCGCCGTCCAGCTCCTTGCCGGCGACCCTCCGGTGATCTCCTATAGGTTTGGCATCAAGGTGAGCTCTATCTCCCTTGGTTGGCCGGCGCCTATCACCTCCACCAAAGCTGTCCAGTTTTCTGGACAGCTTGTTCTCCTCTCGTCGGAGCATCGTTTGGACGACGGTTAGAGCTCCGACAGCGGCTAACTTACCGGGGATTTGATCTCCGGTAATCCTCTGAGGTGGAGGATGAAGGATTCATCAATTGGTTGACGAATACCTCTCCGGAGAAGCGAGTTTTGAGAACTCGTATTAGGATCCGAATTTGGATTCGGATCGTGATCATCTCTCGATCACGTCGTCTTCAACACGAGGCTAGTAACCCGTACGAAGACGAAGCTCGTAGCTTAGCGAAGTCATCCCGAGGAACTCGGCGTGGATACGGATAGAGACGATTCTAGCGAGGATCGTTCCGGTTGATGTCGTTCCCGCTACACGTGATACGAAAGGTATAACGTAGTTAAATTTCCTTTTATTGCAAATTTTAATTTACGGTTATGTCTACACTTGTTGTACTATGCATGCGTGTGTTGTGTGTGTTGTAATAAATGTAGATTTATTATTTTTATTGCTTCCGCTGTGCTCATGTTTACGAAACGTGATCGAACGCACACACGTCGCGGTGCCGAAAACCCAACACCTCTGATTGCCTTGAAACTTTGCAGGTTGAAGGATTAGGATATAGAGATAAATACTCACGACTTTTCCATGAATAACAACATATTTTGGCAAAATTCCATTGTCTGGACTTCTTTTTGTATTTTATAAATTTTTTCACTTCATTTTTTTGGTTTTATTTTCATTAATTTTTATTTCCTTGGTGGTTGCAAAAATTGAAAATAAAAATTCTTAGGGATTCTTTTTTTTTATTATTGTATATCCATGTGTTTTATCATGTTTATTTCCTGTGTCTTTTCATTTAGTTTGCTAGTCTTTCAAGTAAGGCCATGAGATTCTTTTGTCAAAAACATGGATCCTTATTATCATCAATTTGGAGGTTTCAATCAGGCTTATAATTCATATCAGAGTGTACAACCACGTGTATTTCCTATTGAGCCTCTGAGTTACCCATGACAATATCAAGACGTATATGATCCAGCTCCTAGTTTTTATAGTTATGATTGGGGAGATCCTTCAACTTATTATTATCAACCCCTATAAATTCTAAGTAGCATGAGTACTTCCAACCTAAATAACAAGATAGGTATGAACCATTTTTAAATACCTATAATTATGATTGGATGGATCATTCAGAGTTTGGGTATGGAAACACACAAAAGAACATTCCTCAACCTTAGTATAACAATTCAGAATGTACTGATCATAATAACTTTGATAATGGGAACGAGCAACAACAACATGATCAACCTTTCCTAGCATATCAGAGTACAACATACCAAGTCTACAGTGAAGAAACCCTGCTCCTAGTCAAGCAAATACACAAACACTAGAAAAGCTTTTGCAGCTAGCATCATTGCTACAACAACATTAACAACAAATGAGTGATAGCTAGCAGCAACAACAACAAAGGATACAGTATAGGATCAAAACTCCCGAGAGAGGGGGGTGAATCTCGGAATATCAAATTTTCTTTAATTTAATTTTTAAAACAATTTTCTTTTTATCTTTCGAAAACAAAGGAATGCAGTGAAAATATTAAAGACAAGTACACAATCTTTTTTACTTGGTTCATAATCTGAGCCGTATTACTATTCCAAGGCTCGTAATCCTTCCTAGGGCTATTTCATTGGGAAATCTCTAAGATCCCTCTGACTTGAGAACTCACGACCTCAGAGGGGTTCAATTTTACAAGAATGAGAGGGTGAGGTAACACACTACCTTCCCTCTAAATTAAGTACAATAATGTGAAACAAAAATGCAATAAATTTATACCAACACTTGAGGATTCAAAAATGAGGTACGTAGTGTTGGAGTGTCAGCACGATGGAGCTCTTGTGGATAGAAAACCACGATGAAGCACACACCAAGAGAATGGATGAGTAGTAGTTAATCTATTTTCGGAGCTGCATCACTATTTCTTTTATAAGTCTTTTCCAGGCGCCAGGACCACATCCCAGTCACTTCCACATCGACCTCTTAAAAAGTTAACTCAGCCTTCCTAGGCGCCTGGACCTAGTCCAGGCGACTCCAAGTCACTCTTATTCACTCTGATGCAGTTCTAGAATTTTCTCATCCCAATTGTTTGAACCGATCCAATTGGCGTGTACACGACATCTCGATCACACAATCTCCAGTAATCGATAGCTCGAGTTGCCAACTCGACATCCCAGTCTCCTGGACCTCATCTAGTTGATTGGGTCTAAGGCACCTAGGCCCTGTCCAGTCAACTAGAGACCTGCAACACAAACTTAGCACAAACAGAGTATAAAATATATTGGAAGTAGTAATACTACTCGATCTTGACTTCGAAGTCCAACTTTGACCCTTTGTCGGATCGACACTTACCTTTTTCCTTAACTGAGGACTTGGTCTCACCTCTCCACTCCATAGTTTACCAGCCAAAAATCTAGTCTTCTCGACCTATTTGGACTTACACTGCTAGCTTGATGTCGGATCTTGACCCGCTGGGGCTTTCTGCCAACTGTTTGGTTCTCCTGACCTAGTTGATCTTCTTGCCAGTTGTCCGATCTTCCTGACCCAACTTGTCTTCTACCAGATGTCTGATCCACTCGACCCTTCTGAACTTTCTTCCTGATGTTCGGTCCTTAGATCTGTTAAGACTTCTACCTAGTATCTAGTCAACTGATCTACTAGGACTTTTCTTGTTAAGCCTGCACACTTAACATTCATATCAAATCACAAGTAATTCCTAATTTTAAACCATGGTTCATACATTAAAACCTAGGAGTGGTGCTCCCTGCACCAACATATAAGGCATGCAAATCTAGCTAAATCAAATTACATCATCCATCAACCAAATGTATGCACATGATTCCTTTCAGCCTCTGCCAGAGACCATTTCTATGGATATCGACGTGCTTGGGGAGATGGATTGTGGAGTGAGTGATAGCATGTCTATTATTCAGCTACTCCATAGGACTCCTATAATTCTTTGTGATGTGATGTTTTTGTGAATATTGATGAATGTGAATTTGTAGATGAAGTTGCTCTATGACAGATGATATGGATGATGATACTAGTGACTTGGATTTACTTTGTGATGCTATTTGTTCCACTGATACTGAGATATTTACAACAAAACCAAGGTCTGAAATTTGGTTGACTATGATGTTGGTGAGTTGCCAACTACTCATATTTGCAGTTTTATTGTAGATGATGTTGCAGAGGAGATAGTTGTTAGAAGTCGATGGCCGACTAGAGGGGGTAAATAGCTTTCTTTCGCATACAGTGGAATTTGCTCGTAGATTACTCGTATACAAAGTCGTTAGCGCAGTGGAATAACAAAAACTAAAGACAATTAAGAGTGACAAGAAAACAAACGCTAACACAAAGTCGTAACGTGGTTCACGACCCTTGCTACTAGTCCACGACCCGATTCGTTCTAAGGTGAATCATGCCTTAAGCTTCACTATTCTCTCCTTTGCACAAAGCTAGGTGGAGGTAACTTTTCTTACAAGAATCTCTCTTCTTACAGTAGGATTGAAATAAATGCAAGTAAGAAGAGTAGAGAACGTGTTGGCACTTGGGTGTATGTTTGGAGTTCAAGCATTAGGCTCCCCAAGTGTCCAAAGACTCCTTCTTATAGGGAAGAGCTCATTCTTCCCATTGGATACCTGGCAGTCGACTGATGCCTCGATTAGTCAACTGCCCCTGTAGTCGTTGCCCTATAACGACTTCTTTGCCCGAAACCTTCCCATCAGTTAACTCCCACATTAACCGACTAATCTTCCCATCAGTTGACTGATAGAGCTAACAGTCGACTATCCACAATTCTGTGCCTAAAACCCTCGTGACGATCATTCGCCGCCATCGTCGATGATTCGATAGTCAATTGTCAACCCTTGGTAGTCGCTCGCGAAGCGACCGACAACACTAGTCGAGTCTCTAGTCGACTTGGATCAGTCGACTTCTACCTATAGCAGTCAACTAGTGTCAGGAAAAACTCATCCGACACTTAACCAATTGGCCAAGTTCACCTAAGCGCTACCCGTCCCGAGTTACATTCGCTCACTCTCATCTTCCCTTGGAGTCCCTCGCCTTCAAAGTTCTCTTCATCCAGCCACGTCCCTCAGATGCGCCAAGCGCACGGCTTTGCAGCGCCATCCTTTGCATCTCACCCTGAAGTCTACTTCCTCCGGCTTCCCTCCAATCCTCCTCGTTCGACGGTCCCTCGGATGCACCAAGCACACGGCTTCTGCAATGCATCTTTCACCGACTCAAGGACCGAGTCATGAGAGGTGAAACTTTCCAATGCTCTATGTGCGAATTACTAAGTCCTGCATGACTTCAACGCACACATTAAATCCATATCAATCCTAACTTAAACCCTTTGCCACACACATCAAAATCACATCACATGGGTTGATTGCCTTAACAATCTCCCCCTTTTTGATGTGTGGCAATCCGTTTAAGTTAGGTAAAATAATTACAATAAAAACATAAGGCAAGAAAGCATGTAATTAATATGAGTATCAAAACTCCCCCTTAAACATGCAACTCCCCCTTAAGACATGCTAAATTTTCCCCCTTAGCTTGATTAACTTAAACACACATAATTCTCCCCCTTTGACACCATTAAAAATATTGTACAAATGTTATACACACATGGCATCAACTCTAATGGAAGAAAATACCAAAACCCACTCAAAACTTGATAAAATAGGTTACTGTGCTCATACATAGTACATCAGTTGACTGAATCAGAGGATCAGTCGACTGGCACTCAATTTTCAGGTTTTTCTGATTTTTCGAATGAACTTTAAAAATGCACCAAAAATTATAGAAAATTTAAAAAATCATGAAATTTGAAGTACATATTTCTAGTGAGTTCCTTTATCAGTGAAAAATTATTTTTCATGAAATTTTATTTTATTTTTGAAAGTTTGGCAAAAACTCAAAAGTTGCAAAAATGTCTAAAGTTTGTATCCACTTTAAAGCCTAGTTTTGCCTTGAAACTTTTTAAAACATGAACTCACTGTTTGAAAAGTATAAAATGTTTTTAAAACATTTAAAATATCCAACTATTATCTATGGGCAATATGTCCATTGATTAAACATTTGCTTTCCCCATAGTTGGTCTATTATAGCTCTATTGATACACTTAATGACCCATCTAAATGCCATAAGCATTAGTGGACCATTTGTATCATCCTATCATCTCACCCATTGCTATGTTCTCAATCAAGTTAGCCTTATAGTGGGATGTGAGATGTTTCTAAAGATATTTACACTTAACCAAAAATTTTATGCATTTCTACCCATGGTTAAGTATCATCCTAAAAACCCAATCATGAACATGTATCAAGAATTATCAATCATGATCATAAATCATCAATCATTGAATATCATAATTATAAATTATAAAATTAAGCATGAATCATGATTCAACCATTTAATTCATAGGATATACATTATCATCACCCAACACTATGTTAAAAATTTATAACCCACACCATCCTAAGTCAACAAAATAATATGATATAAGTAAAATCCTTATGGTTGACTATCCTAGGGTTTTCCTAACCCTTAAGAATGGATTTGGGAACCCAATATAAATTCTTTCCTATAAGGTTCACCAAAAATTCCTTAGGGATCCATTTTCTAGCTATTGTTTTATTTTTGGCTTGACCCCTAGCAATTAGGCAATGATAGGCCTTTTCATTTTTATTTCCTTTATAACCTAGGCCTTTCCTATTAAAGCTTTCCCTTTGGCTCCCAAGTATCATGCTCAAGGTATTGGAGCCTATGGTAAATTTTTCTAAGACCTTAGTTAAATGATCTACCTTTTCTCTTAAAGCTCTATTTTCTTCAATACATGCATCATTTACATTAAAGGGCATGTAATCATCATGTGAGCATGTATTATCAAAACTAGAAGACAAAGCATTATTATTAACATTTAAATATGATTTTTCTAGCTTTTCTTCTAGGGCCTTAATTTCATTTTTCATGCTTTTGTTTTCCTTTTTAGTCCTAAATAATTCCTTAGTTAAGCTAGAAATCATAGACATAATTTTCTGGGGAGGGAGATTTGTTACCTCACTTACCAAATCCCCTTCTGATGATGAGGATGAAGATGCTCCCCCTTCACTTGAGCTCTCCTCCTCTCTAGTGTTTCTTTCTTCTTCCTCGGAGGAGGTGGAGTCCAAGTCATCTATCCCCATTAGGCCAAGGTTTGTGAAGGCTTCTTCTTCGGATGATGATGACTGATCATCCCATGTAGCCTTGTGTGCCTTAGCCTTCCCTTTTTTTTGGCTTTCTTCTCTTCTCCCTTTTTCTTGCTCCCTTTCTTCTTTTCTTCTTTCTTTCTCCTTTCCTCCTTGCTTTTGTTCAAGAGGGGACAATCATCTCTTATATGTCCCTCTCCTTGGCAATTATAGCATATGATCTTCCTCCTTGGCCTTCTTCCCCTATCATGAGATTTATTAAATTTAAAATTCTTAAGTGCACGTCACACCTTCCTTACCATGTAGGTTTCTTCCGTGCTATCCATGGAGGAGGAGGAGGAGTCTTCATCGGATAAAGAGGGTGAAGGCATCTTCTTTTTCTTTCCCTCCTCGGCTATTAGTGCCACTCCCCTTGATGGCTTGATGCTTGGTTCTTCAATTATTCCTTCAAGCCTTGTTTCATGTAGCTCCATGGTGGAGAAGAATTCCTCTAGAGTGCACACCTCTAGATTCTTGGAGATGTAGAAGGAGTCCACCATGGAGCTCCACTTTGAGGACCGGGGAAAGGCATCTATAGCCTTCATGATCATATCCCGGTTGGAGAGCTTTTCACCTACACTAGACAATCCATTTATTATTTCTTTGAATCTAGAGTGTAGTGATAATACCTTCTCCCCTTTATCGAGTTTGATGTTGTTGAGTTGGGAGCTAAGAAGGTCCCTTCTTGCAAGCTTCACCTCGGAAGTGCCTTCATGAAGTTCTACCAATCTTTACCACATCTCCTTGGCGCTTGCACACTCTCCAATTCGATTGATCTCTTGTTGGGGGAGTATATTGAAGAGGTGGTGCTTGGCCTTTGAATTTGCAAGGTGCTCCTCCCTTTGCTTTTTAGTCCACCTTGACTTCTCTAGTAGTCTCCCCTCTTCATCCCTAGGCATCTCAAAACCGTTTTCCATTATCAACATAATATCAAAGTCGGTTTTGAAAAATACCTCTATTCGCTTTTTCCACCAAGCAAATTCTCCCTCGAACTTTGGCAGATGAATATTGGAGCTGGCCATCATTGTTGTTGTGCTTGTTGCAGCCATGAGTCCATTGACAAGCGACTTGGCTCTGATACCACTTGTTGTAACATCGGTGGCCGGCTAGAGGGGAGTAAATAGCCCTCTTTCACGTATGGTGGAATTCGCTCATCGATTACTCGTCTAAAAAGTCGTTAGCGCAGCGGAATAACAAAAACTAAAGACAATTAAGAGTGATAAGAAAACAAACACTAACACAAAGTCATAACGTGGTTCACGACCCTTGCCGCTAGTCCACGACCCGATTCGTTCCAAGGTGAATCATGCCTTAAGCTTCACTATTCTCTCCTTTGCACAAAGCTAGGTGGAGGTAACCTTTCTTACAAGAATCTCTCTTCTTACAATAGGATTGAAATAAATGCAAGTAAGAAGAGTAGAGAATGTGTTGGCACTTGGGAGTAAGTTTGGAGTTCAAGCATTAGGCTCCCCAAGTGTCCAAAGGCCTCTTCTTATAGGGAAGAGCTCATTCTTCCCGTTGGGCACCTGGCAATCAATTGATGCCTCGATCAGTCAACTGCACCTGTAGTCGTTGCTCTATAAAGGCTTCTTCCACATTTGATTTCATCCAACGGCTCCCACATCAGTCGACTGATCTTCCCATCAGTCGACTGATGGAGCTAATAGTTGAGTGCTTGAAGCAAATAGTAGACTATCAACCATTCTATGCCCGAAACCCTCACGACCAGTCAACTACTACCATCAAGATGATCGATGGTTTCGGATCAATGATCGCCAACCCTTGGTAGTCAATCACGCACGAAACTGTGACTCAAATACCAGTCGAGTCTCTAGTCGACTTGGATCAGTCGACTGCTACCTATAGCAGTTGACTGGTGTCGGGAAAAACCCATCCGACACTTAGCCAATTGGCCAAGTTCACTTGAGCGCTACCCGTCTCGGGTTACATTCGTTCACTCTCATCTTCCCTTGGAGTCCCTCACCTTCGAATTTCTCTTCATCCGACCATGTCCCTCGGATGCTCCAAGCGCACGGCTTCACAGTGTCATCCTTCGCGTCTCGCCCTGAAGTCTACTTCTTCTGGCTTCACTCCAATTCTCCTCATCCGGCGGTCCCTCAGATGCACCAAGCACACGTCTTCCACAATGCATCTTTCACCGACTCAAGGACTGAGTCATGAGAGGTGAAACTTGTCAATGCTCCATATGCGAATTACTAAGTCCTGCATGACTTCAACACACACATTAAATCCATATCAATCCTAACTTAAACCCTTTGTCACACACATCAAAATCACATCACATGGGTTGATTGCCTTAACAATAGTGCCTATAAAATTTTTATGTTTAGATGTGCAGACACTTATTAAGCCTGACCAAAATTATCCAAAAATATTGAGCTGATTTCTATGGAAGTGGTGGAAAGCTAGAGGCCCCCAGACTGGACACTTCCATCACAACTAGACTCTAACAATTTTGTTGATGAAGGCTCTAACATCCCATGGAATAATCTAACTCCTAGGTTGGAAACTTTTGATGAACCACCTCATATCGCTAGAGAAAATATATGAAGAGGTGATGATATTGGAGGGAGCAACATTGGACTATCCTGATCACACCATGAATGCGCTTAACCCAATTCAGTCCATCCCATCTCTGGCATGGATATTACTCCTGAATCTTCTCCAACCATCGGGGAGGACTTTTATTCCACTCTCAGCCTAGATTCTTCTACTGAACTGCCTTCAACCACCAGTACCTTAGAGGAGTTTGTTCCTTCTCTTTTCTTTTCCTTTGTATATATGTTTCTTTTAGTTTGTTTATTTTTGTTTTAGTTGTTATGTTTCAGTTGTCATGTTTTTGTTTTGTCATGTTTTGAAATAAATTTCCTATGCATTCTTTATTTCTTCTTGGAAGTCATGAAACTTAGTTAAATTTGACTATCGAATTTTGAGATTTATTTTCATGAATGGATTATTTGATTGCATGTGGTCACTACTTGTGATGGATTCTATGTTGATAGATTGAGATGATTTTATTTACATTTCTAGTAAGGATTGTTCCTATTTGTATTGCTTGTATGTGGTGCACTTGTGGTTATTGTAACTTTAGAACTTGCTTTGATTATTTCGAGACTACACAACCATAGATTTGTATGATTATTATGAAGGCAATCTCACTTGTTTTCCTCTACTTCTTTTGTTGTCACATGCTTACCGAATAATATTCTTATCGTTCATCACATCACTTCTTTTTCTGCTTCTATTTATTTCTTCTCTATTTCTATTTTTGCATGTTGGATATTTGGTTGTTCCATGATGAGTGTTTTGCCCAGGATGGACAAAAATTTAAGCGTAGGGAGAGAAGTAGCTCAGGAAAATATAGTAGAAGCATAGGTAAGCTATGTTTGATCACCATGACCTAGTCATGTTCTTTATCTTTTTAGCTGAGCTTGATGTTGGAGCATAGGGAAACACACTACATGTCAAGGAAAAAAAGTTGTTGAAAAAAAAAAGAATGAAAAAAAATAAACATTTGGCCAAAATAATAAAGGCAATGGAAAAAGTTATTTGACATGTTGTGCCATTTTTATTTATGTGTGATAGTATTTTTTTTTTTTTGTTATTTACATCCCTTGTTGTAACCATTGAGAGATTTATTGTATATCATGAGTGGATTTCTATTTTAGAAAGTGATAAGTGTTGTTTATATGTTTATTGGTTTGCAAAAAGCTAGCGCGGATGGAAACTTTTGGGGCAATATTTTCTTGTACTCATCTATGTAGCATTCTATTATTTCCCTATCTTCCACTATTTTCTTTGTCTCTTTCATTTCTTTATCTTGCATACATACAATCATTTCTTTCATTCATGTCTCCGTTGCAATTGTAATTAGTGTTCTATATTTGTGGATTCTTATGTGTATTTAGTGGTGAAGATTTGAAGAGTAGCAAGCATATGATAGTGCATAAACCTGTGTGAGTTGAGCGAACTCCACTATTATATACTTATGAGAGCGAGAGAAACCACCACTTACCTTGTGAGGCTTAGTCATTCTAAGTTTATTCAGGATGGATTGAAGTTACAATGTTTGTTAACCTGTATAAGATTTGAGTTCATGATTGCTTGAGTCTTTGAAAATTAACGATCCTAGATAACTTTCTTTCATAATTTTCTATGTATGATTAGAAATTGCTAGGGAAATGTGTCTTTAGTCGTTTGTTTAGTTTTGTTCACTTTCACGAGATGTGCAAGAATCAATGTGGGAGAATTGATAATGCAAGTTTTGATAAGATATTTTGTATTCATTCCTTAATGTTTTGATCCATTCATATGGTTAATTTGATGCATTTATCATGTTTTACAAATATGGATTGTTTTAACACCTTAATACAAATACATGTTAATTTGATGTCCTTAGCACTAATTTGATGTATATTTTATTTTGTAGGACATATTGAGGAGTTTTGGAGCTTATTAAGCATGAATAACGACCAAACTATGGTCCCAAATATGGCCAAGTCATGTACCAAGATTTAAGAGCAAAGAAAATGAAGAAATAAAGCTTCCAGAGAGGTCCATGACCTAGTCATGGTCTTGACCATGGTCTTGGACCTCTCTGTCCATGGTTGGA
Organism: Wurfbainia villosa; assembly: GCA_025175895.1. NCBI lineage: Eukaryota > Viridiplantae > Streptophyta > Magnoliopsida > Zingiberales > Zingiberaceae > Wurfbainia > Wurfbainia villosa. The sequence continues at coordinate 51,878,684 of CM045988.1, read as the reverse complement.
GCACTTCGGTGGCCACCGTGACCTTGGAGAGGCCCAAAGAAACTGTGTTCACATGTTTAAAAGTCATAAAAGCTAGAGAAAATGACATCTCTTTTTCCCTAGAGCCCTAAAAGATGCCCTCCTCCATCCATTTCTTCCCTTTAGATTTGAGGGAAGACAGCTTCATCGAGGGATTTCAGCGACGTCCTCCATCTTCCACCTCGTCCACCTTCTCCTGTGGATTCGAGGAGGAGTTCTGCTCTGACAACACTTCTTCTAGCTCAATCGGATCTAAGAGAATTCAAAGCATTCATCAAGCTCATGGATTACGGAGATTGTTTCATCCCACATCCACCGGCACTTTTGGAGACTCGATCGACCTCCATTGGACTTAGTTGGAGGAACTTGTTCAAACATTGGGCACATCTTGGGTTGAATTGATTATTTGTTTTATTGTTAGCTTAGATTAATTTTCTACATGTCAAGTGTTTGTCAATTTGCCTCTTACATTTGATTTACTTTGTTTAGCTTAATTATAGTTGTGTATGTTACATGTTTGATTAATTGTCTCTTATAGTTTTGCTTGTTTTAATTTCCATACTTTAAGTATTTGATTTAATTCCTGCATTGCTAGGTTAGTGTTTTAATTACTTGTAATGTTTTCCATTTACTAGGTTTAGAAATCCAAATCCAAACTCCCCATTTACATTAGAAAACCCCAAGCAATAACAAAATGATCATAAGGACACCACTCTACGATTTCACTTGTCGGGAGATGACCCAAGTCATCTCTATGATATATTAGTGTAGAGGGGGGTTCATTTACTTATAAATTTTATATTTGATATACTATCATAGTATGACATGTGATACGTCATCATCAACCCTATGGGCAAAGGCAGTATCCAACAACACAGTCCCTGTGGAATCGATATTTTTATTACTTGATGATGATCGTGTGCTTACGGTTTTCACACATTAGAGAGATATAAAAGTTAAGAAATTTATAACTTTAATTATTTCTCAAAACTCACCAAACATTAAGGGGGTTTTAGTAATAACTATTGTTTACATATTATGATTTCCTTAAGTTTGAAAAGGGTTGTCATAAATTAAAAGGAAGAGATTGTTAGTACAGGGACACCAGATAATCGAACCTAAGTTTTGATAATGACAAAGGTTCAAACTTAAGTTATGGTGTGATCTTGTATGTTGTGTTAAGCTTACAAGACTTAAATAGGGTTAAAGTCCTAGTATGTCTGCAGGATCTGATTAGGCAAAGGGAGACTTAACAGAGATCAAAGAAACCAAGAAAGTCTCAGTGGTTCAATAGAGTCGGAACATCAGAGAGAGTCAGGGTGGTCTGAGGATCGAGGGCTAAGCAGGAAAGTCCAAATAGGTCAGATGACCAAGTGTTTGGAAAAGGTAAGCAAAGTAAGGACCTTTTATAGAGTGGTTCTTCTGGATAAGAGGAACTAGTAAGTCGCATCCTTGGTATGGGGATAAGCTGTTAGTGTCACCCCTTAGTGCTAATCATGAGATGATGAATTAGGGATCATATGTATCATATTTCATTAATAATAGGCAAAGATTGATTATTATATTTACTTTATGTGTGTGCCAGTAAATAAATATAATAATACCCTTGAATAGTAGGTTCTAATCTACAGTATATCAATTGGGAGAATTGATTATCAGAAGTTGTATAGAACACTATTCTTAAACATTCCTAGTGAAGTATTAATAGACAAAGGGATATATTGATACATTGAGACTAGCATGTAGGTCAATGGATGACTTGATCTCACAAGTCATGATTATGTGATATCACATTTACACATGGGTATATATATTGGAGAATATATGTACTGAATTGACCCGCCATGAGAAAATGTCATGGATTGTTATCTGAGTGTCATATACTTTCTCATGTGACTATTGGTATGAATAGTCCTTAGACCTGAAGTCACTACGGTTCCTTACATAAGGAGTTATGTACTTTGGTATCGTCTAACGTCACACCATAACAGGATGCACTATAACGGCGATCACTGGGTATGTAACAAATTATGTGGAGGGATGTGAGTGTTGTAGATGAGATCTATCCCTCCTATATGACAGGAGTGATATCTTTGACCTCTTGATAGAGTAGGACCACGAAATGCATGGTCATGCTCAAATGAGTCAATATGAGATATTGAGCTCATTTGTTTTAGTGTGTCTACTTAGGGATCAAGAAACATAAAGATTGATAAGGGGATGACACGGTCTATACCCCATTGATCGATCTAAGATATCATAGATAGAAGGACACCGTCATACATGATAATAGCCACAGAAAGGTTGTCGGATCTCGACTATCTTGTAGCTTGGGTAGCAATGATGTATTGCTAGATATCTCTCATTGCTTATGCATCTAAAACGATTTTAGATACATTGCCAACGTTACAAGAGTCTATTGGGTCACACACAAATGACATTTTATTTTGGAGATGATTTCTTTTAGTTCGACTAAAAAGAACAATTGAGCATATGGCGAATACTTGAGTTTGACTCAAACTGGTTAAACTTGAGTTAGACTCTAGTTGAACCATGGAAAATGATTCATCATCAACATGCATGATTAATGTGATTAATCATGCATGGGGATATTCATGATGAGGAAAAGGTTCATGCATGTGGAAAAGCTAAATTGGATTTGGCTTGATAAAGCTAAATTTGATTTGGCTTAAAATGCTTTTCAACGTGAAGGATAAATAGGGGGGGATGTGCTTTTGGTTGATGAATGAGAGTGCAGAATTTTTTTTTGGAATTGGTTCCAACGTGCAAGCAAGCCAAAAGAAATAGAGAAGAGTTCTCTCCTTCATCTCTTTCCTCCCTTCTCTCTTCCAAGTGGTCTTGGCGTTTTGCTAGGGTTGCTAGCACAATGTTACTCCAAAACTACTAAGTGTTAGTGTGGATACCTTAGAGATACAGTTATCCTTACCGTATTGAGATCCGATGAACATTGGAAAAGCGGGATTACGAAGGGCGCGCATCAAAGGTATAATCTTGTCTTCTAGATAATATCTGGATAAGATTAAAAAATTTTGTATATTTTTGCATGGATCACTAGAGGGATCCGGGTTTTATATTTATTTCTGTTGTGGTTGTGCGAAGTATTCGCCAGTGATTTTTTGAACGTCAGATCTCGGAATTTCCCAATAGTGGTATTAGAGTCACTTGCAAAACATGTATTTCTTTATCATGATTTATATGTAATATAAATTTACATTTTCATGTTTTCTATGAGATATAAAACATGTAGATTATGGTTACACGATTTTTAGGCTTGAAATGTTGATAAGGGGGCACGAACAGTGGCGAACGCAGCCTGACCATGGATGCCACTGATCACAATAGAATGGTCGTGCCAATCGGCACGGTCCGACCTATTGGACATGGGATGCTTCGAAAGCAAGGGTCTTGGTGTTGGTGCAATCGACCCAGGTCACGATTGACCAGGACTCGAGTTTGACTCGAGTGATGTTTTGATGTTTCGACAAAAACATATGACAATATGATTGTCATGGGAAAGTCCAAGTCTTGAGTACTTGGCACAAGGAAAGTCCAAGCATGGGGCTTGGCATGGAAAGTCCAACATGGGTTGGCAAGGGAAAGTCCAAGCTTAAGTCTTGGCATTTGAGAAGTCCAAGGGGTTTGATATTGGCGACATAAATTCCAAGCGGAGTCTTGGCAGCGTAAGTCCAATGTGCCTTGGTGGTGTAGACACCGTTAGCATGACATAGCCGATGAAAGCACCTGAAGGCTAGCACGATGGATGAACAAGTCATGGATGACTTGGAGGGATCCGTGAGGCGTGAGGCTGATGCAGGTGGCTAGAAGGCTTAGGTCTAGGCTAAGGGTGGTCTAGCAAGTATGGGGAACCATGGGGCTAAAACCTCATGTTTGAGGTGTGCCGGTCGACTAGTGTCATGTGACGATCGGTAGTCGAAGTCAACTAGGGTTTGGCTGCGGGAAGTAGCCTAGCGATCATTGCCAGAGGTGGACATTCTGGCGGCTCGGCGATCAATAATCATGTGATCACCGACCGGGTGCTCGAGAAATCGGCCACAGAATGGAGTCGAGACTTGACTGGTCGAGTGAGGACTCCATCAGTCGACTGATGGTAGATCCGTTGGACTTATCCAACGTGGATCTAGCTGTTGTCTCACGACAACAGTGGCATCAGTCGACTGATGGTCCCTATCAGTCGACTGATCGACTTTTTCCAGCACAGGTTGAAGCTTTATAAGGAGCTCATGATGGAAGAAAAACCAAGCGAGATCTTGGACGTTTTTTAGGTGATTTGCTGATGCAAATCAGGGTCTTCAACCACGGTTCAAGCAATCAACAAACAAGCAGTCTAAAGGCATTTGTAAAGCGTTTTCTTTACTTGTAGTGCATTGTATTTCATCTTATTTGCTTGTTGTTATTTGATTATTGTTGTAATCATATTGTACGAGGTTTCTCCGCCTCCGGATTGTTCCTAGAAGGAGTGTTTATTAGTGTTTGTGTGTGCATCACTAGAGCTCGTAGAGCTCGATCCGTGGAGTAGGAACCTTGAGGTTCTGAACCACGTTATATCATTGTGTTTGCGTTGTTGTTTATTTCATTATTGCTTTCATTACTATTCCGCTGTGCGCTAACGAAATTGTAGAGACAACCACGATCGAATTCCGTCTACGAACGAACACTCTGCTATTCACCCCCCCCCCCTCTAGCGGCTTCAAATATCCTACAATTGGTATCAGATCCCAGGGCTCTTCTACGGATTAACAACCCGGAGTCAAGACGCTAGAGGGAAAGATGGAAGTCCAAGGACAATTGGGATGGGATATCAACACCCCAATTCCATATGCTTTCTATGGACGAGAAGGTTTCAATTCTTGGAAGGCGAGAATTGAAAATTTTTTGATGATGAGAGACCTTGAGGAATGGTCCTTATTAATGGAAGGATTTGAGTATCCAAGAGGACCAAAAGGTGGTTTCCTCAAAAAGAAGAGATGGAGTGAAGATCAACTCCAAAGATTCGAGAAAAACAAGAAGGTAATCAAATTCATTTTTGATTTAATTCCTAATGACTTCTTGTGTAGCCTAGGTGAATGCATGAATGCCAAGGAGCTATGGAACGATTTGGCCAAGCTCCATGAAAGCCCATCAACGGTCCAAGAGGAAGAGACCAAAGAGGCTAATGCATCATCCTCACAAGGAAGTAAGGACTTGGAGGTTGAGAGATCATCAACATCCAAGGAGGAAGAGGAAGTAGAATCGGTGGAGACCTCCACCTCTAGGATTGAGGGGGAGGAGACTAGAGCATCCTCAATACCGGAGCAACAAGAAGAACCATCTACATCCGGTAGAGAGGAAGAGCAAGCTAAAGAGAACCTCACCTCCACCCTAGGTAACTCAAACACGGTAATTTCAAATAAAATCCATATTATGTGTTTTGAGTGTAGGGAATGTGGGCACTATAAGAGCAAGTGCCCAAAGAAGATTAGGAAAGCTCCATCGGCACCAAAAGTCAAGGATGCTAGTTCCCCAACACCTAAAGGCAAGGAGCACATCATATACTTCAAGTGCAATTCAAAAGGACATTATAGGAATCAATGTCCTAGGGGGAGAAAAAAGACCCAAGAAGGAGCATCACAAGTAGGGGGAGCTACTAAGACAAACCCTAAGGTATATCATGTTAATAATGCTTTTTCTTTAGTTAAAAGTCAAAAGCATGCTAGGAAATTTAATTCTCTTGCAATTCACCATGAAAAGCATGCTAGAAATAAATATTTGTGTTTAGGAGCTAAAAGTGTCCACTTAGGAAATAAGGAGAAATTTGGGACTAATGTCCCTAAAAATACCTTACCTAGGGAATCTATCAAGAAAATACAAGAGCACCTAGGTTTGAATCCCATGTGGACTAGGCATATGCCTAGGAAGTCCCATGCCCAAAGACCAAATCAAAATTCTAAAATTGGGCAATTAGAATTAGAGAACCAAGCCTTGAGGTCAAGGCTTGAAAAACTAGAAAAGACCCTTAGGAATATACAAAATCAAGTTCAAGGGTCTAGTGGTCTAAGTCAAGGGTCCAAAAGTCAAAAGTCAACCAAGGGCAAGCAAGGTTTGGGTCACAAACCTAAGCCTAAGGTGGCTTATCATAGTGTTCCATTTGATTATGGAACACAAACTAGGTCTAAGAAGACCAAGGTCAATAGGAAAGTCATCCCTAAGGTTGACCAAAGGTTGTGCCTAGTGGCTAGGGTTTCTAGGAAACCTAGGGTGGCCACTAAGAAGGTTGCAAGTGGAGTTACCCCTAGAGTCAACCTAGATAAGACCAAAATGACCAAGGCTAATAAGCCTAGAAGGGTCATTAGGAAGGTATCTAGGGAGGTTATCCCTAAGGAATACCTAATTAGCCCTAGGAGCTCAAATCGGTTTTGGGTTCCTAAGAGCGTGATTGATTCACGCTAAATGGGTGTAGGGTGTGCCAACCTTGATTGGATGGGTAGTTAACTCAACCTCGGTAAGGTGGCATTTTAGGTTATTTTCAAGGTTATGGTTACCTTGGAAATACATTTGTGCTTTAATCCTAAAAGAGTTTAGGATGTGCCAATATTATTCGAGAAGTTTGATAAAATGATCAAATTGACACATTTTAGGATTAGAGGTTAGTGTGCCATTTTGGGTTTTTGGCACACTAGGGAGATTAGTGATAATATGGAAAAATATATTTAATTATATCAAATGGCAATTAATATTAAAATTTAGGTATTATTATACCTATGTATTTTTGTATGCCATGTTTTGATTGCCATATGTCATGTCATGACATCATGCTTATTTCTATCATTTATATGTCATGAGTATGCCTAGGTTTTAGGTAAATGTCATGTGCTTTACATTTTATCATATGCCATGACAACATGATCATTGGCTATGCTTTAATAATGCTATTATTTATGCCATGATCATTCATTCATGCATTTGATTAAAATTGAGTTAAGGACTTTGGCATGACTTGAAGTCCCATTTATAAGGGAATCAAGTAGAGTTGCCTTAGAAAATGCATAAAACCCTAGATTAAAGAGAACAAAACCCTCATCTCACATTAAATTGACATGTATGTATATTTATACACCCTAGATACATGTGAGATGCTAGGATATGAGTTGAGTTCAAGGTGCATAGTTTTTGCATCTAGATGAACTAAAACTCATCTAATTTTAATTGTGGATCATTAGGAAAGCTTGTGTACAAGTCATGTACATTGAGTCCAAGGAACATGATCCAATATAAGGTTTTGAAAACCTTTTAAATTCTTTTTAAAAAACCTTGGTGAAGTCTATCTTTTGATAGCAATCATCGTTGATGAGATTGATACAAAGTGAGCCAAAACTTAGAAGTTTTCTTCACTTTTAAATTTTGTATCAATTTCAGTATTTTATGGGTAAAATAATTTTCAAATATTTTTCACCCATTGTATTGACTATAAGTAATATACGTATCAAATTTCATGATTTTTCGATATACGTAGAATTACTTATGATTTTCTGAAATTGATTGATAATCAAATTCGAAATTTGATTATCGATCGGCCCTTTGTGGCGATCGATGTGATGTGATCGTAGATCGACGGAGTCGATTGAATCTTGATTTGGGAAAACTAGGTTTGTTTAGCCCGTGTTTAGCTGCGGTTAAGGTCCCTAACCACTCCTAACCCTAGGATATTCTTTGGGAAGCATTAGAAAGGGTGAAAATCCATTGGATATGGATTAGGAGAGTTGATTAGGGTTTGTATCAAATTTAAGGTGTTGGAAAGTTCAATGTTGAATTTCTAACCTTATCTTTGATGGTTTAGAGTTCCTATTGGCTTAGGGACTTTCCAAGGACATTGTTGGTGCAATGGTCAAGGGGGAGCAAGCCTTTAGGGGGAGTTATCCATCTTGGGATGATGGATGTGTTTTTCTTCTTGAAGGAGAGATAACCTTTTTGATGTATGTCAAAAAAGGGGGAGAAGGTAAAATTACCAATTTGGAATAATTGGTAAGGGATTTGAGTTAGTGGTCTAACTCAATGGTTTATTTGGTTTTTGTCAAACATCAAAAAGGGAGAGATTGTTGGTGCAATCGGCCCAGGTCACAATTGACCAGGACTCGAGTTTGACTCGAGTGATGTTTTGATGTTTCGACAAAAACATATGACAATATGATTGTCATGGGAAAGTCCAAGTCTTGAGTACTTGGCACAAGGAAAGTTCAAGCATGGGGCTTGGCATGGAAAGTCCAACATGGGTTGGCAAGGGAAAGTCCAAGCTTGAGTCTTGACATTTGAGAAGTCCAAGGGGTTTGATATTGGCGACGTAAAGTCCAAGCGGAGTCTTGGCAGCGTAAGTCCAATGTGCCTTGGCGGTGTAGACACTGTTAGCATGACATAGCCGATGGAAGCACCTGAAGGCTAGCGCAATAGATGAACAAGTCATAGATGACTTGGAGGGATCCGTGAGGTGTGAGGCTGATGCAGGTGGCTAGAAGGCTTAGGTCTAGGCTAAGGGTGGTCTAGCAAGTATGGGGGAACCATACTTGGGCTAAAACCTCATGTTTGAGGTGTGCCAGTCAACTGGTGTCATGTGGCAGTCGATTGGCCTGAGTCAACTAGGGTTTGATCAAGGAGTAGCCTAGCGATCAAGCGCAGAGGTGAATGATCGGCTGCTTGAGCGATCGTGATCGTGTGATCGGTCGGGGTGCTCGAAATCGCCACGCGAATGGAGTCAAGAGTCGACTGGTCGAGTGGGGACTCCATCAGTCGACTGATGGTCATGATCAGTCGACTGATGGTAGATCCGTTGGACTTATCCAACGTGGATCTAGCCGTTGTCTCACGACAACAGTGGCATCAGTCGACTGATGGTCCCTATCAGTCAACTGATCGACTTTTTCCAGCACAGGTTGAAGCTTTATAAGGAGCTCATGATGGAAGAAAAACCAAGCGAGATCTTGGACGTTTTTTAGGTGATTTGCTGATGCAAATCAGGGTCTTCAACCACGGTTCAAGCAATCAACAAACAAGCAGTCTAAAGGCATTTGTAAAGCATTTTATTTACTTGTAGTGCATTGTATTTCATCTTATTTGCTTGTTGTTATTTGATTATTGTTGTAATCATATTGTACGAGGTTTCTCCGCCTCCGGATTGTTCCGAGAAGGAGTTTTTATTAGTGTTTGCGTGTGCATCACTAGATCTCATAGAGCTTGATCCGTGGAGTAGGAACCTTGAGGTTCCGAACCACGTTATATCATTGTGTTTGCGTTGTTGTTTATTTCATTATTGCTTTCATTACTATTCTGCTGCGCGCTAACGAAATTGTAGAGACAACCACGATCGAATTCCGCTATTCACCCCCCTCTCTCTAGCGGCTTCAAATTTCCTACACTTGGGTTCATAGTTATGGATCAAGGGCAGCAACTCATTCAAGGAGTTGAGATGAAAAATAAAATTTTTCTTTAGGGCACGCCTCGAGGGCCCTCAAAGAAGGGCACGCTAGTGGAACCGCCGTGGTGTTGTGGCTTATCGGCGTAACGGCTTAAAAATTCGTGTGTGTATTCATAATAGATTTTATGAAATTATATCATTATCAATGATTTGATGCATGGTGCATGGTTATGGCCTAGGACCCAATGTGATTGTGTTTGTGTGTTGTTGGTGCATGTTGTAATTCATAATCGACACTGTGTGTCGTGTCTTCATCTCTGTTTTACAGTTGTAAAATAGACTTAGACTCGAATGGAACTCGAGTATTCTTATTTTGTAATATACAAAATGATGAGTGGAAAGTCCATTGAAGGATGAAGTTACAAGGAGGATGCCGACAACACAGGATGACCCAAGGAAGCACTTGGAGAAGATGTCATCCCTAGGTTATCTATTCGCTCTTCTCATTGGCTTGAGAAGATCGTAGATTCGGGCCATAACCATGTCACATTTAAGTTATATGTTGATATATATTATGCTTGCATGTGATGCTTGTGTATGTGATGTTGTATGTGATGCATGCGTAGTTAGTTGTCACAAAATTAGGTCACTTATAATATACCTACCAAAGTTTAATACTTACTATTACCTTGTTTAATTGTAGCGCATTTGCCAAAGCAAAGTGACTCGATTTACCTCGGTAAAGTATGACAGGACAATCATGATGTCCGCCTATTAAACTTTGAGTTTGACTTAACTAAGCTCTCTCAATTAGATTGATGAAATTAGAGGCATAGCTCATATGAGATATCTACCTACATTATACAAATCTTGGGTGATTAGCCAAAGCTAACTCAAGAAGAGTAGTAATTTAGAACGATATCTCATTCGATGGGCACTATGAACAAATAATGTTGTTGATATAGATATACAAGAGTTACATTAGATGTAATTGGTACGAGTTACCTACCTAACTTATACGCGTCTTGGGCGATTAGCCAAAGCTAACTCAAGATGTTGTATAATATGGATCTTGTCCCATTTTGTGACCAGTGGGAGAATCATTTAGTTAAAGGCCTAATTGAATGATAGAAATATGATACATGTCTGCATTTGCTATCAATACGCTAAACACACTCTCTGCGATCTGTCGCCCGATAAGGACAAGCTCACTAGAGCTAACTTCCTGGACTGATACAGGAACTTGAGGATAGTCCTCAAGCAAGAACATAAATTATACGTCCTAGAGCAGTACATTCTTAAACCACCCGCACCTATGACCACTTGTGCTGACAAGGATGCTTATAAGAAGCATCAAGATGACACAATGGATGTGTCATGTCTTATGCTTGCCAACATGAACTCTGAGCTTCAGAAGCAACATGAGAACATGGATGCCTATGATATAGTTGAGCATCTGAAATAACTATATCAGGGATAAGCAAGGCACGAGAGATACGAGGTGTCAAAGGTCTTGTTTCAATGCAAGATGCAAGAGGGAACTTCCGTAGGTACTCATGTACTCAAGATGATTAGGTACGTTGAGAGCCTAGTGAGATTGGGATTTCCATTAGGCCAAGAGCTGGCCACTGACCTTGTTTTATAGTCCTTGCCAGAAAGCTACAGTCAATTTGTCATGAACTACAACATGAATGAAATTGACAAGCCTTTACCTGAGTTGTTAAGCATGTTACAAACTACCGAACTCAACCTTAAGAAGGCAAATCCTGGAACCATTTTGATGGTGAACAAGAACAAAGGCAAAGGCAAGTAAATCCTAAAGGTAAGGGTAAGACCCAAGCCAAAGGCAAAGGCAAGGCAAAGGCATTGAAACCCAAAGGAGGGGTGTCTAAGGAAGGGGAATGCTTCCACTGCGGTGAGACCAGCCATTGGAAGAGAAACTGCAAGCTATACATGGAAGAGATGAAAAAGAAGAGAAGTGAGACTTCTTCCTCAGGTATATATGTTATAGAAGTCAATTTATCTATCTTGTCTTCATGGGTATTAGATACCGGTTATGCTTCTCACATTTGTACCAATGTGCAGGGCCTTCGTAAGACTAGATCATTGACGAAGGGCGAGGTGGACCTACGGGTAGGCAATGGAGCAAAAGTTGCCGCCATCGCTGTAGGGACATATTCTTTATCTTTGCCCACTGGGCTTATCTTAGAACTCGAGGATTGTTGTTATGTGTCTGCCTTGACAAAAAACATTATCTCCGTTTCTTGTCTAGACAAGAATGGTTTATCATTTGTAATAAAGGACAAGTGTTGCTCCGTTTATTTACATGATATGTTTTATTATAGTGCACATCTTGTGAATGGTCTCATCTTCTAGATCTTGAAACCCCAGTCTATAACATAAATACCGAATAGTTCAAATCTAATGATCTGAACCAAATGTATCTCTAGCATTATCGCCTGGGTCACATAAATGAGAGTCGCATATCCCATCTCCATAAGGATGGATTACTGGGCTCATTTGATTTTGAATCATATGAGACATGTGAATCTTGTCTTCTAGGCAAGATGACCAAGACTCCATTTAGTGGACATGATGAACAAGCTACTGATTTGTTAGAACTCATACATACTGATGTATGTGGGCCTTTCAATATAGCAGCTAGAGGAGGCTATCAGTACTTTATTACTTTTACTGATGATTTCAGTAGATATGGATATGTGTATCTTATGAGACACAAATCTAAAATCATTTGAAAAGTTCAAAGAATTAGAGAATGAAGTACAAAACCAACTTGGTAAGAGTATTAAAGTGCTTCGATCAGATCGAGGTGGGGAATACCTTGGCCAAGCTTTTCGTGACTATCTCATTGAGTTTGAGATTAGATCTCAACTCACTCCACCTGAAACACCATAGTCGAATGGTGTATCAGAAAGGAGAAATTATACATTATTAGACATGGTATGATCAATGATGAGTCACACAAATCTTCCTTCTTTCTTGTCACGCCCCGAGGGAGTCCCCGCCAGACGAAAATCCGGCAGCATCTCCCCTGTACGGGTGACAATACCAATTTTATACAAGGCCTACACGGCCACTATACATCGGTCAACACGACCGGAATCATACCACATCACACGCAGATAATAATAAGGCCTCAGGCCAACAAATCTAGGTAAACAAAAGTCTACTCTAACTAGACTTACCCCTTCTGCCATCTGGGCAGGAATACTCAACCGAAATCCAATCGAAATAAAAATCCGATCAAAGGTCCCTAAGGACATACCAAAACATCCACAGGTACAAATATCCAACTCCAGTCCTAAACATATATTCTAATCCAAATACCCAAAAACCGTAAACACAAATAACAAAATACACTTCCACGACGAGGGTTTGGCGGTTGGACTCTCTCCGACTCCCATCCTCGAAATAGATATAAAACCACGGGTAAGTTCAAAGAACTTAGCGGATACTAGTCGATATGAATAGTAAGAAATAGCTAACAATACTAATCATGCCGATGAGTCTCATATATATGGTAAGCAAGAAATAAATGCAAAAGGACTGTACTCACCTGAGTCTCCTACCCTGATATAGGAGCATGTGCCCTACTATAAGAGATAAAGTCATCACCATATAAGAATATGAATCCTGTATGCATGTCAATCATATGCAACATCCAAGGCATCAATACAATAATGCAGCAAACACAATACAAATGCAATCCGTGCAAAATCCATGTCGTGCAAATGACATGGTCACCCCTGACGCCAGTCAGCCGCCTCACACGCGATGGTGAAGCCGAGTGGGTAGGGCTATGACAACTGTGCACTCTGCCATCACTGCTCTGAGTGGCCAGTGGGACGGGGATCTTTGTCGAGTACACCTATCCTCCCCCAAACATAGTGGGGAGCTAAGCTCTCATCTCCGGTGTCATAGACGGAGGAGGGATCACGCCCGCTACCACGCTGCCTCGTCGCTACCCATGGCGGTCAGTGAACTGTGAGCAAGCGCACACACCCTCCTGATGTACCACTAACCCATGAGTGACAGTGTGTGCAGGCCATGTAACTAGCTGCGGGCTCAACAATAATGGAACCCCGTCCAGCCATCATGCAATCATGCAAGATGGTGCATGATACTAAAGCATGTAAATCCTACTCAAAATACCTATCCGAATAATATGTACAATCAATATGTACATATCCATAATCCAAATACTATGATCCAAGTAAAACAGGAAGATATAAACATACTGATCAAATGCATGTATCTAGTAGGCACAAAAACATACTAGGCATATAAACATGAAAAGTATTGCATGCTATCCTAACTAACATATCAACTTGACTATATCTAAAAGATAAGTCAAAGTACCGCTTTGAATATATATCCAAAGAATGAAAATGTCACGGCCAGGGGACACGCCTCGATCAAACTCGCATATAGCATAACTATAGTTAAGCACCAAAAAGCAATTCAACAACAAATCGAATACTTAATCGATTTCCTTTATAACCCAATTAACCCAATTAATTCCTAATCCTCCAAATATCATCTTCGATCAACCGAATACCATCCGAATCAGCCCAAATCGACTAATCAAGCTCACCCGCCCTAGGAAGTCCACCGACAGCCGATACCCCCAACTCAATTTCTTAAATTCACAGTCGACACATCCACCCACAGCCACCATCTACCCAAACCCAATTAACCAACATACCAACAGATAACCCACAATATACGAGGTTGCAACCTCCTAGCCGCTTAGTTCACCGGAGAAATAAACTGCCTCGCCTAATTCCCTGGCTACGGTGAATCTCTGGCCAGAATCACAGCAAAGGGAAAAGGAGGCTCGGGCGGTCCGGTGGCAGAGGAGTCGGCGAGCACGCCGAGGGCTGGTCGGCGGCGGAAGGCAGTGAAGGGGAACACAGCGTGGGTGGGCGACGGTGGACGGCAAGCTCACGTCGCGTCGGGCGGCGGTGCTCGGCTGCGTGGGAGAAGACTTGGATGGCCGGCCGCGATCGACAACGGGGAGGAGGCGGCGATCGTCGTCTAGGGCAGAAGAGGCCGGCGAGGTGGGCTGCGGCGGTTTCGGCCGCGGGGGACGAAGGGCGCGGCTCGGGCTCGGGCTCGGGCTCGAAGAAGAAGGGTTGCTGGCGAAGAAGAGCGCAGCGCGCCATCGGCGGAGAGCGGCGTCGCCGCGATGGAGAGGGCTCGAAGGAAAAAGAAAGAAAATAGAAAAATAAAATAGAGATTAGGTTTTCCACGGTGCGTATTTTATCCCCTTTAAATAGACCCCTCTAAAGCCCGTTTACTTTATCCCCGTAAAAATCTCGTACGGAGTCCGTTTAAATCCAGAAAAATTCCTAAAATTCCCTAAAAATCCGAGAAATTTCAGATTATTTCTCTAAATTCTTGGCCATTTAATTTACTATTTAAATTTTGGTATTTAACATTCTCCCCACTAATAAAAATTTGGTCCCCAAATTTCTTACTCAAATACCAACAAGCAATGTCACACTGCTCAACTCAAGTACTTGGGGAAAACCACATATCAAGTAACTAAGTGGGGTACTGAGCTCTGATCTTTTCCTCAAACTCCCAAGTAGCATCCTCATCTGTGAGGGGACTCCACCCGACCTTGACAAGTTGCAAAATCTTGTTTCACAACGCTGCTCAGTGATCCAAAATCCGTACCGGAACCTCTACGTAAGTAGCATCAGGTTGAATGGAACCTGACACATCTGATAGAATGTGTAGAGTCTGACATATACTTCCTCAGCATGAACACTTGAAACACATCCTGGATACCAGCCAAAAATGGTGGTAGCCCTAGACGGTAAGCGACTGCTCCGATGATCTCCAAAACCTCAAACCAATGTATCTAGGAGCTAGCTTAACTACGAAGGTTCAATCTCTTCACCCCTTTTGTGGGTGAGACTCGCAGGAATACATGATCACCAACAGAGAACTCCAAAGGTCTCCGTCTACGATCTGCATAACTCTTCTGGCGATCATGTGCCTCTGCCATCCTACGTCTGATAGTACGGACCAACCCTGTCTCCTACTGAGCTCTATGGGTCCTAGCAACTGGTCCTCCCAGTTGCCCCCGAAATCCATAACACAGGACCCCAGCAATCCTCTAGTATCTAAATGGTCCGCTCAGACTGTCCATCTATCTGCGGATGAAATGCAGTACTAAAACGAAGCTGCATGCCTAAGGCCTGCTGCAAACTCTGCCAAAATCGAGACGTGAACCAGGGATCTCTATCTGATGAAATGCTCAAAGGGACACCATGAAATCTGATGATCTCCCGACGATATAACTCTCCGTCAATCGATCCTAAGAGTCGGTCTTCTGAATCGCTAAGAAGTGCGCTGATTTGGTTAGTTGGTCAACGACCACCCAAATCGTGTCATGGCCTTGATGCGTCCTAGGCAAACCTCCACAAAATCCATAATAATACACTTCCACTTCCATTCCGGAATCGGAATTTCCTGAAGCATCTGTTCCTTAAACTAATGCAACTTCAAAAACCATTATCCTCATCGGAGTCAGAGACGATAGTCCACCTACCGTCCAAAATTCACTCCACCACACACTCTGTAAGTGCATGGGAGGCTATCGCGACCAAACTTCCTTATTACAACCATTCGTGTTCCAGCTACTCTATAGTAGCTATCCACTAGCTAGCCAAAACCCCATGAGCATTACAGCTCCTCACCTCTACCAAACAACATAATAACTGCGAAGTCCACGTCATATATATGACGGATTATCTCGCAGTCCTTTAACTGCCGTAAGCTTAGGATACGTCCTATTCAATAGCATCGGAATCGCTCCGATCCCCGAAATAATACATTCAAGTACTCTACCCTTCCTTCCATACCAGAATGATCAAACAACACGGGTGTAAAAGTCAATCATTGTCTGAGCTGTGAAACTAATTTCACAAGCTTTAGACCAAATAAATTCCATCACCAGTCAGCGGTATAGTACCACTAGAACATCCTATCCATATCTATGGTAATAATCAAATCAATACAAAAAAAAAAAATCATCATCTACGGTGGCCGAGTGCTCAACTCCAACTACCACCATCACAAATGATCCAATCGTGTCCAGAATACACGATTTCCCAAATCCCTGGACGACTAAGTCGTCAATAAGTCTAATAAGATAATCAAAAGCTCAAACAATTCATACCAAGTATGAAATTGTCATCGCTATACAACTGCATCCTCTTTACTCTAGGTTGATGATATAACAATCATCACAACGACCATGATAATTGTATGACACCATGTCACTACAATATCATCACACCAATCACCAATCAATCCTAGAGTATATATAGGTATCCTATAGCTGATCTAAATAGATCATATATATCCACAATGAAAGATATTCATTTCCTTCTACAGCTACCGCATTCTATCATCGATAATCGATGCATAACCTCAAAAGTTCATCTCTCTTTTAACAAAGAGTTTCGGATCTTCTCTAGAAAAATATTGGGACAGATAAACATCCCATACAACACCTTCTATAATAAGGTAAAACAATCTTTC
This sequence comes from Wurfbainia villosa, assembly GCA_025175895.1. Classification (NCBI taxonomy): domain Eukaryota; kingdom Viridiplantae; phylum Streptophyta; class Magnoliopsida; order Zingiberales; family Zingiberaceae; genus Wurfbainia; species Wurfbainia villosa. The sequence continues at coordinate 51,861,664 of CM045988.1, read as the reverse complement.
ATCGTCTTAACCAGTGTAGGCATACATGCCTTATCCATAACCAAATCACTATTAGTAGGGACTGATACTCTCTGAGGGTTTACTCCTTGACCTTCAAATGGGTGACTAGCAGGCCATAATCCTAGCTTCCTAATTCGACATCAGTCGGCACCTCTAAAGAATCCGTACCTCTGAAATCATCATTAGATTCCTCAAGATCAATACGTTATCGACCTCGTCCCCGACCATGAGTAGGGACAATTTCACTAAGTCAATAGTTTTCCTAGCCACAAAAGTACCGTAACTACTAAAGACAATACTTTTCCTATAGCTCAGAGATATCCTTCAGCTTGCTTGGTCTCAAAACACGAGAACTCCCAAAAATCCAAGGAAAATAAAATCCTCGAAACACTAAACCCGCAAACCAAAACCGCAAACCAATAAATTGTCACGTCCTGGGGGCATATCCGTCATCCAAATGACAAGGGAGCCCCTTAGTGACAATATCCAGAATCCATAGACCAAATCTGGTAAAAACCTCGAATTAATTATAGAAATATAAGTATTTCAATAACTGCATGCATGCACGACTAAACATATATTAATCAAAGTAAAATAGTTTTATGACCCCAAATCCAATTGCGACCAAAAATCCAAAGTGCATAAATAAAATGCAATACCAATAAAGTAAACAAAGCGGCTCTCGCGATGCAAAGGGGACAAGCACGACAAGGAACTCTCGGCGACTCAAGGTAGGTCAATATATGACACGCCCTCCATCGCTAACCTAGAGGATAAATGAGGAGGTAAGTACAACCACTCTGTGGATGTATAGACAATAGTGCATAATCATAATGCACATAATGGAAGTCACAGGGAACAAGCTAGAGTAACCCAACCTCGAGTACCAATATCGATGCAACCATCCCGATCGGTATAACAAATATACTCAACATACACAACCACTGCAACAAGCAGTGCACATCCAGATACCACGATAAAGTCTCGTGGCTCTCGCACAAAAAGGAAACTATCTATGAGCTACCGCGAACGTAACCCATGGGCCAACAATCAATAGCACGGTCTACGCGCAACTATATGCTACCACGAATGAGACTCGTGGATAGACAGGCTGTATATAAATATCTAATTATTGACTGCACGCTCTGACGTACTACCACCAATAGGTCACGTGAGCAGTCGATTATCCTAGGTTGTTAAGCCTAGGGTTATCCAATACATTCTGCATAAATCGACTTTCCGAGTCGCTAAAGATCACCGCTCTACAATTAACCCATTGAGGCGGTCAAGCGAGGGTTTCAACACTTCTAATACGAAATGTTTATCAAATACGATAAAGATCATCAACTTATAAATAAATAAGTCTAGATGATTAAATCTAGCCTTCCAACCCTTCCAACATGATCGGTATCAAGGTCGATCAAAATCATAAGTCCACTAATAATCGCGTCGAGACGATTAATCATAGGGTTTCGTCCCAACTAACAGGAAACGCCTATCAAAGCCAATAAAGGTCACAAATCTACTATCAAGCCCTTCAAGAGGGTTAAGCCTAAATTATACCATTCTACCAATGCAATCATGCATGCTACAACATGCTACCACGAACAAATCTCGTGGGTACTTAAGATGTAAAGTAGCTATCTAGCTACATGCGTCATACGAATCCGATTATCACCAACTCCGAACGAATAACACAAAAATATAACCTTACAATAGGTCATCTCAACCATGATTGGGAGATATAGTAAGGATTAATTGCATCCTAATCATACGAACTCTACTAGTCCGATCACCATATCACTGAAACAGTAAATGGGTAATCACATACCAATATGCACATCCGGTTATTACGCCTAGGGTTCCAACACCTAGGGTTCCACTAATGTTGTTTCATTCCTGAGATCCGCTCCTACAGAATAACCTCATCTAAGTTATTCTACCTCTACCAGTCTTAATTATGGTATCCACCACAAAACACATAACCATATAAACATATAACAAGCTGTCTAATAAACGACAGCATAGTCCTACTAATGGGAATCAATGGCTGAAATTAATTAGGGTATTACTAAAGGGTCATGCCAGAACAAAGTCAAGGCAATATATAAATAAAGCATCAGATGCTTATATATACTCTAAACTACATAAGCTATGTAATCATGTCCTCATGCACTAGGATCTAGAAAGTCAAAGAACCTCTATGTATACCTTCTGCGAATTTATCCATCTTAGTCATATTATTCAAGTCTAATCCTAATACTAGTCCAAAAAGTAAGATGTAAACATCTACCAATCTAATCATTTATATCACAATGATAACTAACTACGTATAGCAGTAATAGCAGTTAATAACCATATGCTAACGATAAACCAGCAACCTAAAAATCTAACAGTCTAACAGATATCAAGTTAAAGCAATACTAGATAAAACATGATATCACCGCATAACCAAATATAACCAATATAAATATGTACCAAATCTAGAAAATTTTCTAGAATTTATTTACCTGTTAGCCGTCTGGAGATGTCCTGTTGCCGCCAAATCCCCCATATTGACCTCGTCAATAATACCTCGAATTTCCGAAACATAAAAATCGTCGGAAATCCGTACAACTCCGAAAATACCCAGTTAACCTACCAAACTTGGCGAACTCCATAAACCCAAAGACCCTAAGGAACTCGGAAACCTACGCTCTGATACCAAATAAATTGTCACGCCCCGAGGGAGTCCCCGCCAGACGAAAATCCGGCAGCATCTCCCCTGTACGGGTGACAATACCAATTTTATACAAGGCCTACACGGCCACTATACATCGGTCAACACGACCGGAATCATACCACATCACACGCAGATAATAATAAGGCCTCAGGCCAACAAATCTAGGTAAACAAAAGTCTACTCTAACTAGACTTACCCCTTCTGCCATCTGGTCAGGAATACTCAACCGAAATCCAATCGAAATAAAAATCCGATCAAAGGTCCCTAAGGACATACCAAAACATCCACAGGTACAAATATCCAACTCCAGTCCTAAACATATATTCTAATCCAAATACCCAAAACCGTAAACACAAATAACAAATTACACTTCCACGACGAGGGGGTTTGGCAGCTGGACTCTCCTGACAGCTCCATCCTGAAATAGATATAAAACCACGGGGTAAGTTCAAAGAACTTAGCGGATACTAGTCGATATGAATAGTAAGAAATAGCTAACAATACTAATCATGCCAGTACAGTCTCATATATATGGTAAGCAAGAAATAAATGCAAAAGGATCAGATTTCACCGAGTCTCCTACGATATAGGAGCATGTGCCCTACTATAAGAGATAAAGTCATCACCATATAAGAATATGAATCAGATGCATGTCAATCATATGCAACATCCAAGGCATCAATACAATAATGCAGCAAACACAATACAAATGCAATCCATGCAAAATGCATGTCGTGCAACTGACATGGTCACCCGACGCGATACCCGCCCACACGCGATGGTGAAGCCGAGTGGGTAGGGCTATGACAATCTGCACTCTGCCATCACTACTCTGAGTGGACCGAGTGGATGTGATGTCATGAGTACACCTATCCTCCCCGCCCCAAACATAGTGGGGAGCTAAGCTCTCATCTCCGGTGTCATGGCGGAGGAGGGATCCTCGCCACTACCACGCTGCCTGCGTCGCTACCCATGAGCGGTCCAATGAGCTGACAGAGCAAACCGCACACACCTCTCGATGTACCACTAACCCATGAGTGGCGGTGTGTGCGAGCCATGTAACTAGTCGGGCTCAACAATAATGGAACCGTCCGGCCCGATGCAATCATGCAAGATGGTGCATGATACTAAAGCATGTAAATCCTACTCAAAATACCTATCCGAAAAATATGTACAATCAATATGTACATATCCATAATCCAAATACTATGATCCAAGTAAAACAGAAGATATAAACATATCGATCAAATGCATGTATCTAGTAGGCACAAAACATACTAGGCATATAAACATGAAAAGTATTGCATGCTATCCTAACTAACATATCAACTTGACTATATCTAAAAGATAAGTCAAAGTACCACCATCAATATATATCCAAGAAGAATGAAAATGTCACGACGGGACTCGCCTCGTGATCAAACACGCATATATAGCATAACTATAGTTAAGCACCAAAAGCAATTCAACAACAAATCAATACTTAATCGATTTCCTTTATAACCCAATTAACCCAATTAATTCCTAATCCTCCAAATATCATACCGATCAACCGAATACCATCCGAATCTCAAATCGACCAATCAAGCTCACTCCCTAGAAGTCCACCGGTCGATACCTAACTCAATTTCTTAAATTCACAATGACACATCCACCCACATCCACCATCTACCCAAACCCAATTAACCAACATACCAACAAGATAACCCACAATATACTGCGGTTTGCAACCTCCTAGCCGCTTGGTTCACCGGAGAAATAAACTCGCCTCTGCCTCTAATTCCCGCTACTGGCTAATCTCCGCGTAATCACAAAGAAAGGGAAAAGGAGGCTCGGGCGGTCCGGTGGCGAGGAGTTTACGAGCACGCCGAGGACCGGCCGGGCGGCGGCGGAAGGCGTGAAGGGGAACACACAGGTGGCGGCGGCGGTGGGCCAGCGAGCTCACGCCGTCGGCGGGCGGTGTTGCGGCGCGTGGGAGAAGACTCGGTGGCTTTGGTCGCGATCGACACGGGAGGAGGCGGCGATCGTCGCTAGGATGTAAGAGGCCGGGCGAGGTGGGCTGCGCGCGGTTTGCCGCCGGGGAAGAAGGGCGGCTCGGGCTCGGGCGTCGGGGCTCAAGAAGAAGGGGTTGCCGTGCGAAGAAGAGGCAGGCGCGCCGTCGAGGCGGCGTCACGGGCGATGGAGAGGGCTCGCGAGAAGGAATGAGGGCTCGTGGCGCGGCAGGGAAAAGAAAGAAAATAGAAAAATAAAATAGAGATTAGGTTTTCCACGGTGCGTATTTTATCCCCTTTAAATAGACCCCTCTAAAGCCCGTTTACTTTATCCCCGTAAAAATCTCGTACGGAGTCCGTTTAAATCCAGAAAAATTCCGGAAAAATTCCTAAAATTCCCTAAAAATCCCGAGAAATTTCCAGGATTATTTCTCTAAATTCTTGGCCATTTAATTTACTATTTAAATTTTGCCGTATTTAACATTTCTTCTGGGGATACACTTTAGAGACGGCTGCTTTCACACTTAACCGTATCCCATCTAAGGCAGTCATAAAGACACCATATACGATATGGACTGGGAAGAGTCCCAAGATGTCTTTTCTGAAGATTTGGGGATGTGAGGCTTATGTTCGACGTCAAGTCTTTGATAAATTAGGCCTCAAATCAGACAAGTGCTATTTTGTAGGATATCCTAAGGAAACGAAAGGATATTACTTTTACAATCCCACGCTAGGCAAAGTGTTTGTTGCTAGAAATGGTGTTTTTCTAGAAAGGGAATTTATTTCTAGAAAGGCTAGTGGAAGTAAAATTGATCTTGAAGAAATTCAAGATACACAAAATAGCACTGATGCCTTAATGCAACAAGAACAGGCACCATAAGGTGATGAGCATTATGAATCAAGGTCATCACAAGGAGTTGTGGTACGACCTATTCAGGTAGACCAAGCTCTGCACAGGTCTGATCGTCAACCTGAGAGATATTCTTTTCTCTTGGATGACAATGATGGTGTCATGCTAGATGAACCAACATCCTATCAGGAAGCTGTGATGAGCCCAAATTCTGAGAAATGGCTAGAGGCCATGAGGTCCGAAATGGAATCCAGTACACTAACAAAGTATGGACTTTGGTTCATCCACCTAAAGGGGTCAACCCCATTGGGTGTAAGTGGGTCTTTCAGAGAAAAACTGGCATGGATGGTCTTATGCATACCTATAAAAGGCGATTGGTAGCTAAAGGTTTCAAACAAATTCATGGTGTTGACTATGATGAAACTTTTTCACCAATTGCGATGCTTAAGTCTATTTAGATCATGCTTGCTATTGCAGCTTACCACGATTATGAGATTTGGCAAATGGATGTCAAAACTACATTTCTGAATGGAAACCTTCTCGAGGATATGTATATGACACAATCTAAGAGTTTTGTAGATCTAAAGCATACTAGTAAGGTATGCAAGCTGCAAAGGTCCATTTAGGGTTTAAAGCAAGCATCTAGAAGCTGGAATCTTTGATTCGATGATGCGATCAAACAGTTTGGTTTCATCAAGAATGAAGATGAACCCTGTGTCTACAAGAGGGTTAATGGGAGCATAGTTATCTTTCTTATCTTGTATATTGATGACATACTTCTCATGGGAACCGACATCCCTACGCTGCAGTTTGTGAAGACTTGGCTTGGGAATTATTTCTCAATGAAAGACTTAGGTGAAGCAGCCTATATTTTAGGTATTAAGATCTATAGAGATAGATCTAAGAGATTGCTTAGCCTAAGTCAGAGTGCATATATTGACAAGTTGCTTAAACATTTTACCATGCAGAACTCCAAGAAGGGATTTCTGCCAATGTCACATGGTTTGAGCCTTTCAAAGGCTCAATGCCCTTCTTCTAAGGAAGAAAGGGAACGCATGGATCAGATTCCTTACGCATCCGCTATAGGATCTATTATGTACGTCATACTATATGTCTCGTATGCTTTAAGGATGACGAGTAGGTACCAGTCAGATCTAGGTAACGGTCACTGGATAGTCATCAAGAATATTCTTAAGTACTTGAGAAGAACTAAAGAATATTTCTTGATATTTGGAGGCAATGAGGAGCTCGCTGTAAAGGGTTACAGTGATGCTAGCTTCCAAATGGACAAGGATGATTACAGATCACAGTCAGGGTATATCTTTTATTTAAATGGTAGTGTTGTGAGCTGGAAGAGTTCAAAGCAAGACACAATCACGGATTCTACTACAAAGGCCGAGTATATTGCTGCTTCTGATGTGGCAAAGGAGGTTGTTTGGATCGGGAAGTTTGTTTCTGAGCTTGGTGTAGTTTCTAGCATCGTGATCCCTATAAAACTTTATAGTGACAACAACGGGGCTATAGCACAGGCTAAGGAACCTCGTTCTCACCAGCGTTCCAAACATATACTACGGCGGTATCACCTTATTCGAGAGATCGTTAATAGAGGAGATGTGCGGATATGCAAAGTAGATACTGATGCTAATATTATGGATCCCCTGACCAAGGCTTTGGCACAGAGAAAGCATGATGGTCATACTAGATCACTGGATCTTAGAGATTACAGTGATTGGCACTAGTGCTAGTGGGAGATTATTAGTGTCAATCATGAGATGATTAATTAGGGATCATATGTATCATATTTCATTAATAATAGGCAAAAATTGATTATTATATTTACTTTATGTGTGTGCCAGTAAATAAATATAGTAATGCCCTTGAATAGTAGGTTTTAATCGACAGTATATCAATTGGGAGAATTGATTATGAGAAACTGTAGAGAACACTATTCTTAAACATTCCTAGTCAAGTATTAATAGACAAAGGGATATATTGATACATTGAGACTAGCATATAGGTCAATGGATGACTTGATCTCACAAGTCATGGTTATGTGATATCACATTTACACATAGGTATATATATTGGAGAATATATGTACTGAATTGACCCGCCATGAGAAAGTATCATGGATTGTTATATGAGTGTCATATACTTTCTCATGTGACTATTGGTATGGATAGTCCTTAGACCTGAAGTCACTACGATTTCCTACATAAGGAGTTATGCACTTTGGTATCGTTTAACGTCACACCGTAATAGGGTGTACTATAACGGCAATCACTGGGTATGTAACGAATTATGCAGAGGGATGTGAGTGTTGTAGATGAGATCTATCTCTCCTATATGACAGGAGTGATATCTTTGGCCTCTTGATAGAGTAGGACCACGAAATACATGGTCATGCTCAAATGAGTCAATATGAGATATTGAGCTCATTTGTTTGAGTGTGTCTACTTGGGGATCAAGAAACATAAAGATCGATAAGGGGATGACATGGTCTATGCCTCATTGATCGATCTGAGATATCATAGATAGAAGGACACCGCCATACATGATAATAGCCACGGAAAGGTTGTCGGATCTCGACTATCTTGTAGCTTGGGTAGCAATGATGTATTGCTAGATGCCGCTCATTGCTTATGCATCTAAAATGATTTTAGATACATTGTCAACGATACAAGAGCCTATTGGGTCACACTCAAATGACATTCTGTTTTGGAGATGATTTCTTTTAGTTGGACTAAAAAGAATAATTGAGCATATTGCGAAGACTTGAGTTTGACTCAAACTGGTTAAACTTGAGTTAGACTCTAGTTGAACCATAGAAAATGATTCATCATCAACATGCATGATTAATGTGATTAATCATGCATGGGATCAACATGCATCACTACAAAAAAAACAGTCATTAGCGACGAATTTTAAAAAAAAAATCGTTGCAAAAGAAATTAGCGACGAATTTAGCGACAAAAATATTTTTGTTGCGAATAAAGCGTCGCAAATAATAGCGACAAAATTAGCGACGAATTTTTGCGATGAATTTTAGCGACGAAAATTAGGGACGAATTTAAAATTTCGTCGCTAATTTTGTTGCAGAAGTTACCAGATTTCAAAAATTAGTCGCATATTTCGTCGTAAATTTTTGTAACGAATTAGAAATTCGTCGCAAATTTGCGACGAATTAGAAATTCGTCATAAATTTGCGACGAATTATTAATTCGTCGCAAAAATTTGCGACAAATTAATTTTTTCGTTGGTAATTTTCGCGACGAAATAAGAAATTCGTTGGTAAATTGGCGACTGATACAAATTCGTCGCAAATTTCGTCGCAGAATTCGTCGCAAAATTCGTCGCAAAAACCATATTTTGCGACGAAATAAGAAATTCATTGGTAAATTGGCGACTGATACAAATTCGTCGCAAATTTCGTCGCAGAATTTGTCGTAAAATTCGTCGCAAAAACCATATTTTGCGACGAATTAATTTTTTCGTTGGTAATTTTCGCAACGAAATAAGAAATTCATTGGTAAATTTGCGACATACAAATTTGTCGCAAATTGCGTCGCTAAATTCGTCGTAAAATTTGTCGCAAAGTTCAATATTTTGCGATGAGTTCTTTTTTCGTTGCAAAAATTTACGACGAATTTAATTTTCGTCGCAAATTTCGTCGCAAAATTCGTTGCAAAATTTGTCGCAGGTTGGATTCGTTGCTAAATTCATCGCAAATTTGTGACGAAAATTTAATTCGTCGCAAAATTCGTCGCAGATTTCTCAGAATTTAGCAACGAATTTGTATTTTTGTCGCTAAATTTGTCGCTAAATAAAATTTTTTTTGACAGATTTCATCCGTTTCGATATTCTATCGTATATACAAATTTTCACACACACACAACAAAACACAATAAGTTCTAATATCCAAATAAATACATTCAATACAAACAAAACACACACACATTCAGTACAACAAAATAATATTCAATCATATCCAAATAAATACAAAGCAACACAATCAGTTAAGAATAATACAACATTCCAAATAAAAAGTTATATCCTACAACATTTCAAACATCAACATAGTTCTGATATCCAAATAACAATGTCTACAAAAGATCTAAACACATGGGAAAGAAAAAAGAAAAGAGAATCTCGTAAGCAATCGCCGACATTTTTCTACCTGCATTAGAAAAAAAACAAACAAAAAGTATCATACATTAAAAAAACTATATAATAACACGAAAATAAATATTCAAAGACTTACAATGATGTGCATATTCAACCGCCATAAGGATTAACTTCATCGATCATTCCTGTTTAAAGCAAAATAAACAAAGTCAATAAACTAAAAAATTTTAAAAGTACTAATTAAAAACATGCATACAATATCATCATCGTCGCCACCATCGTCGTCATGACTCGGAGGAATATGACTTGGACCAGAACTAAATTGCTGAAACTGTCGCATAAGAAAGGCTTGTTGTCGTCGCATTTCTATCATTTCTTGATCCCTTTGTGAGTTTTGTTGTTGTATTTCTAGAATTTGCTGATCTCTTTCATGTATTATGCCCTTCAAATTGCTAACCTCCTCAGTTAAGTTATGTATCTGTGCCGCTACTGCTGGTGGAGTAGAAGAAATAGATCTACGAGGAGCATTATGCATTCTGCTCAGAGAACCCATACCTAATATCCTTCCCCCTTTTGATCCTCCACTCGCCTCAAGCCATAAATCCAAATTATTACTAACAGATGGCTCAGATCCCTCAGTATCACCGTCATCTCCTGAAATTCTCTGAGATGAGGATAACTGATCATATCTCTCCTACACAAAATTAAAATTTTAATCAGAGCATTTACATAACTAACAGAATTAAAGTTATAAAGTAAGTTTAAAGATTAATTCAAACCTTAATTGCTCGAGCTCTATCTCCACTCCAAGTCTTATCTTTTTTTTGGAAAGTGCGAACGAAAGTATCTATAAATTCCGGCTCCTTTCCCAATTCCTTAGACTAAATATAAGAATGTTAGAAATAAAATAATAATCTGAAATATATTTAAAAACTAATTGTAGAATTTAAAATTACCAATCTACATGAATGCTCCTTGATATTTATAGATCCTCCCGCATATGTTGCAGATAAGTCTTCAGAATTACATGCTTGATTTAATTTATTCTGTTGACTTCTTTTTTTGCTCTCATCCGATTGCCAATAATTGGAGATTTTACTCTAATTTTCTGACGTGACACAGGCGGGTTTTTTTTCCAGTAGATTTGACATGACTCAATACATGCCGGATATGATCGCCACATTTTTTTAAAAAATTCTTTGCACTTCCAAGTCTTGAGTAGGGTCCCAAATAAATCTCCGCTGAGATGGAAAAAAAACAATTATTTATATAATCACTTATTTAATATATAAAATGAATCAATTATACCTGAAACTCGCACCACCATAATTCTTTTGTAGGTCCTGGCGTGCTTGAGTATGACAAAGAGTCTCCTCTCCAATAGTTATTCACGATTTTATTGATCTCGCGAATAACAGGTACAGAATTTTCAAACCTACGATAAAGTGATAAAAAATTTAATAAATAATTAAGATAGTTTAAAAATTATAATACTTATATTACTTACGAATCTCCAATCGGAAATATATATGGTCGACTTTCGATGTTCTCAGTAGAGGAGTGTCTGGCGGGTACAGGTGAATCAGAATGGGAAGGTCGTGCCGGCGAATGAGATGGTACTGGCGACTGATCATGTGAAGGTCCAGGCAGATCAGGAGGGCAAGTAGGTATAGTGCTGGCAGGCGGTGGATCAGTCTGGCCACTACTAGTACTCTGTCGTCTCTGTCCACCGCGTCGAAACTATCAACCCAAAACAAAATTAGAATAAAGAAAATAAAACTTTTATGCTTAATGAAGAACATGAAAAACTTACAATATGCATAATGAAGATATGAGAGACTGCGACTGCGCTAAGCTACGATGATTTCACCACTGATAACCTTTAAGAACAAAATATACACAACATATAGAGACAAAAGATATAAATTTAACAATGAGACATTATATAAAAAAATAATTGAGCTAAGAAAATTTGTAAAATTATAGTTTAAAACTAAAATTATATATAAAAAAACTTACCCTATACGTCAAATTTCAAAGTCCTCATTATCATCTTCCTCATCCTCATTAGTATCCTCATCCTCGGTCTCCTCCTCCTCTTCCTCCTCGTCCCCCTCCTCCTCCTCCTCCCCCTCCTCCTCATCATTATCATCAATTTCAGTTGCATCCATGTTTATCACTACTCCGCTGGGATCTCGTAACGTTGGAATTATATATTCCTCGGTATGAAACATATTTGTAACTTTGTCTTGTTGATATGCAATGTCTTGCCAGCGCTCTTCAATTTTTTTCCGTGCTGCTGTTTTACAAACAGCCCACCATTCATTTTTGTCATGCCTCAAACTAGGATATGGAGCATAGAAAACTTGAATCGCTTGTTGTGCCAAAATAAATGGTTCATATCTCTTATAAAATCTTTTATGATTTATTTCAACCAAATTATACTGTGGATGCACCTTCATGCCTCTGACGGGGTCAAACCAGCGACACATAAATAAGATAACTCACATTTCTGGACTAGGATAATCAATCTCTATAATTTCATCCAGCAAACCATAAAATTCATTGCTTGCACCTCCATCATTGGAAGACTGAACACATACTCCACTATTCATTGTACTCTTTCCATTTCCATATTCTTGAGTGTGGAAATTGTATCCGTTTATGAAATATGCTGGCCAAGTGCGTACCATTGCTTTTGGACCCCATGATAGATGGATTAGCAATTCTTGCTGAACTTGAGTTTGATTAGCATAAACCTATACCCAAATGAAAATGATATTTATTTAAAAGTTAAGATATGTGTAAACAAAAATGAGGTAATTAAAACTGCTTACATATGATTTGAACCATGGTGCAAATTCTCGATCGTATGATCAAAGTCACGTGTCGGGATTTCAGAATATAAGTTTTGGAAAATCCTATAATAAAAAATTAACTTATAACATAAACAAATTAACACTTGACGAAGAAATAGGAAATATATACTAACTCGAAATATGGCGATACTTCTGGACAATTAAGTAAAACATATGTCTGGGCTGCCCGCCATTCTTGATCAGTTAAGTATCGTTGCTTACACGGTCCACTTGGTCGACCAAGATAATTAAAAATTGAGAATGAATTCAAATTGGGATCGACAGGACCTTCATCATTCCTTCCAGATTTCTGTCTTTTGGTCTGAATGTGAGGCTCAAAATAATATGATGCAAAAGTTGTTACTTCCTCCACAATATATGCATTCACAATAGAGGCTTCAACATGTACCTTATTTTTCACTTTTTTCTTCAAATGATATAAGAATATGATTGTAATATAACAAATTATATTAGAAATGAATATATAAACAAATTAAACATTTTTATGCAATATTAACGAAGTATAGAATATGCAAATTATACCTTTCAAAAGGATACATCCATCGATAATGAACTGGTCCTCCAACTTTGGCCTCATATGGCAAGTGAACCAAAAGATGTTCCATTGAATCAAAAAATGCAGGCGGAAAAATCCTTTCTAAATTGCACAAAATGATTGGAATGTCTCTCTCTAACTTCTCCATGTGTGAATATCCCAAAATTGTTGAGCATATATCATGAAGAAAAATACTTAACTCTGTAATGGCACCCCATACAAAATTCGGTAAGAGTTCTTTAAAGGCAATAGGAATTAGTCTTTCCATGAATATATGACAATCATGACTTTTCAAACCCATCAATTTGCATTCCTTCATATCGACACATCTCCCAAGATTAGAAACATACCCATCAGGAAATCTCAATGACTTCAACCATTCACAAACAACACGTCTCTGTTCCTTATTCAATGTATAAACCGCCTTTGGTTTTGGTCCCCTACTATTTTCATCAACATCAAGGGTGGGTCGTTTACAAATGAGTCGCATATCTTTTCTTGCATTCAGATTATCTTTTGTTTTTTCGGTGATATCCATCACTGTATTTATCAGATTATCAAAAATATTCTTCTCAATATGCATAACATCGAGATTGTGATGAATCAAATTACTAAACCAATACGGTAACTCCCAAAATATACTTCGTTTGGTCCATTTATGGTTGCTTCCATATTCATAAGTTGTACCATGTGGCTCTTCAATAACAGATGGAAAGTGAAGAACTCTGTACCAAATATCTTGACCTGTCAATCTCAATGGCGGAGGTGTTCTTTCAATTCGATTCCTAGTGAATTCATCTTTATTCCTTCTGAAATTATGATTTAGTGGTAAAAATTGTCTGTGACAATCAAAATAACTTGGCTTCTTACCATGCTTCAATCTAATCGACTTTGATCTCTCCATACATATTGGGCATCCTAAGATCCCTGCAGTACTCCAACCTGATAGCATACCATAAGCCAGAAAGTCATTTATGGTCCAAAGAAGAGCAGCCTTCATCACAAACATCTGATTAGTATGAACGTCGTATGTAGGAAAACCTTCATCCCATAGTTGTTTTAGCTCTGCAATTAATGGTTGCATATAAACATCTATTAACTTCTTCGGATTTTTTGGGCCAGGCACAACCAATGTTAAAAACATATACGGTGTTTTCATGCACATCCCAGGCGGAAGATTATACGGAGTTAATATAACTGGCCAACAAGAATAGTGTCTTCCTGATTTACCAAATGGAGCAAATCCGTCAGCACAGAGACCTAACCTAATATTTCGAGTCTCCTTCGCAAAATCAGGATATGTTCTATCAAAAATTTTCCATGCCTCTGCATCTGATGGATGACACATTAGTCCCTCTTCTGTTCGATGATTTGCATGCCAAGTCATGTGTTCAGCAGTTGTCTTTGATGCATAAAGCCTTTGTAACCTAGGAGTTAAAGGCAAATAAAACAACTGACTATATGATTTACGTCGTTGCTGCCTCCTACTAGTGCTCTTGTACCTATCTTGATTACAGAATTTACAAACATCCACATCTGCATCATTTCCCCAATATAACATACAACCATCTCTCGCACACATCAATTCTTTCCATCGAGACCTAATTCTTTCATCAGTTTTTTCATCTTTACAAATCATTGGCGTTATATGATCACGCGGCAATGCCTCTTCAAAAGCTTGAACAAAATTATTAAAACACTCTTCAGACACATTATGCTCTGCCTTGACATTCAACATTCTTGCGGTGAACGATAGTTTAGTGTGAGTCTCACAACCAGCCCATAAAGGTGCATCTGCAGCACTCAACACCTCCTGAAATTTGAGATATGCTTCATTATTTATATTCTGACCGATATCTGTTACTTGCACCTCTTCCAAGGGTGATGCATTAGTAAACATTTGCTCAACTGTTGGAGGACAACTTGAAGTGGCACCTTGTGATTGGGGAATCAAATTCGGGCCCGCTACATCATATATCATCCTCTGATATGGATTTAATTGATTATAATCACTTTGATCCCTAGAGACTTGTGTGTTGTGTCTATCATAAACTTCATCAGATATAAATGGTTCACCATGACATGTCCAGTTATAGTAATTTGCAACGAATCCAAATCTACAAAGATGCTCTGAAACTTTGCTAGACGGTAAAAATCTACCATTGTGACACTTTCTGCACGGACACCTTATTCGATTCGTACGACCGGGGTTGGCGGGTCGGTGACTATTGGTCGTCAATCGTCGCCTGTTAGCGGAGTCGGTGACTATTGGTCAGCGGCCGTCGCCCTGTTGGCTCGTTACTCACCGAGACTTCCACTGAAGTGGGTTTTTGCCTTCCCGATTCGAGACTCTAGACCTCGGGTTAAGTACTGTTTATGAATCACGGTAACCGTGAGGATCGCGGTTGCAGAGTTCAACTCGGGAAGGCAAAACCCACTTCCAGGTGGAAGTCCAGGAGTAACGACGGCCAACAGGCGACGCGACCAATAGGTCACGCGCCAACAGGCGGCGATCGCCAACAAAGTCACCAGTCACTAACGGGCTCCGTAATAATAAAAAGCGCCTTTTTATTGTAGCCGGGCCTGTTGGCGAATTCGGTGACCCTATTGGTCGCGACCGTCGCTGTTGGCGGTCGGTGACTATTGGTCGACGTCGCCTGTTGGCCGTCGTTACTCACTGGACTTCACCCCGAAGTGGGTTTTGCCTTCCCGAGATTGAACTCTAGACCTCAGATAGTACTAAAGTTTATGAATCCTGGTAACCAAGTGATACCTTGATCACTTGGTTACCAGGATTCATAAACTTTAGTACTTATCCTGGAGGTCTAGAGTTCGAATCCTGGGGAAGGCAAAAACCCACTTCCGAGTGGAAATCAGTGGTAACGACGGCCAACAGGCGACGACCAATAGGGGTCACCGTAAACTCAACATTACTAGCTACGAAATTTAAAAACTCTTGCAACCCACTCATAAATTCATCAGTTAAACCCCGACGTTCAGGTAAATTCCTATTATACATCCAACTCCTTTCACGTCACATTATGTCTGTTTTCAATCAATTATATTAATATAAACACCTAGAAATTACAATAATATGAATATACAGTTAGTTCACAAATCAGGATATATTATATATGTTACATGAGTTGAATGTTTGCAAAATCAGGATATAATAACATATAATATGTTTCCATGTATTACTACATTTAGTATACATTATCCTTTGTTATAAAAAGACATCTCACTATCTTATGCTAACCACCATGGCATTAAGGTGTCAATGAATTGGGCACAGGCATAAAAATCTACAAGATTATGGTAATATCATGGAGTCCCAGTATGATTTTGAATGGAATGCATCGGGCGCAATTAACCTATATCATACCACTCTAATACCACACTAGATTAACACAGAAAATTAACAATAATATAAATTTCAATATTAAAAATAACAATGATTTAAAAAAATATACCATCGGGTGGTCATGCGCCTCCGAGCCAAGGGATTGGTCGCTGGCTACTCAAGCGGCGATGCGGACCTTCTGACAGAGACCTAATCGGTGCCTACCGACGGCCGGTGGACTCATGAGCCGCCACGGCATCTCGGATAGCTAGCCGCCGTGGTCAGTGCATGGTCGGCGTAGCGTCGAATCACGGCAATGGCGACGACAGATCACGGTGGTGGGTAGGAGGCCAGGCCGGCGGGGGAGACGGCCGCTGGGAGGCTGGCAGGAGGCGCCATCGCCTCGCTTGGTACGGGCAGCAGCCGCAGGAGGTGGGCGCCAGAGGCGGGCGAGCCTTATCTTGATGTATAGTAAAGAGAAACAATACTGTGGATGAGACACAAGTACTAAATTACTCAAAAAAAAAAAAGAGATCAGAGACAAAGCAAGACCACCAAAAATATTGACCATCATCAAAGAATTTTTGCAGAATATCACTAAACAAATGCACAGGAATTAGCACAGCGAAGAAACATTTACTCACAATTAACTATACATGTGTAGAATATAAATGAAATTAATTTTAGCTAAAATACTTGAGGATTTATCCCAGTTGAAACTTATTAAGAGCCACTAAATCTATTAGTAATGTTTCTTCAAGATTTTCTTGGGTACCTAAATGTTAATTAAGTTTTTGCGATTCATACAGACAGACAATATTCATCAAAAAATTGTAAATTTTTTTTCCTACAAAGCAGGTCTACACAAGTACATACTATGAGAAATAGGATAAGCATTTCTGATTATTCCAACGCCAGCTAAAGATTAGTATCTGAATGTAGATGCTATTAACATTGGTCAGGCTAACTTTTCAGTTTTCTAACACAAAGACACTGACATTGATGAAATTGTAGCATGTGTTTATCGTGTAACTTACCTTTAAGAATGTTCATAAGCCAACCTTTACCATGGTACAGATAAATCCAGGTACCAGGAAACATAGTTCTAGCAAAGATTGAGATATCATGCGGAGTCAATTCAAAGATGGACAAAAAATAACATAGCAGATCAATACCGAGAACATGGACGCTAAGCTAACTAATAAGAGTACAGAAAAAAAGGGAGATGGTCCTCCCAATATAAATTTTGAACGCAAATTTACTCCTTGTCAATGACTCATTAGCTACTTTTAGAAAATATCAATAAGCTATAATCCACATCATGAATCGAGCAATAATTCGTTTGCATGTAGCTCAGATCATCCATAGTACAATCAAAGGTGAGATAGAGGTTAAATTGTCATTGCTTAATGAGTATTTATGAGTCATGTATAATCCAAAGACAATAAGTAAACAAAACAAGCAAAGAAATGGGAGCTCCTAAAAGTGTTTGTGATCTATTGTGTTGGTTATAGAGTCTGTACAAATCAGATAACCAATTTTGTAGCTACATATGTACAAAGTAGAAGAAAAAAACATTAAATCCAAATGGCATTTATCAGAAAAAGCAATTCCAGTGTCGAGACAAAGGGAGGATTGACAAAACTGTTGAAGTCTATGTTTCCTCATTGCTAGCTCAAGAACCTGTGATATTGATATCGATCGCTTAATTAAAGACTAGGAATTCATGAAAAGATTTAATTACCCTAAAACCTGTGATCCTTCATGCTTAAGCAATCAAGAAATTCCAATTCAAGGAAATTATCGACTTAACAAGAAAAACAAATGTAGTAGATCTTCATACTAAATGGCCCATATGATTGATTTTCATATATATCCAAGAAAAACAAAGTTCCCAAATCAAGCAAATGGAAACACGCCTTGATCCCGTAATCAATTTTCGCAAACCCCAAAGGAATCCATAGCTAAGAATCTCTACTGATTCTTCTCACTTACGATCCAACAATCAAACTCCGATCCATGGAGACCACGATCTCGGTAATCACCGATCGCAAAAAGAAGAAATTTCAAGAGACATAACCACGGTAAAACGCATAAAATCCGAAGCAAAGAGATTGCATACAGATTCCATGATCAAAGAGAAAGGAAGCCGCGAAGTATAGGGAGCAAAGAGGGGAACCGGGAGAAACACGTTGCGACCCCTTTCCCCCTCTCTCTTTCCATGCCTCGAGACCCATCATATGTGTGTAACCGAGGCGGCCGGGAGGCGGGCTCGGGGCCGGCTGGCCGGGGCGTCGGTCGCCGCAGCTGGGGGCGGGAGGTCGGACGAGGGCGCCGGTGGTCGCGGTGATCAAAAGTGGCGGTAGCGGCGTCGGTCGACCTAGCGCCCACTACCGGCCTCGGGTGGCGGGCGGCTAGGGCGTGGGCTCGGGTCTTGGCCGGCACGGACGGCGGTCGTGGTCGAACAAGTGCAAATGCAGGCGAGGCGGGAAAATCGGCGTGAGGGGAAAGAAAGGATTTGAGGGTTCGGCCGCGATGCGAGGGGAAGGTAAAGTTAAATAAATTTTGCAACGAATCTTTGGATTCGTTGCAAATTTTTTATAAAAAAAAAATAAAACTTTTTAAAACGTTAATAATTTTAATTTAGCAACGAATCCACGGATTCATTGCAAATTTTTTATAAAAAAAAATTAATCTTTTTAAAATGTTAATAATTTTAATTTAGCAACGAATCCAAAGATTCGTTGCAAATTTTTTATAAAAAAAAATTAAACTTTTTAAAACGTTAGTAATTTTAATTTAGCAACGAATCCGTGGATTCGTTGCAAATTTTTTATAAAAAAAAATTAAACTTTTTAAAACGTTAATAATTTTAATTTAGCAACGAATCCAGGATTCGTTGTAAAATATTGCAACGAATCCACAGATTCGTTGCAAAAATTTGCAATGAATCCTGGATTCGTTGCAAATTAAAAAAAAATTTAACTTTTTAAAACGTTAATTTATTTTTTAATATTAATATTATTTTTGCAACGAATCCTCGATTCGTTGCAAAAAATTACAACGAATCACGGATTCGTTGCAATTTTTTGCGACGAATTCTTAATTCGTTGCTAAATTATGCGACGAAAATTATTTCCGTCGCAAATTTGCGACGAAAAAATAAATTCATCGCAAATTTGTGCAACGAATTCAAATTTCATTGCAGAAATTTGTGACAAATTTATTTTTCGTCGCAAATTGCCGACGAAAATTTATTTCGTTACAAATTTGCGACGAAACATAAGATTCGTCGCTATATTTGTTGCAGATTTACAATGAAAATAATTCGTTGCCAAATTTCGTCGCCAAAAAATAGTTTTTTTGTAGTGCATGATGTCACGCCCCGAGAGTATGCCGTGTCGAAAAGCAAACGGACGACATCTCCCCTGTACGTGGCAACATATCGGGTTAATACAAGGCCCGTAGGCCCACAACAATAATATGATATACGCAGATATCAACATATCAAAACACACTAAACACAGCGGAAACATACAACAGATAAAACAATATACAATGACTCAACTGTGCACTCCGGAGTGACTTGACACAACAAGAAACATCATAGAAGTCACATCGAAAGCCAAATACATACAACACATCCGTATATCACAAATACGGAAACAATACAGGGAACCCAAAAACAACAATCCGTAAAGATCTAACAACATGGGAATATATACATCCGTCCGGTGTGAGATGGGATCAGCTGGCAGAGCTCCGAACGTCCAAGGAATCTTCTACCTGTTACCTGGGCGAAAGGAAGCCCAGGGTCCCGGGGGTGGTGAGTATAAACTCAGGGGTAATATATATAGAAAGTGCATGAACAACATATAAGGATAGATCTACAAGTATACATGTGAAGATCTACAGGTATACAACATGAGTCCAATAGATATACAGTCATATCCAAATCTAATAACAAGTAACTACTGAAAGTTATACTAAATGTATATACTAAACTGATCAACTGAACATAAAATAATGTACCAACGTACCTGACGGTCTGCAACACCATAAGCTATATCATCCTGAACAGCTTACAATAACATAACCATATAACATACTAAGTCAATCCCATACCTGACCAATACGCCAACATATGAACAGTATATGATCACCTGTAATAACAACCCAGTCCATACCACACTATGACATGACACTAATCAAATGCATACATCGGTCTGGACCAACACATATATCATGCTCAACACATAACAGTATATAAAATGCAAATGACATGTATCATGATGAACAAACATGTGCAACAATCATAGCTCAATCAAATGCAGCATCTCACAGGCATATGTAAAACATATATCAAATACATGCATACATATATATCAGCAATGCATATGCATGGTCATGTCTGCGTACCCAACTCGCTACCACGACCCCAGTGTGGCCTAGGTGGCACGACATGACAACTATCCCGACTCCAGCCGCCACCACTCTCGAGTGACCGAGTTGGGTAGTATGAAACAGTAGCTAGCCCGCTATAGAGCTATATGCTACCCACACGGGTCCTGCCTAGCCGCCCGTCCCTACCCATGAGTAGACGCACCGCACCAGACAAGCGCACATCACACGACCACCGTCAATAGTGGGTGAGTGCGCTAACTACCACTCCGCAACGGTGGCGGCGCATCTCCGGCTACCACCATCCATAGTGGCCAAGAACAGACGCATAACAATGCTCGCCCTCAACCCTGCAGCCACTACCCGAGTGGCGGGAGGCGGGATGGACACGTCTCCACCATAAGGGAGACTCAGTCAACAGCATGCATGTAGTGTAATGATGCATAGATCCATACATGTATCCTCGCCACACTCCCTATCCCACGGGGAGGCCTGGTCAACAAAAGTCAACTATGCGAGGACTACAATCCACAAGACTCTCTCTATCGCACAAAGAGTCATACTCATCTGACAGTCAACCCCACTAAGACCTCTAGTCCATAACGATATACAATCGACCGTCCGTATAACCATACACAGGCACACAATCCATAATGGATAATACCATCACGCTAAGACCTCCAGTCCATGGTCACATACTGACAACCATACACTTATCTATACACAGACAACTAGATCCATCATAAATGCACTACCAATACAGATATGATATAACCATTGACTCCATAATCCAAACCATCACCTAACCCTAGTGATGTAATACAGTAACCCAATCTGAAATCACAAAGATAACCCTAACCCTATGTACTTACTGAACATCTATCAGTTAATACATAATAGGGTTTATAGTTCCTATCCATGCTAGATAATCAATGAGTAATAGAGTATATATCTCAAAGGTCAAGGCAGTACAAGCATGTGATTAAATAGAGTGGATCTAAGGTAAACAAGAATAACATATATCCAATATCATGCACGGAATTGATCAAAACTACGGACGGTAGATATTACCCACGACGATCGGCTCGAAATAATCCGTGCTATCCATATCCACGCTCATGTATCCATCACCATCAATTAACCATAATAACAAATTAGGGTTAAGCACAAGCCTCTAATTATATGAACAAAATACTAATTTGTTCTATATTCGCATCCTTCCTCGCTCACGAGTAAGAAACCCCGATTATCCCAATCCGATAATAACACTACTATATCAATGATCACGAATAAACATGATGGTTATGCAACTAAGGCTTACCTCTTCCACTTCAAACTGCCAACACTTATCGACGTCCCCGCCATTGATAATTGGTTGTAAATCAAGATAATCAAATCCATATCCCAATCCACAACTAATAATCCCCAATCAATCGTGCATAATATCCATATCAACTCAAAATTAAGTCAGAATGTCTGACATACCTCACAATGGTAACTCACCTAGTGCCAATCACAGCTGCCCCCAAATCCAAGTATAGCTATTAGATCCACAGCTCCAACAACTTATTGAAACATCTAAACCATCGTTCACAGCACAATCACCATCCTGCATCTTCATTACAGCATCCCAAACAACACCTAAACCATCAATACCATAGGCCTAAACACACCACGGGAATACATCAATTATCAACTGAGAAGCAAAGGTTGGATCGAGCTTACCTTCCCTAAATCTTCACCGGCAGTCACCCCTCCTTTAACCTCTGTTCACCGGAGGAATTCAACGACGCCAATCCCCTCTTCCCAATCTGCTCGCTCGCTCAATGGCCAAAACTCACCGATCGGATCATCTCTGGCGATCGAATGGCAGCTCCCAATCCGATTGAAGCCCGCCGATCCAAACTCCACAAACTCTCCCAAAACCACCGATTGAAGCTAAAACGAAGAAATCCATAGCTAGAACCTAGATCTCATCTCAAAATAAGAAGGAGATCAGCTCTTACCTGGCTACGATGCCAATGGAGCCGATCCGGCGTCCCTCATCCGGATCGGCAGAGCTCAACAAGGAGACGGCGACAATGGCAGATTGAGCTCCTGATGGCTACCGATGTTGTTCATGGTGGTCGGAGGCAAATCGATTGGCGGCGAACTATAGTTGGCTTAGCAAGGGAGACGGCGATGGAGGCTCCAGTTCGCTGCGAGACACGATCGAATCGCTACTAACCCCCAGCTCCCAGCGACGACTCTTCACCGGAATCGATCTCGTAAACCCGTGTCGGAGATCCTCCGCGACAATCGGCATGGCGGCTCCCAAATCGGCAATTTGAACCTCCTCGATGCTTAGCCACCGGTGAGAGTTCTCAACTCTCGGCCTCGACGGCGACCCTCCCTCGGTCCGGACCTCCTCTCCGGCAAGGCGAAAGCCTCAGCGTGGCGGCCCGTCGAAGCTAAAGAGGCGGAGAAGAATGGAAGCGGAGATCGCGATGTGTATGTCGCGATCAGCTGTGGCTTTTAAACGCCGTTCGTCCCATTTGGTTAACCCAGCCCAAACTAAACCGTTTCAACCCAATTCAAATCCAACTTCAGTTCAAGCCAACCCAAGCTCAATCCAATTGATTCAGCCCAACCGATTCAGCCAATTTCAAGCCCAACAATTTGGCCCAAGCCCAATTTCAGCTCAATTTAATCCACTAATTAAACTCAATTAACCCACTAATTAAATTCAATTAATTAAAGGGTTAATCCATATAATAATTTTTTTTTTTTTTTTTGTATTTTACATTCTCCCCCACTTATAAAAATTTGGTCCCCAAATTTCCGACTCATGTACAAGCGAGATGTCACAATAATCATCTCAAGTATCCGGAGCAAAGTCACACTTCAAGTGACTAAGTGGAGTACTGAGCTCGAATATTATATTTCCAGCTCGTATATACTCTCTCAACATATCGACCATCTATCAAAGATACATAATCTGCATGCAGTGGAGCTCTATACTGCTAGTGGGAGACTTTACCAGAATCGTAAGGTGAATCGTGAATCACTATCAGAAATGATACCCAAGGATACTCCATGGATATAATTCCATCAAGCGATCCAACGGAGTTCATCTTACGGCTCGGAAGAAAATGAGCGAACCTAGCTAATCGATCATCGATTACCCAAATCCTATCAAGTCCTTTCCGAATTCTAGATAATCTCCCAACACAGTCTAACGTACTAGGCTCCCACTTCATCACGGTACGTAACCCTACCGGTCACTAATATTCCACCTTTGCTTGTTGGCATACCCAACATCAAAACTACGTAATCAACCGTGTCCCCTATATCGTTCCACCAACCGGAGCGTCTCAATACTCACTATTTTGGATACACTCGAATAAATCATCACTCTCGAATGAAAAGTCTTACTTCAAACAACTCTTCCTAAATCGAATGCAACTCTAGGAACCACTATCCTTCCCGAGAGACGGAGATTTATTCTCACAAGAGAAATTAATCAAATGTCCAAAATTCACCGTCACTACATAGAACTATAATGACTAATCTCGCTAGTTTCTCAACTAGCATACACATAATATACGTCCCATTCAACTTCGGGATCGCTCCTAATCCCTGAAATATTGCATCTATGTGCAGTACCCTTACATCCCCAACGGAAGGACTAACTAACACTAATGCAAAAGTCAGTCATCATCAAGGCCCTGAAACCTAGCTTCACAACTTCCGACCAGGTGATTTCCATCACCTTCTTGGTCCAACAAGTCGTCGATATAGTATCTCTAGTAACATTCTATCCTCATCTATGGTAAATACCAAATCAATCTAGGGAAACCACAACTTCCCTCAAGATTGTGAATATATCCCCAATCATATATCCTCTACAGATATGACGACAATCGATCTCAAATACTCCAAGAGTACTTGATTCCTCAAATCCATGAACGACAAAATCGTTGATAAATCTAACAACATTATCAATCAGCTCTATACACCTGAATCCTTTTTCTTTATGCTAATGATAGCCCAATCATCACACCGACACTGATATTTGTATGACACTAAGTCACTACAATATCAAGCATCCAGTCATAGACCAACCCTAGGATATACACAGGTGTCATTTAGCTGATCTAAACAGATCATCTATCCCTAACGAAGGATACTCATTCACCGCAATCATACGATAATCGATGCATAACCTCAAAGAAATCTCTTCTAACAAGAGTTACAAGTCTTCTCAAGAAGAAACACCATAGTGTTTAGTAACACGATACCCATAAAATCATCTCGGTATAGGGTCCCCAATATCGGGACTATTCCGAAATCACCTCAATCGCATATTCCACTTGCCCATGCGTTGTAAGCTCAAGAGTTCATCAGTAACTACATCCGCATACCCTCGGATTATACGTACATCCGAGAGTCCTAGTATACCAACGCTCCAACTATCCAACTATCCGTAAGGATATGTCTATAGTGGAGGTATGTCTAGCAAAGGCTAAGGGTATCCCTTGACTTCTTGGTTGTTGATCAACATCTCACCAACGGTAGAGAAAATCACCAACCCACAAATTCGATAGGAACGCCTTGAACCCTATCGAGATGTTCTAGACAAAGATACATGTAAACTACCGATTATCTCTCATATCCGCAAATAGGATAACCTAAAGCAATACTCCGAAGGACCGATCCTTCGGTCTTCTATACTTCTTCTCGAGTAATTATGTAAACTTGTCCAACATCTGTTCTGGACGGCTGAGCTCATGTAGATGCAAAGACTATCATGGAGGAACTGAAGTCAACTGCTGAACTGAGATACAAACTGAAACAACCGCAATGGAGATGGTAAACACTGTTGTACTAGCAAAGGTACACATCCAGCTGAAAAATACTGAAGAACTGTAAACATCATAGCACGCTCCATCTTTGTGAAAGGTATAGCTGCAACTGAAGAATACTGCATAGATACGACTATCGTCGTAAAATCTCTCTCCTCTGAACAAATCATAATCACGCATGGGAAGGTAACTGTTGCTGTCGTCTGAGAAGGTACAATTGTTGTCTGAACGTCTGAGTCTTCTGAGATGTCTTCGGCTGATTCTGCTGAGTAACTTGCTTCTTCCGGATGAAAGTATCAAAGAACTTCAACTATATCTGAGGTAGTAGATCGTTGCTGATGTGATAATCTAATCTGCTGTGATAACTCGGCTTTCGAGGTTGTGGATCGTCCGCTCGAAAGCATCATCCATAGTCTTCAACTGAGTCTTCAAAATACATACTCTCCTCGTAGATATCGGTTGCTTATAGTAGAAACAGATACAATGGTCCATCGAATAATCTGACTCTGGTGTCGTCGTGACCCGCACTGCACACACATAATCTCCTTTCGGAGTCTTTCCTATGGGTTCGCTGATAACATGAGAAGCTGCTGACAATCTGCAATCGGCCTTCTATGATCGGAAAACTCTCCAATAGTCGCTCGTGACTCACGACTTTAATCTTGCTCCTTTTTTGTCAAATATTCGGAGACTTCTAATTCCAATAATTTGACTTGCAATATCTGCTTATCAAATCTTCAATTCTTAAAACACTTACTACGGAGTCATTCCTATACACATGACTCAGTCTAAGGACTTCCGGTAGGATCTAGTAGGAGATCCAAACATCCTGATCAAGATGTCAACCGATAACCCGTGGGTGGTCCAAACCAACCCAATCACATTCTTGGGCTATTAAATGGTCGTAACTTTCGCAAGTCTAACGACTCTGCATAGTACTTCCATTACCAACGATAACTCGACCTAAAGCCCCAAGAATTCCCTGACGATGAGTCAAAAAAATGACATGGGAAAATACCCTCTCACAACATCACTACACCGTGGCCAAGTGATGTGTGATTTCCCGAAGGTTATTTCCTATCTCTTCCACCAAGTACCGACTAAATCTGGATAATGGTATTCAACAAATACTACTATCTTCGTATAACCCGAGTCAAGTACTCCAAAAGTACTTCCAATGTTATACAACCTAGAACGACCAATTCAGGGATCAAAATCCCTAGGAATATCACCAAAATAATCCTCTACTATCTGCATCAGCAATAGTGTACTCGTTTGTCCATTACCCAATAGGTAATGATCTGACTAACATAATTAGTGAAAATCTTAGGACCGAAATCCTTAATCTCCACAATAGATGTGACTACCTAATCTCTGCTTTCCGACTCGGTATCAGTCGGCTCTCAAAGGTAATTACCTTTTTGATAGCAGGTACATGTCTAATAATCTCAATATGTCGTTTTCGTGATCATCTCAAATCACGGTTACGGATAGTGACCAACACCCTACACGTCATCCATGTTATAAGCAACTAAATGCATAAGCAATAGAAGGATATGTAATAACAATTAACATACCTTAAACCTTGTAGCTCGGAGATGTCCGCAACAGCCAGATCCCAGTACTCAGGAAACAAAACCGAGTAAAGCAAAACTCGATGTCCGAACGAAATCAAATCCGAAAATGGACTTCGCAACCTAGGGCTCTGATACCAATAAAATTGTCACGCCCCGAGAGTATGCCATGTCGAAAAGCAAACGGACGACATCTCCCCTGTACGTGGCAACATATCGGGTTAATACAAGGCCCGTAGGCCCACAACAATAATATGATATACGCAGATATCAACATATCAAAACACACTAAACACATGAAACATACAATGAGATAAAACAATATACAATGACTCTAATCAGTGCACTCCGGAGCACAACAAGAAACATCATAGAAGTCACATCGAAAGCCAAATACATACAACACATCCGTATATCACAAATACGGAAACAATACAGGGAACCCAAAAACAACAATCCGTAAAGATCTAACAACATGGGAATATATACATCCGTCCGGTGTGAGATGGGATCACCGGTGAGCTCAGACGTCCAAGGAATCTTCTACATTATGCGCGAAGCCGAGGTCCCGGTGGTGAGTATAAACTCAGGTAATATATAGAAAGTGCATGAACAACATATAAGGATAGATCTACAAGTATACATGTGAAGATCTACGGTATACAACATGAGTCCAATAGATATACAAATCATATCCAAATCTAATAACAAGTAACTCTGATGAAAGTTATACTCAATGTATATACTAAAGCGATCAATTGAACATAAAATAATGTACCAGCGTACGGCGGTCGCAACACCATAAGCTATATCATCACGAGCGCAATACAATAACATAACCATATAACATACTAAGTCAATCCCATACCAATACGCCAACATATGAGCGATATGATCACTGTAATAACAACCCACCCATACCACACTATGACATGACACTAATCAAATGCATACATCGGCCCGACAACACATATATCATGCTCAACACATAACATAAAATGCAAATGACATGTATCATGATGAACAAACATGTGCAACAATCATAGCTCAATCAAATGCATCTCACGGCATATGTAAAACATATATCAAATACATGCATACATATATATCTGAATGCATATGCATGGTCATGTCTGCGTGCAACTCGCTACCACGACCCGGTGTGGCCTAGGTGGCCGCGACATGACAACTATCCCGACTCGGCCGCCACCACTCTCGGTGGCCGAGTTGGGTAGTATGAAGCGATGCTAGCCCGCTATAGAGCTATATGCTACCCACACACGGGGGTCCCTGCGCTAGCCGCTCGTCCTACCCATGAGTAGGCACCGCACCCGGGACAATCGCACATCACACGACCACCGTCGATAGTGGGTGAGTGTCGCTAACTACCACTCCGCCGCGGTGGCCGTCGCATCTCCGGCTACCACCATCCATAGTGGCCGAAGCGGCCGCGTACAACAATGCTACGCCTCGCCTCAACCTGCAACCACTACCCGAGTGGCGGGAGGCGGGATGGTAGCGACACGTCTCCACCATAAGGAGACTTCAGTGTAATGATGCATAGATCCATACATGTATCCTCGCCACACTCCCTATCCCACGGGAGACTGGTCAACAAAGTCAACTATCACGAGGACTACAATCCACAAGACTCTCTCTATCGCACAAAGAGTCATACTCATCGACATAACCCCACTAAGACCTCTAGTCCATAACGATATACAATCGATCATCCAGATAACCATACACACACAATCCATAATGGATATACCATCACGCTTAAGACCTCCAAATTCATGGTCACATACTGACAACCATACACTTATCTATACACAGACAACTAGATCCATCATAAATGCACTACCAATACAGATATGATATAACCATTGACTCCATAATCCAAACCATCACCTAACCCTAGTGATGTAATACAGTAACCCAATCTGAAATCTCAAAGATAACCCTAACCCTATGTACTTACTGAACATCTATCAGTTAATACATAATAGGGTTTATAGTTCCTATCCATGCTAGATAATCAATGAGTAATAGAGTATATATCTCAAAGGTCAAGGCAGTACAAGCATGTGATTAAATAAGAGTGGATCTAAGGTAAACAAGAATAACATATATCCAATATCATGCGAATTGATCAAAACTACCGACTGGTAGATATTACCCACCGATACGGCTCAAATAATCCGTGCTATCCATATCCACGCTCATGTATCCATCACCATCAACGTCCTGTAACCATAATAACAAATTAGGGTTAAGCACAAGCCTCTAATTATATGAACAAAATACTAATTTGTTCTATATTCGCATCCTTCCCTCGTCTACGAGTAAGAAACCCCGATTATCCCAATCCGATAATAACACTACTATATCAATGATCACGAATAAACATGATGGTTATGCAACTAAGGCTTACCTCTTCCACTTCAAACTGCCAACACTTATCGACGTCCTGCCATTGACAGTTAATTAGTTGTAAATCAAGATAATCAAATCCATATCCCAATCCACAACTAATAATCCCCAATCAACTGCATAATATCCATATCAACTCAAAATTGTATGTCAAAGATACCTCACAATGGTAACTCACCTAGTGCAACGATCACAATCACAGCTGCCCCCAAATCCAAGTATAGCTATTAGATCCACAGCTCCAACAACTTATTGAAACATCTAAACCATCGTTCACAGCACAATCACCATCCTGCATCTTCATTACAGCATCCCAAACAACACCTAAACCATCAATACCATAGGCCTAAACACACCACGGGAATACATCAATTATCAACTGAGAAGCAAAGGTTGGATCGAGCTTACCTTCCCTAAATCTTCACCGGCAGTCACCCCTCCTTTAACCTCTGTTCACCGGAGGAATTCAACGACGCCAATCCCCTCTTCCCAACTGCTCGCTCGCCAATGGCCAAAACTCACCGATCGATCATCTCTGGCGCGATCGGAATGGCAGCCTCCCAATCCAAATTGATTGAAGCCGGGCCGATCCAAACTCCACAAACTCGTCCCAAAACCACCGATTGAAGCTAAAACGAAGAAATCCATAGCTAGAACCTAGATCTCATCTCAAAATAAGAAGGAGATCAGCTCTTACCTGGCTACGATGCCAATGGAGCCGATCCGGCGTCCCTCATCCGGATCGGCAGAGCTCAACAAGGAGACGGCGACAATGGCGATTGAGCTCCTGATGGCTACCGATGTTGTTCATGGTGGTCGGAGGCAAATCGATTGGCGAACTAGAGTTGGCTGAGCAAGGGCGACGGCGATGGCGGCTCCAGTTCGCTGCGAGACCCGATCGAATCGCTACTAACCCCCAGCTCCCAGCGACGACTCTTCACCGGAATCGAGCTCGGAAACCCGTAATCGGAGATCCCCTCCGGCGACAATCGGCATGGCGGCTCCCAAATCCGGCAATTTGAACCTCCTGTCGATGCTTAGCCACCGGTGAGAGTTCTCAACCTGTCGGCCTCGACCGGCGACCCTCCCTCCAGTCGGACCTCCTCTCGGCGGGGCAAGAGCGAAAGGCGTGGCGGCGTGATCGTTGAGCAAGCAAAGAGGCGGAGAAGAATGGAAGCGGAGATCGCGATGTGTATGTCGCGATCAGCTGTGGCTTTTAAACGCCGTTCGTCCCATTTGGTTAACCCAGCCCAAACTAAACCGTTTCAACCCAATTCAAATCCAACTTCAGTTCAAGCCAACCCAAGCTCAATCCAATTGATTCAGCCCAACCGATTCAGCCAATTTCAAGCCCAACAATTTGGCCCAAGCCCAATTTCAGCCAAGCCCAATTTCAGCTCAATTTAATCCACTAATTAAACTCAATTAACCCACTAATTAAATTCAATTAATTAAAGGGTTAATCCATATAATAATTTTTTATTTTTTATTTTTTTTTTTTTGTATTTTACACATGATTAATGCGATTAATCATGCATGGGGATATTCATGATGAGGAAAAGGTTCATGCACGTGGAAAAGCTAAATTGGATTTGGCTTCATAAAGCTAAATTGGATTTGGCTTAAAATGCTTTTAAACGTGAAGGATAAATAGGGTGGGAGATTTGCTTTTGGTTGATGAATGAGAGTGCAGAAATTTTTTTTGGAATTGGTTCCAACGTGCAAGCAAGCCAAAAGAAGTAGAGAAGAGTTATCTCCTTCATCTCTTTCCTCCCTTCTCTCTTCCAAGTGGTCTTGTCATTTTGCTAGGGTTGCTAGCACAACGTGACTCCAAAACTACTGAGTGTCAGTGTGGATACCTTAGAGATACGGTTATCCTTACTGTATTGAGATCCGGCGAACATTGAAAAAGTGGGATTGTGAAGGGCGCATTAAAGGTATAATCTCATCTTCTAGATAAGATTAAACGATTTGTATGTTTTTTCATGGATCTCTGGAGGGATCCAGGTTTTTTTATTGTTTCCGCTACAGTTGTGCGAAGTATTCGTTCGCGATGTTTTGAACGTCAGATTTCAAAATTTCCTAACATAAGTTTAGGTGTCCATCCTACTAAGGGTTCTAAGAGAATACCAAAGTTGAGATCGGACAGTCGAAGACTTTCATTACTACTATATTGTGCTAACTCTATGATGCAAGAACTCTTTAACCACAAAATGAGGTTCATGTGACTAGAACAGGTCTAGTCAATCAGAACAAGAGATAAAATTAATCAGCTAAAATAAGATGCCACATCAGCATTCTAGACACCTGACCCAAGTCCAGGTGATTGGAAAAGAGATAAATATCAACGGCCATAGAGGGATCATGATTGAACCAGGAAGTGTCACGTTAGCATCCCAGGCGACTAGACTAGGTTCAGGTTCCTGGGAACTAATAAACCCCAGCCGAATCCGATCCGATTTGAATGAACTAAAGGCGCCTGGAACGGGTCTAAGTGCTTGGAACGGGTCTAGGCACCTAGAAAAGGCTATAAAAGAAATTTTCGACATAAGCCTTAGACCATTAATTCCAAGTGCTTGTGTGCATTCAACTCTCGTTTTCAACACTCAACCTCGGTGCTACATCTACGACTGAATGTTTAGATTTCATCATTCTTAAGTCAATATTATTTTTCTTATATCATTTCTTTTATACATGTATATTCAGAGGATGGAACGGTTGTTACCATTCCTTATCTTTTGTAAAGAAATGAGTCTCTTATGTCCAATGAGAAAGAGACACTTAGTGGATTGGCCATCGATAAGTGGTCTCAGATTGCGGGCCTTGGATTAGTAGTCTTATGGCTATGAACCAAGTAAAGAGGATTTGTGCCTTTATTTTTATTCTACTTTTCTACTGTGTACTCTTACGAGTTTTAACGAAAATAAAAAGAAAAAGTTTTACTCTATTCAACCCCCCCCAGTGTATTTTCAATAATATGTTAGCGATGGGTTGTTCAAATTCAATGTAATGGTTATTAGGCCTAAAATTAATAAAAGTGAAAGTTCTTCCACTTATATGTTTGAGTCTTCCTATTTGTGATATGGTAGATTATGGTATGTTAATTTTGACACACTATATAGATTAATTAACATGTAAAGCATATTTATATTCCAAATTATTCCGAAGACAAGTGTGAGACTTGTGTTAAAGCAAAATTGATAAGATCATCCTTCCAATACATTGAAAGAAGCAGTGAATCAATCAGCTTAATCCACAGATGTTTGAGACTAAAAGGGATACCGACATATGGTGGAAATAAGTATTTTGTCACTTTTGTTGATAATATCATAGAATTTTTTGTGTTTCTTTCAAAAGCAAGAAGAAATATATATAAAAATTTATTCTCTATAAGAATGAGATTGAAACCCATCTTAATAAGGATATTAAGAATGATAAGAAGTAATTGAGCAAGTGAATATGTATCACTATTTACTGAGTTTTGTGTTGAATATGGGATCAAAAATAAAAATAATAACTCCCTATACTACTTGACAAAATGATGTTGTAAAGATAAGGAATCATACTCTGAAAGAGATGAACAAATTCTCTTCTAAAGAGCTTTGGGTTGCTATAAAACATGTGGGGAGAAGTCATATTAACATTCAATTATCTTTTAAATATGGTGCCCCAAGTGAAATTTGAGAACACCCCCTATGAGTTGTGGAATGGAATGAAATTATCCTATAAATACTTACAAGTGTGGGGGGTTTGCTAAGGTTTTGGTTCCTAATTAAAAAGGATTAAGATAGGACCAAAGATTGTTCATTGAATTTTATAGGATATGCACTTGACAATAGTACTTACTAGTTCCTTGTGGATGAATTTCAAATATTGGACATGCACAAGAACTTGATAATTGAATCAAAAAATGTTTTATTCTTCATATTAGACTTGAGAGGAAGCAAATTTCTCAGAACTAGTATATGAAACACAATAAGAAATAAAAGTAATAGAAGCAGAAGAACCAATTGAGGTTGACCTCAAACTAGGTAAAAGAGCTTGGGTAGAAAATCATTCGAAATAAATTTTCTGATTTTCATGATGAAAAGTGAACTTCAAAGTTATTCAAAAATTATAAGTCCTTCTGAATGACCTCAATAGAAAGAGATAATTACATCTGAGATCGCTTTAATCTTGCATAATTATTTTTAAAATACTTGTGAATATTTCTCTAGGAAATAAATCACTAGATTGCAAGTGGATCTTTAAAAAGAAAATAAAATTAGATGACATGATTGACAAGTATAAGACTAGATTGGTAATTAAATTTTATCGACAAATTGAAGGCCTTAATTACTTTGATACTTATTCTCTAGTGTCAAGACGAACTTCCATTAGAGTATTCTTGGCTATTGTTGCTCTATGAAATTTAAAAATAAAATAAATGAATGTAAAAAATGACTTCTAAATAGGGATTTAGAGGAGAAAATCTATATAGATAAACTTGAAGAGTTTTCTACACTAGAGCAAGAAAACAAAGTGTATGGATTAGTAAAATCATTATATGGCTTGAAACAAGCTCCAAAGCATTGACATAAAAAATTCGATAAGGTCATGAAGGAAAGTGGATTTAAGATTAATTGTAACAAATGCATCTATGTTAAAAACAAATAAAATGACTATGTCAACTT
This sequence comes from Wurfbainia villosa, assembly GCA_025175895.1. NCBI lineage: Eukaryota > Viridiplantae > Streptophyta > Magnoliopsida > Zingiberales > Zingiberaceae > Wurfbainia > Wurfbainia villosa. The sequence goes on along the minus strand of CM045988.1, from coordinate 51,827,294 downwards.
ATGGCTTTATGTAAATAATATATTTATCAATGATAAAATAATTAAATACACTAAAGAAATGTTGAATTCGAGATTGAACATGAAAGACATTGGCTTAGTTGATATACTCCTAGGAATCAAAATTCTTAGGATATCAGACAACTTCATTTGAGTCAATTCCATTATGTGGACTAGATTCTTGAGAAATTCAACAAGGACGATATTGTTTTAGCATGAACATCTATAGCTACCAAAGAACCATCTATCGAAAAATCAAGGAGAAAAAATCTCTTAGATAGAGTAGTCTAAGGTAATTGGAAGTTTGATATACTTGATGAGTTGTACACGATCGGACTTAACTTACACAGTGAGTAAATTAAGTAGATTCATGAATATCTCGGTCTTGAATATTGGAAAGGTATATTTATGATTGAGGATTGCACTATATAAGATAACCTATTGTTATCAAAGGATACAATAGTGTAAATTGGATATTAATTTGATGTAGATGACTCAAAATATACAAATGGATATTTATTCACTTTGGGACATGCGACAATTTCATAGAAATTTTCTAAGTAAACCGTAATAACTAGATTCACAATAGAATTTGAGTTTACAACCCTTAATAAATATAGTGAAGAGGCTTAATAACTACAACAATTCTTAGAAGACATTCATATATGAGTTGAAAATTATGTCGACAATTTGCATACATTGCGCATTTAATCGACAATTGAGTGGGCACAAAGTCATTTGTATAATGATAAGTCTATATATATATATGTCATAGACATAATATCATTAAATACTCTCAACTAGTGTTATTACTATTAACTATACAATGTTAAAGGATAATCTTGCAAATTCACTAACCAAATGATTAAATAGAGAGTTAGTTGCAAGCTCATCATGAGAAATAGGATTGATGCCTAGGTAACAAGTTATTACAAAGGAAACTCAACTTATGTTGATTGGAGATCCTAAGAACTTAGTTCAATGGAAAAACTTAACTACACCAACTAAGTAGATCCCTATGAGAGAATCACCCGATGAACCAGTGATACTAGTAAAGTGGAGGTTAAGCATACAACTTTCTTTGATCCATATATTTTCGAGTGGAGTAATGTAATTTACTCTTAATTAAGAGATCACTTATATAAGAGAGAAGCAGGGTCACATCAAAGAGCATTAAAAGATGTAATTCTTAAGATCGTTCATAGAATCAGGCATATTCATAGTCAAGAATGAACACACCCATGAGAACTGAATTGTATCAAGGAGAGTCCTGGGTGAGATTATAAGCTTACATGAATAGAAAAATAGTTGAAAGACGTCATATATATTGGTTATCCAGTGATTAAGCATATTTTCACAAGGAAATATTCAAAGGGTAAAACCTACATATCTTGGTTGTGGTCATGCCTTTGTGTACATAGTTGTGTCATTATATCCTAGGTAATAGACACCCAATGTTACCTTGAACCATCGTCGAAGTGGACGAATTTGTAAGAAAATTATGTCTAACATAGGCCTTGACAATGCTCTACTCACCTCCCCACTCCTAACAACAATTCTTATTACCTAGTGGCCTAGCCTACTCGGCGATCTTGTCCTCCCGCTTGACACCTCCTTGCTCAATCTTGCAACTAAGCAGTTCAACACAACTTTGCTTAGCCTCCCATTCGGTAGCTTCTTATCCAGCCTCTCAACTTGGCCACTTGACGGCTCAATATCTCTACTCATCCTCTCATTCAACCTATTCAAGTCGTTCAATAGTTCATCCCACTCAGGGACTCTTGATAGCTTGTCTCACTCTACTCATTTAGGCCACTCAGCTGCTTGAGCCACCCGGGTCACTGTATAGTTCGACCCACTACGACCACTCGAGGCACTCAAGCCACTCGGCCCACTTAGGCTATTCAATAGCTTGACCCACTCATGCCACTTAACAACTATGGCAACTCAACCTTCTTGATAGCTTAGCAATACTAGGTAGCTCAACTTTCATCAGCAACTCGATCAATCCAACAACTTGGCCTAAATAGCCTAGCTTGGCATCTTGAGTTTAATATGTCAGGCTATCTTGACAAATAAGAATGAAGTTATTTTTAGTTAAAAAACATAAATTTATATTATTCCCTATAATTTCGGCAACAATCTTAGAAGTAAGATTGTTTAAAATCCACTTCATGGAACTTTGTGCTACTGCAATTGAACTCGCGATAAGGTTGACCAAGCTTGAATTGAGTTTTAATATTTAAACAATATGTGACATAGCGATACTTCTTAAGAGAAGATTGTTGATCAAGAGTAACTAAGATCGGTTTAATCATAGATGGAGATTGTTAGTGCAATCAATCTTGGGGCAGGATGACCATGATGGATATAGGTTTCAATAGAAGATGGTTGAGCGAAAAGTCAAGTAGATTAAGGTTGACATGATACTTTACAAGTAGAAAAGTTCAAGTGGATTATGAAGGATTGGATACTTAGCGGTCAGAAATCTAATAGGGAGTTGGCGAGAGGTGAATTCTAAGTGGGTTATAGAGAACCGAACACTTAGCAATCATAAGCCTAATAGGGAATTGACAAGAGGTGAAGTCCAAGTAAGTCATGGAGGATAAAATCCCTAACATATTATGGAGGATTAAATGTTAGGAACATTAGATAGAAGTCCTAATAGGTCATGTATGTTGGTCCAAGAATGCCCCAAGTATTAAAGTATTTTGATGTTTGGATAATCATTTATAGTTAGGCAATATTTGTGATCTAACATGGATGGTTGAGTTGCAGGAAAGTCCAAGTGTAAACCTTGGAAAGAAAAGTCTGAGGGTGAAGCATTGGCAAGAGAAGTTCAAGGATATAGACTTGGTGGCATAAGTCCAAGCATGTAGTCTTGGCGGAATAATTCCAAGTGGATCTTAGCAAGGAAGTCCAAGCATGTAGTCTTGGCGGCATAAAGTCCAAGCGGACCTTGGCAAAGGAGGAACCCAAAGCATGATGAAACCGAAGGAAGCTTTTGAAGGCAAGCGCAAGGATGAAGGAGTCGTGGACTTGGAGGGATCCTATAGACGCAAGGTTGATGGAGAAGTTAGAAGGTTTAGTCTAGGCTTAGGGTGTGTTCTCAAGTATGAATTAGTCATATTTGAGGTGTATCAGTCGACTGGTATCTTAGACTAGTCGACTAGTCTCGAGTGTTGAGCACTCGGGGGTCTAGAAGGCTTGATAAGTTGCCTTGGGTTATGACCTAGTCAACTGGTCAAGTAGTCGACTGTAGGTCAACTATTGAACAGAAGCTCTGGCAGTTAGATGGTGTTTAATATGATTTGACTGGTCTTAGTCAATCGACTGCTAGGGTTTAATAGTCAAATGGACTTAAGAGACCAAGGCACAAATTATTTGCTAGTCGACTAGGCTTCACCAGTGGACTACTAGTATGAGTAGTTAATTGGTCAAGTATCCATTGAGTGGTGACAATCGCAATCAGACTTTGTTAAAAGCCATTGGATCCGGTTAATAGTAACACGAATCGATTGTTGGTATACAACAGTTGACAGGAGTCAAGCTCAACAGAAAGAATTGCCCAAACTCTATAAAGAGAGGTTTGGGAAGCTTGGAGAGGACTAGTGCTCTAATTCTAAATGTCCATACCAAGCTCTCCAAGCCTTCCTCTTATTTTTCTAAGCTCTCTAAACTCTTCTTCCTAATCTTATTTCAAATCATGTAAGAAGAAGAGTGTGATTGTAAAAAGACTTATCCACCTTAGTAAGATCATCAAAAGGAGAAACTCTAGTGAAGGCTTGAAGGAGTGATTCACCTTAAGGATCGCCGTGGAGTAGGAGCTTCATCTCCAAACCACATTACATCCTTGAGTTAGTGTTACCTTTGTTCTTATTGTTTTCATTTTCAATTGTGTTCTTTGTTTTGTTTCGCTAATGATTTTTGTAGAAAACAAAAAAGGGTTATTTACCCCCCCCCCCCTCTCTAGCCATCCAAAGATCACTCTACGATGTAGAATCAAATAGAAAAGTGTATAAAGTCCTAACAGGTCATGAAGAACCATATGTTAGGAGGATAAAGTTTTGGTAAGTCAAGAGTAACTGAATGCTAGACGAGTGAAGTATCTGCAAGTCAAAAGTGACTAGATGTTAGGAAAGATAAGTCTTAGTAGATTGAGGTCAACTGGATACCAAGTAAAATGAAAGTTTAGCCTTAGTTAGGATTGAAACTAAGGTATTAGATGACAGATAGGATGTAGCAGTTGACTAATAAATTGTAATCTTTGAATTCGAGGATTTGAGAGGGTGTGTATGGGTTTTGGATGTTAGCAGTCAATTGTGAGGTATTAATAGTCTACTATTGTTCAAATGAAAAGAGTGTTTGAAACTCGACTAATCATAATCAGTCAATTGATGGAATGAATTTATCAATTTATGTAATTGTTCAAGCGAATAGAAACTTAAGAACTTAACTGTGGGATTCAACTGATTAAGAAATAGTTGACCCATGGTAATGGATAATTAACTAACTTTGAGGTGGATGGAGCTATTATGCTCATAGATCAAAGAAACATTTGAATATATAGTGGAGTAGTCAAATAATGGGAGAAGATAGTCAATTGATTAGAAGAAATTAGATCGACAATAACCTTATAAAAGACAGTTTCGATGAGATTTGAAGTAGCCAATTCTTGAGGATTTTAGAAAGGAAGTATTACTGTATTCCATACCTTCAAAAGGCAAATTCGAATCAATCTAACAATGAGAAAATCAAATATTATTGTGTAAATTATTATTTATATTGTATTTTGGTTTTCTTTATATCTTTGTATTGCTTGTATTTATTGCAAAAAAAAATATTGTAAGAGATTTCTTCTCCTTTGGAAGGTGTCTGAGAAGGAAAATATATATTGGTACTGACACTAGAAAGCTAAACCATGGAATAGAAATTGGAGATTTCGAATCACATAAAAATCGATTTGTTATGTTGTATTTATTTTTGTATTATCTCTTTTTCATTTTCACTGAGTGGTTCTGACACTTGAAAGTTAGGCCATGGAATATAAACTGAGGGTTTCAAATTACATAAAAAATCGATTTGTTATGTCATGTTTATTTGTGTATTATCTCTTTTGTATTTCTGTCACGTATTAATTGATTGTAGATAAGAATGAAAAAATGACGATCAAGGTCAAACCTGATCACTATTCATCCCTCTCTAGTGATGTCAATGGTCCCAACAAGTAGGATCAGAGCAAAGTTTTGTCTGAGAAGGATTCACCAACACATGATAAAGATGAGCTCGAGAAAGAAGATCCATCGACTCAAGAGCATCAAGATTCAAAGGTTTAGAGGTGTTCAACATTTGATATAGAAGGGGTTGAAAAAGCCTCTACCTCAAGAATTGAGAGGGAGGATAAATCATCAATACTGGAATAAGAGGAACCCTCAACATCTAGAGCCAATGATGTAGATTGTGCTATGAGCATAGACAACCCTACTCATGGAGCTAAATCAATTTCATTTAGTAAAAATAAAGATCATATAATATGTTTGAGTGTAGGGAGAATAAACACTATAAGAGCAAGTGTCCACAATTAATGAAAAGGAAGGTTTTATTGGCATCTAAGGCTAAAAAGAAGCCAAAAGAAGTTGAATCTTTGGTGTGAATGGAAAAAGAGCATATTGTGTGTCTTTCATGCAATCAAAGCGGACACTACCAAAATAAATGTCCAAGGGAGATACACCCAACTAAGGACAAAGGTGAAAGCTTAAGCTTACGAAGAGCTTCTAAGATAAAGCCTAAGGTATAATTTCTTAATGAAATTTTCTTATTTTATGATAAGAATCAAGATAAAAATCAATTATATGATTTAAGTACTCCCTTATTTTGAACATATGAGATTATATAAACCTAAGGAGAATTTTAGAATATTTCAAGATAGACTTAATCCACCTAAAGATGTAAAGGTTAAGAATAATCTAGGCAATAACTCTAAGAAGACTAAACATATGCCTAGGAAGAGAAATGATCAATGAAAATATGAAAAATCAAGAATTGTGGATTTAGAGATTGAAAATCAAGTCTTAAGTTCAAGACTTAACAAATTAGAAAAGGCCTTTAAGAAAATAGAAAATGTATCTAAAGGGTCAAAAAGAAAAAACCTAGGTTTTTGTAGACAAGAGTTATCTAAGGACAAAAAGGGTTTGGGACTCAAATCTAAGTCCAAGAAAAGCATATCTTCATACCATAAAGTTTCATATAACTATGGAATTAATCCTAGGTGTAGGAGTGGAGTCAAAGTTACAAGAGAGATCATCCGTAGAGTTGACCTTGATGAGATTACGATGACCATGGTTCCTAAGAAGCCTATGAAAGTCATTAGAAAGATATCTAGGGAGGTTATTCCAGTGATTACCTAATAACCCAATGGACCTCCAATAGGAATTAGATTCCTAAGAATATAATCTCCTCACCCTAAATGGGTATAGGGTTCATCAACTTAGAGTGGAAGAGTAGCTAACCTAAACATAGTAAAGTTGATACTTTAGAGCATTTTCAAAATATAGTGATACTTTTAAAATGAAACTAAATTTTATCTTAAAATAATTTAGGAAATGCAAATGGAAATTGAAGTTTAAGTTTATCAAGGTTGGCATTAGGATAGTGTCAATAGTGTGTCAAATTTGGAATTTAGCACACTCAAGGAAGTTAGTCCACTTATTTCCAATTGTGGATTTGATATAATTTTAGAAAATGTCAATTAGATTGGAATTTTTGATATTTTTACTATACTATGTTAATCTCATAGGTGTCATGCTTTGTATATCATATTATATGTCATAAAATCATGCCATACATGATAATATACTTATCATGCGATCTATGTTTTTGTAAGTCATGACATCATGCATTATTTAAACTTGATAAATTTTTATTTGAAACCTATGCATATAATATATGTCATAATTATTTTCATGCATTGATTTATTTACTTTCAATTAATGACAAAATATAATATTTGATATCATAGATAGGATGATCAAATTAGAGTGATTAGATAGAAATGTGTATTCTTTTAGTTTAAGAAAAAAACAATTTACATCTCACAAAGATCATATGATGACTTGTGTGTATATTTAGGCACAATAGATATAAGTTTGATGTTAGGATGATGAATTAAGATTAAGGTGTTGACATGACACATCAAATGAACTAAGCCTCATCAAATGATATGGATTTATATATACTTGGTCCATAGATCATGATTGGAAATAAATTTTGGTAATATTTTTAAAATTATTTTTGAAAATATTGGTGAACTCTATTTGTAGATAGAAATAACAATTGATAGTGTAATACAAAGTTAGGATAAAACATTGAAGTTTTTAATGATTTTCAACTTTGTGTCATTCTTTGAAAATAATAAGTATTATCATAGAAAACTAATTTTTTGCCATAGTATTTGACATAAATAATATTTGAATTAAATTTCAAGATTTTTTGAAAACTAGAGAATTACTTATGTATTCTTAAAGTTAGACTAGAAAATTAATTTTTAGGATTATCATACATCAGTCGACTGTTTTAGAAAAATAGTCGACTAGGATTGGAGTCGGCCAATTGATGGACTATATTAGTCAACAACTACTAATGATTTTGATTAAATAGGATTTTTTGGTTATTTAGGCTCAATCCTAGGTTTTTAACTAGTCATAACACTCTTATATGCTTAGGCAAGCATAAAGAGGAAAATTTATTAGTGAAATGAAAGGGAGAGTTAAGAAAGGGGGAGAATCAAAATGTTTGGGGGAGGTTAAGATTTAAGGTTGAACTTTTAACCTCATAATTTAGATTTTAAAACTTTCTAAAGGTTTAGGTACTCTAAAAATATTATTGGTGCAATTGTCAAAGGGGAGGTTCATTTTCAAGGCATGAAAAATTATTTATTTATCAAAGGGTGAGAAAGAAGGATAGATGTATTTCAACTATATAATGATTGAAAGAAAGAGAATAAAAGAATTCTGATGGTGATGAATGAAGAATGAGGTTAAAGTATGTAAAATCTTTTTGATGTAAGCCAAAAGAAGATATTGAAGAGTTTAAGTTACGAAACTTTTATCGTACTTTAGTATAAGAAATGAAAAGTTAGGTTAATGGGCTAACCTAACTTAAACATATTATCAAACATTAAAAAGAAAGAGATTGTTAGTGCAATCAACCTCGTATTGGCCAAGCTCGAATTGAGTTCAAGTTGAGTTTTGATATTTGAACAATATGTGATTAAGTGATATTTCTCAAGAGGGAGATTATTAGTCAAGAGTTACCAAACTCAATTTGATCATAGATGAAGATTAATGGAGAGGAAAATTTTTGGTGCAATTGATCTTGGGTCAAGATGACCATGATTGATATAGGTTTCGATGGAAAATGATTGAGTGAAAAGTCAAATAGGTCAAAATTTATCAGATACTTAATAAGTAGAAAAGTTCAAATGGGTCATAGAAGGTCAAACACTTGGGAATCGAACGTCCAATAAGACATTAACTGTAAAGGAGTCGGTGACAGCGCTAGAGGGGGGTGAATAGCTTCTTTCACGATTTCATTGATCGTGATCATGTTGTGCTTATCTACAAAAGTGTTATACACAGTGGAATACAATACGAATGGAAATAAAGACAAAACACAACCACAAGACAAGATTTTACGTAGTTCAGAACTAGGATTCCTACTATATGGTCGAGCTTTAATATCTACTCCATTAAACCTTCTCTTCTTCTTGGAATACAATCCGAAAGTGAAGAAACCTCTTACAATATGAATTACAATAGTAATACAACCAAATACAACAAATACAAAAGCAATTACAAAGGAAATGTAAAGAATATTTTACAAGAGTATGCTTTTGATCGCTTGCTTGTTTGGTTGCTTTGAACACCTTGGAAGGTTTGGAATGCAGCAGCAAAACCCCTCCTAAATGCTCATGAACCAGCAGCTCCAAATTGTTGGAACTTCGATGAGCAGTAGAAGAAAGGGTAAATGGCGCATTTTCGTTCCTCGATGGAATTTGATCGTGCTTGCGTGCTTGTCTACAATACTCATTAATATACATAGCGAAAAAAATAATAAAGCATAAATGAAATACACAAACACACAATACACAAGATATATGTGGTTTGAAACCTTAGGGTTCCTACTCCATGGGGCGAGCTCAATGAGCTCTAGTGATGTATAAACCACTAATAAATCTCCTTATCGACAACAAGTTGGAGGTGGATGTTAGTGAAAGCCCTAGAGCCAATCATGTGATGATTGTTGTATGGACTTTATTGTTTCATATTCCTATTTGAAAAGGCATGGTTATTATATTTACTTGTATTGGTGCCAAATAAACTAAATATAATAACGTCCTTGAGTAAAAGGTTCTTATCTATATCAATCGATTGGTTGAATCGATAATGAGATGATATAGAGAACACTACTCTTAATCATTCCTAGTCAAGTATTTGTTGGATCGAGAAGCGTCGCTAGAGGGGGGGGGGTGAATAGCGATCGTAAATCTTTCGTCGAATTCGTTCGTTGAGACACAAGTAAATAAGTAAGCACAGCGGAAAATAAAATGACACATTTATTTTACTTGGTTCACAACCCAGCGGTTGCTACTCCAAGGCCCTATCGGTCCTAGACCGCGTACGGAGGGCAAAGCACTATAACGTCTCCTCCTCATTGGAGGTAGGAGACAACGATCACAAAATTCGGGAATACGAGGATGAGGCAACAAGCCTACCTCACCTCGTTACGAATAAAAGCAATGAATACAATATTAAAATAAATTACTAGATGTTGCTGCCGACGAAGAAGATCTGAGGTTGTGCCGCTAAGTATGACTGTTGGAGCATCAAGCGCCAGGAGCACTTGATGAATAATCTTGATGTGATTTGGAGATGGAATCCTCCCCTCCTTTTATAGATTTTGGCCTCTGAATTTGTGTCCTCTTTTTTCGGAACGGATCACGAAGTTGTCCAAAATTTTATCACGAAGTGGCCACGTCAAACGTTATCTGTTTTGACCTAGCGCAAAGGCTGATTCGTCGCCATCACCGATCGATGCCTCTCATCGATCGATCGATGACAATGATCGATGCCTCTCATCACCAATCGATAATGATCGATCGCCTAATGTCCAGAATCGACCGGCCACTTCCCTGCAGTAAGACGTTAGCTCAAAAAATGATAAATGTGATGGTTTCCAACTGTCTGATCTCGACCTAAACCTTCCACAGGAAGTCTTAGTCGGATCATCGCCTAAAGTCATCCCCGTAAAGAGGACACGACCTTACCATCTCTCACACACACGAGCTTACCTCGATACTTAATTTGTAGCTCTCGCTTCCGGCCTTCCACTTGATTCCTTCGGCTCCCTCCGAAGTCACTCGAGTGTCGCCCGACTACCGCGGCTTCCTCCGGGTGTCGCTAGCCTTCAGCTCTAGCTTTAGTACTTTTTTGCACACTCGATTTAGCTCGTGAGATAACGATGTAAACTTAACTTTGTGTCTTTGCCATAATCAAAACACAGGTTCGATTATCTGGTGCCCCTGCACCAACAGTATTAACATTCAGGGACAATGTTAATGCGTAGAGACTAGCATGTAGGTCAACTCGATGACTTGATCTCACAAGTCATGGATATGAGATATCAAGTTGACATATGGGTATGCATTAGAGAATGTATACTGAATGACCCACCATGAGAAAGTATCATGGATCATTATATGAGTGTCATATACTTTCTCATGTGACTATTAGTATGACTATTAGTCCTTGGACATGAAGTCACCATGGTTCCCTACATAAGGAGTTGCATACTTTGGCTTCGTCAAACGTCACCCGTAAATGGGTGGACTATAATGGCGATTACTGGGTATGTAACAAATTATGCGGAGGGATGTGAGTGATGTAGATGGGATCTATCCCTCCTATATGACGGGAGTGACATCATTATTCTTGATAGAGTGAGACCACGAAGTGCATGGCCATGCCCAAATGAGTCAATATGAGATATTGAGCTCATTTGATTAGAGTGAGTCTACTTGGATTCAAGATATAGATTGTACCGATGATGACATGGTCTATGCCTCAATTGGTCAATCTAGATGTCAAGGATAGAGAGACATTGTTACATATTGTGAGAGTCACAATTAGTAGTCACAAAGGTGATGTTGGAGCTCAACATTCTTGTAACTTGGGTAGCAATGATGTGTTGCTAGATACCGCTCATTGCTTATGTTCCTAAATCGGTTTAGGGACATTGCCAACGTTACAAGAACCTATAGGGTCACACACAAAGGGCAATTAGATGGAGATTAGGTTCATATGATGAACCATGAGGATTAGGTTCATAGGATGAACAAAATTGAATTAAGAGTAATCCAAATTAGACTAATTCAGTTAGACTAAATTTGATTCAAGTGTTGAATGAGTCTAATTTAGATTTGATTCATTGAGTCAATTTAAATTAATGAATAGAGATTCATTAAATCAAATTAACTTGAATCAAGTGGTTAGATTTGATCAACCATGGGAGATAAGAGGTCATGTTTGACTTGACTTGAGAGGAAAGATGAATGGTCAATTTTGACTTGACCAATTGCCATGTCATGGTGACATGGCATGGGGCCTGGAATGATGGTGTTCCACATCATCATTGACTTATCATGTGGTGTCACCTCATGAGGGAGACCAAGAGCCATTGTCTCTTGGAGTTACATGCATGCATGTAACCCCCACCAAAATGAAGTGGCTAGCCAATATTTTCATTGTGGGAAGTTATTGGAAGTAACTTCACCATCTTCTTCTTCCTTGGATCATCTTCCTCTCAAGCTCTCTCCCTAATCCAATCTTGGCCGAAACTTCCAAGGGGTGCTAGCACACTCTAGGTTGTTTTTCTCCACCATTTGTCCGTGTGGATACTAATAGAGGAGTGTACACTTGACACTCTTGAGTTCCGACAAAGCATTTGGACGAGCGGGATAAGCGAAGGGCGTCGCTGCGAGGGTAATGCTCTCATCTTGTAGATCTAAGGTAGATCTAGGCTAATTAAACACATACATGTTTTATTTTTATATATCTTTGCACGGATCCGTGGTTGGGCTTCCGAGGTTTCCGCAACGCAAAAAACGGTTTTTGCACCTCGGAAAGCCCAACAGTGGAGAAACCTCGTACAAGTATTTACAACAATAAACAGGAAATATAAGCAAATATAAGTAAAGACAACTTTACAAATGTGCTTTGAATGCTTGCTTGGTTGATAGCATGAGCCGCAATTGAAGATCCTGATTTGCACCAACAAATCGCCTCAAATCGCCCAAGAAATCACTATGGAAATCCTCCCGATCGAGCTTCTTTTATCCCTCTATGCGACCTGGATTTTTACCTTGCAGTCGACTGCCAAAACATCCTAGTCGACTACCAATAGTGTCGTTGTCTAAGAATGGACTTAATCTACGTCGGCATTCTAACAAATGGATACACTGGCAATTGACTGTCAATACCATCAGTCGACTGCTGAAGCCCATAGCCGACTGCTCAGTCGGCTACCAAGTATTTTGTGCCTCGTAACCAAAACCAGTAATAGTCGACTGCCCTTCATCGAAGTCGACTGCTCAAGGCCAGTCGACTTCCATAATATGGAAGTAGACTGCCCAGGCCACTCAACCGCAGTAGATCGGCAGTCGACTCCCATCATTCGACTGGTCATAATCCCAGTCAACTACCTAGAGTCAACTTGGTTGCCAAGTGTTAAACACTTGATCAGTCGACTAGTTTATAACCCCAGTCAACTGCTACACCTCAACCATGAGATTTACCCTAAGTATGATGTCCTCATACTTGCTAGACCACCCTTAGCCTAGACCTAAGCCTTCTAGACACCTCCATCAGCCTTACACCTATCGGATCCCTCCAAGTCATCCATGACTTGTTCATCCATATGATAGCCTTCAGGTGCTTCCATCAGCTATTATCATACTAAGCTAGTCTACACTGCCAAGGCATATTTGGGCTTACGCTGCCAAGACACACACTTGGACTTTATGCTGCCAACCATTAGCCTTATGCTGTCAAGACTCCACCCTTGGACTTTACCCCGCCAATATCAACCCTTGGACTTCCCAATTGACAAGTACTCATGACTTGGACTTTCACCGCCAAGAATACACACTTGGACTTACGTGGCCAAGATTACACCCTTGGAAATTCCTTGCCAACCCATGTTGGACTTTCCATGCCAAGTACCCAAGACTTGGACTTTACCATTGCTAAGACCCATGCTTGGACTTACCATGCCAAGTACTCATGACTTGGACTTTCCCATGACAATCACATTGTCATACATTTTGTCGAATATCAAAATACCGCTCGAGTTAAACTCGAGTCTGGTCAATCGTGACCTGGATCGATTGCACCAATAATCTCCCCCTTTTTGATGTTTGACAAAAACCAAACACCTTTGAGTTAGAACACTAACTCAAATCTCCCAATTGGGCAATTCTCAAATTCTCACATCAATTCTCCCCCTTTTTGACATACATGAAAAAAGTTCTCTCCCCAAGGGTGTCAATGTCTCATATCCAATGAGATCTTACAATCTCCCCCTTGGTCCAAACACATATAGTGTGTCTTCACTCTTCCTAGCGATAAGTCTCATACCACTAAAGAGAGGCAATCCTTCAATTTCTCCAAATTTATCCCCTTATGAGGAGGAACACATCCATCATCCCATGATGGATAACCTCCCTCTAAAGGCTTGCTCTCCCTTGACCATTGCACCAATAATGTCATTGGAGAGTTCCTAAGCCTATAAGAACACTAACCAATCGAAATTAAGGGTAAAGATTCAACATTGAACTTTCACCTCCCTTAAAATTCGATACACACCCTAAAGAATTCTCCTAATCCATATCCAATGGATTTTCATCCTTCCCATGCTTTCCAAAGCATATCCTAGGGTTAGGAGTAGTTAGGATAGCCTAACATAGCTGAAACATGGACTAAACATCCTTGTTTTCTCGAAATCAGTATTGGCAGCCAACTTTGTCAGTCAACAGTCAACTGCCCTTAATGCCAATCGACTGCCATCCATAGCAGTCGATTGATTTCTGCAAGTGGAGAAATCAAGTTCAGAAAATGAAATTCAAAAATTCATATGTAATTATACATAAATAAAAAATCACAAAAATTCATATGTATAATACTTACATCAATAATTATGGGTGAAAAAGATTTAGAAAATAAAATACCCATCAAATAGTGAGATTGATACAAAGTTCAAAAACAAAAAATTTCATTGTTTTGAGCCTACTGTGTATCAACTTCTTCAATGGTAACTTCTATCAAAAGATAGACTACACCAAGGGTTTTTAAAATGATTTTGAACCAATTTTAAAATCTTATATTGAACCATGGTTTATGGGCTTAATGCACATGACTTGTACATAAGCTTTCCTCATAATTCATCCATGGTATAAGATGAGTTTGAGTTTATCTAGATGCAAGAACTATGCACCTTGAACTTAACTCATTTCCTAGCATCTTACATGTGTCTAGGGTGTATGAAAACACACACATGTCAATGTGATGTGAGATGTGGGTTTTGTTCATCCTAAACTAAGGTCTCATGCATTTTCTAAGGTAACACTATTTGATTCTTTTATACATGGGACTTCAAATCATTCCATAGTCCTTAAATCAATTTTATTAATGCATGAATGATGATTATGGCATAAGTGATAGCATAAATAAGCATGTGCCAAAAATCATGATGTCATGGCATTAAATATAAACCTAAATATACATGACATAAAAAACTTAAACCTAAGCATTATCATGACATATTATATGATTTAAAAGAGATATGATGTCATATTATGCTATATGGCAAACAACTCACGGAAAACAAAATATAAAGGTATAATAATATATAAGTTTTAGTATTAATCATCATTTTGTTATAGTTATACCCAATTTGCCATAACACTAACTTTCTCCCAAATGTGCCAAAACCCAAAAATGACACACAAGACCTCTAAACCTAATTTGTGCCAATTTGATCAATTTTTCAAGCATCCATTATTATATTGGCACATCCTAAAATATTTTAGGATAAAATCTCAACCTCCATTTCCAAGGTATCACATAACCTTGAAAATGTCCTAAAGTGTCAACTTTGCTATGGTTGGGTTAACTATTCTTTATGTCGGCCCAGTCACGATTGACCGTACTTTTGATGTTGGTGTTTTGATGTTTGATAATGAGTTGACCATTGTTTGACAATGTGTTGAATATATGGTTGACATGGGGTTGACCATATGATGGAGAAGTCAAAGTGGGACACTTGGCATGGAAAGTCCAAGCATGGGTCTTGGCGATGGTAAAGTCCAAGTCTTGAGTGCTTGGCATGGAAAGTCCAAGCATGGGTCTTGGCAAGAAAAAGTCCAAGCTTTGTTAGGAATCGTTGGAACGGCTAGAGGGGGTGAATAGCGTTGACCGTACATCGATTGAATTCTTTCGCTTGTTTCACTTTCAATAGCGGAATATAGATAATGAAAGCAATAACGAAATATACAACACGCTAACACAACGATATAACGTGGTTCGGAACCGCACGGTTCCTACTCCACGGATCGAGCTCTAAAGAGCTCTAGTGATGCACACGCACTCACTAATCACAAATACTCCTTCTCGACACAAGTCGGAGGTGGAGAAACCCCTTACAAGTAATCTTACAACAATAAGATACTAATACAAGCAATTACAATAATGAAATACAATGCAAGTAAAGAAAACTACTTTACAATTGCCTTTGGATTGCTTGATTGCTTGGTTGCTTGATATCAACTTGGAGACCCTGATTTGCAACAGCAAATCGCCCCAAATCGCCTCAAAGAAACCTTTTGTTTTTCCTCCATCACGAGCTCCATATATAGCTTCAACCTGTGCTGGAAAAAGTCGATCAGTCGACTGATCGGGACCATCAGTCGACTGATGCCACTGTTGTCGTGAGACAACGGCTAGATCCACGCTGGATAAGTCCAACGGAACCTTCATCAGTCGACTGATTGTGACCATCAGTCGACTGATGGAGTCCTCACTCGACCAGTCGAGTCTCGACTCCATTCTGTGGCCGATTTCTTGAGCACCAGTCGACTGATCACACGATCACGATCGCTGAGCCATCACCGATCGCCTTGCCCACCTCTGGGATCAGCTAGGCCATAACCCGCAGTCAAACCCTAGTTGACTCGGTCCAGTCGACTGCCACATGACACCAGTCGACTGGTACACCTCAAACATGATGTTTTAACCCAAGTATGGTTCCCCCATACTTGCTAGACCACCCTTAGCCTAGACCTAAGCCTTCTAGCCACCTCCATCAGCCTCACGCCTCTCGGATCCCTCCAAGTCATCCATGACTTGTTCATCCATCGCGCTAGCCTTCAGGTGCTTCCATCGGCTATGTCATGCTAACGATGTCTACACCGCCAAGGCACATTGGACTTACGCCGCCAAGACTCCGCTTGGACTTTACGCCGCCAACCATTGGTCTTATGCTGCCAAGACTCCCGCTTGGACTTTATGCAGCCAATATCAAACCCCTTGGACTTCAAATGCCAACCCATGTTGGACTTTCCATGCCAAGACCATGCTTGGACTTTCCATGCCAAGACCATGCTTGGACTTTTCATGTCAAGACCATGCTTGGACTTTCCTTGCCAACCCATGTTGGACTTTACATTGCCAAGACCCATGCTTGGACTTTTCCCAATGCCAAGTGTCCCACTTGGACTTTCCATGCCAAGTACTCAAGACTTGGACTTTACCAAATGATAATTACATTGTCATATGTTTTTGTCGAAACATCAAAACATCACTCGAGTCAAAACTCGAGTCCTGGTCAATCGTGACCTGGGCCTATTGCACCAACAATCTCCCCCTTTTTGATGTTTGACAAAAAGCAAACAAATTATTGAGTTAGAACACTAACTCAAATCCCTTACCAATTATCCCAAATTGGTAAATACTCTCCAAATGTTCTCCCCCAAACATTCTCCCCCTTTTTGACTAACATCAAAAAGGTTTTCTCTCCAAGGAGGTCAATGTCTCATGTCCCAATGAGATCTTACAATCTCCCCCTTGGTCCAAAAATACTTAGGATGCCTACCATCTTTCTAGTGATAAGTCCAATATCACTCAAGAGAGACAATCCCATTTACTCTCCCAATTTCCAAATTAGGTCTCTCAAAAGTCCCATCAATTTCCCAATTGATGTCATATTCTCCCAATAACTTCTCCTTTTCAAGGAGAAAAACACATCCATCATCCCAAGATGGATACCTCCCCCTAAAGGCTTGCTCCCCCTTGACCATTGCACCAACAACGTCCTTGGGAAGCCCCTAAGCCAATAGGAACTTTAAACCATCAAAATTAAGGTTAGAAATTCAACATTGAACTTTCCAACACCTTAACATTGATACAAACCCTAAACACTTCTCCTAATCCATATCCAATGGATTTTCACCTTTTATAATGCTTCCCAAAGTATATCCTAGGGTTAGGAGTGATTAGGGACCATAACCGTAGCTGAAATCGGGTTAAACAACCTTGTTTACCCCGAAATCAGGCTACCAGTCGAGTGATTCAGAAATCAGTCGACTGATAACTGAAATTTCTGAATTTCAATTATCAGATTTGAATTTCAGAAAATCATAAATAATTATACGTATATCGAAAAATCATGAAATTTGATATGTATAATACCTATGACACATACAATGGGTGAAAAATATTTTAAAATTATTTTACCCATAAAATAGTGAATTTGATACAAAACTCAAAACCATTGAAATTTTCAATGTTTTGGCCCTATTTTGTATCAACTTCATCAATGGTGATTGCTATCAAAAGATAGACTTCACCAAGGTTTTTCAAAATGATTTTAAAATGTTTTCAAAACCTTATTTTGGATCATATTCCTTGGGCTCTATGCACATGACTTGTACACAAGCTTTCCCAATGATCCACAAATAAAATTGGATGAGTTTTAGTTCATCTAGATGCAAAAACTATGCACCTTGAACTTAACTCATATCCTAGCATCTCACATGTATCTAGGGTGTATAAATACACATACATGTCAATTGGATGTGAGATGTGGGTTTTGGTTCATTTAATCTAGGGTTTCATGCATTTTTCTAAGGCAACCCTACTTGATTCCTTTATAAATGGGACTCCAAGTCATGCCATTGTCCTTAAATCAATTTCAATCAAATTATCTTAAATGCATGAGTGATTATGGCATTAGAGATGATATAGATAAACACATGCTCATAATCATGATGTCATGGCATAATATGAAATCTAAAAACACATGACATTTAATCCTTAATCCTAAACATGTACATGACATATAGAATGATTAAAAAGAAATATGATGTCATGGCATATGGCAATCAAGGCATGGCAAATAAAATATATAGGTATGGTAATACCTAAATTTTAATATTAATTGCCATTTGATATAATTAAGTATATTTTGCCATATTGACCTAAATTTTCCCAAATGTGCCAAAAACCCAAAATGGCACACTACGAGCTCTAAACCTAAATTGTGCCAATTTGACCATTTTATCAAGCTTCTCAAATAATATTGGCACACCCTAAAATCTTTTAGGATGATAATTCAAATCTATTTCCAAGGTATCCATAACCTTGAAAATAACCTAAAGTGTCACCTTTGCCATGGTTGAGTTAACTACCCATCCATTTAAGGTTGGCACACCCTAACCCATCTAGCGTGAATCAATCACGCTCTTAGGAACCCAAAACCGATTTGAGCTCCTAGGGTTAATTAGGTATTCCTTAGGGATAACCTCCCTAGATACCTTCCTAATGACCCTCCTAGGCTTATTAGCCTTGGTCATTTGGGTCTTACCTAGGTTGACTCTAGGGGTAACTCCCCTTGCAACCTTCTTAGTGGCCACCCTAGGTTTCCTAGAAACCTTAGCCACTAGGCACAACCCTTGGTCAACTCTAGGGATGACTTCCCTATTGACCTTAGTCTTCCTAGACCTAGGTTGTGTTCCATAATCAAATGGAACACTATGGTAAGCCACCTTAGGCTTAGGTTTGTGACCCAAACCTTGCTTGCCCTTGGTTGACTTTTGACTCTTAGGTCCTAGGTGTTGACTTTGACTTTTAGACCTAGAAGTTTGACTAATTGACCCTTGCATTTGATTTTGCATAACCTTAAGGGTGTTTTCAGTTTTCAAGCCTTGATCTCAAGGCTTGATTTTCCTTTTCTAATATCTCAATTTTTGATTTTTCATTTTCTCTTGAGATATTTTTATTTCTAGGCATATGTCTAGATTTCTTAGCATTAAAGCCTAGATGTTCTCCTATTTTCTTAATGCTTTCCTTAGGTAATATATTTTTAGGGACATTAGTCCAAAATTTCTTCTTATTTCCTAAGTGAACACTCTTAGCTCCTAGGCAAATATATCTATTATTTCTAGCATGCTTTTCATGCACAATAGCAAGACTATTAAAATTATTCCTAGCATGCTTTTGCCTATTAACTAAAAAGGATGCATTATTAAAATATACCTTAGGGTTAGCTTTGGAAGCTCCCCCTACATTTGTGGCTCCCTCTTGGGTCTTCTTCTTCCCCCTAGGACATTGATTCCTATAATGTCCTTTTGCATTGCATTTGAAGCATATGATGTGCTTCTTGCTCTTGATATTTTGGGAACCGGTGTCCATTGACTTTTGTTGACTCTTAGGCGCCGGAGGAGCTTTCTTGACTTTCTTTGGGCACTTACCTTATAATGCCCAAATTTCCTACACTCAAAACACATAATGTTATTTTTATTTTGAATTGAGGTGTTTGAGTTACCGATGGTGGTGGAGACCGAATTGACTTTGGGCTTCTTCATCTTGACCGGATGTCGCTTCTTCTTCTCGATGTTCCGGTATGAAGGTTCTCTCCTCCCCTCAATCCTTGAGGTGGATGCTTCTTCCACTTCCTCCACCTCCTCCGACCCAAAGTTGACTCCTCACTTTCTTGTGAGGATGATGATGATTCTTCTTGGTCTCCTCCTCTTCCAAGTCATCTTGGATTCGGGATTGTCGTGGAACTTGATCAACTTGTTCCACAACTCCTTGGCATCCCTATAGCTTCCTAATCTGGACAAAATATCGTTAGGTATCAAATCAATCAACATTTTTGTTACCTTAACGGTTGTCTTGAATTTTTCCCGTTGCTCCTCGGTCCATCTCTTCATCTTGAGGATTTCGCCGTTTTCTCCTCTCGGAGCATCAAAACCTATAGTCACGGCAAACCAATTTTCTATATTCGTCATTAGAAAATATTCCATCCTACCTTTCCAATACGCAAAATGTTCACGGTTGAAGGAAGGTGGGATGTTGACGTCGTCACCCAATCTTTCCTCAAATTCCATATTCTTCCCTCTAGCTTCTTGACTCCGGGTTGTTAATCCGTAGAAGAGCCCCGGGCTCTGATACCACTTGTTAGGAATCGTTGGAACGGCTAGAGGGGGCGTGAATAGCGTTGACCGTACGTCGATTGAATTCTTTCGCGTTTGTTTCTACAATTTCGTTAGCGCAGCGGAATATAGATAATGAAAGAAATAATGAAATATACAACACACTAACACAACGATATAACGTGGTTCGGAACCGCACGGTTCCTACTCCACGGATCGAGCTCTAGTGATGCACACGCACTCACTAATCACAAATACTCCTTCTCGACACAAGTCGGAGGTGGAGAAACCCCTTACAAGTAATCTTACAACAATAAGATACTAATACAAGCAATTACAATAATGAAATACAATGCAAGTAAAGAAAACTACTTTACAATTGCCTTTGGATTGCTTGATTGCTTGGTTGCTTGATATCAACTTGGAGACCCTGATTTGCAACAGCAAATCGCCCCAAATTGTCTCAAAGAAACCTTTTTTTTTCCTCCATCACGAGCTCCATATATAGCTTCAACCTGTGCTGGAAAAAGTCGATCAGTCGATTGATCGGGACCATCAGTCGACTGATGCCACTGTTGTCGTGAGACAACGGCTAGATCCACGCTGGATAAGTCCAACGGAACCTTCATCAGTCGACTGATTGTGACCATCAGTCGACTGATGGAGTCCTCACTCGACCAGTCGAGTCTCGACTCCATTCTGGCGATTTTCGAGCACCACCGATCGATCACAAGATCGCCGATCGCTGAGCCATCACCGACCGCCCACCGCAAATGATCGCTAGGCCATAACCACAAACCCTAGTTGACTCGGTTCTCCCGATCGCCACATGGCACCGCACACCTCAAACATGAGGTTTTAACCCAAATATGGTTCCCCCATACTTGCTAGACCACCCTTAGCCTAGACCTAAGCCTTCTAGCCACCTCCATCAGCCTCACGTCTCTCGGATCCCTCCAAGTCATCCATGACTTGTTCATCCATCGCGCTAGCCTTCAGGTGCTTCCATCGGCTATGTCATGCTAACGGTGTCTACACCGCCAAGGCACATTGGACTTACGCTGCCAAGACTCCGCTTGGACTTTACGCCGCCAACCATTGGTCTTATGCTGCCAAGACTCCCGCTTGGACTTTATGCAACCAATATCAAAACCCTTGGACTTCAAATGCCAACCCATGTTGGACTTTCCATGCCAAGACCATGCTTGGACTTTCCATGCCAAGACCATGCTTGGACTTTTCATGCCAAGACCATGCTTGGACTTTCCTTGCCAACCCATGTTAGACTTTACATTGCCAAGACCCATGCTTGGACTTTCCTTGCCAACCCATGTTGGACTTTACATTGCCAAGACCCATGCTTGGACTTTTCCCAATGCCAAGTGTCCCACTTGGACTTTCCATGCCAAGTACTCAAGACTTGGACTTTACCAAATGACAATTACATTGTCATATGTTTTTGTCGAAACATCAAAACATCACTCGAGTCAAAACTCGAGTCCTGGTCAATCGTGACCTGGGCCGATTGCACCAACAAGCTTGAGTCTTGGCAATTGGAAAGTCCAACATGGGTTGGCATGGAAACTCCAAGCATAGGTCTTGGCAAGGGTAAGTCCAAGCTTGAGTCTTGGCAAATAGAAAGTCCAACATGGGTTGGCATGGAAAGTCCAAACATGGGTCTTGGCAAGGGAAAGTCCAACCTTGAGGCTTGGCAAATGGAAAGTCCAACATGGGTTGGAAAGGGAAGTCCAAGGTTTGATATTGGCAATGTAAAGTCCAAGGGAGGAGTCTTGGCAGCATAAGTCCAATGGTTGGCGGCATAAAGTCCAAGCGTGTGTCTTAGTAGCGTAAGTCCAAATGTGCCTGTTGGGGAATTAATCGTCGCTAGAAGGTGGTGAATAGCGTTTCGACGTTGCATGATTGAATTCGTTCACGTGGTTGCCTATGATCGTTAGTATGTAGCGGAATATAGAAATAATACAAACAAATACACAATCACAAGAACAAAATAATATAACATGGTTTGGAACCTCAAGGTTCCTACTCCACGGATTGAGCTCAACGCGCTCAAGTGATGACAACACCACTAATAAAACTCCTTGACAACACGTCGGAGGCGGAGAAACCTTATACAAAGATTACAATAGTAATATAACAAAAATATAAGTAAATACAAAAGAATGCAAGTAAAGAAAACTTTACAAAGAGATTTTAAATATTTTCTTGTTTGGTTGCTTAAGCTGCACTTGGAGACCCTAAATTGCACTAGCAAATCACCCCAAAGTGCCCTAAGAAAACCATGGAAAAAACCTTCTCCACAAGTTTCTTTTATAACTTGTATTCGAGCTGGATTTCACCTAGCAGTCGACTGATCATGACCATCAGTCGACTGCTCCTGTAGTCGTTGTCTCACAATGGCCCGAGCCACGTTGGATAAATTCCAATGGATATACCATCAGTCGACTGATCATGCCCATATGTCGATTGAATGAGCCATCACTCGACTGTCAAACCCTAACAGCCAACTCTGGAACCCTCTGTGTCCACTGTTGGATCAAAGCAGATCGCTAGAGGGGGGGTGAATAGCGATAAACCTTTTTTATTAATTCGTTCGTTAAAACTCGAGTAGACAGTTAATTGCAGCGGAAAGATAAACTATAAATAAATGAGACAAATGTTTTTTTACTTGGTTCGTAGCCTTCGGCTACTACTCCAAGACCCTAGTGATCCTTGATCACGCACGGAGGGCAATTCACTAAAAACACTCCTCCTCGTTGGAGGTAGGAGTTTGACGATTACAAAAAAAAACTTCGAAAGAAAAGATAGAGAGACAAACCCTCTCTTATATTAATGTAAAGTGCAACGATAGAAAACCTCGATTAATAAAAGGAATTGCAATATTTAAAGAGACGACAAAATAAGAATATCAACAACTAAAAGAGTAGAAAGTAAACTAGGGTTGTTGACAGCACTTCGTCGTAGAGTCGTCGGAAAATCGCAGAGTTGTGGAGGTTTGTGAGCACTTAGAGATGATGAAAAACCCTAGGAGAAGCCCTCCTTTTATAGCCTTTAAGCCCCTCATAGAATAGGTCTTCAACCAATAAGAATTGGGCACAAAACTCCTTGAAAAATGGTGATAAAGCTTGACTCCTCGAGGCTGATTTTTGACCATCTGCTGAATCAAGGCTGAACTGGCATTTTTGACTACAATAAAGAGTTAGCTCAAAATATAAGTGAATTCGACGGCCACTTGCCGTCCGATCTCAACATAGACCTTCCATGGGAAGTCTTGGGTCGGATCGTCGCCTAAGGACGTCCCCGTACAAAGGACATGACCTCACTTCACTTTACTCACTCGAGCTTACCTCGATACTTACTATGTCGCTTTTGCTTCCGGCCTTCCACTTGATTCCTTCAGCTCCCTCCGAAGTCACTCGAGTGTCGCCCGACCACCGCGGCTTCCTCCAGGTGTCGCTAGCCTTCAGCTCCAGCTATAGCAATTTTCTGCACACTCGATTCAGCTCGTGAGATAACGACATGAGCTTAACTTTGTATCATTTTCTATAATCAAAACTCAGGTTCGACTTAGGTGCCTACTGCACCAACAATCTCCCCCTTTTTGATTTATGGCAAACCCACATACAAAGTTAAGAAAAATAAATTAAGTGCATTAAGCAAAATGAGCAAGAGATATGCATGAATGAGCAGGAGTATAAAAAAGCATGAATGAGCAGGAGTATATAAAAACTTTTTTTCAAGTGCTGCCCATTGAGGAATCCTCCCCCTTGACCGAGGGTGAGTACTTGAGAAAAAGTTTTAACTCTCCCCCTTGATGTTTGCTACTAAACAAAAGAATTAAGTAACCGCAATTACTTAATATTGGCCATAGTGTTTAAAATAAGTTTTAAGTTAAGAAATCAAAAAACTGATTTCTTAACCTTGGCCTTTACTTCCGTTTTGTTAACAAGTTAACTTAAAGTTAAGGAAACCTTTCCGTTTTGTTAACATGAACAAGTTAACTAAGCCTTGGCCATAAAAAAAAATTATCCCTTAACTTTGGCTTTTTTCTCCCCCTTTTGCCATATATCGAAAAGAGTGAGGGTGTTGGTGAAATAAAAAATAAGTATTAATTTGAAAATGTTCCACATTATTTTGAAAATAATATACTGAAAATAAGTTCATCTATAAAATGTTCGACTCATATTTGTCTTGATTGATATGAAAGATCAACCAGTCCTAGTTAGAGTCGGTTAGTATGTATGATTATACTCTGTGGTTCATAGTGATGCACTAGCTCTACATCTGAAACCAGGAGTAAGGTCCTAACATCTCACGCCCATCTACGTGGCTAAGCACACAAACACATTAGTCGTATGTGTTGTGAGATGTACTGGCTCCTTAAATCTATAGGTGCATGATATCTAAGGTATGTCCTATGCTAGTTCCATAAAAATGAAAATTAAGAAATAGTAGTAAGAAAATATAATTTGCAAGTTCCTATTCTACTACGCACATGCCCAATTTTCGTCTTAATAGACTAAATTCGGCTTCAGGTAGGGGTTTAGTAAATAGGTCTGCTAAGTTAGACTTCGATTCGACGTATTCGAGTTGTATGGCTCCGTTGGCCACATGTTCTCGAATGAAATGGTGTTTGACCTCTATATGTTTGGTCCTAGAGTGACATATCGAATTCTTAGTAAGATTAATTGAACTAATGTTATCTACGTGGAGTTTCGTGTTCGTAAAGTCTAAATTAAAGTCGCGGAGAGTGTTCTTCATCCAAAGAAGCTGAGTGACACACTCACCCATCGCGATGTATTCGGCTTCGGTGGTAGATAAGGCAACACAGTGTTGCTTCCTACTACACCAACTCACTAGACTCGAGCCGAGAAGTTGACAACAACCACTCGTACTCTTTCTATCGAGCTTACTACCAGCATAGTCCGAATCGGAGTAGCCGATTAGTTCAAACTCGGTAGATCTAGGGTACCAAATATCGACAGTAAGTGTACCCTTTAGATATCTAAGGATACACTTGACTAGAGTTAGGTGAGACTCCTTGGCACAGGTTTGGAACCTTGCGCACATACTTACTGCAAATAGGATATCGTGCTTGCGCTAAGTAAAGGAGACTCCCTATTATGCTCCTATAGTATTTTAAATTAATTGAGTTTCTGATTAAATCTTCTTCTATATTCACATTAGTTGCCATTGGGGTATTAATAATTTTAGCGTCTTGCATTCCAAAGCATTTAGATATCTAAGGATACGCTTGACTAGATGTAGGTATATTCCATCTTTAGTTTGTTTAATTTGTAGACCTAAGAAGAAACTTAACTTGCCTACTAAATTCATTTCAAATTCACTTTCCATAAGTGAAATGAACTCATTTAGTAGGATTGAGTTGGTGGTTCCGAAAATAATATCATCTACGTAGATTTGGGCTATGAATATGTCTTTACCTAAGGTTTTTACGAAAAGGGTTGGGTCAACTACACCTTGGTTAAAATCTTTGGACTTAAGATAAATCGAAAGTCTCTCGTACCAAGCTCGAGGAGCTTGTTTAAGTTCATAAAAAGCTTTCTTTAACCTAAGGACATTATCGGGTTTGTCTAAACTTTTGAAACCGGGGGGTTGACTAACATAAACTTCTTCTTTAATGTATCCATTTAAGAATGCAGATTTCACATCCATTTGAAACAACTTAAATCCTCGATGTGCGTATGCTAATAGCATTCGAATGGACTCTAATCTAGCTACTGGGGCATAGGTCTCGTCGTAATCTAAACCTTCGACTTGACTAAACCCTTTAGCGACTAGTCTAGCTTTATTTCTAACTACTTCACCTTTATCATCAAGTTTATTTCTAAACACCCACCTTGTTCCAATGATTGTTTTATCTTTAGGTGGTGGTACTAATTCCCATACTTTGTTCCTAGTGAATTGAGCCAACTCTTCTTGCATTGCAATAATCCAATCGGGATCAAGAAGAGCTTGGTCAATAGTTTTGGGTTCAATTTTAGAAATCAAAGATATTTGACTAAGGTTTCTATATGAGGCTCTAGTTCGAACTCCTAGACTTGGATCACCTATCACTTGGTCGATAGGATGATTCGTTTGAGTCCTAGTTAGATTTGGGTTTGAGTCTACAACTTGATCCATAGGATGACTCATTTGAGTTCTAGTTTGGTTGGAGTCATCTATCACTTGGTTGATAGAGTGACTTGGTTGACTTAGGTTAGGATTAACACTAGACCTGATCTCCGGATCAGAGTTAGGTCTAGTATGAGTCGGCTTGCTAATTGGGGTTGCCGGGGGTTTGGTAGGTTCGTGTCCTTCATCAAATACTACATTGATAGTCTCCTCGACTCTAAGGGTGTCATGGTTATATACTCTATAAGCTCTACTTGTAGTCGAGTATCCTAGAAAGATTCCGGTCGTGATTTTGGATGTAAATTTCCCTAGGTAATCCTTAGTGTTTAGGATATGTACCTTACACCCAAATACCCTAAAGTACTTGATGTTAGGTATTTTATCGTGATAAATCTTGTATGAGGTCTTAAGGTGCCTCTTTACCATAAGGATCCTATTTTGGACATAGCATGCCGTACTCACGGCTTCCGCCCAAAACCTATCGGGTAGGTTATACTCATTTAACATTATCCTAGCGGCTTCTTGTAGGGTTCTATTTTTGCGTTCTACTAGGCCATTTTGTTGTGGAGTTCTAGGGCAAGAGAACTCATGGTGGTATCCATTTAGGTTACAGAATTCTGTAAACCTATGGTTTTCGAATTCACCACCATGATCAGTCCTAAGTCTTTTGATTTTAATGTTTTGTTGATTTTCTATTAACTTAAATAGGTTGATTAATTGATCTAGGATATCACTTTTGTGTTTGATGAACCTAACCCAAGTAAATCTAGAGTAGTCATCAATAATGACTAAACAGAATTTACTTCCATTAAGTGACTTAGCTCCGTGTGAATCAAATAGATCCATGTGTAGGAGCTCAAGCACACTTTTGGTTCGTTCTTGATTAGTTAGTTGATGTTGTGTCCTAGATTGTTTACCTTGTTGACAAGCATTACATATTTTATTATCCAAGTTATTGAGGTTAGGCAAACCTCTGACTCATCTTGTGGATGAGTCTTGGGTGTGAGTGACCGAGTCGTCGGTGCCACAACCATGATTCCTCTTGCCGTGTCATAAGACACTTAGTTGAGGAGTTAGTTAAGTTAATAGTGTAAATGTTGTTATTTCTAGTTCCCTTAAGAATTGTTTTAGAGGTTTCTTTTGTATTAATTACGCATTCATTTTCTAGAAATATGACCTTATAGTTATTATCGCACAATTGGCTTACACTAAGTAGATTATATTGAAAAGTTTCTACTAATAAAACGTTTTGAATAACAAAATTTGAGTTAAGCTCAATATCACCTGATCCGATAATTTTGAGCTTGTCGTTATTTCTGAAGGCTACCGATCCTTGTCGTTTGAATCGAAGCTTCGAAAACTTGAGTTGATCCCCGGTCATGTGTCGGGAGCAACCACTGTCCAACATCCATTGATCCTACACGCAAGGTAGTTGGATCAGATATTGAATTTATTAAAGATTGGTTGAAAATTATTAACCTAAATCATCTCACCCATGTCTACATGATCAAACACGTTAACCCTATATGTTCTTGTGAGATGACTTCCAATTTTACTTGATTTAAATTTAATGACTTAAACACTTGTCAACCTTGCGTTAGATTCGTATTTGACCTTAGGCTTATCAAGTCACCTTTTCAAGATCATGGCTTCCAGGTCGTGGCGAGGCACAGAGGCCTTCTTTGATCGGAACAACGACCACTTCCTTAAACAAAGCCATTTTCAAGAAAATAGTAACTTGACTCACCTAAGATCACTTTCTGGTTTAACTAGTCTAGAATACAGCGAGGTAGCTTCAGCTAGTTCCACTCGGTCAAGTCAACCGAACTAGATACGCCTTATCTAGCTCGAATACACGAGACTCCATTTTCCTAGCGTACTATCATCTCGCCGTGCCCTGGTACTATGTTATCAAGTGTTGACGAGTTATAGTCCTATCTAACCATTCTAAAAAGAAAAATCTAACTAAATAAAAACCTAAGCATGCAATTTCTAAGTTAAAACATAAACAAGTTTCGTACTAGCTCCCCCTGGACCATTGAATTGATTCGGTCTCTCCACATAGTGGATTTGGTCCTTGGGAACCCAGTACTGGTTTGATCCTAAGTTTGAAATCAAGGTGGTCTTAGGGACCCATGCTTGGACACGTTTTTTATGTCGACTTACAATCGACATATACGACTTATTTGTCGTGTTTGAGCTAAACCCTAGCCCGGCCTTGTTGTACATGACCCTTTGCGATCCAAGTAGGAGGTCAAGTCCTTTGGATCTTAAAGTAAACCTTTCCAACGTATTCCTAAGATCTTTGACTTGACTCTTCAAGAGTGAGTTCTCAACTTCGAGTTTTTCAACCCAAGTTGAGTCCTTCTCTTGAACTCGACTAGTCGAAGAGGTTAGGGAAACCTCATGTTTGAGGAGTTTAACTTCCTCAACCAGTGTCTCGACCTTGGACTCAGACTTAGCTAACTTTCTATTTAAAAACTTAATTGCACTATAAAGTGTAGTAATGAGAGACCGACTTACCTTGAGTGTATCTTTTGAACCGGATGTGTATCCGTGGCTTGTCTTGAATAGTGCTTCACAGTCCGACTTGTCTTGGTTTCGATTCAAGTTCCTGCTTCTCCGATTCCACCGGTTTAGCCATGAGGACTCGATCATCGTCTTCTTCCTCGGAAGCTTCTTCCCAAGTAGCGTTGAGTGCCTTTTTGTGTTTTGGTGCCTTGCTCTTGAATTTTGGGCATTCAGACTTGATATGTCCAAACCTGTTGCATTCATAACATCTAATATTTGAACTTTTAGTCTTACATTCGTTGGGTCGAGTGACGATTCATTTTCGACCCTTGACTATCCTCCGAACTAGGTTGACTAGTTCGGCCTCCATTTCCGAGTCGACCTCCGAATCCGACTCATCCTCTTCTTCCTTCGGGGGTGGCTTGCTAGCGGTTTTCTTCTTTGAACCTGCAAATAGTGCTATACCTTTCTCGGGTTCCGAGTTAGACTGCTCATGAAGTTCAAAATCAGAAAAAAGTTCATCTAACCTAAGTTTAGAAAGATCCTTGGAGACCTTGTAGGCATCGACCATGGATGCCCACAAGGTAGTCCTCGGAAAGGAGTTTAGGACATACCTTATAAGGTCATGGTTTTTGACCTTTTGCCCGATTGTGTGTAGATTGTTGACTATGTCCTGGACGCGGGCGTGGAGTTGCGTCACCGTTTCATGTTCCTGCATTTTTAGATTATATAATTTATTAAATAAAAGGTCGCGCTTACATACCTTGGCTTCATCGGTCCCTTCGTGTAGCTCCACTAGCTTTGTCCAAAGGTCCTTTGCGCTTATGAAGGGGCCGACGCGATTTAACTCCTCCTTGGACAAGCCGCATTGGAGGATTTGTGTTGCCTTGGCGTCGGCTTCGACTTGTCGTTTTGTCGCAATGGTCCATTGGTCATAACCCAAGGATTCACCCACTTCGTTAGTCGGAAGTGTGAAACCCGTTTGGATTATGATCCACATCTCTATTTGGGTTTTGAGAAAGTATTCCATCCGACCTTTCCAGTAACGTAAATCATCTCCGTTGTAAAACGGAGGTCGGACGGTGCTAAAACCCTCGAGATGGGCCATTTGGAAGGGAAACTTTGCACAAAAAGTACCCAAAAAAACACGAAAAAAAAAAGTTCCAAGACTTCGGCTTGGATTAGTAATGTAGGAAATGAAAAGAAACAAAAGGAATAAATGAGAAATAACCAACTAAAATAAAAGATGAGCACTTACAACCTTCGATGTCCCAGAAATGGTACTAAACGATGGTTTTTCGGAATAAATACAGCTTATTACGAGGGTTTACCCTGGTAAGAAGTGTAGATATTTCCGAGAGCTTCATTTTGGTAGGTAGACCGTTTCGTGGGTCAACTTGTACGAAAAGTTATGCCCATTTTACCGTCGGCTACTCCAAAAGCGAATACTTGCAAAATAAAACCAAACGAAGAGTACCAAGACTTCGTCTTGGATTAGTAGTGCGGGAGAAAAATTTAAATGAACAAAAAATAAATCTGTAAAAAATGCTAGATTGGTGGTTTCACCAAATCTAAGCGCCTCCGGCTCTGATACCAATTGTTGGATCGAAACGGATCGCTAGAGGGGGGGTGAATAGTGATAAACCTTTTTTTATTAATTCGTTAAAACTCGAGAGTAATTAATTGCAGCGGAAAGATAAACTATAAATAAATGAGACAAATGTTTTTTTACTTGGTTCATAGCCTTCGGCTACTACTCCAAGACCCTAGTGATCCTTGATCACGCACGGAGAGCAATTCACTAAAAACACTCCTCCTCGTTGGAGGTAGGAGTTTGACGATTACAAATAAAAACTTCGAAAGAAAAGATAGAGAGACAAACCCTCTCTTCTGTTAATGTAAAGTGAAACGATAGAAAACCTCGATTAATAAAAGGAATTGCAATATTTAAAGAGACGACAAAATAAGAATATCAACAACTAAAAGAGTAGAAAATAAACTAGGGTTGTTGACAGCACTTCGTCGTAGAGTCGTCGGAAAATCGCAGAGTTGTGGAGGTTTGTGAGCACTTAGAGATGATGAAAAACCCTAAGAGAAGCCCTCCTTTTATAGCCTTTAAGCCCCTCATCGAATGGGTCTTCAACCAATAGGAATTGGGCACAAAACTCCTTGAAAAATGGTGATAAAGCTTGACTCCTCGAGGCTGATTTTTGACCATCGGTTGAACTGGCCAGTTGAACTAGCCCGGTTGAACTGGCCAGTTGAACTGGCCCGGTTGAACTGATGGCCAGGATTTTTGAC
Organism: Wurfbainia villosa; assembly: GCA_025175895.1. Classification (NCBI taxonomy): domain Eukaryota; kingdom Viridiplantae; phylum Streptophyta; class Magnoliopsida; order Zingiberales; family Zingiberaceae; genus Wurfbainia; species Wurfbainia villosa. The sequence goes on along the minus strand of CM045988.1, from coordinate 51,795,790 downwards.
TACAATAAAGAGTTAGCTCAAAATATAAGTGAATTCGATGGCCACTTGCCGTCCGATCTCAACATAGACCTTCCATGGGAAGTCTTGGGTCGGATCGTCACCTAAGGATGTCCCCGTACAAAGGACACGACCTCACTTCACTTTACTCACTCGAGCTTACCTCGATACTTACTATGTCGCTTTTGCTTCCGGCCTTCCACTTGATTCCTTCGGCTCCCTCCGAAGTCACTCGAGTGTCGCTCGACCACCGCGGCTTCCTCCGGGTGTCGCTAGCCTTCAGCTCCAGCTATAGCAATTTTCTGCACACTCGATTCAGCTCGTGAGATAACGACATGAACTTAACTTTGTATCATTTGCTATAATCAAAACTCAGGTTCGACTTAGGTGCCTACTGCACCAACATCCGCGACATCGACCATCACGATCGATTGGATAGCATATGATCGATCAGGCCATTAGTCGACTGCCAAGCCATTTTCTGTAGTCAAACTCTAGTCGACTCCCATCAGTTGACTGATCATAATATCAACCATGAGGTTTTAACACCAAGTATGATGCCCTCATACTTGCTAGACCACCATTAGCCTAGACCTAAGCCTTCTATCCACCTCTGTCAGTCTCATGCCTATCAGATCCCTCCAAGTCATCCATGACTTGTTCATCCATATGCTAGCCTTTAGGTGCTTCCATCAGCCATTGTCATGCTAAGTTGGTCTATACCACCAAGGCACATTGGGCTTACGCTGCCAAGACTATCGCTTGGACTTTACGCCACCAACCATTAGACTTATGCTTCCAAGACTCCACCCTTGGACTTTACGCCGCCAATATCACCCCTTGGACTTCCCTTGCCAACCCATGTTGGACTTTTCATTTGCCAAGACTCAAGCTTGGACTTTCCCTTGCCAAGACCCATGCTTGGACTTTCCTTGCCAACCCATGTTGGACTTTCCAATTGCCAAGACTCAAGCTTGGACTTTCCCTTGCCAAGACTCATGCTTGGACTTTCCATGCCAAGTATACAAGACTTGGGCTTCTCCATCATATGGTCAATCCCATGTCAACCATGTAGTCAAACCATCGTCAAATATCAAAATACTACTCGAGTCAAACTCGAGTTTGATCAATCATGACCCGGGTCAATTGCACCAACAATCTCCCCAAAACATTATCAAACATCAAAACACTACTCGAGTCAAACTCGAGTCTGGTCAATCGTGACCTAGGCCGATTGCACCAATAATCTCCACCTTTTTGATGTTTGAAAAAAATCACAAAACCATTGAATTAGGCTACCTAACTCAAATCTCCTTACCAATTCTCTCAAATTGCTAATTTCATAAATTCTCCCCCTTTTTGACATACATCAAAAAGGTTCTCTTCAAGGAGGCCAATATCTCATATCCCAATGAGATCTTACAATCTCCCTCTTGGTCCAAAAACACCTAGGATGCCTTCACTCTTCCTAATGATAAGTCCCATATCACTTAAGAGAAGCTTCCTATAAACTCTCCCAATTCTCCCTCTCATGAGGAAGAACACATCTATCATCCCATGATGGATACCTCCCCCTAAAGGCTTGCTCCCCCTTGACCGTTGCACCAACAATATCCTTGGAGAGTCTCTATGCCTATAGGAATACTAACCAATTGAAATTAAGGATAAAAATTCAACATTAAACTTTCACCTCCCTTAAAATTCGATATACACCCCAACAACTCTCCTAATCCATATCCAATGGATTTTTCACCCTTTCCAATGCTTTCCAAACCATATCTTAGGGTTAGGAGAAGTTAAGAAACCTAGAAATGGTTGAACATAGGCTAAACAAACCTTGTTTACCTAAAATCAGCCAATTAGTCGACTCCACCATCAATCACCAATCACAAGATTATCATCGATCGACATATCAGAAGAGTAGACTGATCCCTAATTTTTAGAAATCAGGTTTTCAAAAATGAGTTTTGAAAATGCGTAAGTAGATATTCGTATTTCGAAACATTTTGAAAATTCATACGTACATTACTTATAACAAATACAATGGGTGAAAAATATTAGAAAAATAAAATACCTATTAAATAACGAGATTGACATAAAATTCAAAACCATTGAAAAGTTCAATGTTTTGGCCCTACTTTGTATCAACTCTCTCAATGGTGATTACTATCAAAAGATAGACTTCACCAAGGTTTTCTAAAATGTTTTTGAAAACCTATATTGGATCATGATCAATGGGCTTAATGCACATGACTTGCACATTAGCTTTCCCCATGATCCACCATGATATAAGATGAGTTTGAGTTCATCTAGATGCAAAACCTATGCACCTTAAACTTAACTTATTTCCTAGCATCTCACATATGTCTAATATTTATGAAAACACATAAAAGTCAATTTGATGTGAGATGTGGGTTTTGTTCATCCTAATCTAAGGTCTTCATGCATTTTTTAAGGCAACACTACTTGATTCTCTTATACATGGGACTTCAAGTCATGCCAAGTCCTTAAATCAATTTTAATTACCTTAAATGCATGAATGATCATGGCATAAATAATAACATAAATAAGCATAGCCAATGATCATGATGTCATGGCATAAAATATAAATCTAAGCATACATGACATAAACCTAATTTTAAGCATGATCATGACATTTTATATGATTAAAAATAAGAATGATATCATGACATATCATATGGAAAATCAATCATGGCAAATATAAAATACTAAGGTATTAAATACCTAAGTGTTAAGCCCAAATTGTCATTTCTAGAATTAAATCCAATTTTGCCTTAATGTCACTTATCCCCCAAGTATGCCAAAAATCCAAAATGGCACACCATGACCTCTAAGACCGAAATTGTGCCAATTTGATCAATTTTTCATAATTCTCAAATGATATTGGCACATACTAAAATCCTTTAGGATATAAGATCAAACTTATTTCCAAGGTACCCATAACCTTGAAAATGACCTAAAGTGCCACCTTTACCATGGTTAGGTTAACTACCCATCCATTTAAAGTTGGCACACCCTAACCTATTTAGCGTGAATCGATCAGGCTCCTAGGAACCCAAAACCTATTGGAGCTCTTTGGATTTACTAGGTATTCCTTAGGGACGACCTCCCTAGGTACCCTCCTAATGACCCTTCTAGTCTTGGTAGCCTTGGTCATTTGGGTCTTGCCTAGGTTAACTCTAGGGGTGACTCTCCTTGTAACCTTCTTAGTGGCTTCCCTAGGTTTCTTCGAAACCCTAGCCACTAGGCACACTCCATGGTTAGCCTTAGGGATGGCCTCCCTAGTAACCATGGCCTTCCTAGACCTAGGGTGTGTTCCTTAATCAAATGGAACACTATGGTAGGTCTCCTTAGGCTTAGGTTTGTGACCCAAACCTTTCTTGCCTTTGGATGAACCTTGCCTCCTAGACCCTAGATTTTGACAATTTGACCCTTTAACTTGATCTTGCATCCTTGCAAAGGTTTTCTCCAATTTCTCAAGCCTTGATCTCAAGACTTGATTTTCTAGCTCTAATTTCTCAAATTTTGTGGGCCCATTATTACTTTGAGTAGGGTTGTTCTTTCTAGGTATATGTCGATCTTTCTTAGCATTAAAGCCTAGATGGTCTTCTATTTTCCTAATCCTTGCCTTAGGTAAAATTTTCTTAGGTGCATTAGTCCCAAATTTCTCCTTATTTCTAACATGACAAGACTTTGCACCAAAGCAATAAAGTTTACTATTTCTAGCATGCTTTTTATGATAAATAGAAAGATTACTTCTAGCATGCTTTTGGCTATTATTTAAAGAATGAGCATTATAAAAATATACCTTATGGTTTGCTTTAGAATCTCCCCCTATATGTGTAGCTCCTCCTTGGACCTTCTTCTTTCCCTTAGGGCATTGACTTCTATAGTGCCCCTTTTGATGGCACTTGAAGCACACTATATGATCCTTGCTCTTAATGGTTGGGGCTTCGGTCTCCTTGACCTTTGGCACCGGTGGAACCTTCTTAACCTTCTTAGGACACTTGCTCTTATAGTGCCCATATTCCCTACACTCAAAACACATTATATGAATTTTATTATTAACATATGTGTTTGAGTTACCTAGGTCAGTGGTGGAAGCCTCTTGATCTTGCTCATCTTCTCGACCGGAGGTTGATGGTTCCTCTTGAGATTTCTCTTGTTCCGGAGTAGATGACCTCTCCTCCACCTCAAACCTTAAAGTGGATGCTTCCTCCAATTCTTCCTCTTCCACTACCTCTTCCTCATCGAATGTCGAATACTCCTCGATCTCCGAATCCTCACTTTCTTGTGAGGATGAGCTTGCTTCTTCGGCCTCCTCCTCTTCTTGAGCCGATGAGCATTCTTTGACTTCTTGTGATTGTTCTTCACTTAAAGTCGGTGATGGTTCTTCATGATACTTTGTCAATTCACTCCAAAGCTCCTTGGCATCCTTGTACTCACCTAACTTGGATAAGACATTATTAGGAATTAATTCACTTAGCATTTTGATTACCTTAATATTTGTCTTGAACTCCTTGAGTTGTTCATTGGTCCATTTTTCAACCTTGAGGATTCCACCCTTTTTGCCTCTTGGAAATTCGCAACCTTCTATCAAGGCGGACTAAAGCTTGATATCCACCATCATTAGAAAGTTCTCAATCCCTATTTTCCATGAATTGAAGCCTTCAAATCCATAGTCCTCATAGGATGGTGGTATGTTGATGTCCCAACCTAGTCTTTCTTCAAATTCCATCTTCTTCTTCACCCTCTAGTGGTGCTCCCTTAATGGTTAGTCTAAAAGAAGAGCAGCCTCGCTCTGATATTACTTGTTGGAGAATTGATCATCGCTAGAGGGGGTGAATAGCGTTTCGACGTTGCATGATGGAATTCGTTCGTGTGCTTGCCTATGATTGTTAGTACGTAGTGGAATATAGAAATAATATAAACAAATATACAATCACAAATACAAGCACAAGAACACAACAATATAACGTGGTTTGGAACCTCAAGGTTCCTACTCCATGGGTTGAGCTCAACGAACTCGAGTGATGACAACACCACTAATAAAACTCCTTCTCAACAACACGTTGGGGGCAGAGAAACCTCGTACAAAGATTACAAAAGTAATATAACAAAAATACAAGAAAATACAATAGAATGCAAGTAAAGAAAACTTTATAAAGAGCTTTTAGATGCTTGCTTGTTTGGTTGCTTGAGCTGCACTTGGAGACCTTGAATTGCACCAGCAAATCGCCCCAAATCATCCTAAGAAAACCATGGGAAAAAACCTTCTCCATGAGCTTCTTTTATAACCTATATTTGGGCTAGATTTCACCTAGCAGTCCACTGATCGCGACCATCAGTCGACTACTCCTGTAATCATTGTCTCATAAAGACCCGTGCCACATTGGATAAGTTCTAACGAATAGACAATTAGTCGACTGATTATGCCCATCATTCGACTAATCGAGCCATCACTCAACTGTCAAACCCTAACAGTCGACTCTAGAACCTTCTGTGTCCGCAACATCGACCATCAGTCAACTAACAACCATAGCAATCGACTGATCAAGCCATCAGTCGACTGCCAGGACATTTTCTGCAGTCAAACTCCAGTCGACTCCCATCAGTCGACTGATCATAATATCATCCATGAGGTTTTAACACCAAGTATGATGCCCTCATACTTGCTAGACCACCCTTAGCCTAGACCTAAGTCTTCTGTCAACCTCACGTCTATCGGATCCCTCCAAGTCATCCATGACTTGTTCCGTAATCGACTAGTGATCGACTATGGCCAAATTGCGGCCATAGATGCAAGGTGGCTCGATGGTGCCTCGACTAGAGTTCTAGTCGAGATGGCACCTTGACTGGCCTCGACTGTAGCCGAACAGATGCAAGGCGCCTCAACTAGCACCTCGACTGCCGCCTCGACTGGAGCTCCAGTCGAGGCAGCGTCTCGACTACCCTTGAGCAGTCAATAGCCATGGAGGGTAGTCGACTGTTGGTTATGATCACAGACTCAAAACCTTCAATAAATGATTGATCAGTCAGCTACAGAAGCATCAGTCAACTATTAGTAAGGGCAGTCGACCGATGAGGTATCCGTTGGAGTTTTTTCAATATGGATTAAGTTGTTGTGAGACAACAGCTACAGGAGCAGTCGACTGCCAGGTGAAAATTAGCCCAAGTTACAGCTTTAAAAGGAGCACGAAGGGGAGGATTTTTGCAGCGATTTCTGGGGCAATTTGGAGAGATTTGCTGGTGCAAGTCAAGGTCTCAAGTGTTTCTCAAGCAATCAAACAAGCAAGCATTCAAAAGAGTTTTTGTAAAGTATTCTTTACTTCTTTTGTTGTATTTACTTTTTATTTTCTTGTTTTATCTTGTATTACTTTTTGAATTTGTTATAAGAGGTTTTCTCTACCTTCGACGTGTTGTCAAGAAGGAGTATATTGATTAGTGGTGGTGTTTGCATCACTAGAGCTCATTTGAGCTCAATCCGTTGAGTAGGAACCCTAAGGTTTCGAACCATGTTATATCATCGTGTTCTTGTGTATTGTGTGTTTGTATATTTTGTTTATGCTTCATTATTATTTCCACTGCACATATTAACAAGAATTATAGACAAACACGCAAGCACGAACGAATTCTGTCAAACGATGAGAACGCGCCATTCACCCCCCCCCCCCTAGCGCTCACCGAAGATCTTACATTAACTATCCATCCATTCAAGGTTGACACAACCTAACTCATTTAGCGTGAATCGATCACGCTCCTAGGAACCCAATACCTATTGGAGCTCCTTGGGTTTACTGGGTATTCCTTAGGGATAACTTCCCTAGATACCCTTCTAATGACCCTTCTAAGCCTAGAAGCCTTAGTCATTGTGGTCTTGCCTAGGTTAACTCTAGGGGTGACTCCCCTTATAACCTTCTTAGTGACTTCCCTATGTTTTCTTAAAAGCTTAGCCACTAGGCACATACCATGGCTACCCTTAGGGATGACTTCCCTAATAGCCTTGGTCTTCCTAGACCTATTGTGAGATACTAAAAATAATAATAATATATATATATATATATATATATATATATATATATATATATATATATATATATATATATATATATATATATATATATATATATATATATATATATATATATATATATATATATATATACTTGAGAATTTATTTTAAGTGATTTTCTAGGAATTTTTAGGAATTTTGTTTTGGAATTAAATAGGTTTGTACAGAATATATAAAGAATATAATTAAATTAATAAGGTGTTAAATTAAAACCTAGGTTTTTATTTATTTATAAAGGGGGAAGTTTTGGATTATTTTGGACCGATCCCAGTTTTTCCTCGTCGCGCCGACTTTTCTCCCTTGTGACCCGAAACCCCTCTTCGGTAACTTCTTCTTCTTCGCATTTCGTGAATCTCTCTCTGAACGATTCTTTCTTCTCACCGCGACGCAGCTAGCAGCCACGATGTTTGCAGCCGCCGCTCAACCTCGATGTCGCCCTTCGATTGCTCCGCGCTCGATGGACCGGTGCGACCCCTCCTTGGCAGTGATCGCCCAGCCGACATCGTCAGCCTTGCTGATGCCACCGGCCTTGCATCTGACTGTTCAGCACCTCTACTTCATCCAGGCAGGCGATGTGGACTGTGCGTGTCGTCGTCTCACACCACCGCGTCGTAACATCCGTTGTTGGGGGGTTACGATCTCTGTCAGTGGTCGCCGGAGCAAGGTAATAGGTCGGCCTTCTCCACCTAGCTGTGGATTTCTCGTTCAAACTCTTGATGGTTGTGTTTGGGCAAAGTTGATTAGGGGTGAGATTTTTCTCTGGTGAACTTAGTTGGGAAATTCCTTT